>CM076577.1:1284849050-1285453428 GCA_034641835.2 Pinus albicaulis | reverse complement strand
TAGATATGACAAGAAAATGTATAAAAATGGAAAATATGCCCAAGAAATAACACCATAGAAGATAAAACTTCAGATCTTCATTAATATCAAAACCCTTAAGGTAGGGCAACACCATACATTCACTCCTTAAGGAAGGAGATCACTCCACAAGCCATATGCTTGCCCATACAATAATCCTTGACATTTCTCAATGGAGAGTCTCTAACCTCTATATAGGTTTCATACATGTAATACCATGAGTAGTTACCATGGGTCTCTCAATACCATACATCCAATACAATGGGCTTATCACTTTATTCCCTCTCTACATGTGGTCCCTTACATAATGTGGGTTAAACACTTTATTTATTAACTATGGCCCATTTATTTATCATTCTTATATTAATACATCATATTATTCCCTTGGGTACCTCCCTCTGTACCCTATATTATCCCCTCTAGGTACACTACATTACACCCCCCTTAAACATGTTTCATCCCCGAAACATGAGAAGAACACAAATAATAAGATCTACTCAAAAGAGTATTCCACTGGTACCATTCATGTGCATCTAGCCATCCAAGGGAAAGGTGAACACTTGATCTAGTCGGTGCCTTGCTCGCTTGAGATGGAAGCGGGTTCTGGTGGTTCTTCCTTGTTGATGTGTTGTTAGTGGATTGTCGCACCTCTCTATGTGTCATCCAGGGGTTGTTGTCCTTGTTGCTAATTTGTTGCCACCTTGCTGGTTGTTGTCTTGCTGGGTGATGCGGGTGGTGATATGTTGAAGCTTTAACTGATGTAATATCTTTCATTAATTCCTCCATGATTGGTGATGGAGTGGTGTCTGGTTCCTTTATTGGTACTTGCTTTGATGTCTGTGTTTGGCTGTCTACCATCAAAGGCTCATCATTTGATGTGTCTGTGTCGTTAGATATTTTTGCTTCTTCCTCCTCGGTCTCTGCATGGTTCCTAATGCAAATATCGTGCAATGTAATTTTCTTCTTTTTATACCAGAGCTTCATGAATTTCTTTTGCACATTAAAATTGACAGTACCAATGGATTCCATCCAAGGATGTCCCAAAACAACATCCACAACAGCCATATCTGAAGCATAAAAATCAGAATGCAACACATACTTATCCATAGAAATCTTCAAATCTTTATAAATTTGAACATCTTCATTATCAACCTATGTGTTTTCAATATGCTTTGCTGGAACTTGCAATTTTTTAGCCAAATTCACATTGATACAATTATTCTTGCAACTAGGAATGATAGACACAACGATGTTCTCTTTCTGAATACTTCCATGAACCCGTAATATGGAAATATTAGTAGAAAATAAGTCTTTATGGCTCTTTCTATCCTTCTTTCCGGCTTGAGACCACTTGTCCAAAAGGACTTTTTCAAGTTTTTTCTCGGGAAGTTTCCTCACTAAGTTGTCAAGTGAGGTCCACCATTTATTTGCGTCATCTTTCATATGAAGCCCTATGGAGCATATCCAAAAACTTCGATATTGAGCCTTGAGATGTTGTAAAAAATCTTCAATAGTAGGGCCATCATCTTTTCCTGTAAACTTCATCTTGTGAGAATCCATAAAATAAAGTAAGGGTTTTGAAGAAAATCACTTACTTTGGCAAAAATTTAAAATGGACATTACTCGGTCAATATAACTCAGAATCCTTAATATAACCTGTTTTCGAAAATGGAATAGCCATTCTGCATCTAACCATATTGCTGAAATCCCGATCTAGGCACTCTGGAAACACAGATTTGCGCTGCAACTGCCCCGGCGTCACAAAATTTCTGAAAAAATCGCTGATTTTAAATCAGTGATAACTCCCTCATCCGGACTCCGATTCGACTGATTTTTTTTTTGAAATCGGGTGATTTTTCAAGGGGAGCTCAGATCTATAATTGGTTGTCTAAAATTTTGCACCAAAATCTACTAAAACGTCAGGAGAGCCGCCGTACAGAAATTGTCGTCAGAAACATTTCTGCAACATAGCTGAATTTAAATCAGCGATATCACCCTCATCTGGACTCCAATTCGACTGATTTTTTTTTTGAAATTAGGTATTTTTCGATAAGGAATCCAGATCTGATATTTATTTTTGAAAAATTTTCACCAAATTTTCCAGATCTGCTCTACAAACTCGCCGCCCAAAAATTTCCTGCAAAAAATGAAAAAACAAATCTCCAAACTCTGCCCAAGAAAGTGCTCTGATACCACTTGTAGTAGATCTGATAGGAAAATGTATAAAAATGGAAAATATGCCCAAGAAATAACACCATAGAAGATAAAACTTCAGATCTTCATTAATATCAAAACCCTTAAGGTAGGGCAACACCATACATTCACTCCTTAAGGAAGGAGATCACTCCACAAGCCATATGCTTGCCCATACAATAATCCTTGACATCTCTCAATGGAGAGACTCTAGCCTCTATATAAGTTTCATACATGCAATACCATGGGTATCTCAATACCATACATCCAATACAATGGGCATATCACTTTATTCCCTAGATACATGTGGTCCCTTACATAATGTGGGTTAACCACTTTATTTATTAACTATGGCCCATTTATTTATCATTCTTATATTATTACATCATATTATTCCCTTGGGTACCTCCCTCTTTACCCTATATTATCCCCTCTTTCTGTTTCATTTTCATTTTTTTTGTGTTGCTCAGGGCTGTTGGGGGTTGAGGTATCTAGAGGTTGAGAGGAAGAAAATTCTAAATGTTCTGGTGAACTAATGTCTTGCTCGATTTCTTTCTCTATTTTGGTGACCTCATCTTCATTGTATAAAATGAAGGAATCTAAATCTTAATGGGTGGAATAAACTGGGTTGTTGTGAGGTTTGTCCTTACTTCTCACCATGTATTTCATAAGGGCTTCCCTATACAATCTTCTGGTTTGACCAAACATCGGTATGGTGGCATATGACATATCCATTTGAAGGCTGCCCTGGATCTTAGCTCCCCATGATATAGATAAAAACATACCATATTTTGGGGGAATGTCTGCTACTACCACATCCATTACAAGATTCTTAGTAGGAATTTTGGATAAGTTAATACAAAAATCTTTGATTAATCCCAAGCACTTGACCTTTCTGGAATCAAAGGAGTACAGATCTTTGTAGGGTCTAGTAATCTCTAAGCCTAAGCTTTCCATTACTGCTTTAGGCATAAGGTTGTGTGATGCTCTTGAATCCAGCATGGAATTGTGTAAGAATTTTTCATGTATGTTCAGACTGACATAGAGGGGAGGGACATCCCCTTCTTGATATTTTCCTTCAATTTTCGGACCAAACAACAACTCTGGCTTATCGTCTGTTAAGTTTAACGTAGCAGTATCAACATGTATATTCAGGGCTTTTAGGACCTGGTCTCTGTACACTTCCTGGGTCACTAATTTAGCCAGAGGTACACTAATTTTAATCTTTGCGATCTCTCTCTCGATGCTGAAAGGAACTATCACTTTTTTTGTATTTACATCTCCTTTCTCACTTATGTTTCTCTCAACAATCTTGACTTGCTGGGTTTTATTAGGACTGTAAATCTGAGTTGTTTTATCCAGGCCACTAGCAGAAGTACTAGGGAAACTCTGTTCTACATTTGGCTGGCTGCTTTTTTCTTTTTTTGAATCAGCCCTTTTAGCTATTTTGATAGCTTTGTTAGTTGTCTTCATAGTCTGATTTTCTGTACTTTTCCTAACATCAGAGCTAGTGTTTTTTTCATTTGGACTATCTATGTTCCCTTTGTTTCTTAGATCATAATGTCTGTTCACCTCCATGATGGCATTTTAAAACCCCAATCTATAGTCTTTAGACTCCTCATGTGTATCTTCCTTTGGTTCTGAAGAGAAAAAACTTTGTTCTTCTTCAATGAGGAAAACATGATCCTCATTGTCTGATCCAATCAAGTTCACATGGTTTTCTCCCAAATTTTCAATCTCCCTCTCTTCCTCTTGATATACATAGTTTTGTTGGAAGAAAGATCTAATTTTCTGGTCATGATCTTGTTTTCTATATTGATTGTTATCTCTTCTAAAGTTTTGGTTTCTATTTCTATTTTGGAGGTTGTTTTGGTTTTCTCTTGGTGTTTCTCTCTCAAGTAAGCTCATCCTTTTCATCATCTATTCCATCATCCTTTCCATTTTTGAGCTAGATGTGGGGGGTGCAGTGTGATATTTATAAGGTACCCTCTTCTCCAATCTTAGCCTAGCTCTTTTCTCAATTAATTTTGCTTCTACACTCACAGCTTCTGTCTGCATGTCTTCCAGAGTCAAATAATATCTTTCCCTTAGCTGATAAGCCATATCCGCATCAAATCCTTCAGGATATTTTACTAGGGCCATGCCTTGGGGAGGTTTCATGTGAGGGGGAAGGGCATTGTAGACACTATTAAACCTGGTAGAGTAATCATGGACACTCTCTCCCTGATTTATTTTAATGTTATGATATTCTGCTAGTATCTGGAGAGGGTTGCTTTAGGCTTCCCATTTGTTTATGAATGCTTGATGTAATGTGGGAAGATCATGGATGCTATTAGGAGTCAAGCCTTTAAACCACTTATTTACTTCTCCTCCTAAACTCTGGGCAAATATTCTCATTTTAACGGTCTCATCATCTATTTCCATGTAATCAAATGCATCTCCCATTTCATCTACATGTTGTCGAGCTGTGGTAGATGTTTTTCCAGGGAAGTGTGGAATTTTGGATTGATAGTCATTTGGTAAGGGAACCAAAGGTTGTGGTAGCACCAGTGGGGCATACCATGATGCCATGGTAGTGTTTTGTCAAGGTAACAGATTAGCTTGAGTAACAGGTATCTGGATGGCAGTACTGCTTGGACCAGCAACAAATTGTTGAGTAGATTTAGGGTAAGAGAAACCCAAGTTATGAATGAAGTGAATATCAGGGGGTGTTGATGGAGGGGTTTCTCTGTCACTGAAATTTTGACCACTATGTGGCGGTGACCTTGGAGGCTCAAATTCTATTTTCTCTGAAGCACTGAATGACTTAGTTCTTGGTAAACTACTTGGTGAGTCTAGGTCAGCTTGAGCATCTGATAGAGCTACAAAGTTTTCAGGTGTTGAGTTAGATTTGTCAATGTGTCTGACAATAGTTGGATCCCTATATGTATAAGGATTCCCAAGAATACTCTCAGGGTTTTCAACTATCTCAGGTGGGTTTGGATTAGGATAAGCTCTAGTATGGACTGTTCTTGAAGCCAGTATCTCTGTCCCTTAACAAAGAAGCTTATTCCCAAGTGTTTCTTTTGAAATGGATGATGTTTTAATGAAAACTGGTCTCCCAGTGGATTATTTTGGTCTTTAGGAACTGTTGAGTCACCAGGTGGAAAATATTTAGATTTTGTGAAGGTAAAGTGTGTTATGGTTCCACCACCATGCTTATTATGAAGCCAATATGAAATGTTTTTGGGTTTTTTTTTTTGATTTTATGTGGTTATTTAAGGAATTCTCGAATCTACAAGAGTTTTCTAGACTAACATATATTCAGTACGTCCCACCGTGATCGCCATTATGTTGGGGTCCTGTGTTTTGATAGATTGGCTTACCAAAAGACAAGGCAACATACAAACCAAACTTTAGAGCTCTAGGATCTAGCCCTCCTAGTCTCAGAGAGGGATCTCTCAATATATTTATAAAGATGTATCTTGAAAAGTTTAGAATTTGATTTTAGGCTAGTTATGAGGTGCAAGGTTGTTTGTTTTGTTTTGGTTGGACAGATATGTTTCATGTGGTATAGATAAAGCATGGGAATCTATAAGCCATTGGGCAATGGAGTCATGTGAAGTCCAAATAGTTCTGACTAAGAAGGAAGGGAAACCAAAGGGAAAATCTAACTTGGTCAAGGATGTGTTGAATAATATAGGTGAAATGGGATGGACATTATGGACTAAGAGTGAACAACAAACTAAACCCTTTCACAATGACTTAAAGGATTCGGGGAACGCCCTATTTCCTCCAATAAGCTCACTGCTTTGGACTTAATCAATATAAACACTCAAATAAAAGGAGAAATGTAGATTAAAACTTCTAAATGAATTGTAGGAAGACTTGTGCGCATGGGTAAAGGTCAAGTCTGTGTCAGTCATAATTCTGCATCACTAGCTGCTCTGTCTCTTTTGTACTTAACCTGCATTAGCTCTGTTTACGCTTTGACTTCGTTGATCGCTCGAACTGCTTTTAGCACTGATGTCTTCAAAGGCTGTGTTAATCTTTCAATATTATTCCTTTCAACCCTTTAATATTTTCCTAATACACTTTAAACTTATACATACCTCTTTGTGTGAATACACAGGCTAAAAAGGACACTGGAGGATTCATGTCGGGGTCAATAACCCTGATCTTCAATAAAACACAAAATGCTCTTAAACTTGAAAAACATGAGAAACCTGTTATGAAATCCTGCGCGGGGCTTAAAACTGCTTCAGAAAGGTTTTGGCAGAGGTGGAGGAGCGATTGCAGAGGAAACGTGCACGACGGAGAGGGGTTATATGGCGCAACACCATGAAACTGAGGTTTAGACATGAATTAGCACGGGAAAATACTTTTAATGTTAAAACCTAAAGTTTAATGCTTGGGTGAATACAAAGGAAATGGGAACATGAAATGGAAAACATATGAAATGGACCTTAGGTGGTGGGACCCGGTCATGGCGGAGTGCAATTAAACATGAGCCGTTGGATCTGGGTTGAATGGATAGTCACGATTGGATTGGTGGATCTCCATCAGGGGAGGCAGCAAGGTTGACACATTGTAAACTTCTGATTGGTGATGGTGTGATTGAGCACCAGCCATCCAATCTGGGTCAAGATCAAAGACAGAGATTGAATCGGCGGGGAGGAAGACTCAAGCGATGAGATCTAGGGTGTCGGATCTCGAGAGATCAATGGCTATGATCGGATCAGAGGATCGCAATCGGGGAAGACATAAGGAGGGGATGCATGGGTTGGCGTGATGCAATTAGCGCTGGGCCGTCGGATCGATATAGATCAAAAACTCGGATCGCAGTGGGGCGGATAGAACAGTAATACTATCACATCAAAAGTTTTTTGTTTAACAAAGAAACGTGCCCGTATGAATGTTATGATTTCGATTAGCACCACAGGCTTTTAAGCGCTCAGTTCTAGGCGCGGGGCATATGGGGGAAGTGGTTAAGGGGGCTGGTCGAAAGGGGCTTAAGGCCTTAGTGCAGAAGTGAGTTTTAGGCCAAAAAACAGGGATTTTTAGCGATTTTCTTGGCTTTCGGTAAAGGGGAAAAGTTTGTTTAAACCTGTAAAAAGGTATTTTTAGAAGTTCAAAGGGATTTTGAAGGCTTTTAGGGGGAAATGGGGATCTTAAAGAGGAAAAGGAGGCTTTATGAAAATGAGGGGAAATGAGTCAAAGTGGGTAGTTTCAGAGGCCTTTGGAAAATAGTTTCTTTCATAAATCTGGCAGGGTTTTGGGCATGCCTTTGTAGAAACAGCAGTGGTGATTAATCCAAAGGGACAAAGAATCCTCATAAGACTTCAAAGATGATGGATTTTTAGGGAAAAATAAATCTCTTGAAGGCTTGAAAACAAACTTAGCCACCATTTTGTATATCAGAATTTATGGGTGGCTAACAGGTACTCCTTGTATGAGGAATTAAATTTTGCATCCAACGAGTACTCCCACTCGAAATTTGAGTAAAAACTTTGGGATATAAGTTGAAAATACGAGTTGAAAAAGTAGTTTTGTTATTTTACTATTGTTTAATATTTTTACCCTTTTACTTAAAAAATGGTGAATCATCCCCCATGGTTGAACTCATCATCTTGAATCCTATTGGTTCTTATAAAGTTTATTTTGGTTGTACATTTTTCTTAGGAGGCCCATTTTAGACCTCAAAATTCCCCTACTGCCAGGAGTAACTTCTGGTCGTAAAGGTGGTTTTAATTTTAATCTACGTGAACAACGGGGGAAAGAATTTTTTTCTTCCACGATTACTGATTTATTTTAACCAAAAACAAATAAACAAAATAAAAAGGTATTACTAGGAAAAAGGATTTACTAAGAAATTGTGAACTGCAGAATACCTCCTGGCGAACCAAGAAGTATGGGCAGGCAATCTCCCCGACTGTTGTGTTCGATGTATCACAATTTACAAGGCGGATGACTCGGTTCACTATGGATGGATAGCAACCTAAATTTTTTCTCCCAAATATAATCGAAGGTACGTGGAGGCCCAAGTCCGTATTAACGTTGTTTGATGTGAAACCACACAGTGAGAGCACCCCATTATACTTTTCGTATTGTAACTGATCCAGGTGGATATTTGTGGCCACCTACCTATTCCACTTGGGGCCCCACCATTGTCTCTTTCATTTTTTTAGTTTCGGCACAACTTACTATTTTTAGTAGTTTTTCGGGACCTGAAATTCCAAAGCTGTTTTGAGGCCCTAAATGACATTTTTTGGGCAACATTTTTTTGGTGAATATGATTCCATTTCCAAATTGATATTCGCAGCAACATTTTTATTCCTCGGATAGATATTTCTAACGATGTATCATGTGCGTCAAACGGAGATAGTATGCCAAATTTACGTCTCCGGGAAGTTGAAACACTGGTTTACCCAAACGGAGCGCATAGTTTTGGCGCTTCATCTCCTAGGGTTAGGTTTTTGGACGTTTAGGGTTTTCCATTGTTTCTAAATATGAAATATGCCCTCGAGCCTCATTTTAACTCAGTTCAAAGGCCTGTAGTGGCCACATCTCTTCTCAGAGATAAGCTACCAGCACCCTAGCTAGTTTATTTCCTTTCTGTTTGTAAGCAAATTTCAGTTCTTTGATATTAATGAAATGAAGTGTTATTTCCGTTGCATCTTTGTATATATGGTTATATGTGTATTCTTTTGTGTTCCTGCATAAATCGGGATCAGTGGTATCAGAGCGGTCTACTTTTTCTCGATCCTTCTTTTCATGTCCCCAGCGAGGTCGGGGTATAAGGAGTTAGGGCTCGATCTGGTGGAACCGTTGCAAGATCAGCCTCACAAACCCCGATGGATGCCCATGGGGGATGAAAAGAAATATGAGGTAGTAGGATATCCTATCAAAATATTTCTCTAGGAGGCCCTCGAAAAACAAAGGAATGCGAAGATGGATAACTTTGCCGAGATCCTTCAACAATGCCCCTTTTAGAGTGGCGCATACGCATCCGTGACCACTGCGGAGCGCGACTCCCTTTAAGGGTACAAATGAAAACTTTGAAATTCCCATATTTGAGGGTCAAATAGATGTAGATGCCATAGATAGATGGTTGAAACTATTATAAGATTATTTCTCGGTTGATCACTTTTCTGACCAGGAGAATATTATTTTGCACTCCTCAAAGCTACCCCTCATGTCAAGGACTGGTGGGAAACCTATTATGAGAAAGAGGACAAGACAAAACCCTCTCTTTTCTCAAACGTACCCACTTGGGATTATTTCCTAGATTCCATCAAGGAACAATACTATCCCATGGGGAGCTATGAGGACAAGTATATACAATGGACCACACTGCAACAAAAAAGGGATCAAGATGTGCATGAGCTAACGAATCTATTCCATACCCTGCGCACAAAGTTGGGTATCAAAGATTCATAGAAACATTTGGCTCTAAAGTATCGCAGTTGTTTGCACAAATACATTCAGGAGGAAATGGAGTTCCTCGACATCTCGTCGCTTAGTACGGCATACCGGTATGCTACCAAGATTGAGAAGAAATTCAAACAGAAGAAGTGAGACTTTGGATCTGTGAATCAAAAGCAAGGGAAAGGTGCCCCCAAACTGAAAAACAAAGGACAAAGCCAAGGCATGGTGGCCTAGGACAACCTACCAAATCCACAGGCAAAGAACAACACTTCAGAGCCAAATAAGGACACAGGGAAGTGGTGTGAGTTCCATAAGATCTCCACTCCCAACACAAGTGAGTGTCGGGCCAAGCAGTCACTGGTGGCTGAGATGAGGGCTTCTAAATCAGATGCATGCTCTGACTCTGAATAAAAACTTGAAAAGGGGAATGACAAAGGGAAATAGATTATTGATGCAAATCCCAATGCCACTATTGTTATTGCAAAGATCCAGAAGGAGGAACCAGAAGATCTAGAAGACGCAGAGCATCTCTTCCACTCTCAAATGTGGGTAAAGGGTTCCCCGATATAGTTCATTTTCAACAATGGGAGCCAAAAGAACCTCATTTCTGCAGATTTCATGAATCGGTTGGGGTTGCCGACCACAACGCACCCACAACCATACACCATCGAGTGGCGTCACCAAGGAGGGGATCTCCGCGTCAGTCAGAAGTGTCACCTTCCCTATAGAATTAAGCCCTTCATGGATGAGGTATTGTGTGACATTGCTCCTATTGATGTTTCTGATGTATTATTAGGCCAACCATAATTGTGGAAGCGACATGTTGTGTATGAGTCTTGACCTTGTGCTGTTATTGTTACTATGGGAAATAACTTGTATAGGAAACTAGAGATACACTGCCTCCCACTATCTCTTTGGTTACTGCAAAACAATGCAGTAAGCTCATTTCAAAAACTAGGAAATTTGTTTTTCCTGATGATCCACCCCCAGGGCAAGAAGAATATTGTAGCCATGACCTCCAGACATGGCTCCTCTGCACAACAACAACAGATGGAAAAGGTTGTGGAGGATTATGAGGACATCTTCACCTCACCCACAGGGTGCCTCTGCACTATCAGGTCAAGCACCCCATTGACCTGATCCCAGGTGCGCCGCTACCTAATGGACTGATCTATAGGCTCTATTATGGAGAATGATGAAATCAAGAGGCAGATTCAAGAGTTGTTGTAGAAGGGTCACATCCGGCCAAGTTCATCGCCCTGTGGGAGCCCAATTGTGTGGGTACAACAGAAGAATGGGACTTGGAGACTCTGTATTGACTATCGGGTGTTGAACAAGATCACTGTCTGGAATAGGTACCCGTTCCCACAGATTGATGACATTATAGACAAACTCAAAGGGGAAAAATATTTTAGCAAGATCGACTTGAATTCTGGGTATCACCAGGTACTAATCGAACCCTCTGATGTGTGGAAGACTACCTTCAAAGCCAAGGAGGGACTTTTCCAATGCCTCATCATACCTCTCAGGTTGACGAATGCTCCCACAACCCTCATGAGGTTGATGGATGACATCTAGTGTTCGTTCACCAACTCATTTGTAGTGGTGTACTTGGATGACATTATGATCTTCATCCATGATTGTAGAAGCTTTTCCACCACATGCGGTCACTCCAAACACTACGGTAACCTGAAGTTGTGTGCCAATTTGGAGAAGTGCACTTTTGGCATGACCCAGGTTCAATATTTGGGATGCATTATGGATGAAAGGATAGTGCATGCAGATCCAGCCAAGATCCAAGTCATTCGGGATTGGCCAGCACCAACCACTATAATAAAGCTTCATAGCCTTCTTCGTATTGCTAATTTCTAACATAGGTTCATGTTTGGATTTTCTCATATCACTTGCTCGTTGAGTCAAGTCACCAAGGGAGGAGCGAAAGAAAAATTATTTTGGTCGGAATCTCAACAGAAGGCGTTCATAGAATTGAAACATTCCCTCTGTTCTACCCTAGTGATGACATTACCAGACTTGCAACAACCATTTGAGATCGAGACAAAAGCCTCTGACTATACTATTGGGGCAGTTCTTACTCAACAGGGACATCCAGTGGCATATCATAGTGAGACATTGTCCGACATAGTTTGAAAGTATCCCACTTATGAAAAGAAATGTATTCCATTGTACAGGCTTGTCGAGAATGGAAGAATTACATTTTGGGGAAGGAGACAATCATCCACATAGACCACCGACCCCTACAATTCATACAGACACAAGGGAAGTTGCAGAACAATCACCATCAGAAGTGGTCCACATATATGCAACAATTTCATTTGAACATCAAGTACAATAAGGGTAGCACCAATAATGCTGCAGACTGCCTCAGCTGACCACCGATCGTGGCCATAACCACCATTCTCAACTCTTGTGGGCACGAGACTTCTAATTAGCTGCTTCTCTACAAGAGAAATCCAGAATACAGCCACACACACAAGGCACTCTTGGGGGTACATAAGTTCCAAATTTTCACCCCCAAGATGCACTGTTATGTCACCTGGGACACATTTGTGTTCCTTTAAGCAAGCGTGCCAAGATGATATGGGAAGTACACTACAGTCGAGTCACTGGGCATTTTGGGATCGAGAAAATAGTGGCAGTACTGCAGAAGTATTTCTATTGGCTGAACCTTCACAGGATGTCGGGAAGTACATCAAAGCCTGCACTGCTTGCTCCATTGCCAAACTGACCATCAAGAATCAAGGGCTCTATACTCCACTACCTACCCCTAGTCTACCTTCGGAATCCATCTCCATGGATTACATGTCAAAACTTCCTTATACTAAGCATGCAAACAAATGTTTTTTCGTGGTCGTTGACAGATTCTCGAATATGGCCATTATGGCGGCCCGCAAGAAGAATATCACAGCAGAAGCGACTGCTAAAATCTTCTTTAAACGACTGTGGGTTCACTTTGGGATCCCACAGTCTATCATTTCAGATCGCGACAGCAGGTTCCTCAGCACATTTTGGTCTAGCCTCTAGTCAATTTTGGACACCAAGCTCACCAAGTCCTCAGCTTTCCATCCCCAAACTGATGGCCAAACAAAGGTCGTCAACAGGATTATTGTACACATTCTCCGCATGTACAATTCAAAGCATCCAAGAACATGGGATGAGAGCCTCCCCTATGTATAACATAGTTATAACCGGGCTCTCCACAGCTTAACCAGCCACAACCCCTTTCAGGTGGGCTTGGGATTCTAGCCACTATGTCCCATTGACGTAGTCATTCCATTTGCGACTACTCAGGCTGATTCGGATCATGTACAGTCTGAAGCTGACAAAGAAAACAACTTCATTGAGCGCATTCAGCACATCCGCCGATAGGTTCATGACATATTGGATAGAGCCAATGCTAAGTACAAGCAACGACATGATCAACATCGGGTGCCACACAACTTCCAGGTGGTTGAAAAAGTGTGGCTACATTTGCAAGAGAAGTGCCTCACTGGATCCCACTGCAAGCTTCGCTGCTCTAATATGGGCTGTACACCATCACCAAGGCTATAGGGAAGAATGCCTTTGAGCTCAGTATTCCACCATTCCTTGGTCTGCACCCACTATTCAATGTAGACTGCCTTCTTCCCTACTTCCCACCTCTACTGGACACCTCTGATATTGGAGAACTCACACCAAAAGAGTTAAAACCAGACTGCATGGAACATGCCACCACAGATTGTATCATGGAAATGAAAATCAAGAACACTCCCCAACAAAATATCCAACTGTATCGGGTTGTCAAAGCTGGCCAACTGCTGCACCAAGGCAAGTGGTTCACCAGGGACCAAGTTCAACAGAAGTTTCCTCATCTCATGGAGGAACTCAACGCAATAGAGACCATTTCTTCCTAAAGGGGGAGCAATGATCCAGGTAGATATTGGTTTCCACCCACCTATTCCACTTGGGTCCCCACCATTTTCTCTTTCAATTTTTCAATTTTGACACAACTTACTATTTTTAGCAGTTTTTCGGGTCCTGAACTTCCGGAGCCGTTTTGAGGCCCTAAATGACATTTTTTGGGCATCATTTGTCTGGTGAATATGATTCTGTTTCAAAATTGATATTCGCAGCAACAGTTGTATTCCTCGTATATATCTTTCTAACGATTTATGATGTGCCTCAAATGGAGATAGTATTCCAAAGTTGTGTCCCTAGGAAGTTGAAACACCAATTTACCCAAATGGGGCCCATAGTTTTGGCGCTTCATCTCCTAGGGTTAGGTTTTTGGACATTTAGGGTTTTCCATTGTTTCTAAATAATAAATAGGCTCTTGAGCCTCATTGTAACTCAGTTCATAGGGCTGTAGCCACCACATCTCTTCTCAGAGATAAACTACTAGTGCCATAGCTAGTTTATTTCCATTATGTCTGTAAGAAAATTTCAGTTCTTTGATATTAATGAAATGAAATGTTATTTCCACTGCATCTTTGTATATATGGTTATATGTGTATTCTGTTGCATTCTTTCATAAATCTAGATCAGTGGTATCAGTCTGTCTGCTTTTTCTCGATCCTTCTTTACATGTCCCCAACGAGGTCGAGGTATAAGGAGTTAGGGCTTGATCTGGTGAAAAATTTGCAAGACAAACCTCGCAAACCCTGATGGATGCCCCATGGGGGACAAAAATAAAGATGATGTAGTAGGATATCCTATCAAAATATTGCTCGAGGAGGCCCTCGAAAAACAAAGGAACGCGATGATGGATAACTTTGCCCAGATCCTTCAACGACTACCCACCGGCGGCGCATCTGCATCCAACAGCCACTCTGGAGGTGCGACTCCCTTTAAGGTACAAGTAAACTTTGAAATTCCCATATTTGAGGGTCAAATATATTCAGATGTCATACATATATGGTTGAATATATTAGAATGATATTTCTCAGTTCATGACTTTTCCGACCGGGAGAAGATTATTTTTTCACTCCTCAAAGCTACCCCCCATGCCAAGGACTGGTGGGAAACCTACTATGAGAAAGAGGACGAGACATAACCTTGTTTGTTCTCAGCCATACCCACTTGTAATTCTTTCTGAGATGCCATCAAGGAACAATACTATCCTATGGGGAGTTATGAGGACAAGTACATACAATGGACCACTCTGCGGCAACAAAGGGATCAAGATGTGCATAACTTGATGAATCTGTTCCATACCCTGCAAAAAAATTTGGGTATCAAGATTTAGAGAAACATTTGGTACTAAAGTATAGCACTTTTTTTCACAGATACATTCAGGAGGAAATGGATTTCCTCGACATCTCATTGCTTGGTACGACATATCGGTATGCTGCCAAGAATGAGCATAAATTCAAACAGAAGAAGCGAGATTTTGGATCTGCGAATCAAAAGAAAGGTAAAAGTGCCCCCAAACCATAGAACAAAGGAAAAAGGCAAGGCATGGCAGCCCAAGACAACCTGCCAAAGCCACAAGCAAAGAACAACACCGCGAAGCGAAAGAAGGACACACGAAAGTGGTGTGAGTTCCATAAGAGCTCCACTCCCAACACAAGTGAGTGTCGAGCCAAGAATTCATTGGTGGCTGAGATGAGTGCTTCTAAATCAGACACATGCATTGACTCTGAATCAAAACCTAACAAGGGGAATGAAAAAGGGAAGTAAATTATTGCCGCGGAGCCCAACGCCACTGTTGTCATTGTGAAGATCCAGAAGGAGGAACCAAAAGATCTAAAGGAGGTAGAGCATCTCTTCCACTCCCAGATGTGGGTAAAGGGTTCCCCACTACAGTTCATTGTCGACAATGGGAGCCAAAAGAACCTCATTTTAGCAGATATCATGAAACGATTGGGATTTTTGACCAAAGCACACCCACAACCATACACCATCAGGTGGCTTCACCAAGGACGGGATCTCCGCATCGGCCAGCAGTGTCGCCTTCCCTATAGCATCAAGCCCTTCACAGATGAGGTATTGTGTGAAATTGCTCCTATTGATGTTTCTAATGTATTATTAGGCCAACCATAATTTTGGAAGTGACATTCTATGTATGAGTCTCGGCCTCATGCTATTTTGTTACTTTGGGAAATAAGTTGTACAAGATACTAGAAGTTGTCCCAGCCTCCCACTATCTCTTTGGTTATTGCAAACAATGCAGTAAGCTCATTTCCCAAACCAGGAAATTTGTTTTCCTGATTATCCGCCCTCAGGAAAAGAAGAAGACTGTGGCCATGACCTCGAGACATGGATCCTCTGCACAACAACAAAAAATTGACAAGGTTGTGGAGGAGTACGGAGACATCTTCACCTCACCCACAAGGGTGCCTTTGCACTGTCAGGTCAAGCACCCCATTGATTTGACCCTAAGTGCGCTGCTACCAAATGGACCGATCTGTAGGCACTTTTTTATAGAGAATGATGAAATCAAGAGGCAGATTCAGGAGATGCTGCAGAAGGGTCACATCCGGCCAAGTTCATCTCCCTGTGGGAGCCAGATCATGTTGGTACAGAAGAAGGATGGGACTTGGAGACTCTGTATTGACTATCAGGCACTAAACAAGATCATTGTCTAGAATAGGTACCCAATCCCATGGATTGATGACCTTATGGACCAACTCAAAGGGGAAAAATATTTCAGCAAGATTGACTTGAAGTTTGGGTATCACCAGGTACCAATTAAACCCTCTGATGTGTGGAAGACTACCTTCAAAGCTAAGGAGGGCCTTTTCGAATGGCTCGTCATGCCTTTCGGGTTGACGAATGCTCCTGCAACCTTCATGAGGTTGATGGATGACATCTTGCATCCATTAACCAACTCATTTGTAGTTTTGTACTTGGATAACATTATGATCTTTAGCTAGACTTGGGAAGAGAACCTCCACCACATCTTAGAAGTCCTCCAAACACTACGGCAACACAAGTTGTGTGCCAATTTGGAGAAGTGCACTTTTGGCATGACCTAGGTTCAATATTTGGGATACATTATTGATAAAATGGGGGTGCATGTGGATACATCCAAGATCCAAGTCATTCGGGATTGGCCAGCATCAACCACTCTAATAGAGCTTCATAGCCTTCTGGGTCTTGCTAATTTCTACCACGGGTTCATGTGGGATTTTCTCATATCACTTGGCCCTTGAGTCAAGTCACCAAGGGAGGAGTGAAAGAAAAATTCTTTTGGTCAGAATCTCAATAGAAGGTGTGCGTAGAATTGAAACATCACCTTTGTTCTGCCCCAGTGCTCACATTACCAGACTTCCAACAACCATTTTAGATTGAGACAGATGCCTCTCATTATGCTATTGGGGCAGTTCTTACTCAATAAGGGCATCCAGTGGCATATCACAGTGAGACATTGTCTGACACAGTTCGAAAGTATGCCACTTATGACTTAGAAATGTCTTCCATTATGCAGGATTGTCGAAAATGGAAGCATTCCATTTTTGGGAAGGAGACAATCATCCACATAGACCACCGACCCCTGCAGCTCATACAGACACAAGGGAAGTTGCAGAACGATCACCATTAGAAATGGTCCACATATCTGCAACAATTTCATTTGAACATCAAGTACAAGAAGGGTAGCATCAAAAATGTTGCAGGTTGCCTCAGCCAACCACTGATCATGGCCATAACCACCGTTCTCAACTCTTGTGGGCACGAGACTTCTGATTGGTTGCTTCTCTACAAGAGCGATCCAAAATTCAGCCACACATACAAGGGACTCTTAGGGGGTACGCAAAATCCAAAATTTCACCCCTAAGATGCACTATTATGTCCCCTGGGACACCTTTGTGTTCCTTTAAGCGAGCGTGCCAAGATGATATGGGAAGTGCACTACAGTCGAGTCGCTGGGAATTTTGGGTTCGAAAAAATAGTGGCATTACTGCAGAAGTATTTCTATTGGCCGAACCTTTGATAGGATGTCGGGAAGTACATCAAATCCTGCACTGCTTGCGCCATTGCCAAACCGACCATCAAAAATCAAGGGCTCTATACTCCGCTACCTACCCCTAGTCGACCTTGGGAATCCATCTTCATGGATTACATGTCAGGCCCTCCTTATACTAAGCATGGAAATGACTGTGTTTTCGTGGTCGTCGACAGATTATCAAAGATGGCCATTATGGCGGCCTGCAAGAAGAATATCAAAGCAGAAGCCACTGCTAAACCCTTATTTGAACGAGTGTGGGTGCACTTTTGGATCCCAAAGTTTATCATATCATATCATGATAGTAGGTTCCTCAGCACATTTTGGTCCAGCCTCGGGTCAATTTTGGACACCAATCTCACCAAGTCCACAACTTTCCATCCCCAAACTGACCAAGTCCACAACTTTCCATCCCCAAACTGTGGCCTATAGGATGGTTGTACACATTCTGCACATGGACAATTCAAAGCATCCACGCACATGGGATGAGAGCCTCCCCTATGTACAACATAGTTATAACCGGGCTCTCCAAAACTCAGCTAGCCACAGCCCCTTTCAGGTGGGCTTGGGATTCCAGCGACTATGTCCCATTCACGTAGCCATGCCATTTGCGGCTACTCAGGCCGATTCGGCTCATGTCCAGTCTGAAGCTGAAAAAGTGAACAACTTCATCGAGTGCATTCAGAACATATAAAAATAAGTTCATTACATATTTGATAGAGCCAATGTTGAGTACAAGCAACGACATGATCGACATCGAGTGCCACACAATTTCCAGGTGGGCGAAAAAGTGTGGCTACATTTGCAAAAGGAGCACCTCACTAGACCCCACCGCAAGCTTTTCCCGCTCTGATATGGGTTGTACACCATCACCAAGGCTTTAGGGGACAATGCCTTTGAGCTCAATATTCCACCATTCCTTGGTTTTCACCCACTATTCAATGTAGACCGCCTTCATCCCTACTTCCCACCTCTACTGGACACCTATGACATTGTGGAATAACTCACACCAAAAGAGTTAAACCCAGATTACATGGTACATGCCACCACAGATTGAATCATGGACATGAAGATCAAGAACACTCACCAACAGAAGATCCAACTGTATCGGGTTTTCAAAGCTGGCCAACTCCTGCACTAAGGCAAGTGGTTCACCAGGGACCAAGTTCAACAGGAGTTTCCTCATCTCATGGAGGAACTCAATGCAATGGGGACCATTTATTCCTAAAGGGGGAGGAATGATCTAGGTGGATATTGGTGGCCACCTGCCTCTTCCACTTGGGGCCCCACCATTGTCTCTTTCAATTTTTCAGTTTCGACACAACTTACTATTTTTAGCAATTTTTCGGGTTCTGAACTTCCGAAACCGTTTTGAGGCCCTAAACAACGTTTTTTGGGCATCATTTTTTTGGTGAATATGATTATGTTATGGAATCAATATTCGAAAAAATAATTGTATTCCTCGGATAGATATTTCTAATGATGTATCATGTGCATCAAACAGAGATAGTATGCCAAAGTTATGTCCCCGGGAAGTTGAAACACCAATTTACCCAATCGGGGCCCATAGTTTTGGTGCTTCATCTCCTAGGGTTAGGTTTTTGGAATTTTAGGGTTTTAAATTGTTTCAAAATAATAAATAGGTCCTTGAGCCTCATTGTAACTTAGTTCAGAGGCCCGTAGCTGCCACATCTCTTCTCAAAGATAAGCTACCAGTGCCCTAGCTAGTTTATTTCCATTTTGTCTGTAATCAAATTTCAGTTGTTTGATATTAATGAAATGAAGTGTTATTTCCATTACATCTTTGTATTTATGGTTATATGTGTATTCTGTTGCGTTCTGCATAAATCCAGATCAGTAACACCGCCCAATATACCCAAAATTACGTGGACGAGATACGATATAATTACTTATGTGGAATGAGGTATCACACTCGGAATGTATCGTAGACAAGTTAACGACAGCTGCTATGTTTTACGATGCCAGAAAAAATCTCTATCCTAGACCTTCTAAATGTTATCGTTATGGTTCCAATGCTTTTTTAGGTAAAATGAGATAAATCTTAAGTTGATCTTGTTTATCCATTTTCCTTTCAAGTTTCACTGCGATGATGTATTTGGAAATTCCTAAAATGAAAACTAAAATTATAAGCAATCTTTCACTTTTAGTTTTTTCAATGAAAATCCTAGCTACTAGAGGGAAAGAGCAATCAATTTGAGAGAAAAAAAAATGAAAGAGCACAAACTAAATGCAACTTTCCTAATTGTTCCTTTTGCAAAACACACAATCCACTACATGCAAATGCATGTTTTTCTTTTCAGTTCCTTTAATGTTATGAATGCAGAAAAGAAACTAAGTGCACCAAATCAATAAAAACAAATTCCTTTTACTTTTGAGAAATGAAGAATGTAAACAATAATTTCTCTTTTGAAAAATGAGGAATTTAACAACAATTTCTCCTATCAGGAAACGAAGAATTTACGATAATTTCCTTTTTGAAAAGAAAATGGATCTAAGGCAACAATGAAAATAATTTGAAATTAATTCATCCATGATAAAGAAAAACACTTTAAATAAACATTGAAAAAACTTTTCTTTCAAAGGAGGAAGAGGTAGGTAAGGTCACTCCTCAATCTGAGGTATCGGGCTCTTTAAAACACAACAAACAACAAACTAAAAACAAATTGCAATGACAAATTCAATGGAATTTGGATGGTTTCAGGAGATAACGAAGTCTCTAAGGAGAGACAGTGCATTGCAACAGAGGTCTAAAAGGGAGACAGTGCTATGCAAAGCACTTTGTCTTTTCCAACAGTGCGTTGGGCACAGTGTATAAGGAAAAATACAATTGTTTGACACACTTCTAATGCAAATTTGGATTTGAAAAAGCCTAATCTTTCTGAGTAAATTCTACTGGGTCAATAAATAGAGAAAATAAGAGGCAAATACACTAAGGATGAAGGGTAAACTCCCTAGAGGAGTCGCCAATTTGTTATGCAGAATTATGGATTATGGATAAAACATTCTTCCCTAGATGTAGTGCTCATCTAGAACAATAGGTTAAAGACTTTGCAACTAATTTTCCTAACTTTAAATAAACACACAAAACAGATCAAAGAACTTACTTGGAGTCCAAGCACTTCCTATTCTCCTTATGTCGCTCTTTCTATAGCTTCAAATCTGAGCTAAGTTGCCAAAATATTCTCTGCAAAGATAAACACTAAACAACAAAATATAGAAATAATACAAATGTATATTCAATTTATTCAGTTAAATCAATAAAACATGAACAATATGCATCAAATAAGAATTTATAATATGAAACACATGAGCTTATACTGATACATATGTGGGAAATTAAGTAGCAATATTTATTAATGGATAAAAGGGGAGGTTACAACCTAGTGATTGATTTAGTGTCACCATATCTAGCAACATCCTAGCCTCACCACAATGCACATCACTCCAGTAGCATGTCACTCAAATCAATTCCTCAATTGAAATTCCACCAACATTTCTCTACTCAAATTCTTCCTTATCAAACACTAAGATCCGTGCTCAATTTATAGAGGAGCTGAAGGTAGTTTTACAATCAATGAATTTCTAATAATAGGAAAGACATGTTCCCAGTCTTAGAGGTATCAAATGGACACATGGATTCGAATTTTGACACATGTGAACCCTTCTAGAAAGCACTAGCCAAGTGGAGATTCTGGAACAATGAGAAGTTCTCTCCCAATGTGACCAACGCACCCTATAATGTCGGGAAGTGCTTTGCAGAGCACCCTTGAATGGGGTTAATTGCATATGCAACACAATTAGTCCCTTTAGAGGCAACGTTGGTGAGCTCTCATATGATATATTATAAACTTCAAATCTTGGAAACCTTTGCAGATGAAAGTCATGGATGATTTGTCTTATTCTTTGTCTTAGGGCATATAACAACTGAAATGATAGAGGATGAAAGGCCTTATTCATTGGTCCTGGAGATGATGTCTAGGTAACCAGGTCATTGGGAATGGTGCCCAAATTGACTTATAACAATGTGGAGTCCATCGAATATTGGTTTCAAACTATCACCAATACACCTTATTCCCTCATCATTCGACAACTCTTGGTACCATATCAATTGAAGCAACTTGTTGCTCATACTCTAGTATGTTTTTAAGTTGATGCTTTAAAATTGAGTGTGAGTATATTTAGCATTATTTTATGCCCATGGCTACATTGGAAGTACTCCTACACTTGAAGGAGATACGCCTCTCTCTAAATTATGGTAGTGTAGTATAAAAGCAATGAATAAAAATGTCATTTGAAATAAACATTTTACTGTAGCATTCTTGAAACTGCAATTCCTAAGGCACAACTATTCAAATTTCTATCACTATGCACTCTTGTGGTAAGACTTGTAAAACGTAATTCACTCTTAATGCCTCATATTTTATAAAGTGACTTTGATTATTTTCTAAGATTATTCATTGGGTCAGTTAGGGGCATTTTTATAATTATTTTTAATACTTTCCATTCATAAGCTTAAAAAACTACTTATGGCCTATTCATTCTAACAATTGTCATCCAAGCAACCTTTTCAAGTTTCCCTTCGAAGGTATTGATGAAAAGGCTTCTATGGTGAACCACTCCTATAAAACCCTAACGAGCTCCCACAATAACCCTAACATCAACTTGAGGAATCTCTCAATCATTATCTCAGATGTTTTCTTTAAAATGAGTATTTACGGTATAATTACCAACCAATAAAGATTAGTAATTAAATTGTTTTTATGCCATCCCATGCTCTTATGGAGTAGATTTTCATGCCCACCTATTAAGTAACCTATTTTAGGTTAATCATAATCATATTTTTTTAACATAAATTGATTAATTAAGGGATAGGAGGTCTCATTACGAGTCGACCTACTATGATCATGGGTCCTAACAAGAATGACATTACCACTACTGGTCACTAAGCTAGGGTAATGACTTTCATTTGAGAAGCAGGAATATAAGAGGTCTCATAACGAGCTAACTTGTTCATTCTTGTTATCACTTGTGAATGGCACTATCACTCATTAGTTACCAACCTAGGACAATGCCCTTCAGTTAATTCCCAAATCAAAGTAACTAATTTTGAATGACTCTGAATCTATATATAATAGCCGGGACACAAACATTTCATTGGGTTAAAAGGAATCCCTGTCCATGCTATAGACGCGTGCTGGCAGTAGGGTCATGCCTGTGGTATTAAATTGAATTCCACACTATGATTTATTTGGTAATTTTTATCTTTCCCTAAACTCATTATCTTATCTTCTGAGATTGGATTAAGATCCTTTCAATAATTTTGTTTGGAATTATATCTTTCAAAAATATGAAGGTTTTCATGGATGTGGGACCCTTAGTACAGGTGATTCACCTTTCCTCAAACAGATGAACTTTAGCTATATCCTCGGATAATGGTAAGATGGTAAGGTATCATTTTGTCACATTTATTTTTCCTATTTCCATCCATTTTAATGCATTGGCTTTCAAATAAAGTCACTTCTATTTTATAATGAGGCTATTGAAAGTGAAGACCTACTGATTTGTACTGCTCTTGAGATGATTTTTGGAAATTTTTATGGTTGGCTATTTCATGATAACACTACCCTTGTAGTAACAAAATTGTTAGCATTCCTTTGGTACCCTTAGCATTAGTTACTCTTTTAGAAATAATAAAGGTTAGTCTTGACATCACTGAATCTATGGTCACAACTCTTTCTTATATTATTGATGCAAAGGAAGTTGACATCACATGACACTTAATTAAATGATCTCACTCAATTAGACCTATCATTTAAGAATATTTTGTTCTATGCATCATGATTCTAATAGAGAAACCCTAGTCCTACAATTTTGATTAACTTTAGTCCATATTACAGGTTTTTTTTTGCATGAGGACATGTAAGATAATCGACATGGAGGGGATGTTAGGCCCTCGAATTTTCATGTTTAATTCAAATTTTCACCCTATGATTATTCTTGGTTTTCATTTTTATTACTATAATTTTGCACAATTATTGGGTTAGTATCTTAAAATTGGAGCATGATCAGGTAATTATTCATTATTTAACCTATTTCCTTTATTTCAGTAAGATTTGCATCAAAATGACTATTGATGATGGTGCTCATGTTTTTTTAGGAAGGTGTATTAAATAATGATCAAAGATACACATGCATCAACAATTAATTGCACATAGTTATGTTCCTACACCAACACTCTTACATTAGCAATCCTGCACCAATTTGGGGCTTCGATATCTCAGCATGCTTTCAGGGAAAACCAAATATGGTCATTGTAAAAATAATGTTGTAACTCCTTCCCATGAGTTGGATTGTAGCCAAGTTGCACATGTGTGTCTCTAGAAGCAAATCTAAAAATCTACTCAAAATTTTCACAGTTTTCAAATTTCCAAGTTTGACCTTGATTTGTGTGAAGAAGGAGGAGAATCTAGAAAATCCGAGAAAATAGGATTTTTACTAGTATAAAAAATTATCTATAACCTGAACTGCTTCCCAATATTAAAAATTTTCTAAAAGTTACATGAGGGTATTTCAGACAGTTATATAAAAAAATATCATGTTTCCAGAATTCTAGGATCCTACCCAGATTTGGCAAAAAAATGGAAAATTCCTATCATATATGCATTTTATTGATGATAAAATGGTTTTAATGGTCTCCTATTGTTGGAAAATATTTGATATTAAATTTCTCATCTTGTTTCGTGATGGATTCGTTGGCCTAAAGCCAAATTTGTACCATGAAATGTATAAAAACAAAGTTGTGGCTCCTACCAAGCCTAGGGCATCAAGCCATTTATTGTACTCTCATGCTGCTAAGATGAGTGTTGGGGGTCTTCCCCTTCCTCATATTAATTTTCAGCTGGATTACTGATCTGAAGATGTACTGGAGGACTGAAATTCATTAATATAAGTTGAATGCCAGATTCATGCATCTCGTTTTCATTTCCTATAGTGATAACCTTGCTCATATAAGCTCAACATTTTCTTAAGAGGGAAATGAGTTGGTTGGATAGGGCCTATCCAACCCAGCTCTTTCCCCTTGTTTTATCATTATGTTCATTAGGTATAGGAATGATTGTTTAGAAGGCTGTTTTCTTCATGTTGACTATGCAGGCTTGATAAAACTCTTCTAGTTATCTTTCTTTCAATGCATGATCTCAGATCTGAGGGATTTTTGTGTGCATTAAGTGTTTTCCATTCCAGGTTAAGCATGTTCATTTATTTTTTGAAGCATCGCAATATTTCATTTTCTTATGAGAAAGTTTTATTGAATTGTTTATGAATGATAGTGAGGGTTGCAGGGTATGATGATTTAAGTTATGTTCAAAGATTTATTTCTTTTACAACAAGCACACTCTAATTGAAATATAAATTGTAACTATGTGATGGTATTGATCTCTCTATGTATAATATTATGCTTAAATGATATCATTTTCCTTAAAGAATGATCATGAATCAAGCACTTTAAGTACATGAAGCATTGATGTTGCTTTCCAAATTTAGGACTACGAGATAAAGGTTTTTATATGATTAGACTAAATTCGTTCATATGCAGAGTATATGTCACATTATGATAAACAATTAGAGAGGGTTTGAGTTTGGGATCCTTTAAGTAGTGATTCTCTATTTTAACAAAAGAATTTATTTTTTATTAAACTGATAGAATGTCCATGAATATTCACAATTTATCTTTTTGAACTTAAATTTTACATTTGATTTGGGATTTCTTTTGTTGCTGCTCAAGTTAATTTTTCCTTCTACATTTTTCAATTTCATGCTTGATGAACATAGCGTATTGATTTATGAATTAAGGAATGAAGGGTTGTTGCATGTAGGTTTATTCTGGTACAAGAACATAGTTGTTCTAGTACACGAACATAACTGTCAGCCTAGTACAGGAAAAAAGTTATTATAATGCATAAACAAATTTGCTATGTTTTCCTACTGAAGGGACATAATCGTTCCAGTACAAGAATAAGGTCATTTTGGTATAGGAATAGAATTTTCATAACACATAAATGAACTTACTCTGTATTCCTAGTGCAAGAACCAAAGTACAAGAATAGGTCTATTTTTCGAATCTTTTGAGTTTTGCAACTGAATTATTGAGTAGCATGAATTCTGAGTTTATTTATCTATTTTAAGAAGTGTATTTCCAAAAAATTCTTTGATTGTTATTTCCTGAGTAAGATCCAATTTTCAGTGTGGTGTGTGGTTGTACTAACTAGTGGTGTGAGCAGTTTCTACACAAGTTAGGGTTTTGTTTTGCATGTTGATAGAGTCCTTCTCTAGAATTTTCAGTGTTGCACCTTGAATTTCACAAACTCCTAGATTGACAATTAAATAGTGGTCCATTAATATTCCATATACTGCACCCAAAAACGCATTATCAATTTCATTTTCTATTTTGGCCTTAAGATCGGCCCCACCAAGATGTGACACATAACCTTATTGCTACTGAGAAGTGCCATAACTTGTGTGGTAGGAGTCTCCCTTTCATGGGTGTCCTAGATAATACCCTTTCGTCACTTGGAATCCATGCTAAATTTTTTTTCTTAGGCCCATGACTCCTCTCTAGTCCCACCAAGACTTTTCGTTGAAGCCTCATTCTTCTTCTTCACTATTTTTCTGGATTTATACCCTAGAGGCTCCCATGTGTTGAGTTGTACTATTGCATTTAATATTGAACACTTTCAACTCTTTTGGCATTAAGACGACTTCATTTGGACTCTTGTATAAGCCACTTTTGACCATGAATTTTCTGCAAGTTCAAACCATGTATTCAATAGCCTTTGTGACTTTACACCCTTTTCCATGGAGCGAACATCCCCTGAGTGTCGATGACCAACATCTGCCACCTTGCATTGAGCATAGGAATTTTCCAGTCCCACAAACTAGTGCACTTTCCCTTGATACTTGTTCCCTCCACTATATTATAGGCCCTCTTTTATTCATTTTCAGGATTTAAATATGAAAAATACAAAAACATAAATATTCTAAAAAAAGAGCGGGAACGAGAATTTTTCTTCATTATTCGATGGCAGAAAGATTCATATGTGTCACCCTTGAATAAAGCACTTAAAATGAGTCTTTCCTCCATCGAGATGGGAATTAGTTTTACTTTAGGGAACCCATAACCTTGTTCTTGAGTCATTCCTACACTGGTTGGTTATCTCTTCCAATCATCTAGAGAGTTTGTTAATGCTTGTTGTATTGCAAACTTATACAAAGTTATTTTATGCTTCCATAAAGTCGCATCAAGTAGTGATTTTATTCAATGGAAGTTAACTTGTTGTTGGCAATTCTTCGGTGTCTCTTGAATTATTTCTATTGGCCACACCCAGTCTGTCAAGTTATTCTCACTATCAAATCAGTGACATGGCCCCTTACTCACGTTGGTTAAGAAGGTCCCCATTGAATTCTTACTAGCAGGTCTGCTCTTATCGACTCTGAAAAATTTCTCTAAGACTAAACCTAGAGTTGCAACCTAGCCTTATTTACATCATTGATAGGTGAGCTTGTGCTCAACATCGATTAGTATTATGGGCTTTTTATTGAGCGGTTTCCCTTGTGTTCGACGTTAGCTTACATTATCACACATTGGGATTCATGCAATACCTTCGTTTCCATTTTACACTATTGGTAGATTGCTAGCCTTTGTGTCACCTTTCATTATTGGATTCATCTGATTTATGTTGTGTGCTAGCTACATCTTGTGTATGCCGAAAATGTACTTCAGAATGGTTACTTCATCTCTCTTCATCCGAGTTCTTACAAATTATTGGCCCGTCGGTTACATTCGTGCTAGTTGATGTGGTATGCTTTAATTCCTTCCTTCCAAAACATATTTTCCCATCGCATTCAACTCATTGCTTTGGGAAAAAGGTATAGAGTCTTTTTTTAGTACCTTAGGGTTTGCAGTCATCAATGGCAGACTCCTCTATTGAAAATGAGAATAAAATAATGTCTCCTGATTGGTAGATTATTTCAAGTGTTCAACTTCAACACATATTTTCACACTTGTTAGATTGTATTGGGGTACCTTGAAACTCAATATCATTATTAGTGATTTGTTTCATGTTTTTGAAGGGTATACATCAATGACCGGTAATCAAATGAATTCTCACATGGTAGAATTCAACTCATTTATTCCCATGGTGTAGAAATGGACCATCTCTAGTTGGTGAAGATCTCAAGTTATTTCAACATATTGGTTCACTTGATAGTTCCTTTAGTGTTCTACAAGTGATGCCTCTCACCTCTATATGTTGCACTCTTTCACAATAACATCTTATATTTTGACACTCAAGTTTATGCAGTGCCACTATTCCACCTATATGACTTGGTACTTTTATGAGGATCAATTATGCAACATCATTTATCAGACATTATTCTATATGTGATATTGATAGATAGCTCCACTACATTCTTTGACGACTATGATATGATGATCCACTATGTATTCTTCAGCTCCTTTTGTACACTTACGTATACATTTTGGATTCACCTTATACTTGATATGTGGACACGCTCTACTACTTCTGAGCATGAGTATGCCCACATTAGACATGATTTTTATTTTTGACTCATTCCACGGGCATTCAATGGGTTGTAATCTGGTGATCTCCTCCTTTGGTTTTTGGATGACTCCTATCTCTATAATTAATATATTTCAGCCATCATGTGCCCCTGATGACCTCATATATTAGGGGGCATATGTTATAGCATCATTCAACACTCTTGTAGACCTGATGCTCTTTTATGGCCCTTGGAATCCCATTTTCCCATGTAGACTTGACTTTATACTAAAAATTAGTATTTCAAAATCCATATGCAACTCCGCTAATAAAAAAATGTGTACATACATGGGTCCCATAATAATATACCCACGTATACATCTCAAAATATATATAAAATAATTTGGCGAGGTTTACATGTTTTACTCAGATCCCACTTAGAGGACCCTGTGGCCTAACTGAAATAACCAATTTGAGGTGGTATATATACACCCCTTGGGTAGGCCTAATGAAAACAAGAGAAGAAGGATATCGACATTATACTTGATTTCTCTTAGATCAAGTCTTATTTTTCCATGCCTCCTGCACTCTCAGTCCTAGGAAGCCTTCGTTTCCTTTGGAGCGATTCTAATCATCCTTATTTATCATGTTCTTGTGCTAATTACAGAGGTTGTATTTCTGGCTTAGGATAGACGAATCTAGAGGAAGGCTTTGTTAGTGCCTTTGGCCTGGATCAGGTTGTATCTATCTTGTACTTATTTTTTTTAATCAATAAATAATCTCATGTCTTGTTCCTAATATATGTTGTTATTCTCATGAATGATAGTTTAAATTTTTATATATGATTATTTAACATATTCCTATTTATGCACATTAAATTTTTTATTACGTATATGCTTCTATGATTGATTTGTAGGTTTGCACATCTTGGAGGAAGCAGAGTGTTTGGACCCTACATGAACATCTTCAAACATAGGCCCTTTAGGTATGTCTCCAAATCCATGTTTGATAATTCAAATGTTTGGCATGCTTGATTGAGTGTTATTTGTTCATTATCTCATTCTTCTCTATTGAGGTTTTTATCCCTTGCCTTAGGTGAATTTTCTCGTGAACAATTATAAAGCGTCTATTTCTCTATGTAAGGGAAAGTTATTCTTGTTGAGATACTGTCAAATTTTTTAGGGTCTTTTGCTAGTTGGTGGAACTATGCTGAATGTGTTTTTTATCTAAATTTCTATGTTACGTCATAGCATAGGTGAGTCTCACCTTTTTCACGAAATTATAAATCCTTGTGTGTCATCGTTCCAGGTTGCAGAGAGCTTGATAATTTCATAGATTTTGAACCATTAGTTTGGAAATTAGGTGACCTGACATAATTTTTTTCAGGACTTGATATGAAGGTGTTTATTCTAGTCCTTCTTCTTGTTTCTTTATAGGACATATTTCAGTGTTTGTCCCAAGTGTTTCTTCTCTACAATGTTGATGACTCCTAGATATAGAATGAGTAGCAGGTGGGGTGGATGAGGTAATTTGTATATGGGGAAGAAGACAGTTCATCCTTTTGCATATGATTAAGTGGCTAATTTCCTTAATGCAGTTCGTCTAGAGGTGAAGAAATAAATTCAAGTGTTGGAGAGTCAAGATGGAGGAGACCGCCCATACCATTTATATTCTAAATTAATTGGTGAAGATTTGAAGTGGATTTTTTATCCTGGAAAATCAGGAGTAGGAAGCTACATTTTATGAAATATCTTGCTTTACATAAGAAAATGTCAACCCTATTATGGTTGGTCTTTAAAGACAAGCAGGTGAAAAATTAAAATGTCTTATCCTATTGAAGGACATTAAATGAATGATTCATAATAAAAGGTTTTGTTTGGATAATATGGATTCTCATTTTTCCCATATAGTGGGGTTTCTTGTGAGTGACTCTACCATTGGAGACCTCGTAGATCCTCCATGCTCTAGTGATCAGGTGCCAAATACATTTACTCTTCATACCATGACTAGAGATGGTGTACTATCATGTTTTTTGAAATCTATTTTGGTTGGTCTCTAATGTGAAAAACAAGGTATGGCTTCTTAGCTAGGTTCATCATTCTGTTTTTTCTCAAGAATAATTTGTTCATTAACATCATTCTGGCTAGCATTCTAGTTTGTAATGTGGAGAGATATTTCTATGTTGTTATTTTTTTCATATGATTTTGGATTAGTTGGTATTATACATGTGTGTGTGCACTTTTATGGATGAATCTCTATTCCTACTGTTTCACTGGGTTCTGAACTGGGAAGGTGATGACATCCTTGGTGGTTGGTCTTATATATCCCTCCGTCCAAATTATGGTGACTTCTCTTTGACATTCCCACCATGGGGATCTCTTTTCCCTTGGTTCTCTAGGTTCTAAACCTCGATTGTGATGATATGTTCTCTATGAGGTGTGTTTGGAATTAGTTTGATGATATTTTATCTTATCTGGAAATTGTTCTTTATTATGATGAAATCAATTATTGGAGAGAGGCGATGCACTCTATGGCCTCCTAACTCTATGGTTTAAAATATTTGTGATCAATGAAGATATATTTTTTGCAGGCATGGTCTCAAATTTTCCTTTATGTATATATTATGGAAATGGTCTGCGTTAGGAATGTGGCATTATGATTCAATGAATTAGATTGAGCATTCTGCTCTGTGGTTTTGTTGAAATTGGTTTTCTGGAATATTTTAGTTTCTGATATGAATTAATACGTGGGATTTGTAAGGAAAGATCCATAACCTATTTTATTTTATGAAATACAATTGCCTTAATTTACTATATATATATATATATATATAATTGTGTGGTTTATTTTAAATATCTTTTATAAATTTATAAATATTAAATTTATTTGACCTATTTATAGTATTATGATTAATCAATATATAATATGTTTTAGTTGGTATTTCAAAAATATTTGGTAAGTTTAAAACAACTTTTAACAATACTAAATCCTTTTTAACTCTAGATTTATCAAACATAAAAAATGATTATATCTTTCAAGGTGAAATCCTATTTTAGAGTGAAAATTTGAGGAAATGTTTGCACCTTGAAAAAAGAGATCCCTCTCAACACTTAATATATTTGAAGTTAAGATGGATCTAGGATAGTTTTAGTCATGAGCATGGTCATAGAGAATTTTTTCATGATCAACTTTATGTATATGTGTAAGGTTAATTTGATTATATGAAATTTACTCACTTTTCTCAATTTAAAGTATATAGAGTATTATTAAAAATGATCAATGTCGATTTATTTTCTTCATTTTTAGGATAGTGAAACAATTTGTAGATGATCAAAATTATGTATATGTATATGTTGGAGATGAATCTAATTATTTTAAATTTACTTAGATGTCTCATTTTTTTGAGAACATATAGAGTATTATTAAAAAGTATACTAAAGATTTACATCAAGAAAATGTTTTCTTCATTTTTAGGATAGTGAAACAATTTGTAGATGATCAAAATTATGTATATGTATATGTTGGAGATGAATCTAATTATTTTAAATTTACTTAGATGTCTCATTTTTTTGAGAACATATAGAGTATTATTAAAAAGTATACTAAAGATTTACATCAAGAAAATGTTGGAGTAGAAATATAATAACAATGTTGAATGATGAAAAATATACACTGAAATCAGTACACTAAAATCAACACATGTGAATTTCTTTTTCTTTTCAATGTCAATTTCAATTTCAATTTCAAATTTATGTTAACCATATTGATTTTTAATATATATGTTAAAGTTTAGATTGGTTGATTTCAATGTACATGTCAATTTTTATTTATATTCAATATATATGTAATTGTTGATTTCAATGTGTATGTTATATTCTAATATATTGATTTCATTGTACTTGTCAATTTCAATTTCTATCCAATTTCAATATCAATTTATAGTCAATGCCAATTTATAGTTCTATTTGAATACCTATTCAATTTCTATTACATTGTAATCGCTAGTTCACACGCAAGGGAGTTAAGGATATTTGATCCTGTGACCTCAATTGAAAAAGTACTTAGTAGCTAAGACTCAACCAGTTGAGCTAACTCTTTGGACTACCAACTTTTAATGCATTTATTTCAATATACATGTCAATTTGTATTTTTATTTCAATATATAACACATTGATTTTAGAATGCATGTTATTGTATATATTTATAATTAATATATGTATACGTATACATAATTTTTTATGTAAATATAAGTGTCATTTTTCAATGCATTGATTTTTTTTTTTTTCTAAATAAAACTAATTCTATTTATGATAATTACTAGTACAAAACTGCCTCAGTGTCATTTGTGGAAGCCTGAACACTGGGCTTGATAGCCATGAAAAACACGATAATTCTGGACTGCCCTGAGAGGGAAACCAATCCTTTAAGTAACAGTTTGGCCGCCCATAGAAGGGAAACTAGCCTACAATCCATATAATATATCCTAATAGAAAAGTATAAGCAAAAGATAACATTCAGCTGTTTCAGCTGAGCCTTAAAACATGTAAACAAAAAATTCCCAAAATGATTGAACAAAGGTACCAATGAAAGCTGAAGGCTGAGAGAAACACTGATCATGAGCAGGGGACGGTGGTTCTTCCACAATTCTGCACCAATATTCATCCTTGCTGACATCTATGTCTTCTTTGGAAACGCCTGCCTTGTCTGCAACCTCTTCCAACTTGCACTCCTTGTCCTGGGAAAACTGAGCGATACCTTCTGGCGTCTCCGAGCGCATAGCATCTTTCTTGACTCGGGTGGGAAGGGGAAAGGCCGAAAGGGAGGGGTCATGGTGAGGAGACTCTTCTCTAAGAGTCACAGTGACAAAAGCAGTGATAATGGGCCTATCAAGGGAGCATTCAAAGCGGAAATCAACTCTCTGAGAAGTTTAATGCAGGGGAAAACTAGCAGACCCATGGGTGGCAGGGGGAATAGTAGAGTCAGGAGTGTCGACGGGGTGAGGTGGATCTGGCTGGGCGAAATGGACATTTTCAAAGTGGCGGACATGACCCCTAGTGCTACGCATCTCCGGGAGGTGACCTCGTGTCGTTTCATCAGAGGAGGACTTCGAATTTGAGCTTGTGGCGGGCCGAGAATGGGCAGCACGACCTCGACTAGAGCCTCGCCTACATCTCATTTTCTGGCGGAGGCGCGGCATGGAGGCCAGGGCGGGTTGGGATTTCCTGTGGCAGGTAGAGCAGAGAAGAGATGAAGGAAACCTACAATAATCAATACACTGAGCATAGTGAAAGGAATTGACACAACAGAAAACACTTTGAGAGAAATGGTGTCCCGGCAGGGTTTCCAAGCATCCAAGGAGTGTGCAGCGGCGTCCTGTTTGTGTGTGAGCGCTAGGATTAGCCAAAAAAGGAGGGAAAACACCACTCAGAGAAGGCAGGGAACCACAGTTATCATAGTAGCAAGCCGAACAGCCAAAGACAAATGCCATTGCAGGTCTAATGAGCAGGGCGGGTTGAAGTAGCAGCCGAGCAGGAGGAGTAAATGTCTTGCGAGCTGGCGAAGTAATGGTGTCGTTAATGAATTTTTAGGGAGCCATATAGCCACCCCACGCGAACTCCTTCGGGAGTCGCGTAGTGAGTGATGTCCCATCACACCAGGAAACCATCTGCATCCGAAGTTCAATGCATTGATTTTAATGTGCACATAAATTTCAATTTCATTTTTTATTTATATCTTAATTTCAATTTCTAATTTTATTTCTATATTTATTTACAAAAATAAAATAAAAATTTATTTTCCAAAATTTACAAATATTGTAGAAGAACCATAATATATATTGCAATAGTCATGGTCTAGGCTGTTATTTTATTTATCTTCTAGCATTGATCTACATCACTTTGTCATGGTCTAGGATGATATTTTATTTATATTCTAGCATTGATCTACATCACTTCGAAATTAAAAAATAAAATAAAATAAAATGTAAAAAAAGGTTTTTTTTAAATGTTTTATAAACTAAAGGCTTGACTATGATCATTTAAATTTTGAATTTCAATTTGAAATAGAGCATCCCATGACATAAAAGCTTTAGAGTGCATCGCAAACATAACGATCCATCCATATCATGCTAACAATGAAGATGGTGTAATGGAGACTATGTTAGGTTGAGACATTTCATTCATATTAAATATTGTAAAATGTCTTTACACTATATATGTGTTTGTTTTAAATGTTGATTTAAAAAAAAAAAAAAATTATCTATATTGATAAAAAGGATTAATGTACATTGATAAAAAAAATGTTTATGAGATTTTAAAAAGGTCTAAGAATACTAATTTCCATGTGAAAAGCATTAAGAAAAAATAAGTTTATTTTTATGGTTGAGATTATAATAATTTTTTTGTATTAAAAAATTAAGAAAGTTGATAGTATTGTTGAGAATAATGCTTAAATCTCACCATGTAATTGCTGACATTAGTCAGTAGATTTTTTGATTCTCTATTATTAAAAATTAGTGCAGCAGTAATAGGTTTATTATATAAGAATGTATTTACATACATGATTGAATATGAAATTTACAAGTTGAACAATGATCTATGTTTTTATTTTATTTCATTGTTTTTTATATGTGCTTGGCTCATTCGAGATTCTACAATTGGTATCAGAGCAGGTAAAATTGTTTTGGGTTAAATTTTTATTGTTGGAATTTCGCCAAAGTTAAAAATGTCGAATTCTAACATGTTTGTTCCAGAATTTGATGGGAACAATTATTATTATTATTGGTGCATTAAGATGCTGACCTTTTTTATTGGAAAATATTTGTGGGAGATTGTTGAATCAAGTTATGATGAGCCAGATGATTTGAATTCCCTTACAACCAATGAAAGAACAACAAGAAGGGAATAAAGGAAGAAGAATCCTCAAGCTTTGTTTCACATTCAAATAGCTCTTGATAAGAGCTTATTTCCACGAATATCAGGAGCAACAACTGCCAAAGATTCCTAGAAGACTCTGCAAGAAGCTTACCAAGGTAGTAATCAAGTTAAGGTGGTCAAGCTTCAGACATTGAAGCGAGATTTCGAGAATTTGAAGATGCAAGAAGCTGAAGGTATAAGTGACTACTGTGTGAGAGTCAAATATGTGGTCAATAAAATCTCTACACTTGGGGAAACGGTAAGAAATGAAGTTTTAATAAAAAAGGTATTGAGATATTTAACACCTAGATGGAATCATGTTTCCATAATATTAGAAGAAATCAAGTATTTGAAAAAAATTAAAATTTGATCAATTGGTTGGATCTCTTATGTTTCATGAAGAAAGATTGAAAGACACTTTTGAAGTTGTTGAGAAAGCTTTTTCCTCTAAATTACAAATTACACAAAATGAAGATGCAAGCAACAATAATGCCTAAACCAATCAAGATTGAGGTAAATGGAAAAGCCAAAAATGCTCTAGAGGTAGAGGCAGAGGTGGTTCAAGAGGAAGAGGTAGTCCCATAGGAAGAGGTAGAGGTGTATTTGATAAGAGAAAGGGTCAATGTTACTATTGTAATAGGTATGGCCACTTTGAAAGAGAATGCAGATTGAAAGAAGGTGAAAATGATAACTATGCAAAAGAAAGTAATGAGTATCCTCTGGATCACTTATTTTTATCTTATGCCAAAGCTAAAATACTAGTAAAGATGTTTGGTACATACATTCTTAATGCTCTAACCATATGACAGGGAATGAGAAATTTTTTTCAACCAAGGATGGGAGTTTTAAATCCAAGGTCTAGCTTGGTGATGATAAATCATTAGAGGTTTCTGCCAAAGGTGTTATGGAGGTCCAAAGAAAAGAATATATAAAGAGTATTCATGATATTTATTATACTCCACAATTGAAGCATAATTTGTTAAGTGTTGGGTAGTTATGTGAGAAAAATTATAAAGTAGTCTTTGAAAATAAGACATGTACTATATATGATAAGAATAAGGGAAATAGGGTCATCATTGTTGTTCCTATGACAAGAAATAGGATGTTTCCCTTGAGGTTTGATGAACATAACAACGGCCTTGAAAATATGGCTTATTGATCTGAAAATGGGTTGGATAACTTGTTATGCTTTTCAATAACCTCTCACTCAGTTAAACAAATAAAAGACCTAGCTTATACTTGACATTTGTGGAATTTTATACTTCAAACAGGTGTATTTTTTTTAACTGTTTAAGTGCTTTAAGTCCATTTTTTTTTGCTGAAATTAAACATGTATAACATCCATATAATGCAGCAACAAAGCATCAACACATAACAACAAATTTAATCTAGGATTTCATCCAAATATTGTGGGCTACGTCTCCTTGAGCTCTTGTCATATTGACTTGGCTCTTTGGGATTATGGAAAATTTCTTTTACAAGTTAAAAAATGAAACTCCAATGGTTAACTAAACTGAACCAATGGGTTTAGAATACCACATACCCTTTTCATGGTTGTCGTCACTCTGAAAATAGATCTAGACTTCCTTATACCTGATTCCTTCTGTTGGTGCTCTTAAGCTTCTTTGAGCTTCTCTATGGAACTAACTCCTTCAAAATTATTTTTCTATCCCTAAAACCTCACCTACTGTCTCTATCACATATCATACCTCCAAATTGGACTGGTAATTTTCTCTAAAAGAGCACTGCATCCCCAATCTAGGCCTCCATCCAGTGTTGGCCCTCGACTGCCCAAAACTTCCCTGTGGCTCTTCGACATTTATAATTATTCAAATGGCTCTAAAAATCCTTTCATTTGATTCAAAATGTCCAAAATAGTCATAATAGACTCTTAATTTTCATAAATTGGCCTCCGGCTGCTTCGGTTATGCCTCCAACACCTGGTGGCACTCCCTAGCTCTAGGATCACTGAAAAATTCTATAAAGCATCTCGAATTTCAGAAGTCCTCAAAATATTTTGAAAATACCTCCATTGGATTCAGAACGCTCAAAATATTCAAAATAGACTACTGGTTTAATGAGAATGGATATTGATTGCTCTAGATAGGCCTCATTCTCCTATTGGCACCTGGTGGCCCTAGTGGCCCTTGGAAGTCCTCTGAAGCATATCAGCCTTCATAAATCCTCTTCTGGCTCTAAAAAACTTACCATTAGTTCCAGAATGTCTGAAACATCCAAAAATTACTATTGGATTTCTTAATAAGGCCTCTAACTACTCTGGCTAGGCCTCAAACTTCTGCTCGCCCATGGTGGCCCTAATGGCCCCTAGAACATATCTGAAGAAAAAACCTACTAAAAATTCATCTAATGGATCTAAAACCATCACCAATGATTCTGGAATGTATGAGATAGTCGAAATTTACTATTGGCACTCCAAAATCGGTCGAATCTAGCTCAAGATAAAGCCTAAACTCATTTTGCGCAATGACCCCTTAAAATCCTCCACTAAAACTAGTGGAACTGAACTTAACTGAAGTTAAATTTGGAACTCCGCCCAAAATGGCGCGTTTTCCAAAAAACCTGCCATACAAACCGTTAACATGAATGTATCCACCGGGGTGCTGGGCACATGTCAAAACTCATAACCGTGCATTTAATGTCAAGCGTAACCGTCAGGCAGACGTTAACGTAGCCATCGGCAGTTTAACCACAATATGTGAAAAGTTTCAATGATGTTGCTTTCAGTGGTTAGGGCTAAGCCCTTGGACTAGGGTCATAGCCTAAAGGCCATGTGGGGAGGGCTGGCCCCTCCAACCCCCAACGCGGAAACCACTAAAGTTTAAATTAAATTGGTGCACTATAGATGTAAGCAAAGTTGTGTAGCAAAGTTGGCAGAGAGTTGTGCAGGAGCGCCGGAGGTCACGGGGTCGACTCCAGTCGGCTCCCCAAAATTTTAATAGGCCATACCTAGGCCACGTGGTGGCCTCCGAGCTTGCCACGTGGCAACCTCCCATCGGCTGAAAATCCAATGTGCAACCCCTTGTCGAATGACAGTCCACCACTTGGCATGACCTGAATGGTCCAAATGGATTATTCCAGGGAATATTCTAGGAATATTCCCTAAATTTTTTTTTTTTAATTTTCCAAATCTATTCAAACTTGGTCAAAAGCCATAAATTACAGTTTACTAGACTTTTCAAACCGCGATAACTTCTTCATACAGTGTCAGTTTTGTTGGTGTCCCATTTTTTGATAGTTTGGCAAATCAAAAGACAAGGCAACATCAGAACCAATCTTTAGAGCCCCAGGATCTAGTCCTCCTGTTCTCAGAGAGGATCTCTCAAATGTTTGTTTGCAAAGGTTTATCTTGTGTGCTTAGAGTATATATTTTAGACTAGTTATTAAGTGCAGGTGTTTGTTTGTTTGTTTGGTTGGATTGACACAACAGGACATGAAAGGCCTAGTAAAGACATATAGAATGGAGGAAAAATCTGGTTCATTGGGAAATGGAGTCAAAAATAGGTCATGACATACTTATCGGGGCTATGGGATATCAGGGGGAAAATCTAACTTGGCCGTAGGATCCTTTGGTTTTTGGAATGAGATGGACATCAATGATTTGGAAAGAGAAGTTTAATTCTCAACAAAGGGAATTTGAAAACACAATTTGAACAATAAAGGGCTTTTTGATAGACAGGGCTAACCATGAATTCTACAAATCACACCTTTAAGCAAAAAATGATTTCAAAACAACTTTTAAAACAAAATCTAAGATTCGGGGAACACCCTATTTCCTCAAAGATTTTATTTCAAATGATTTAGAAAGCATAAAAGATTCACTGATAATTGTAGTCATAGAAGAGGGAACACCTAACACATCTATGATAACAACTACAAAGACCTTTGAGACAACTATTTAAGTAAGGACAAAGGGTAAGATCAGAAAAAACCTCCTTGACTCACTGTAAACATAAAAATACAAAGGGAGACTTCAATAATAGTTTTAAAGTGGCAGCAGACAAGCAGGGAGAACCATAAATCATGCTGAAACCAAGTATTCAAACTATTTAGGAAATAAACAAGCATGAAGACTAAAGAGAGAGATTAAAGACTCTAAAATACTTCAGCAGAAGAAAACATAAAACAATGAAGGATAAACGGGTCTAAGGTGCTTCCAGGAGTCATTTCTTAGCCTAAAAATTCCAACCTACTGTAGTAAGAAATTATGGAACATAATGAAAACAAGGGAAAAACATAAAACAGTTCAGAATACTTCACCAATAGCCAAGCTCATGGATTCGATGATAGAGCCTTCACAGTAACAAGCATGCAACAACATCATCAGGGCTTCAAAACTTCAAATTCTTCTTCAACTTCAACAGACTATATATTATTTCAGAGAGTTCCAATATTACAACTAGTGATCAACCAACCCCTCACTCATCTTCTCCAGAAGTATATATAGGAGAATGAGGAGGTGAGATCTGATAAAAGATATCAAAACTAATTAACACAGACTTAAATGGCTTCTTGGCCCTTGGGGGGCTCAATGAAGAAACTTACATACATATCCTCTATATTAAATGATTTACATTAAATATTAAGCTTGGTGGGAGCTTTTTTTGACCTTTGAGGCTCTGTGTGATGTCGAAGTTACTCTGCTGATATTTTGTCATTACTTTGTCAGCAGAATTTATCCTCTGGTTGCGTTGTGAGGCAGATATTTGGTCTTGATCAATAACTTCAACCTTTGATTGAATACTTTGAGGAACAGGTGGCATTTTGGTAGCTGGGAGGAATCAATTTGCCTCAGATTTGGTGGTGGGGGTTTTCCGTTTGATGATCCTTTATGATTTTTCTTTAAACTGTGTTTAGTCAGGAGGATTAGGCTTCTGATAACCCGTCTTAGCCATAATCCCATAGATCTATCTTCAATCTTCTGTCCTGGTGCATTTTTGTCTTCGTCACTGATACTCTCTAACTGTGCTTGATTTACTGTGTTTTTTGCTAGTGTGCAGGGTTGCGCGGGGATAGTATGGCATCAATGCCTCATGGATCATCGATGAAACATGAATTTGAAACCCTGCGAAGGATTCTCTTTAATGGATTAAAGGCCAGAGGATCGTCACCCTCTGCTTCTGGATTTCTGGAGTTATGGCAGAAAAAACCATTAACCCTGCAAAATACAAACAAATATTATAAAATCCATGCATGTATAGGTTAACTACTTCAGAAGGCATGTGGAGGAAGCATGGCCGTTGGATGGCATCATCCAATGGTCGGGATCAATCAGAGGAATTCAAAGGGAAGGCAGAAAAGGAACATGAATTGGAGTTGTCGATCGCGTAGAGATCGACGGTCGGGAGCGGAGGCGAAAAGTCAAAGCAGAGGAATCAGGGTGATGAATGGTGGGCTGTCGATCTGCAGATCAGATCGACGGTGGAGATCTTTTAAATGTCGCGCCATAGCTTGGTTAATTTTCGGTCATCTTCATAGAGCGACTACCATCCGATGAGTGGCCTCAGATCGGACGGCACACATCAATATCGCGTCGGGTCCACGTACAATCTTTAACGTGTGATGAGCGGCATATTTCTGAAGAGTGCTCAAGACACGTGTTGGGCGGTGTATGGAATCGCTGTCGATTGGGAAAAAACCACCCTCTGCCAGAAGGTGGTGCGATGGATACCGTGTGGTTTTGCAACGGTGAGTGGATGGCGGGGATCACCGGGGTGATGGACTGCACGTCGTCGATCTGTAGATCAGATCAACGGTGGGGATTGACTGAAACTTTGAACCGACGGAAAAGGTTATTTCATAATAAATCCGACAAATTTAAATAAAACAAAGGTTCAGACTTTGGGGCGAGAGGTTAATTTTTGATATGGTTTGGCGCCCGGATGCGGGGCCAAGGGTTATATGGGAGAAAATATGACCAGGGGTTCAAAAGGAAGGGCTAATCGGCATCAGGTGACGCGATAAGCACTCGGAGGGCTGGCGCTCGGTTCCAGCACCAGGGTGTATGGAGGGGAGGGCTAATGACTTAGCCTAAGGGGGCTTAAGTTCATAATATGAAAATGTGATTTTTAGGAATTTTTCAATGATTTTCAAAGGAGTTGGTGGGTTTCAATAAGGCTAAGAAGGAGTCTTAGACCTTATCAAAGGGGTTTTGATGAAAGGAAAAGGGGAGAAAACATGAAAATGAGGGATTTTCATGGGAAATGGAGGGATAAAATGAGGTCAGTTTTGGAAGAAGGGAGAAAAGGAAAAAGGTTCTTGCAGCAGTTTTTCTTCACAGAATGACAACAGAATCTCTAAGTTGAAAAGGGGAAAAGTAGTGACGATTATCCAAAGGATAGGATATTATCAAAAAGACTTTAAGCACCAACAATTTTAGTAATGAAATTGTTTCTTGAAGGCTACCCAGAATCATTTAGCCACCAGTTGATATAACAGAATTTATAGGTGGCTAACAAGTTTTTTGAACCATTCACGGAGCTGGAATCAGGAAGACGAGATCTATCCGGTTGCTCAGGTTTAGCACACTTACAAACACTTTGAAATTTTAGCTATCACTTAGGTCCATGATCAAAATCTGATCACACCTCCCCATTGGGAATATTTTGGACCCCAAAAGACTGATTATCTGATCTGTACAGTTGATGAGAGTACAACACCCTCACTTTTCAGCCTCCATATACTTTCCTTGCATGGCTTAGTGCCTTTGAACCACAACTCGAAGGTAGTCGACACTTTACTTCTTGGGTGCTCTTGTCCTCCTGTCAAGAATTGTCTTCCTTGAACTCTCCCAGAACTTTCTGGCGAACAATTGATAGAAGGTAGCTGAACATCATGTTCGTGATCATTGATCCAAGGTGGGTCAAACAAACGTGAGATTACAATAGAAAACATGCATACATAACTGAAATTTTCATATGTAGAAATGAGCATATGTCTTATTGTGTCAAGAAGTTAAACTACTTCTTACCAAGCACGGTGACTTTTTCTGCTGAAAATATTCTTCACGTGAAACATTTGTTCTCACATCAATGATGGAGTCCTTGGTTCCATTTTCACTAGTATTTCTATCCTCTTGCTTCATGTGCTTGGGATGATTAGTTGGATGTAATTTCCAACATTGGGAAACAGCATGTCCCCTCTTCTGGAAATGTGTGGAATTCTTATCCACGTTTCAAGCTTCCTTTGCCTCAACTGCTTCCTGTATGCCTTCATCCTCTTCCATTATTTTGAAACAACATGGTTACAAAAACCACAATATGCAACTTGACTATAGGAAGAATTATACCTCAAATGATTCTTTTCATGTCCATCTTTTTTACCTTCATGAGGAGATGAACTTGTAGAGGTTCCAACTTTCTTTTGCAGACTAAAATTAGTGTTCATGTCTTGAAAACTATCTGAACTCTCATGCTCGTCATAAGCTGCATGTCTACACACATCTTGCTGCCACATAGGATTCAAACAATGGAAATCAACTTGAAAACAAACTTGACAGGTTTGTGGTTTAGAACTTGCGGCAAAAGTTCTTTTTGAAGTTGCCTCACATGCCTTCATGGCTTTGGAGTTTTCACCATTAGATTGAACATAACCAAGACCAAATTTATTAGGCCTCTCCTCAACCAAAATAGGATCAATCATGCCTTGTGCATGCTTGCCTAAAACCTTGCCTTCATACCCCATTTTAAACATTAACTTGGACCCTATACCTCTAGTGTGCTTTTCAAATGAACCAGCACATCTATCTGACGAGGAAACTGAAGACAAATTAGAGTGAATTACCTTTTCTTCATGCATGTTCTTGGTTAAGGCCTCTTGGGATTGATGGAGATGCATCTCCATCTCATGCATTCTTTGAAGAATTTCTTCTTTCTCTTGCTTCACATCAACCAATTTCTCACGAAGTATAATGCTTTCTCTTCTATCTTCAAGAAAAATTTGCACCATGTCCTTCAAGATGTAGAAGTCTCATTTCATGTATTCATCGAAGAATCTTGTGAAGGAGGAGGATTTTGAAACCTCACTTGAATAAGTTTTCATCATTATGTCAATGAAAAAAATAACTTTAATAAAAAATTCCAAAACTTTCAAAACAATTGACAAAGCTTCAAAACAAAATGGCTATAGAGTCAAGCTCTTCTTCAAGCAGCCTTTTGCAAACAAACCCTCTTGTGCTTCAAGGGTTGCCTTGAGTTCCTTTCTTCCTTCTTTTTCTCTTCTGGACTTAGCTATCAGTAGCTTTCCTTTCACCTCTAGCAAACTCAAGAAACAGTCAGTTTGCAAACAATCAAATCCTTGCACTGTTAAACACCTTTCAAGTCAAAAAAGAAAACTTGTGCTTTGTCAAGAAAGAAACCAATTGATACGATACCAACCTGATCTGAAAATGGGTTGGATAACTTGTTATGCTTTTCAAGAACCTCCCACTTAGTTAAACAAATAAAAGATCTAGCTTATACTTGACTTTTGTGGAATTTTATACTTGAAACAAGTGTATTTTTTTTAACTGTTTAAGTGCTTTAAGTCCATTTGTTTTTGTTGAAATTAAACATGTACACCAACCATATAATTCATCAACAAAGAATCAAGACATAACAACACATTTAATCTAGGAGTTCACCCAAATATCGTGGGCTACGTCTCCTTGAGCTCTTATCATCTTGACTTGGCTCTTTGGGATTACAGCAAATTTCTTTTATAAGTTAAAAAAATCAACTCCAATGGTTAACTATAACTAAACCAATGGGTTGATAGTACCATCATACCGTTGTCATGGTTCTCATCATTCTGAAAACATTTCTAGGCTTCCTTAGACTTGATTCCTTCTGTTGGTGCTCTTGAGCTTCTCTGAGCTTTTCTATGACACTAACTCCTTTAGAATTATTTTTCTATCCCTGAAAACTCACCTACTATCTCCAACACATATTAGAACTTCAAAATGGATTGATCATTTGCTCCAAAAGAGCACTACATCCCCAATCTAGGCCTCCATCCAATGTTGGCCCTGGGCTGCCCAAAACTTCCATGTGGCTTTTCAACCTTCATAATTTTTCACATGGCTCTTCAAATCCTTTCTTTGGATTCAAAATATCCAAAATATTCTGAATAAACTATTCATTTGCATAAATTAGTCTCTGGTTGCTCCGGTAACGCCGCCAACACCTGGTGGCAACCCCTGGCTCTAGGTTCACTGAAAAATTCTCTGAAGCATATCAACTTTTAGAAGTCCTAAAAAGCTTCTAAAAATCCCCCCATTGGATTTAGAAGGCTCAAAATAGTCAGAATAGACTACTGGTTTTCTGAGAATGGATACTCGCTGCTCTAGATAAGCCTCATTCTCCTGTTGACACATAGTGGCCCTAGTGGCCCCTGCAAATTCTCTAAAGCATCTCAGCCTTCATAAGTCCACTACTGGCTCTAAAAACCTCACCATTAGTTCCATAATGTCTGAAATATATAAAATTTACTATTGGGTTCCTGAATAAGGCCTCTAGCTGCTCTGGCTAGGTCTCAAACTGCTATTGGCCCATGGTGGCCTTGGTGGCTCCTAGAACTTCTTTGAAGCCAAAACCTACTCAAAAGTCACCTGATGGCTCTGAAACCCTCACCAATGAGTCTTGAATGTCTAATATAGTTGAAATTGACTATTGGCACTCCAAAGTTGGTCGAATCTAGCTCAAGATAGAGCCTAAAATCATTTTGCGCAATGACCCCTAAAAATCCTCCACTAAAATTGGTGGAACCGAACTTAACTGAAGTTAAATTGGAAACTCCACCCAAAATGGTGCGTTGGCCAAAAATTTCACCATACAAACCATTAGCATGAATGTAGCCATTGAGCTGCTGGGCACATGTCAAAACTCATAACCACACATTTAATGGCAAGCGTAACCATCGGGGGGAGGTTAACGTAGCCATCGGTGGTTTAAACGCACTATGTCATAGGTTTCAATGACGTTTCCATCAACGGTTAGGGCTAAGCCCTTGGTCTGGGGTCACAACCCGAAGGCCATGTGGGGAGGGGCTGACCGTCGGGGTTGGCCCCTCCAACCCCCAATGTGGAAGAGTTGTGCGGGTGGGCCGGAGGTCACGGGGTTGACTCCGGTAGGCTCCCAAAAATTTTAATACGCCATACCTAGGCCACGTGGCAGCCTCCGGGTCTGCCACGTGGAAACCTCCGATTGGCCAAAAATACAGCGTACAACTCATTTTCGAATGACAATCCACCACTTGGCATGACCTGACTGGTCCAGACAAAATATTTTGGGGAATATTCTAGGAATATTCCCTGTAATATTCTTTTTTTTAATTTTCCAAATCCAGTCAAACTTGATCAAAAGCCAAAAATTACAGTTTATTGGAATTTTCAAATCGCGATAACTTCTTCATACGGTGTCATTTTTTCGAACTGTTCATGGCACCAGAATCAAGAAGATGAGATCTATCTTATCGCAAAGGTTCGGTACACTTCCAAACACTTTGAAATTTGAGTTATCACTTAGGTCCATGATCCAAATTTGATCACTTATGAGGATTCAAGTTGGTTATGACATCTCAGGTATGGGCATTTAAATTTTCACAGTTTGAAGTTTCTAACCTCAAATGCATTAGTTTTTGGTTTGCCCAAGGTAGAGGAGAATAACGAGGTTTGTGAAGGATGTGCTAAAGGCAAGCATGCAAGGGAAAGGTTCCCAAAGGGAAATGCATGGAGGGCTCATCACCCACTTCGGCTTATTCATTCAGACATATGTGGTCCTATGCAGACTAATATTTTGGGTAAGTCATCATATTCCATCACTTTTATTGATGATTACTAATGAAATTGTTGGTTTTATTTTTTGAAAGCCAAAAGTGAAGCCTTGGATACATTCAAGAAGTTCAAGCACTTGTAGAAAATGAGAAAGGGTCCAAGAACAAACATTTGCAGACTGACCGTGGAGGATAATTCTGCTCAAAAGCTTTCCAAATTTATTCTGATATGAATGGCATCAGGAGGAAACATACTACAACATACACACCCCAACAGAATGGCATAGCTGAACGAAAGAATCATATTGGTGGTTGAAATGGCAAGGTGCATGTTACAAACTAAGGGATTGAGAGATTCTTATTGGGGAGATGCAGTTGCTACAACAATGTACATCCTCAATCGTAGCCCCACCAGTGCACTAGAGAAGATGACTCCTTATGAAGCTTGGTATGGAAAAAATCCTAATGGTAATCATTTCAAAGTTTTTGGTTGTTTGGCTTATGTGCATGCACCTAATCAAAATAGAGAAAAGTTGGATGCAAAGAGTGAGTTATGCACTTTCATTGGGTATAGTGAGACAAGCAAGGCTTATAAATTGTATAACCCCCTTACTAACAAGATTATTGTCTCAAGAGATGTAATTTTTGATGAAGGGGGAGTTTATGGTCATAAAAAATGCCATGTTGAGAGGGAAAAATCTATTTTGAAGGATGATATAATTGTTGATATTGAGCAACCAACTAATGCTTCTGTATCTAGTGGTTTAACTCCACCAAGAACCCTTCATTAATTTCTTCAACATCAAGTTCAAGTCCAACTTCTTCTCCAAGTTCTACAAGGAAGGTAAGGAGATTGAGTGATATATACCAGACGAGTGAAAATCAAGCACATGAAGAAAACCCAATAGGTGAGACAATGAATTTTACTTTATTAGCCAAGGCTAATTTTGAACCATCATGTTTTGAATATGCATGTACTAATGAGGTTTGGGTGCAATCTATGAAAGAAGAGATGGATTCCATTCACAGGAATGACACTTGGGAATTGACAGAGCTTCCACATGACAAGAAAAATATTGGCACCAAATGGGTCTACAAGACCAAATATAACAGTGATGGGGGTGTTGAAAGATACAAGGCAATATTAGTTTCCAAAGGATTCACACAAAAGTATGGAATTGATTATGAAGAGACATTTACACTAGTAACAAAACAGGAGACCATTAGAATGTTGATTTCATTAGCAGCTCAGTAAAGATGGAGCATACATCATATGGACATGAAAAGTGTCTTCTTGAATGGGTACTTAGAAGAGGAAGTATTTATGGAGCAGCCACAAGGTTTTTAAGTGGAAGGAAAAGAGAATAATGTCTACAAGTTGAAGAAGGCTTTGTATGGTGTCAAGCAAGCACCAAGAGCGTGGTATGCTAGGATTGATGGATATATTCAGGAAAAAGGCTTCCAAAGAAGTAAGAGTGATCCTACCCTCTCCTACAAACAAGAAGGTATTGATATTTTGATCATAAGTTTGTATGTTGATGATCTATTGCATATGGGTAGTAGTTCCAAAATGAATCACGAGTTCAAAGTTGCTATGATGAATGAATTTGACATGAAAGATCTAGATCTCATTAAATATTTTCTAGGAATGGAGGTTTATCAAACCAAGGATGAAATTTTCATTTTCCAGACAAAGTATGCACATGATATGTTGAAGAAATCTGATATGCTTGATTGTAATGGATCCCCTACTCTAAGTGCTCATGGAGTTGTATTATATAGAGATGATGGTGCTGATTTAGTTGATGAGACAACTTACATAAGTGTTTTGGGGAGCTTGATGTTTTTAACCCACACAAGACCTGATATTCCATTTTCACTGAGGGAAAATTTTAAGGATGGAAAATTATCTTGAAGTTTAAAACATTGGCGAATCTCACTAGTCCTTAATATGCAAAATATAAAATGTTTATTGATGTATTTGTAAAATTATTCAAATTTATAATGATTTTATATATACTCTTTGTATAATGTTGGCGAATTTTAAGGTAAAATAATTTTATATTGTAAAATTTGGGCGAATCATGTTTTATAAAAAATGGAAATTGGCGAATCTTTTTTTTAGGAAAAACATGAAAAATTAGCCCACTTGCGAATATTAGCCCCTAAAATTTTCCATTTCAGTTTCACTTGTTTCAAGGTATATCTAAAATCCATCTGAAATACATATGAAGGCATCCAAGAGAATTTTAAGGTATGTGAAAGACACTCTAAATTTTGGTATTCATTACTACTCTACTGAAAATTTCAATCTTGTTGGATTTAGTGATTCAAATTGGGGAGGTAGTGTGGATGACCGTAAGTCCACATCTGGAAATTATTTCTTTTCTGGTTCTGGTTTGATTACCTGGAGTTCAAGAAAACAAAGCATTGTTGCCCTCTCATCCACAGAAGCGGAGTATGTTGCATTACTTCAGCAGGTACACAAGCTCTTTGGCTCAAAATTTTTTTGGAAGAAATTGGAGAGAGGAAAATTCAGCCTACAGTGATTTATTGTGATAATATAAGTGTCATCAAGTTAGCAAATAATCTAGTTCATCACAACAGGACAAAACATTTTGACATGAAAAATCACTTCATTTGGGATTTGGTGTAGAAGAATGATGTTGAATTGAAGCATATAAATACTAAGGATCACTTAGCAGAGTGTTGAGAATAATGGTTAAATCTCACCATGTAATTGCCGACATTAGTCAACAGATTTTGTGATTCTCTGTTATTAAAAATTAGTGCAGCAAATTATTAGGATGGCTAGTGCTCAAAATCATTGGCACTAGTCGGAATGAATAATTAGTAGTTGATAAATAATAAAATTAGTAATAGATTTATTAAATAAGAATGTATTTACATAAGTGATTCAATATGAAATTTACAAGTTAAACAGTGATTTGTGTTTTTATTTTATTTGATTGTTTTTTATATGTACTTGGGTCATTTTAGATTCTACAAATATAATAAATATTTTGAAATTTAAATTTAATATGAATATATAATAAATAATATAAAAAAAAATATTTTTTATCTATAACTTTCACAAATATATCTCTTTTATCAAATTATATATATATATATATATATATATATATATATTATTTTAACAATATTAATTTCTTAATTTCTTTAACTTTTTTATATTATTATAATTTCCTTTTCACCCTCTATTCAATTAACAAAATATTTTCATTCTCAAATTTTAATGCTGCTCCCACTACTGCAATATGGAATCATGGCATGGTCTGACACCTGGAGCCGATGAGAATGTGACAACCTATTAAAGAAAATGATAAAAAAGAAATTTGTGATTATGGGATGAGACGCCTGCGCTTCATGCTTTCCAATTTCAATATGAAAACACGCGCACGTAGGTGAATCAAAGGAATCAATATCATTAAGTCTCCACGTAGCTGGACCATAGGAATCAATATCATAATCTAAACAGAAAACATTAAATTTTATATTTAAAAATACCATTTAAATCACAAAATATCATAATATTATTAATTTTTTTTAAAATACATTTGTTAAATTTTTTCTCATGTTCCCAATAATAATTCCACTTTTCATTTCTCCTGTTTCAACATCATCCCTTATTGATACCAATCCTGAAACATAGGGAATGTACACTTAAAAAAACAGTGTAACTAGAATGTTCCAAAACTTATTTTAAACATGAAAATAGGCCATGTGTTTTTTTTCTTTTTCAACCAAAGAATTCTGGCTAAAACAATCTATGGGCCATTTCTACGGATAACATATTAGGAATTTGACTTCTGTGATCCATAAATTATGTATCAAATCTTTCGGTGAAAATTACAATGGAGAAATTTGTGTAAACACGTTTTGAACCAGCCAGTATGGTTCATCATCTTGTCCTGATGATGAACCACACTAGCTGGTTCGAAACGTGTCGACACAAATTTCTCCATTATGATTTTCACCGAAAAATTTAATGAATAACATATTGTTAAACAGCATCTTTTGAACTGAAACTTGCATTCACCCATTTGATTGCAGAAAGCAACTCCACGAATTGTAAAGGAGAAGTATAATAATATATATTAAATTCTCCATATTGAAAGCAACGGTTCAAGTTTTTAAGACACGAAAAGTAGAGAAGTGTGGTGACTGTTTTAATTTTAAATATTTAAATGCACGCATTTGTGAAGATGGCGACTTGTTAAGTGGATTCGTTAAGTGGCTTCTCATTGCTCCTCTTTCCCTCACTGTGAGTGATCATTGGCGATCTTTACATCACTGTATGTGTTCGCAGTTCTAACAATTCATATAAAATTTATGTATATTAATAAAAAAGTTAGCGAATAAGTTTGACAGCTGCATGCATATGCACGAAATGAAAATTCTTATTTAATTGATCGTAAAAGGGCAAATGTGGTTAAAGTTTTATCTATCTAGATTCCACATAAAACTCAACTATTCTAAATAAAATTATTTCTCACTTTTTCAACTGAAACTCAATTTTTTAAAATAAAATTATTAATTATTTACCCCTTTTTCAAGTAAAATTTCATTGATATTATGAATAACATAGATAAAATCTGAAGTAAGGATTTAATATGAACTCAATTATTTTAAGTAAAATTATTAATTATTTACCACTTTTTCAAGTAAAATTTCATTGAAATTATGATTAACATGGATAAAATCTGAAGTAAGGATTTAATATGAACTTAAAGGGATCTATACATTTTATAATATTAAAATAGTTATATATTATTAATATATTTATAAGTATATTAATTAGTACTAATTTTTTTTAATCAATAATTAAATTATAAGAATTAAACATCTTGCATACATGTTTTTATTTCTAATTACTTTACAACATATTTAATTTTTTTTTATTACATTCAACATTATTTTTCTATTTAAAACATATTTTTTAAATTTTATTTTTATTTTAAAGAGGAACCTAAAATTTTACATCCTCTTATACTGAGTTGTACATTTAGCTTCTAAGCTCAAAGAAAACTCCCTTTTATTAATCAAAATTCAACTTTGACACTTTTGTACGGGAATCAGTCTAACTTTATTGATATTATGACGAATAAATTTATATATGATAATTTTATTATGTGAAAATTCGAATTTTGAAAAGTAAACATTTAAAATTATTTTAATAATCTGTCCATGAGATCTTGGATAGATGGTGATCTATGCATACTTCTCGATGTTAAATCACCAATTTATTTTTGTTTTTGTTAAAATCTATATTTTTTAATATTGATTAAAATCTACTAAAATCAATATAATCAAAACTCTAATAATAAAAATAAAATAAAAAAATAAAATATATATTATAATCAAAACTCTAATAATAACAAAAGAAAGTTTTGAGAATTAAAATAAATTTGATTAAGCAACAACATTAAAAAAAACATATGGTTTTTATTACTTAAAATATATTTCCAAATTAGACTAATTTAGATATATATAAAAAAACATCAAAACACTTAAAACTAAATAACTCAATTCTTTTTTTTTTTTTCAGCAAGAAAAATACTACTGGTATTATATAGTGTTACCAGGGCACAAAAACCGCATTTCATCAAAAAAGTCCATCACATACTTCATTTTCAGTTTAAAACTCTGTCTAAGGAAAACAAACTGATATCTTTCATAATCTAAAACCCTTCTTACAGTTTAACAACAAAAACAGAAATATCAGGATCTCTGCTCAAACGCTCCAAAAACTAAACAAAGCAGTTATCATACTTAATTAAAAGTGACTTTCCCCTCCGCTCTGATACCTGAAACATTGTAGAACTCATAGAACATTACTCCAAAACTCCCGTTTAAACCTCTTTTAGAAAGCCTATCAGCTTTAGAATTTTTCTCTCTATACACATGACGGAAATTGATGTGTTTGAAAGACCTTTTTAGTCCTCTTATCCTCTCAATTCAATACATTAAAGCTCCAGGATTCAGCTTCGTCCCTTTCTTCAAATGGTCAATTATCACCTTAGAGTCACCATAAACCCAGAGCTCTTTCATATATAGCTGGTTTGCGAACCAAAAAAGACTCCACAGAGAAATTATTTCAACTCTCATGTTTGTTCCTCTCCCTCCATTCCAATAAATCTTGTAATGGCATTCAGGTGACACCATTATCCATGCCTCACATCTGCAAATTTGGGATTCTGAGGCTCCATCAAAAAAGCCTGTTGGATAAATCTTTTCCACAGGTCTCATTTTTATTGAGAAGTCCTAATTTAAAGGTTTATTCCTGACTTTCAAATTTACCACATAACTAAAAACCTGCATACTAATATCCATCAAATTACAACCAATGTCCTCAAAGATCTTTCGGTTCGTTGCTTTCCATATAAATCAATGTACCAAGATTGGTGTCACCCTCAGCTTCCTTCCTTTGTCTGACCACCATCTGAAACACTCTTATGTTGTCATGTAAATCGGAACTGGCAGTTTCATCTTTGTACATAATGACAGGTATACTTCCTGCACAAACAAACAACCATAAAACAAGTGATTGTTTTTTTCACCTTGAATTTGACATAACACACACCTCCCGGACCCATCCACCCTCTTCTCTGCAGATTTTCCCATGTCAGGTTTCTGTTTCTCCATATCAGCCATACCGGAATTATGATTTTTACCTGGACCTGAATCTTCCATTGGTGCATAAACCAACAATTCGGCTTCTGTTGCAGACTTTTCTCCATCAATAACTGATATGCCTCCTTCGATATAATATTGTTTTCCAACAAAGTACCATTCCAAGTAATTTTATCTCCCTCCTGCTCCCTGCAAAACGGCTTGAGATAGTATTAACCTACCTCCTCTTGACAGCAATTTCATTGACCAAATATTAATCTTTCTTTCAAAATTTTCTGGAAGCCACTTCCAGTCCTTTGTTGTATACCTTAATGGCTTGCATTACAAAAACTACTATGAAGTGGCTTCCTCATCATTTACTTCCTCATCCTCTTCTTTGACATAGTAAATGCACAATTTTCCCCTACTGATCAGCATACCTGACGCCTCCGAAAATCCACCTAGGATATTTCGCATTTCTTCCCATTTTTGGCTGGTCTTCTCCCCAAATATCAACACATCGTCCACGAACAGATTATGCGTCACAATTGTATCAATACAAATACTTACCCCTCTGAACTTTCCCATACTCTTCGCCCACTGAATTTTCAGACTCAAAGCATCCATTATCAGAATAAATAGCAATGGGGAAAGTGCACATCCCTGCCTTAATCCCTTTCCTGTCTTAAAAAACTCCAACGCACTTCCATTTATAATTATCGTCATAGTAGTTTTTGTAATGCAAGCCATAACCCAATCCACCAATTTACATTCCATCCCAATTTTAAACAGGATCAGCCTTAAAAAAGACCAATCAACCCTATCATAAGCTTTGTTTAGATCTATTTTCATAACAACCTCATCTGACTTCTTTGAATACATTGAGTGATAGCCACTACTTCGTGAATGCTTCTATCCTTCAGAAAACCGGCCTGTTCCACCGATATAAACGTCGACAACGTCCCCTTTATCCGTTCTGTTATAATTTTCAATATAAGCTTATAGATGGTGTTACATAGTGATATTGGCCGAAAATCATCAAAGGATAACTTCCCCTTTTTCTTCGGTATTAACACCAGGAATGTGGAATTTATTGCACCCGATATTTTCCGAGAATTCTTAACATCCTCCACCATTTCCACAAGATTCTTCGAGAAGTCTTCACAAAAATTCAAGAAGAAGACTGGGGTCCATCCATCCGGACCCGGACTCTTATCAATTGCAAAGGATTTTAATGTCGCTTTTATTTCCTCTTTATTTACCTCCCGATTCATCAATCTCAGATCTTCTCCATCGAACATTACTGGGAAATTCTCCAAATAATCCATTTGGGTTGTTATATTTACATTGACCGCCTTCTCATAAAGACTATTGAAGTACTTCAAATCTTCCTTTTTAATCTCTTCCGTTGTTACTATCTTCCCCCCCGGGGATTCAATTTCCCATATTGCATTTAAAGCCCTTCCCCCATTTGTTGTTTTATGAAAGAACTTCGTATTTTTATCTCCACTTTGTAGCCATATTTCCTGACTTTTTAGCCTCCATTCCTGTTCCTCTTCTTCCAAAAACTTGCTATATTCCTGTTCCAACTTCTTCAACTAATCCCAATAATCCACAGGAGGACTACCCTTTCCAATGTCCTGAAGGATTGATGATCTTTCTCTTCTGATCTCTATAATTCTTTCCTTCATCTTCTTCCTGTGATTCCATTCCCACTTTTTGAATTTAATTTTTAAAATCTTCAGAGTGCTTGTTAGAAAAGAGGCCACATCCATTCCTACATGTCACTTATGGACTCTGAGGAAAGATTTTATCATCGCATTGAAATCTTCACAATCCAACCATGTCCTCTTCAACTTAAAAGGAAAATTGCCCTTTCTAGAATAAAAAACCCACTAAAATGAAATAGGCCTATGATCTGATATAGTCAAATATTCTACCTTCGCACTCATATTATCCATCTTCAGTCTCAATCCGTTACTTATCATGAAACGATCCAACAACTTGCTGATAAAATCCTCCCCTTTTCTACCATTTATCCACGAAGGGACAACATCAATAAACTTTACTTCACTAATACCCACCTCTTTTAATATATTACTGATATATCCTGCCAACGGATCCCTTCTACCATGTTTGCCCCAAATTTCTCCATCATTGAGAACACAATTCATGTCACCTACTAACACAATGTTATGGAGCATCAGGAATCCACTCTCCTCCGTATTTTTTCAAAAATTCATCCTGTTATAATAAGGGGCATAGATATTCAATAGGTTAACACGCTCCGAAAAACCTCTGCAATATACTGACAACAGGATACCTCCGAAGAAGCTATAAGCTCGCATGGATTCCCAGTTGGGATCCCACAAAGCCACTAGCCCTCTAGAGTGACCCTCCGCGTCGACAGTCGCTATGTGCGAATCTGGATAGATGGCACGCAAATACAATAAAGCGCCATCAACTGAATTCATAGTCTCTTGAATAAAAATGACAAAAGGCTTACAAGACAAAAATAAGTAAATTAACCAATAAAAATTTATCCCTCCCCCCCAGTCCCTCAAATTTAGAGATATCATCTTCATAACAAACCCCTAGTTTCCTGGGTCAATGCTCCAAGGACCCTGTTGATTGCCAATGATACCAGTAAATCCATAAAATTATTGTTTGGAAACATGTCCACCAATTTAGACATCTGCACAGTTTTCTTCTTCTTTTTAGATTTATCCTTTCCCCGCCTAATAGTGACATTATATCTCAACTCCAGGAAATTTAGTAAAGTCGGAGATTCCTTCTGTTAGCCACTCATAAATTATGTTATATCAAGTGGTGGCTAAATGATTTTGGATAGCCTTCAAGAAACAATCTCATTGCTAAAATGGTTGATGCTTAAAGTATTTTGATAATATCCTATCCTTTGGATAATCATCACTGATTTTCCCTTTTTCAACTCAGAAATTCTGTTGTCATTACATGAATAAAAACTCCTACAAAATCCCATTTTTTCCCTTCCTTCCACCACAAAACTAACCTTCATTTTTACCCCTTTTACCCCCATAAATCCCTCATTTTCATGTTTTTCCCCTTTCCCCTTCATCAAAACCCCTTTGATAAGTTTTAAGACCTTTTCTTGCCTTATCAAAACCCCCAAAATCCTTTGAAAACCATTGAAAATCTATTGAAAACCCATTTTCCTTATTACACACTTGAGCCCCCTTGGGCTAAGTATAAAAATCTTTCCCTCCATACGCCTTGGTGCTAGAACCAAGCGCTACCCTTCTAAGCGCTTATCGCATTGCTCGATTGCGATTAGCCCTTCCTCCATAAACCCCCAGTCATATGGTTTTCCATATAACCCATGGCCCCGCAAATGGGTGCCTAACCATATTATATATATATCCCGCCCCCAAAAATATTAAAACTTTGTATTATATTGAGACTTTGGGTTTTTCGTATATCCTACAGTTTACCGTCAATGAAAAATTCTAGTCACTCTCTGCCGTCGATCTGATCTGCAGATCGACGGCGTGCAATCCATCACCCCAGTGGTCCCTGCCAGCCACTTACTATTGCAAAACCAAGCGGATTTCATCGCACTGCTTTTGCGGAGGGGGCGGTCTTTTCTATTTTGCAGTGATTCCATACACCGGCTGACACATGGCCTTGAGCACTGTTGACAAAACCGCCCTCATCACGCGTTAAATGTCGGATGTGGAGTGGGTGCGATATTGATGTGCATCGTCTGATCTGAGGCCGCTCATCGAACGGTGATCGCGCTCCGAAGAAGCTCGTGTGATAACCAAGGTATGACACATTTCATTAAAGTGTCTCTGCCGTCAATTTGATCTGCAGATCGATGGCCCAAACTCGATCACTCTGTTTCCTTACATAGTCAGCAAATCCGGACCTGGGAACTTTATCCAGCATGGTTTTATTAAAATTTTTGATGTCCGGGCACATTTTCTAAGGTTCTTGATGCTTGTCCTTTGCCATTGATCGCTTGGGCCGATCTCATCTGACGGCCCACGATTGTCCCGAACCCTGAACATGACTTTCGACCATTTTTCACCGAAACTAAGGTTTTAAACCTTTTTTCTGTTTTTTATTTTATTTTTATAAATAACGTGACCCCTTCACGTTGTTCAGTCACCCTCGATCCTGATCGTAGATCTCTGCGCGATCGATGACTCTGATTTAATTTCCTCCTTCACTTCCCTTTGACCCCTCCAATCAATCTCGACCATTGGATGATTCCATCCAATGGCCATGCTCACTCCACATGTCCTTCCAAAGAAGTTAACCTATACATGCAGGATTTCATAACGTTTTTGTATTTTTGCAGTGTTTAAAGGTTTTTTCCACTATAATCTGAAGAAAATTCAGAGGCAGAGGGTGACGATCCTCCCGCCTTTGATTCATCAAAGGAAATCACTTGTAGGTTTCAAATCCACATTTCGTCAATGTTTCATCGAGAATTGATGCCATATCACCCCTGCGCAACCCTGCATACCAGCAAAACACATTAAATCAAGCACAGTCAGAGAGTATCAGTGCCGAAGACAAAATATATCAGGACAGAATATTGAAGATAGATCTGTGGGGATTACATCTAAGATGGTTTATCAAAAGCCTAATCCAAAATTAAAACACAGTTAAAATAAAAATCATAAAGGATCATCAGAAAGAAAGCCTCCACCGCCACATCTGAGGCGAATTGATTCCTACTAGCTACCACAGTGCCACCTGCATCTCAAAGCATTCAAATGCAGGCTGAAGTTATTGATCCGGATCATATATCTACCTTACAATGCATCCAGGGAGTAAATTCTGCAAACAAAATTAATGACCAAATATCAGCAGAGTTACTTTGACATCACATAGAGCCCCAAAGGTCAAAAAGAGCTCCCACCGAGCTTTAATATTTATGTAAATCATTTAATACAAAAGACATCTATGTAAGCTTCTTCATTGAGCCCCCAAAGGCCGAGAAAACATTTAAGTCTGTATTAATTATCTTCAGAGATCTTTTATCAGATCTCACCTCCTCATTCTTCTATAAATACTATTGGAGAAGATGAGAGAGGGGTTGGTTGTTGGTTGATCACTAGTTGTAATATTGGAACTCTCTGAAATAATACATAGTCTGTTGAAGTTGAAGAAGAAATTGAAGTCTTGGAAGCCCTGATGATGTTGTTGCATGCTTGTTAATGAGAAGGCTCTATCATTGGATCCATAAGCTTGGCTTTTGGTGAAGTATTCTGAACTGTTTAATGTTTTCTCCTATTTTCATTCTGTTCCATAATTTCTTACTACAGTAGGTTGAAATTTTTAGGCTAAGAAATGACTCTTGGAAGCACCTTAGACCTGTTCATCCTTCATTGTTTTATGTTTTCTTCTGTTGAAGTACTTTAGAGTGTTTAATCTCTCTCTTTAGTCTTCATGCTTGTTTATTTCCATAATATTTAGAATAGTTGGTTTCAACATGATTTATGGTTTTCCCTGCTTGTCTTCTGCCACTTAAAAACTGTTATTGAAGTCTCCCTTTGAGGTTGCTTGTTTACATTGAGTCAACGAGGTCTGTTCTGACCTTGCCCTTTGTCCTTGCCTAAACAGTTGTCTTGAAGGTCTTTGAGTTGTAATCATAGATGTGTTAGGTGTTCCCTCTTCTATGACTGCAATTAACAGTGAATCTTTTATGTTTTCTAAGTCATTTGAAATAAAATATTTGAGGAAATAGGGTGTTCCCCGAATCTTAGATTTCATTTTAAAAGTTTTTTTGAAATCATTGTTTGCTTAAATGTGTGTTTTGTAGAATTCATGTTTAGCCATGTCTATCAAAAACCTCTTTATTGTTCAAATTGTGTTTTCAAATTCCCTTTGTTGAGAATTAAACTTCTCTTTCCAAATCATTGATGTCCATCTCATTCCAAAAACCAAAGGATCTTGTGGCCAAGTTAGATTTGCCCTCTGATATCCCATATCCATTGATAAGTATGTTATGACCTCTTTTTGACTCCATTGCCCAATGAACTAGATGTTTCTCCATTATATATATCTTTCCTAGGCCTTTCATATTCTGCTATATCAATCCAACCAAACAAACAAACAAACAAACACCTGCACTTAATAACTAGTCTAAAACCAATACTCTAAGCACACAAGATAAATCTTTGCAAACAAACATTTGAGAGATCCCTCTCTGAAAAAAGGAGGACTAGATCCTAGAACTCTAAAGATTGGTTCTGATGTTGCCTTGTCTTTTGATTTGGCAAACTATCAAAACACATGACACCAACATAATGGCGATCACGATGGGATGCTTCTGAGTTAGTAATAATCTAAGTACCCCTTAGGACTCCAGAAATCCATTATTTTCATGAATATCCAGTGATTATTAGCCACCTCATCGCCACCAACATAATGGCGATCACGGTGGGACTTTGAGTAAAATTTTCAAAACAAAACACTCACTGTCTAGTATAACATAAGTAACTTTCTTCAAGCACTACCAAGCAATGGTAATCATGATAAAACTTGTCTGAATCAGTGACAAGCTAAGTAACCCTTAGGATTCTCATAGAACCTTATCAAACCTTGAAGGATTCAGTTACCAAGCCATAAGAGTGAACTCTGTATGTTTTGACACCCTAGCTAAGTGTTAAATCATATTTAGGACACTCTCATAACCTGTAAGACCAGAATAACTCAGAAAAACCCAAAAACATTTCAGTTTGGCTTCACAATAATCATGGTGGTAGAACCATCCAATATTTTATCTTCATAAAAGATAAAAAGTTTCCACCTGGCGACTCCACTAGCCCCAGTAGGCCTATTACTCATCTAGGTCTCTAGGTCTCTTTAGGACTGTGTTAACCAGCCTTCAAGAAGTTTAGGAGCCTAGTCCCACACTATATAAGACATCGTGAGAGGTAAAAACTTCCAAAAAACAGTCCTTAAAACTTTAACCTCTCTCATTTTTCAAAAACAGTCTGGCTCTACATAGGATCAACACTAGATCCCATCCAGACCCAAATCCTCCTTTAATAGTTGACAATCCAGAAAGAATTCTGTGGAAGACTTCTAAATCTGGGAAATCAGCTGCTAATAGGAGCCTATTGAGAACAAACTATGTCCCCAAAAACCTTGTTGAATTAGAGGATTCACACTTTGATTTACATCATACACAGAACATCTTTAGAACTAGATCTCAAGGTGATTTAAACAAGACTGATCTTAACTTTGAAGATTTGCAATAGAGCTTTAGTAGAGGAGCTTCACCTTCTACTCCTCTTGATTCCCAGCTTCTTCAACACTTTAGCCTTTTCCATAACGAATCTGCTCAAAATCAGTTTGCTGGCCCAAGTGTTTCTTCCACTCCAATCTATACTACCACTATGCAAAACACTCCTGTTCAGCCCACTTTTACTCTTGTAAATCCACCCTTATTTCCAGCCATGGCAACATGGTATGCCCCATTAGTGTTACCAAAACCTCTAATTCCCTTACCAAATGATTACCAATCCAAAATCTCGCACTTCACTGGAAAAGAGTCTACAACAGCTTAACATCATGTAGATAGGATGGAGGATGCATTCGATTACATGGATATAGAAGAAGAAACTGTGAAGATGAGGATATTCGCCCAAAGTTTAGGAGGAGATGTAAAGAAATGGTTTAAAAAATTACCTCCTAACATCATAAATGATCTCCCTGCCTTACATCAAACATTTATCAACAAATGGGAACTCAAAAAGAATCCTCTCCAAATACTAGCAGAGTATAGCAGCCTCAAGAGAAATCAAGGGGAGAGTGTTCATGATTACTCTACTAGGTTCAATAGTGTTTACAATGCTCTCCCACCTCACATGAAAACTCCTCAAGGCATGGCCTTGGTAAGGTATCCCAAAGGCCTTGATGCTGAAATGAATTATCAGTTAAGAGGGAGAGATTACTTAACCTTATAAGACATGCAGAAAGGAGTTGTGAGTGTAGAAGTAAACATAATCGAGAAAATAAATAGGTTGATATTAGAGAAGAGGGTAACCTATAATGATTACCTACTACCCTCAACCTCAGCTTCTAACACAAAAATTGACAACCTAGTGAAGGTGATGGAGAGGATGCTTGAAAAGATCAATTTGAATGAGAGAATGCCACCAAGGGAACCTCAAAATAACAAAAACAGAAATAGAAATTAGAATTATAAAAGAGAAAACAATCAAGACAAACAGAAGGAAAATGACCAACAGATTAGACCTCCCTTCCAGCAAAACTATGTAGATAAATATGAAGAAGATAGGGAGTTGGAAAGGTTGGGAGAATCTCATGTAAACTTGATTGGATCAGACAGTGAGGATGATGTTTTCCTCACTGAGGAAGAACAAGGTTTTTTCTCTTATGATCAAAATACAAATACCTATGAAGATTCTAACGACTGTAGATTGGATTTTGAAAATACAATCATGGAGGTGCACAAACAATATGATCTTAGGAGCAAGGGGAACATAGACAATTCAAAGGATAAGAACACTGATACTGCTGTCAATAAAAACACAGAAACTCAGCCCAAAAAGACAGCAGAGAAAACCAACATTTTGACCAAGAAACCAAACATAAACAAAGACAAAAGTGTCCAACAAGATGTTGAACAAAGTACCCCTAGCACTTCAGCTAGTGGTCCTAACAAAACTGTCCCAATTACCAGTCCAAACAAGGTTCGGCCAATCAAAATTGTTGAAAGGAATTCAATTGAAAAGACAGATGTAAATATCAACAAGTCAATTGTTCCTTTCAGCCTTGAGGGAGAGATTGCTAAGATAAAAATTACCATTCCCCTAGCTGAACTAGTAACCCAAGAAGTGTACAAAACTAAGTTTTGAAAGCTTTGAACTTAGGAAGTGATACTGACACCTTGAACTTGATAGATGACAAGCCTGAGTTGTTTCTTGGTCCAAAAATTGAAGGAAAATACCAAGAAGGGGTTGTCCCTCCCTTCTATGTTAGCTTGAACATACACAAATTTTTTTAACACAATTCCATGTTAGATTCAGGAGCTTCACACAATCTAATGGCCAAGGTGGTAATGGAAAGCTTAGGCTTGGAGATTACTAAACCATACAAAGATTTTTATTCCTTTGACTCAAGCAGGGTCAAATGTTTGGGTTTAATCAAATATTTATGTGTTAATTTAGCTCAAATCCCTGCTAAGAGTTTAGTAATGGACATAATTGTAGCTGACATTCCCCCTAAGTATGGCATGCTCTTATCAAGATCTTGGGGAGCCAAACTTCAGGGAAGCCTTCAAATGGACATGGCTTATGCCACCATCCCTGTTTTTAACCAAAAAAGAATATTATACAGGGAATCTCACATGTAGTACATGGTGAGCAACATAGACAAACCAAACAACTCTCCAATCTATTCAATCCAATCGAGTTTAGATTCCTTTATCTTATGTAACGAAGATGAAATCGCCCAACAAGATAAGGAAAACATAGACCCAATCAGTTCACCAGAACAATCAAATCTTCCCTAGAATCAAATTCAAAACATTGGCAATCGACAACAACAAGAAAATGAAAATGAGGCAAATATACTTTGGACAATAAACTTCGATGGATCCTGTAATAAAACAAGTGCAGGGGCAGGTGTCTGGATTCAAAATACAAATCAAATTTTTTCATATAAGTTAGATTTTTCATGCACTAACAATATTGCTAAGTATGAAGCACTTCTCCTAGGCTTACAATTGCTTAAACAATTAGAAGCCCAAAGGATATCAATATTAGGAGATTCTAAACTTATCATAAAACAAATCAAAGGAGAATACTCAGCTAGAAATCTAAGGCTTAGGGAATATCATAATGCTGCCCTTGATTTATTGAAAACCTTTGAAAAATACGAACTCATTTTCATCCCTAGAGCACTGAATCATCTAGCGAATGAACTCGCCTTCAATGCCAGCAACTGCCAAATACCTTAGATAAATCAACAGCTCAGCATGAAGGTAAAACATAGGCCTGCTGTGCCTAATAACGAAGATCACTAGCAAGTGTTTGATTCTGACAAACACATAGATGATTTCTTGAAATCAGAAAATGATTTCAGCATACCAATATCAGAAACCAGCCATAAAGAAAATTGTTTGTATATTGAACAAATCCCAGAAGTTGAAATGACATATACTGCTGATATAAATCATTATAAGAATCCTCTTGAAGAAGAGATAATTGACAAAGCAGACAAAGAATACTTGGAAGTTTTACAATGCAAAAATGATAAAATCCAAAGAGGTCTCACACCTTTAGAACACCTTTTTGATTTTAACGATGTAGCCAAAGAACCGAGAATGGAGCCTGTGGGAAAAAAATTAGAAGAGCATAACATAGGCATTCTAGTAGAACCCAAGATGATCAAACTATCCAGCACCCTCCCAGCTCACATAAAATTGCAATACATAGAGTTGTTCAAAGAGTTTAAGGATGTTTTTTCTTGGGGATACAAAGACTTAAAATCATATGATACCAGCATCATCCAGCACAATATTCCCCTAAAGGAAAATCAAAATCATTTTAAAAAAAAACTAAGGAGAATAAATCCTCTCTTACTACCTTTATTTAAGGTATAAATTGAAAAAATGCATGATGCTGGGATCATAGTACCCATTAGATTTTCAGAGTGGGTATCAAACTTAGTTTCTGTTAGAAAGAAGACAGGGGAAATCAGGCTCTGTATTGACTTCAGAAATTTAAATAGAACCTCTTTAAAGGACAACTACCCCTTACCCAAGATGGACCATATACTTCAAAGGGTAGTTGGGTCAAGAAGGATATCCCTCTTAGATGGGTTCTCGGGTTACAACCGGGTGTTAGTGCTCCCAAGTGATCAAATCAAAACTGCTTTTACCACACGTTGGGGCACCTTTATGTATGTCAAAATTCCTTTCGAATTAATGAATGCAGGGGCCACCTTCCAAAGGGCCATGGACATAGCCTTTTCTAAAGATATTGTCCATTTCATAATCGTTTACCTTGATGACATAACCATTTTCTCAAAAACTGATGAAGAGCATTTGATTCACCTGAGAAAAGTTTTTGAGAAGTGTAGGAAATTTGGCTTGTCATTGAATCCCAAGAAGACACTCTTCGGTCTCCAAGAAGGTAAACTTCTTGGCCATATAATCTCAGAAGAGGGAATCAAAATAGACCCTATGAGGATAGATGGAATATTACAAATCAGTGATCCAAGAAGCCTCAAAGAGTTGCAATCTTTCATCGAAAAGATTAATTTTCTGAGGAGCACTACAAGAAAAAAGTACATTGGTGAGGGTCATGCTTGTGACGGACCTTTAAGGTCCATCACCATATCATTATCAAGTTCCTTGAAACAAATATCCTATCCAGATTTGGTTGTCCCAGAAAAATCATAACAGACAATGCTACTGCTTTTAAATCTAAGAATATGGTTGATTTCTGTTACAAATACCACATAACCTTGGGCCATTCCACTGCTTACTATCCCCAAGGAAATGGATTAGTTGAATCTTCCAACAAGAGCCTCATCAATATCATTAAGAAATAAATGGAATAGAACCAAAAGTCATGGCACAATAAGTTGGTTCATGCCTTGTGGGCTGATAGGTTAACTACAAAGAAATCAATAAATATGTCCCCCTATCAGTTAGTTTATGGCATGGATGCAGTTTTTCCTACCTCATTGGGAGTTCCAGTCATGAAAATCCTTCAAGAAGTGCAGATTGAAGAGAATGATATGCAGAGAAGAATCAACCAAACAATCCATTTACAGCAGACCAGAGAAGAAGTTTATGAGAGAACACAGTTGGTCCAAGAAAATATGAAGAAGCTATTTGATAAGAGGACTAAGGCAAACAATTTCCAAGTTGGGAATGTTGTTCTTAAATGGGATTCAAAAAGAGAAGAGAAGGGAAAACATGGCAAGTTTGAGAACTTGTGGAAGGGCCCCTATATTATTCATGTTGAGAGGGGTCACAATGCATTTTTCCTGAAGGAATTGAATGGAGAGGATCTGTATGGAGGTCCTATCAATGGCAGAATGCTCAAGCATTACTTCTGCCAAGAATCATAAGTTTTAAAGCCTTTTATTTTACCTTTTTAAATATCATAGTCTTAACATTGTATTCAAGGTTATGAAAATAAAAAATACAAAAACAAAGAAAAGAAAGAAAAGAGGGAAAATTGTGAAAACAATAAAGGTATAGCCCCATACCAAAAAGGAGAAACAAATATGAAAGTGTGCAAGCTCAAATTTCACTCCTAAAAAACACACTTCTAATTAGTCAAACAGTTTAATCTTGACTAATTAGCTTTAAATTTTCTTCTGATAGGATAGTGAATTCGATTTGCCAAACTATTTAATCTTGTCTTATCAATAGATAGTTTAGGATAGAAATAAAAGGTTCAAATATGCTCAAAATCTGAACCTGAGTTTCCAAAGAGAAAATGACTCAAATCTGTTTCAAGTTCTGGGTCAAAAGATGTAAAAGTCTGGTTCTAATCAGCTAAAAATCTGAACCAGTTAGCAAAGGAAGGACAACTCACGAATTAAAAAACAGAGCTGTAAAAGATAAAGGAAGTGCTTTGAAAAATTAGATCTTAAGCCTTCATTTTTGTTTTAAATTTTGTGCAAAATAATTTCTATGTGTAGTTGTTCTTATGCCATAGATCAGCATCAATTCAAACAGCTTAATCTTGACTTGAATGTTTTTTTTTTTAATTTCTGTTGTAGAAATTAGAGAATAAAGTCTGTTGGACAATTTAATCCCAATAGACAATAGACTAGGTAGAGAATCATATGGGCTCAACCGTTTAAACTGGATCCATAGAGAAATAAGGAGTAGAAGTAGATTAGTTTTCTTACTTTCAAAAGAATAAAATGTTGTGAAAAATTTTGCCAATCCAAATGCACTCTAAAGAAGAAAAAATGTTAGATCAATTAGGATTGGGTAGGTAGACAGGTTGTGTTGATGAAGGTCCATTGTTGATTCATGAATGCTAATATGTTTTAGAGCAAAAGAGGATCATCCACAGAAAGGAAGGCAACCCAATGGATGAGGAAACTGATCAGCCTTCCAAAGAATCCAAGTCTGAAATTCTTGATGCCTTCAAAAAGGCACCATCCCCAAGTGGAGCCACTGTTAGCCACCCATAAATTCTGTCATATCAGGTGGTGGCTAAATGATGTTAGATAGCCTTCAAGAAATAATTTCATTGCTAAAATTGCTGATGCTTAAAGCCTTTTGATAAAATCATATCCTTTGGACAATCGTCATTGCTTTTACCCCCTTTTTAACTCATAAATCATGTTGATTCTCAAGGAATAATACTGCTGCAAGCACAATTTCCCATTTCCCCTTCTTCCAAACTTACCTCATTTTAACCTTTTTCCCCCCTTTCCCTCTATCGTTTCCCATTATTAGCCTTGAAAACCATTAAAAACCATAAAAACCCACATTTTGGACATATATGGGTCTTAGCCCCTTCCTGCATAAACCCCGCGGTCGTATGATCCTCCATGTAACATGTGGTCCCGCAGACATGCGCCAAGCCATTTTGAATATTATATATATCTGCCCGAAGTGTAAAACCTTTGGTTTATATATTATTTTTGACATTTTTATTATATTATAGCTTTCCCCTGGTCCAATTTTTAAATCATTATCCGCTGTCGATCCGATCTACATATCGACGACCCGGAGTCCCTCACCCTGGTGGTCCCCGCCATCCACTCGCCATTGCCAAAACCGCGCAGTATTCATCACACCGCCCTGGAGCGGAGGGTGGTTTTCTTCCCATCGACAACAATTCCACTCACCAATTGACGTGTGGCCTAGGCACTGTTTGCCAAACCACTGTCCATCGTGCGTTAAACATCGAACGAGGACCCTGCGTGATATTGGCAACCACTGTCCAATCTGAAGCCGCCCATCCGACAGCTTTTGCTCACCAAATATTCCCGACAGTTAACCGGCCCATGGTGCGGCTTTCAATAGATCTCCACCATCAATCTGATCTATAGATCGATGGCCCATATTTCATTTCCCAGATTCATCACCAGGTCAACGTTTTCCGCTTTGACCTTCTACCTCCTCTCCCGACCGTCGATCTCTGCGCGATCGATGGCTCTGATTTAACAGATTCTACCACCCTCCCTTTGACTCCTCTATCAAATCCCGACCATTGGATGATGCCATCCAACGGCCATGCTCTCTCCACGTGTCTTCTGAAGTAGTTAGCACATGCACGCAGGATTTTATAATATTTTTTTGTATTTTGCAGGGTTAAATGGTTTTCTCGCCATTTATGAAGAAAATTCAGGAGAAGAAGGTGATGATCCTCCCGCCTCTAATTCATCAAAGAGGATCATTCACAGGGTTTCAAATTCACATTTTCATAAAAGAACCATGAGGCATTGATGCCATATCATCCCTGCACAACCCTCCACAGCAGCAAAAACACATGAATCAAGCACAGTTAGAGAATATCAGTGTCAAAGGCAAAAGGGTACCTGGACAGAATTTTAAAGAAAGATTTGTGGGAATTTTGGCTAGGACGGATTATCAAAGGCCTAATCCTTCCAACTGAAACAAAGTTTAAAGAAAGATGTAAGTGTTTTATCAAATAGAAAGTGTAATCTGCCACATTAGGGGCTAATTGACCCCCCCAGCTACCTCAGAGCCACCTGCAGCCTCAATGCAATCAAAAGGAGGCCGAAGTTATTACCATACTAGGAGATATTTTGCATCATTATAGCTAAACAGTTATTCCAACTAAAGGAATTTATTGTAAACTGTCAGTGGAAGTTATTGCCAAGATAACAAAAAGCCTTGAAGTCAACAAACTCTTTCCAGCAAGCCTAATAGTTAATGTAAACCAATTAATACAGGGGAAATATCAAAAAACTTCTCTATTGAGCCCCTCAAAGGCCGAGAGATAGTGCAATGTATTGATCGAACTTAGAAGATATTTTACCCCATCTTCACCTCCTCGTTCTTCTATAAATATTATTGGAGAAGATGAGAAAGTGTTGGTTGGTTGTTGGTTGATCACTAGTTGTAATATTGAAACTCTCTAAAATAAATACATAGTCTGTTGAAGTTGAAGAAGAAACTGAAGTCTTGGAAGCTTTGATGATGTTGTTGTATGCTTGTTCCTGAGAAGGCTCTATCATTGGATCCATGAGCTTGGCTATTGGTGAAGTATTCTAAACTGTTTGATGTTTTCTCTTGTTTTCATTATGTTCCATAATATCTTACTACAGTAGGTTGAAATTTTTAGGCTAAGAAATGACTCTTGGAAGCACCTTAGACCTTTTCATCCTTCCCTGTTTAAATGTTTTCTTCTGCTGAAGTATTTTAGAGTCTTTAATCTCTCTCTTTAGTCTTCATGCTCATTTATTTCCTTAATAGTTAGACTAGTTGGTTTCAGCAAGATTTATGGTTTTTCCTGCTTGTCTGCTGCCACTTAAAAGTTGTTACTGAAGTCTCCCTTTGAAGTTTCTTGTTTATAGCGAATCAAGGAGGTCTATTCTGATCTTGCCCTTTGTCCTTGCTTAAACAGTTTCCTTGAAGGTCTTTATAGTTGTAATCATAGATGTGTTAGGTGTTCCCTCTTCTATGACTGCAATTATCAGTGAATCTTTTATGTTTTCTAAGTCATTTGAAATAAAATATTTGAGGAAATAGGGTGTTCCCCAAATCTTACATTTCATTTTAAAATTTATTTTGAAATCATTATTTTCTTAAAGCTGTGATTTGTAGAATTCATGGTTAGCCCTATCTACCAAATAGCTCTTTATTGTTCAAGTTGTGCTTTCAAATTCCCTTTGTTTGAGAATTAAACTTCTCTTTTCAAATAATTGATGTCCATCTCATTCCAAAACCAAAGGATCCTGCGGCCAAGTTAGATTTGCCCTCTGATATCCCACATCCATTGACGAGTATGTTATGATCTCTTATTGACTCCATTGCCAAATGAATCAGATGTTTCTCTGTTCTATATATATTTCCTATATATTTTATGTTTTGTGGTATCAATCCATCCAAACAAACAAACACATGCACTTAATAACAACTCTAAAATCCATATTCTAAGCACACAAAATAAAATTTTGCAAACAAAAATTCGAGAGATCCCTCTTTGAGAACAGGAGGACTAGATCCTGGGACTCTAAATATTGGTTCTGATGTTGCCTTGTCTTTTGATTGGCCAAACTATCAAAACACGGGACACCAACAGTTGCTACAGGTGTCTGAACTATGTTACAATGAGGCTTGAAGGCCTATTTATTATTTAGAAACAATGAAAAAGCCTAAACATCCAAAAACATAACCTGAAGAGACGAAACAAAAAACTATGGGCTTCATCAGGGTAAATTGGTACATCAATTTCCTGGGGTCTTAAATTTGGCATACGATCTTTGTTTGGCGCACTTGATACCTCATTAGAAAGATCTATCTGATGACTAAAAATTTTGACAGCAATTTTTGATTCAATGAATCATTGCCTCAGAGGTATTTTTCCAAAAAAGCGTCTTTTAGGGCCTCAAAATGGCTCCGAAAATTCAAGACCCAAAAAAAATGCCAAAAATAGTAAATTGTGCTACAATTAGGGAAACTAAAAGACTGAAAGAAAAAATGGTTGGGGTCCAAGTGGAATAGGCAGGTGGCCACCAATATCCACCTGGATCATTCCCCCCCCCTGTTAGGAAGCAGTGGTCCCCATTGCATTGAGTTCCGCCACGATATGAGGAAACTTCTGCTGAACTTAGTCCCTGGTGAGCCACTTGCCCTCGTAAAGGAGTTGGCTTGCTTTGAAAATTCGATAGAATTGGATATTTTTTTATCAGGTGTTTTTGATCTATGTTTCCATGATTCGATCAGTTGTGGCTTGTTCCATACAGTATGGGTTTAACTCTATTGGTGTGAGTTGTTCTACAATGTCGGATGTTTTCGACAATGGTGGAAAGTAGGGCTGGAGGTGGTCCACATTCAACATTGGGTGCAGAAAAAGTAATGGTGGAATAATCAGCTCAAAGGAATTGTCCACTACTAACTTGGTGATGGTATATGGCCCATATCGGAGTGGGCGAAGCTTCTGGTGGGGACCAATGAGGTGCTCCTTCTACAAATGCAAACTTTGTCTCCCACACGGAACTTGTGTGGCACTCGATGCTGATCATGCTACTATTTTTATTTAGAATTGAATCTATCCAATATTTCAGGGACCTCTTCGAATGTGTTGAATGTTTTAAATGAATGTGTTTTACTTGTTAGCTTCATACTCAACATGAGAAGAATATTCTTGAGTAGCTACATCAATGGGACATAGTGGCTGGAATCCTAAGCCCACTTGAAAGGGTTTGTGTCCAATGGAGCTGTGGAGAGCCTGGTTATAGTTGTGCTAGACATAGGGGATGCTCTGATCCCATTTGCATGGATTCTTTGAGTTGTACATGTGTAGAATGTGTACGATCATCATGTTCATGACCTTTTTCTGGCCATCAGTTTGCGGATGGAAATTGGTTAACTTAGTGAGCTTGGTGTCTAGCATCGACTAGAGATTCGACCAAAATGTACTAAGGAACCTGTTACCCTGATCTAAGATAATATACAGGGGCATCCCAAAGTGTACCCACACTCATTCAAATAATATTTTAGCGATGGATTATGTTTTTATATTCTTCTTGTAGGATGCCAAAGTTGATACAAGAAATTATTCCTAATGGCAAAAATATAGTAGAGAAAACTCATGATGAAAAAAAATAAATGTTAATCACGATTTCATAAACTCTAATGTTGGATTGAAGACCAACCATATTCCAAAGATCAATATTAGGAATTTTGATGGCAAGATCTCGTAACATGGATACTATAGATGGAGCAATATTTTCATCTCATAACATGAAAAACACACAAAAGGTACCCATTGCAGCTTTATAGTTAGAAAAAAATACATTTGTATGGTATCAATGGCTTCTCTCTCATAAAAAAATTGTCACTTGGTCAATTTTTATGGAGGAAATGATAGCACATTATGAGGATAGAAAGCGCAAGACCTTCTTTTGCCAATTGATAAATCTCAAACAAAAGGGTTCATTGGCGGAGCACATTGACGACTTCCAAAAATTGAATATAAGGGTAACTGATATTCCAGAGGAACATAGGATTGATGTGTTCATAGGGACTTTAAAGGATAACATCCAACATGAGGTTCACCTTTGGGAACCTGATTTATTGGAGAAGGCATTGAGGTTGGAAAGAAAAATTGAATGAAAAATTATCGTGGCAAGGAAGCCTACCACTCACATCTATAAAGATGGAAGTGTTCCTATTTGTAGACTTCCACAACCTAAAAGGTTAACACCACAGCAATTGGTAGAAAAAATAGCAAAAGGGCTTTGCTACAGCCGTGATAGAAAATACACTAAAGGTCATAAGTGTGCTGAGAAGAAATAATTTTACATAGATTTTGAGGAGGAGGAAAAAAATGAACAAGAAACTTTAAAAGAAGAGGATACACACTAGGAACCAACCCTAGAGAGAGATGAAATGAGTCTGACCATATCATGTGATGCATTGGCAGGAATTACCACTTCTCAAACTTTCAAGATAGAGGGACATATGAAGAATAAAAGAGAGATCAATGCCTTAGAAATAAGCCACTTTGAGGGGGAAACCTCCTTTACATTACATAGATGAATAATTCTTGGATGATACAAATGAAAAGGCATCCTTTCTATATATAGGAGTCCATGGGGTCACAATATAATCCTAGCCAACCTAATAATAATAATGTAAGGGAACAATAATAACAATATGGGGGTTACAGGGATACACCAATAACAATAAGGGGGCTACACTAACAAAAATAAGGGACTACACTAGTAATACAGGGGCCTAACACAATGTTTACCCACACTCATTCAAATAATATTTTAGCAGTGGCTTCTACTGTGATATTCTTATTGCATACCGCCATAATGGCCATCTTCGAGAATCTGTCGATGACCACAAAAACACTTTCATTGCCATGTTTATTAGAAGGAATTCCTGACATGTAATCCATGAATATGGATTAGCAAGGTCAAATACGGGTAGGAAATGGGGTATATAGGCCTTTTTTCTTGATGGTTGGTTTGGAAATGACACAGGAAATGCAAGATATGATGTACTTCATGACATCATGTCGAAGGTTCGACCAATAGAAATACTTCTTTAGTACTGCCACTATTTTCTCGACCTCAAAATTCCCTCTGACCCAACTCTAGTGCACTTCACAAATAATATTGGCATGCTCACTTGAAGGAAAACATGAGTGTCCCAAGTGGCATAACAGTGCATCCTAGAGGTGAAAATCTGGAACTTGTTGAGCTTCCAAGATTGTATAGTATGTGTGGTCAAATTCTGGGTAACTCTTTTAGAGAAGCAGCCAATTAGAAGTCTGATGCCCACAAGAGTTGGGCATGATGGTTAATGCCATGACAGGTGCTTGGTTGAGGCAATCTGCAAGATTATTGGTGCTGCCCTTCTTGTACTTGATGTTCAAATGGAACTGTTGCACGTATGTGGACCAATTATTCCTTACATCTGTATGAACTATAGGGGTCGGTGGCCTGTGTAGATGATTGTTTCCTTCCCCAAAATGTAATTCTTTCATTCTCTGTAGCCCTGCATAATGGAATACATCTCTTTTTCATAAGTGGGATACTTCTGGACTATGTCTGAAAGTGTCTCACTATGATATGCCACTATATGCCCCTATTGAGTAAGGACTACCCCAATAGCATAGTCAGAGGCATCTATCTCGATCTCAAATGGTTGTTGCAAGTCTGGTAATGTGAGCACTAGTGCAGAGCAAAGGAAAAGCTTCAAGTTTGGGAGCACCTTCTGTTGATATTTAGACCAAAATAATTTGTCTTTTGATCCTCCCTTAGTGACTTGACTCAAGGGCCAAGTGATATGAGAGAACCCCAATAGGAACCTGCGGCAGAAATTGGTAAGAACTAGAAAGATGTAGAGCTTTGTCAAAGTGGTTGGGGCTAGCCAATCTCTAAAGGCTTATATATTTACTAGATCCACATGAACCCTACATTCATGAATAATGTATCCTAGATATTGAACTTGGGTCATGCCAAAAGTGAATTTCTCCAAATTGGCACACAACTTGCATTTCCATAGTGTTTGGAGAACTTTTCAGATGTGGTAGAGGTCCTCTTCCCAACTCTAGATGAAGATATTGATGTCAGCCAAGTATACCACTACCAATGAGTTGTTGAATGTCTGCAAGATGTTATCCATTAGCCTCATGAGGGTTGTAGGAACATTTTTCAACCCGAAATGCATAGCCAACCATTTGAAAATGCCCTACTTGGATTTGAAGGCAGTATTCCACACATCATAGGGTTCAATTGGTACCTGGCGATACCCAAAATTCAAGTTGATTTTTCTAAAATATTTTTTCACCTGAATTTGGTCGAGAAGATCATCAATCTATGGGATTGAGTACCTATTCTGGACATTTGTATTGTTCAACACCCTATAGTCAATACAGAGTCTCCATGTCCCATCCTTCTTTTGCACCAATATGATCGGGCTCCTAGAGGGCAATGAAATCGGTTGGATGTGACCTTTCTACAAAATCTCATGAATCTTCCTCTTGATTTCATAGTTCTCAAGAACAAAGTGTCAGTAGATTTCTCCATTGGGCAGAAGTGTACTTGGGTTCAGATCGATAGGGTGCTTGACTTGATTATGCAAAGGCACCCCTACAGGGGAGGTGAAGATGTCCTCGTACTCCTCCATGACCTTTTCCATCTGTTTTTTTCATGTGAAGGGACCCTGTCTAGAATTCGTGGCCACAATCTTCTTTTTTCCTTGACGGCGGATTGTCAGGAAAAAAAATTTCCATATTTTGGAAATGATAGTACTACATTTTGCTGCAGTAACCAAATAGATGGCAGTATGTGGTGCTACCTATGGTATCCTATACAACTTATTTCCCAAGGTAAAAATAACAACGTGAGGGTTTGACTCATATAAAACATGTCTCTTCCATGAGTATGGTTGGCCTAATAATACATCACAAATATCAAGAGGAACAATGTCATAGAATACCTCATTAATGAAGGGCTTAATGCTATATGGAAGGTGACACTGCTGGTGGACAGGGAGACCTCGTCCTTGGTGAAGCCACCCGATGGTGTATGGTTGTGGGTGTGTTGTGGTGGGTGTTACACAGCAATTTGTCACCGTCCCTGCAATTCCCCATCCCGCAAAATTGGAGGGTTCATTCCGTGACCTATGAGTAGTGACATAACTTGAAAACACTTTCATGGCATTCCCCTAAACATGTACTCTCATTGCTATGAAGACAACTCCTTCTGAAAAACCCTAAAAACACCCCTTTTTTCATTGGCGCGGGTAGCCAGTTCATTACCCATGCCAATGGGGGAAATCCTTCAAAGAGGGCGCAACAATTGGCGCTCTGTCCCAGAGTCGCACTCGCGCCAGCCATTTTAAGGAGTGTTTTTTAAAAATAAACAGTGGAAGTTTCGTCCTAAATAATCCAGGAAATGGTATCTAATTTCAGTTGGGAGGTTTGGCTCTAGATCTCCATGTATAGGAAGTGGTTTGCACCTCTCATGGAAGCTTCCTTGAGGATAGGGCTAATCCCATGATTATAGGGATCCCAACTCCCCTTCCTCCATCTATAAAATCTTGCTCATCTCATTTGCAAGCTAGTCTCCAAGTTCCCAAGAGCCTAATGCTGCAAGAGCTTTGATCCATTACCTTAAGGCCAAATCCAAGCAAGGAGATCATTGTCGAGACATCCGAAGAGAGAGGTTTGTCCCATCCCTGACAGGATTTATCGAGACGCGTTCTGTGGACGACCCTCCGAATGAGAATTCAACGTCAGAGCTATGGTTGTATTCTTCTTTTGATTAATTAATGATAAGCGACTATTGGTTATGGTTCCACTCTTGTTCTTGATAATGATCATGAGTTATGTCTTCTCTGACTGACACATAGTTGTATGCAATGGATTTTACGCTTGCGTTTGTTTTTTTTCTTGCGTGTGCAGGTGTTCGATCACGGAGATCGTGAGGATTGTGATCTGCCAGAGCTAAGGAATGGGAGCGCTACCTTCTCTACGAGCGAAAACGTTGGATTCTAGGTAGGCCTTCATCTCTAGTTGGTTTATCTGCAATTAGGAACCTGCACTATAGCGTGAACGATTGTTGCGAGGCCCGGTCTGGGCTAGTAGGGATCGCCTCTATCCGCAGAGGGGATTTACCTCCACAACAAATTGGTGACTCCACCGGGGATCATTGGCTTGTTGTCGTTCTGCTTTGTAAGCTACAGACGGAGCCTAAAGTTAGCCATATAGCCTTCGAAACGCTTGTGCTCCGCATTAGCAAAGTAGATCAACGTTGCTTCAGTCAATCTCCGGTTTAGTTTATGAACTGAATGCTTGGAGTGTCATCTTGTCTTTTCGGTTGATTCTTGAAATTGCTTGCTTGGTCAGCTCTTTGGGTTTGTTTTTCTATTTGTTTGGATTTTTTTTGGCCTTCTCATCACTGGTCTGTGTCTGGACTGCTCTTTTTTTATTTTTCCCATAGTTAACTCGACTGGCGCGCTTTTCAGCTTGAAAGTTGCTCCCATTGGCACAGGTTGCTTGTGTATCACCCGCTCCAATTCCATTCTGGTGCTAATTTCAGCCTCACAGTCGTGCCAATCATGTGAGGTATTAGGGTTTTCTATTTTTTGAGCCTTCTGAGACTGATCTGTGACTTTGGCCTTTTTTTTCGCTTGTTTGAGTGTTCTAGAGCCTTGTTTGACTGGCTGTGACCTTCATCCTTTGGTTGTTTGCCCATTTCCATAGATTTCACTTTCTAGCCCTAGGGCATCTAGGTCCTCTTGTGTGTCGAGCCTCCCTTGGGAGTTTTGGGTTTATATTAGTTCAATCGACCTTGTGATTGCTTCTTTACATTCGTTTAGCAATTGATTATCACTTTATTGCATTATTTGAGTGTTTGTTCTCTTCTTCATTCGGATTTCGCTTTGCCTCGTTTGGGCCTAGATTACATGGTCCATTTGAGTCTTTGGGATTCTTTTGGTTTTGAGGGACTTTTTTTTCAATTTGAGGTCTGATTGCGTGTTTGATCAGTTAGTGATCAGTTAGTGAAAATATTAAAAAAATATCTTTTTCTTTTGATCAGTTAGTGAAAATTAAAATCATTTCGGTGTTATTAGTGATTAGTGACTTTGAGAGAAAAGTTTTTGGTTACATTAGCTGAATTAGAGGCTTTGTTGGTTGTTTTCTCATCATTTTGTTTGTGTGAAAATATATCAACTCTCTCGTAATTAGCTTTCATTGAATGAAATGATATACTGTGGCATATAGTGTGCATTTAGGAGATTTTGTGACATCACACTCGCTAGGGCCTGAAAACTGAAACATAATTGAAGATAAACATTAAAATTTACTCAATTTACACTAAGGCAGCATTGAAACATTAATGCAACATTTAGTGGTCTAGGCTAGAGTCATGTTCCGACGTCTTTAAACCTAGTAGCTGTCGTTCGCCTCTTGGCTTTAGACAACACTAGTATGGACTTGTGCTCCCCGTACCGTCGAGTATATAAAGGTAGACCCCACTAGGTTTCTATCCTTTATCCATAGGAAGCCGAGTCTGCCGCCCTATATCCGTGATACACCGGACACAGCATTCGGGGAGATTTCCTGCACGTACATTAAGTCCTTGGTTGATTTCTCTTTCATTTTTTAAACCAAAGTGTATATTGAAGTTCACGGTTATTTGGTACACCCTTTCCCTAGTATTCCTAAGTAGTCATTTGATCTTTTCTAACTCTTTAAATTTGAAAGGATCACCAAGCGCTTGTCCTTTCACGCTTGCTTCAAAACTGAAAGAGATAGAGTCACCTTTTATCCGTTTCTTGACTCTTAAAACATGAAACGGTGAAGTTTATAAGTTTCAATTTGGTAAAATTAATCACCCGCGATCACACACCCTGTTAGATTTTTCTTGTTGGCCATTTGATTGTGTGTCTTGACTCTTTTCAACCCGTGTGTGTTGTGCTTGATCTTTTTTCATTTTTTTCACAGTGGCGGAACCTCTTGTTTCGTCTACTGGTAGTCCATATACGGATGATTCATTAGAGGCTTCTCAGTCCTCTGCTGAACCTCAGCAGCCCATCGTTTCTGAGTTTCTTGACGGGGGATCGGTTCTGTCTGAGCAACCCTTTGGAGGACCAGTTGAGTTCAATTGGCCCTTTTCCGACCCTTGGTTTGGATTGGGAGTAGGGGAAGATTTCCCTCCTCTTACATTGGGTTCGCCTTTTATAGCTGCTATTATTCCTCCTAGTCCTTTCCATCTATTACGAGATCTAGCGGTAGGCTCAAGCATGAGTGAATCTAGCAAAGAAATCCCCACGTCCGGTGAAGATTACCAGTTGTTTCCTCGAAGGTTATTTCCAGGAGACAACCCTGAACCATTTGTTATGTCATCACTTGGTCCCTCATTACCCGCTGGGTATAGATCCTTGGGTCAGATCATTGCCGCCGCTGCCTCTATGGGGGTATCAGCTCCTTCTACGAGGCTGGTTGTTCCTTCGTTGGTGATGTCTCCACAGACACCCGTTACATTATCCACTCAGGTTACTTCTGTACCCTCCATGCCCACTGTTTATGTGGCTGCATCTGCACCCGTCGTTACTACCCAGTCCGTAAGGACCACATCCCTTCCCGAAGATATCTACATAGCATCTGCTATGCTAGAGAACATCTATCCAGAAGAGTATCGATTGTCTCTGCAACAGTCGAACCCCGAGGTTGGACAGTCCTCTCAAGATCCCAACCGCTCATACTTTTCACATTATGCACAAGATGGTACAACCATGTACATTTTTTCATATCGGTATGATGAGCATGGGAACCCTTTACATTTACCTGCTCCTAAGGCTCAACTTCATGCTCAGGGTTTACCTTATAACTAGGCTGGAAAACCTTTTAACCCTCAAGGACAACCTTTTCAAGGCCAACCTTTGGGCCAGCCTGGCTATCCTTATGACCCGCAGGGACAGCCCATACAAGGCTACCCTCCGGGCCAGCAAGGGCTATTATACGGTCTGCAAGGACAGTATTACAACCCTTCTGGTCAACTCGTGCAGCCTCTCCCTGGAGTCCCAACTAGGCAACCTCAGGGACTCACAGGTCAACCGGGGTACCAACTTGGGCCGGTATACGGTCCTGGGGGGCAAGTCCAACCTTCTCAACCTTTGCAACCACAGTATCCTATTGGTCCCAACGTTGCACATCAGCCAGGACCATCTTATGGTATTACTGCGGGTCAAACCGGCTATCAGCAACCACCTGGCTCCATTCCGCCACCAGGCCAACCGGCCCATCCGGTACAACCTGGTATCCCGCCACCAGGCCAACCGGACAATCCGACACAACCTGGTGTCCCTCCACCAGGCCAACCGGCTCATCCGGCACAACCTGGTGCTGCTCAACAGCCAGGACAACCTACACAACTAGCACAACCTGTTTATCCGGGTCAACATGTTTATCGAGGGTAGCCCACTCAGCCAGGTCAGCCTGTTTAGCCAGGCCAGCCTGCACATCCTGTCAAACCTGCCCAACAGCCGACTTATTCAATACCGCAGCCAAATAAACTGCCACACCCTAATTATCATGCTCAGCAGGGTCCCACCTATCAGCATCCCACTCGACCCCAAGGCGGTTACTATTCTCATGGTCAATATCAACCGAATTATAGCCAGCCTCAAGGTTCTAACTATTACTCTCAGCAACCCTGCTACACCTATACTCAGCAGCCAAATCCAAATGCTGCTTACACAGGGCCAACTTACAATCAGGGTCCATACTTTGGTTATCAAGCCCCGTACGCTGGTTACCAGCAACCGAATCAGGCTGGATATATGACCTATACCCCCTACAGTCAGAATCCTACGGGAGAGAACCCCTGGGGACAAGGTTATTCTCAACCAGCATGGAGTACAAGTACTAGTCCTTATCCAAGGCCAGGTATGTTGTCCAATCCGCCATATTTTGTTTCTGGCTACCTTGGAATTACCGGATGTTTCAAAATTAATGAATGATCCAATTCTACACAATCCTTATTGGCCTCCGGTTCCTACCAAGGTGCTCGGTGATTGCCCCAAGTTTGAGGGTAAAGCTGGGGAGGACCCCCAAGCTCATGTGATGACTTACCATCTTTGGTGTTCATCCAACTCTTGGGTGGATGATTCAATCTGTCTGCGCCTCTTCCAGCGCACTTTGACAGGCGTTGCTGCTAAGTGGTATATCGAATTATCCCGTGGCATCTTTCAAGATTTCAATACGTTAGCCATGGCTTTTCTGACTCACTTTCAGTTACCGGTTCACTATGAAGCTGGGACGCACCTCCTGAATCCTTTGAAGAAGCACAAATCCACCCACATTTCTGATCACATTCATGAGTGGAGACATCATCGTAGACTGATCAAGTTTCATATACCTGATCAGATACTAACTCATTTGTTCACCACCTCCTTCGTTAAAAAAATCACTCAAGATATTGCTATGGGAGCATGTGTGATGGAAGAACAAGCCATAGTGCATGCCCAATATCTGGATCTAGTATACTCTTAGTCTGGCACACTTTATGATATTTTTCCTGATGCTCCATGGTCTGGAACCTCTAAAGCTCCACCTACCTCGACGGTGGATGGTGTTATTGGTTTCGTGTCTCAGAATTCAAAGAAATATTCGAATGGGAAGCAGAAGTCCAACTCATCCAATAATTCTACTCCTCCCGCTACTCCCGATTCTAGCAAAACTGTGAATGTTAATGCCGTTCAGGCCAATCCTACAGAGAAAGCCTCCAAAGGGAAAAATAAGGGCAAAGGTAAATCCAAATCCTATGCCCCAAATCCAGAGTCCAAACCTCGTACCGAGGATGGTTCCCAACACAAACCGAAGTACCGCTGCCTCATTTGTGAAGGAGATCATTATACAAAAGATTGTCCACGACGATCCTAAGTTAGTCAACTTCTAAAAGTCTCTAAAGGGACTCCCGCAGTTCTTAAAGAACCATTCCCGTCTCAACAGACCCAGATGGTTGAACAACCTTCACCATCTGCACCATTTGGGTCTTAGGTCTTTATGATGAATGGTGCTGCACGTATCTCTATTGCTACACGTTCGAAGGACTACAAAAAATCACGTCAGGCACCTGGGAAGGCAGTTGTGGATGGTCCACCTCCCCCACCTATCTTCGGTTCGTTGGAGATTGAGAAGCCTACTGCCGAACCTGTTGTGAGGCCACCTTCTAAAGGTGTTCTAAGAAGATCTTCCTAAAATCCGAATGCCCATGCCGCTCAGCACTACAGTATCGTTGAGGATCTGGCACAAGCACCTTCTGCCATGTCTGCATTGGAAGTTCTTCAAAGTTGCCCATCACAATGGAAAGCTTTGTTGTCTGTAATCGGTGGGATCGATCCCACTGATTCTAATATTCTCACCTTTGACTTAGAGAACTTTACCCCCAGAATTCCACATCAGATCGCTCTTGTTATTCAAGTCGGGATCAATGGTCTTAACATCCATAGGGCCATTGTGGATGAAGGTGCTTCTACCTGTGTCATGTTGTCTGCTTGCTGGAAGGCCATTGGCTCTATGGCCCTTTCATCATCTCCTAATGCCCTAGAGGCATTTGATGGTCGGGAATCAAAACCCTTAGTTGTTAGCGATTACGTTACAGGGGAAGACAGTCAACGTAGAAGTAGAAGTAGTTGACGCCAAGATTAACTACAATATACTTCTCGGCTGCAGTTGGACTCACGCCATATTATGCATGTCGTCCACCCTCTTTCGACTTATTAAGTTCCCTCATGAGGGAAAAATCATTATTGTGGATTAGTTGTCTTTCTTCACCTCCACCTCCGAGAACAACGTTCCGTACGTGGATCAGATCCCAAATCCCCCTGATAGTGTAGGACCCAGTGTCTTCAAGGACTCCATCCTCATGGGTAATTTTCCCGCACCACCACCGCACACTGCTCCAGTTAATATGATCTCTACGTCTGACGACCCATGGCTCATCCCTACGCCTGAGCAGATGGCTAAGTTTGGAGAATCGATGCCCTTAAATCCGGTAGAGATTAACTACTATGAAATCGTCGCCGCATCTGACCCTCCCCCTCCTCAGCATGCTCCTTTAAGCATGGCTTTAGACATCTATTCTCAATCTCCCTTGCTCGGCGAGGCTGACTCGCCTGATCCTCTTAAAGAGATCTTCCCGTCTGATGAAGCCATTGTTGAAATAATGTCTCTTGAGGAGTTGCCTTCGAATGATGGACATCATCGTTCCTCATTCATGCCTAGCTTGGGGGCAATGTCAGATTTTCTAGAGCGTTTTGCATCTCAGGTCCCCACTCCACCTCTCCAGACGCCCATATGGACACATGAGGTGCTTTCAGAGGGAAACCTGAGCAACATCACTCAAACCATTCCAATCGAAATCTCCATTAAACCGGGGATAGTTGTGAATATACACATGGGAGTGACTTGTTCTCCTGATGAGATACGAGTTTATACTGATATTTTTCGAGAATTCAGAGACGTGTTCACCTGGTCCTATGAGGAAATGCCTGAGATTGATCCCAGCATAGTAGTGCATGAGATTCCTACCTATCCTGGTGCGAAACCCGTGCGCCAATGCCTGTGCCCAGTGCATCCTCGAAAAGCCACTGCCATTAAAGAAGAAGTTGAAAAACTTCTGAACGCAGGCTTCATTTACCCGATTCCACTCATAGAATGGGTCTCCAACATTGTCCCTGTAGATAATAAATAGGGCACTATTAGAGTTTGTGTTGATTACTGAGATATTAATCAGGCTTTTCCAAAAGACAATTACCCCACTCCTTTCATAGTTCAAATCATTGATGAATGTGCTAGGAGTGAGATTTATTCCTTGATGGACGGCTTTTCCGGGTATAATAAGATAAATATTCTACCCACTGATCAACACAAGACTGCATTCATCTGTCCGTGGGGTAATTTCGCTTATAAAAAGCTCCCGTTCGCCTTGAAGAACGCTGGAGCTACTTTCCAGCGTGCTATGTATTACTCGTTCCATGACATACGCCATATCGTTCAGTCTTATCTGGACGATTTGCCAGCTCACTCAGCTCGGCGAGAGGACCACCCAGAACACCTCTGCCAGATTTTCCTTCGGTGTCGACGCTACAATATTCGGCTCAATCCTCATAAATGCGTCTTTTGCGTGGATTCTGGCCATCTTTTGGGGTTCATAGTCTCCAAGGACGGAATTCGCCTTGACCCCCTCAAGGTCGAGGCCATTGTCAATCTCCCATCACCCTCTTCGTTATATCAATTGTAGAGTCTGCAGGGAAAAGCTAACTTCTTACGACGCTTTATACCGAACTACGCGGAAGTGGCCAAAGGATTCACGCGTCTTTTAAAGAAGAATGTTCCCTTTCATTGGGACGACATTGCTCAACAATCCTTTGAGAAGCTGAAGACATTACTGGTTAATGCTCCATTTCTTCGACCTCCAAACTATCACTGTGATTTCACTTTATACTTGGTTTCCGCGTTTAGCACCATAGCTATGGTTATGGTATAGGATGATGACGATGGCAACGAACACATTGTTTACTATCTATCGCGGAATCTTCTCGACATGAAAACGCATTATGCTCATGTCGAGAAGCTAGCTTTAGCAGCTGTACAGGTTGTGCAACGTTTCCGCCACTACATCCTGCTACGTACCGTAACCGTGGTTTCGGATTGCAACCCCATGACATATATTATTTCCCAAAAATTAATGGGGGGAAAATACTCCAAATGGATCATTATCCTTCAGGAGTTTGACCTAGAGTTCACTACTGCTAAGTCGACCAAATCACTGGTTTTCGCGGATCTTATTTGCTCCCTCCTGATAGACTCCCCCCCATCTCATTCTGAAGAACATATACCAAACGAAACCATATTCCTTATCAGCACCCGTGACCCATGGTATGGCGATATTATAGTGTATCTTCAAACGTCATACTTTCGCTCTGAGTTGACCAAAGATGCCCGACGTCAGATTCGGCATCAGTCTCAACCCTACCGCTTTGTAGGAGATACATTATATCGGGTTGGAGTAGATTCGGTGCTCCGTCGGTGTCTGACTTTGGAAGAGGCCGAACGAGTCTTAAATGACTGTCACAGTGGCACCTGTGGCTGTCACATGTATGGGTATGCCACCGACCAGAAGATTCTGCGTGCGGGTTACTTCTGGCCGTCAATATTCAAAGACTATATTGTTGCAGTCTGCAAATGTCACGCATGCCGGGTTTTTCACGCAAGATGCGCACGCCACCCCTCCCTCTGCATCCTGTCATTATCGTCAGCCCTTTCGCAAAATGGGGCGTAGATTTTATGACGTGTAACCCTCATTCAGCCGGGGGGCATGCATATATAATCATTGCTGTCGACTACTTTACTAAGTGGGCCGAAGCGATGCCTACACTAGCCGCCGATGGTAAGACCCAATTCATATTCAAGCATATCATTGCACATTTCGGGGTCCCTCAGGCCATTGTTACCGATCACGGTACTCAATTTCGAGATTACATGATGGCTGAGTTGACATCAAGATTGGGCTTACGACACGATAGCTCAATGCCATACTACCCCCAGGAAAATGGTCAGGTTGAGGCTGTGAACAAGGTTTTGGTCACAATGCTTCAACGAACAGTTGGAATTCATAAGTCCAATTGGCACCTCCAATTTTTCTCAGCTCTATGGGCATACCGGACGTCGGAAAAGAATGCAACCAGATTCACACCATTCCAATTGGTGTATGGTCTGGAAGCGACTCTTCCAGTTGAGTGCAAAATTCCTTCCTTAAAGATAGCTATGGAACTTTTGTCTGATACTTCTCTTGAAGAAGACCGTCTCTTGTATTTGGAACGGTTGGATGAAACCCGCCGCTTGGCTGCTTTATTCCTTGAAGCACAGAAAAATCGGGTCAAAGCACACTTTGATCAATCTGTCTCTCCACGTTCCTTTGTCGAAGGGGACCTTGTCCTCCTGTACGACCAAGCGCACAACAAGCTCGGGGCAGGAAAGCTCCAACCCATGTGGGATGGGCCCTATTTAGTAAAATGAGTATTGAAGAATGGGGCTTATGAGCTCATTGATTATGAAGGAGTTCCGCTGGCATAGCCTAGAAATGGGCTATACCTTAAGAAATACTACGCTTGAAGTTATTTTTGGTGTGGTGTGCATACATAGGTGTGTATATTCATTTTTGTGCATGTGTGGTGTGGTGTGCGATGTAAGCATCTTTCTGCTGATCGGGTCTTCCTGATTGTGCAGATGTCCATTACTCCATTTGTGGGTTTCATGGATGGTGCCTCTTGCAGTATCAGGAATTTGTCTTCGGCAGCCTGGGTAATCTATGATCCTGCTGGTGAGTTGGTTAACCTGCAAGGTGTGTGTCTGGGTCCTGCTACAAATAATATCGTGGAATATAGTGCTATATTTGAATTATTAACCGAGGTTGTGGACCTCGGAATTCGTGAATTAATTGTGTATATAGACTCACAACTTGTAGTATTACAGCTTAACGGGCATTATTGAGTAAGAAATCCATCCATTTTACGTCTGTATTTGCGTATTCGTCTACTGGAAAGAAATTTTGACTATATTACATATCAACACATACCCAGACATATGAATACATTAACAGATGCAGTAGCTAATTTTGTTTTAGATAGACATTTGCACAATTTATAAAACATCATCACATGTGAGAAGATCCATCCAGAAATAGTTATGTATATATATATATATATGTGTCAAAATTTTTACATAGTGTGCATCACATAAAATCAAAATATACATGTTCATCTTAATACATCCGGAGATGACATGTCTCTCAAAAAATATGCATGAAATAAGCCCTAGGTGTCTAATCCGCATGGTGCTCCTGGTAACATGCTACCACGCGCACTAAGCATCTCAGTAGTCGGTGGAGGTGACTTGGCACCCCCACAGTGTGTCTCTGGTATGCTAGCAGAACATATGCTAGCTGTGCATAGTCTGGGATCCCCCGAGCAATGCCCTCCAGGTTCTGAATCAGTTCACTTCCCTCGCCACCCTCAGCCTGAGGGTCATGATCAACATGGGTTCTCCGCGCAATGGGTGACATGCCCGCAGGTCTCTTTGGGCCGACATCTGCATACCCATAACAACTGTTATTAAAGCGAACATGTATTACCAAAAAAAATCATAAAACATAAAAATAAAAAAGAGAGGTCATACCCAACTCTTCATCACAGTCATCCCCCTTCGGGAGTGGAATGTCTGGGTCTCCAGTGAAATCAATCCTGACATAGGGCCAATCCTTGACCATGATCAGCGACCGTCGTAACCATCCAAAAAACTCCGACCTCTAGGAAATCTATTGGCCTCCTCCTGATCTGGGCATAAGTGCTGCCCAGCGAACCATCCTTGGCTCTCTTGGTATCGGCTCAGCAACTATGGCCCCTTGGCCCTGAAATATTGGTAATCATTCCAGGATGAACGATACCAAAATGGAACCGTAGCCAAACTATTTTATCTTGGCTTGTTTGCACTTTGTAAGCTTCCTCTTGATATTGGTTGTCACCGCTGTAGCCCGATCAAATAGTGTAGGATTCATACACTCAGACACTAATAGGAGTTGGGCCTTGGTGGCCTCGTGTGGAGCTTGTGATCCCATAGCTCGTGTGATGGTGTGTAGCACTACTCTCAATGCTAGATCCTCGATAGTGTGGATATCCACCTTCCCGCTTCCTGATCCGGTCCGTGCCCTTGGGCACACCCTCGCCATTACCTGCTCCATCTTTTCACCAGATGGTATGCTGCCTATCAAGATGGGCACTGGACCTCTACGCGACAGTCTGGTTATGAAGTATACATCAGAAACCTCTAGTTCCAGCACTTGGTCCTGAAGTTTGAACACTCCTTCATTTTCATCCCAAATACTCACCAAGTACTGTAGGAGCTCAGGTTGAGCTCGTAAGCAGGGTGTCAGGAAGAACTTCTTGAGTCCACAGTTCTTAAGTGCATTCATACAGGCCTCATTCTCCATGGCTAGTTCATCCTCTTCCCCATGCTCCCTATCCTTCCATTCGATAACCATTGTGTTTGGTTGCCTGCATCATCATGATCAAAAACCCTTGATTAGACATCCGTTACATGGAAAAATCCACTGGATTGTTCTCTGTTTGGAAATTTAAAATGAAAAAACCGCGTTGCGCCATTGGCGTGACCCCTTTGTATGCAAAAGGCCATTGGTGTGGGTCCGTGCCCGATACCCGTGCCAATGGGCGGAGCCCTAAAATTTTAAAAAATCTTCTAGAGAAGCCCAATCCGTAATAGAAATCTCTATAAAATGGATCAAAATGGAGTTCAGGGAAGCGCCTCTTACCTGGGACAAACGAGGATCTGAATGGTAGCCCGGATCAGTCGTATTCGCCGTAAGAATTTTGCACACAAATGGACCATTGTTGCTCTCCAATGAGGTAAATAGTAAAAGTAATTTTGTTTTTACCATTTTAGACTTATTAATAAATTTTTGAAATCTAAATAGGTTTTAAAAGTCATTTTTTATTAATATTTTAATATATTTCGTCGAAAATGGGTTTTACACTTGCCTTTCTGTGCAGCAACAGGTCTTCATGTGGCTTGAACGGTGACACGATTTGTATTTTATACTTTTTCAGACTCGGTAAATAAACGAAAAAGTCATTTTGGAGTTATCTTTCAACTCTTTTCTGACTCTCTAAACATGAAAATATTGCCGAGGCCCTTGTCATTTCGATCTCGTTAAAGTGGCCATGAAACGACATCTACCCAGTATACGTTTACCCCTTTTTCAGGCTGGGATAGATTATTTACGAAAAAGGGATACCCTAGCCTATTGCGACTAGGAGGTTTTCTCGGACAAAGTTTTCTACCTTTTCGGATCTGAGGAACTATTTACGAAAAGGGACCTTTGGAGTTTTCTTTTCCGCTGTCTTTTCAAACTCTCTAAATATTAAAAAACGCCGAGTTCTTCCTTTCTCAGACTCGTTAAACCCTGATGACATCGGATTTAGTCACAATGACGTTATTCGAGTCGCTCCTTCCTAGGGCTCGTTAAATGTACTAGGATGGATTCTTCCGAAGGACCAACTTATATTACAAGCATATGCTATCCCCTAAAAGTTTTTTATCAAAAATAATTGGGGTACTCGCCAAAAATGGTGGGGAAAAATGGAACCAATATCATTGTCGTGTCGGCAGTATGTTGCTCTTGAACATGGCACTTGTCTACATTTGTGTCGGGTTGGGGACATCTCATCTCATTCTCCACTTGCCTCCATGGGTTTGGGTGATCCTTTTTGACCTCTCATCTGCTCTTTGCCTCGTCACCATGACCTTTGATCCGTTGATGTCAAGTGCTGCCAAACTCATTGTCGTGTCGTTTATGTGTTCAAGATAAGTTGACCTCTACAATTTTTCAACCTTCCTCTGATTCTCATCTGATCGTGATTCACAAAAAAATTATGTTCCTCTGTCTCGCGTCGATGATGTGGGAAACACTATGGCCCACCTTCGATCAAGGTCACTTCCTTTCGACTTCAGCTCATTATCTAGGAAGCTGATCTAGAGACTCCCTTCTGGTACCTTGGAGCCTGCATGCCTCAATGGCAGGTTCTTTGCATTCGACATGAGGTTTTTATCATTGGCCTCCGATCGAGTGATTCTGTGGGTGTTCGACGTTAGCTCATTGTTCACATGCCGTAGATTGTACCTATAGTACCTTGAGGATCATTGACATTAATGGTGGTACCTCTCGCGTATGTTAACAGCTTTCATCATTGGCTGGTAATCAGATGGTGTTCTTGCATGTTTGACTTTAGCTCACTTATTCGCATGCTTGAACCTGTACTTTGTTCGGGTCGAGATGGAGCACAAGACCCTCGATTCCTGTTTGTTATGATCCAAGCCGCGGTTTTGTGGATTATCATGATTAGTTACATGACTCATTGATTGGATGGCTGCGACCATACCTGAGTCTATTTATCGATCCTCACTGGATGGCTGCGTCCATGCCTTGGATCTGGGTTATTGTATACTCTGTTATGGATGGCTGTGCCCATACCACGTATATATCATGTATTCGAGATATCAGTTGTATTTCTCTACGCAGATTTTTCGATGATGGTGTTTACAGTTGGACACGTTCTCGTAAAGCATTTCACCCCTCTCTCTCTCTCGGGCCTCATGCTTTAGGGGGCATCTATTACACATCAATTTGTCACCGTCCCTGAAATTCCCCATCCCGCACAATTGGAGGGCTCATTCCATGACCTGTGAGCAGTGACATAACTTGAAAACACTTTCATGGAATTCCCCTAAACATGTACTCTCATTGCCCCGAAGACAACTCCTTGCGAAAAACCCTAAAAACACCCCTTTTTGCATTGTCGTGGGTATCTAGTTCATTACCCGTGCCAATGGGGGAAATCCTTCAAAGAGGGTGCGCCAATTGGCGCTCTGTCCCAGAGTCGCACTCGCGCCAGCCATTTTAAGGAGTGTTTTTTAAAAATAAATGGCGGAAGTTTCATCCTAACTAATCCAGGAACTGGTATCTAATTTCAGTTGGGAGGTTTGGCTCCGGACCTCCATGTAGAGGAAGTGGTTTGCCACCTCTCATGGAAGCTTCCTTGAGGATAGGGCCAATCCCATGATTATAGGGATCCCAAATCCCCTTCCTCTATCTATAAAAGCTTGCTCATCTCATTTGCAAGCTAGTATCCAAGTTCCCAAGAGCCTAATGCTGCAAGAGCTTTGATCCATTCCCTTAAGGCCAAATCCAAGCAAGGAGAACATTGTCGAGACATCCGAAGAGAGAGGTTTGTCCCATCCCTGACAGGCTTTATCAAGACGCGTTCTGGTAACGACCCTCCGAAGGAGAATTCAACGTCAGAGCTATGGTTGTATTCTTCTTTTGATTAATTAATGATAAGCGACTATTGGTTATGGTTCCACTCTTGTTCTTGATAATGATCATGAGTTATGTCTTCTTTGACTGACATATAGTTGTATGCACTGGATTTTAGACTTGCGTTTGTTTTGTTTCTTGCGTGTGTAGGTGTCCGATCACGGAGATAGTGAGGATTGTGATCTGCCAGAGCTAAGGAACGGGAGCACTACCTTCTCTACAAGCGACAACGTTGGATTCCAGGTATGCCTTCATCGCTAGTTGGTTTATCTACAATTAGGAACCTGCACTATAGCATGAATGATTGTTTCTAGACCCAGTCTAGGATAGAAGGGATTGCCTCTGTCTGCAGAGGGGATTTACCTCCACAACAGTGGGAAATCCCAGCTACTTCATGACCTCTCTGTATAGTTTTGAGGTAGGAACACTTGTTCTGTCTCCATAAGTGATGCAGGAAGTGTTTCGTAGTGAGAAGTGCCATCCTGTAGGTTCCATCTCTCTTGGATATGTGTTGTGATAGCTGACTTCTCTCTTTCTCATTTCGTGGGGGAATACGTGGGATACTTCTCTGTAGTCTGGCTATAACACCTTTATCAATATGCTCAGAAAAACATGCTCAATGCCTTCTCTGCTTTGTTCCTGAAATGAGGTTCTTTTGGCTCATACTGTCGACAATGAACTGTAGCGGGGAACCCCTTACCCACATCTCTGAGTGGAAGAGATCCTCCTCCTCCTTTGGATCTTCGGGTTCCTCCTCCCGGATCTTCATGGTGGAAATTGTGGAATTGGTCTTCAAATCAATAATATTATTTATTTTTTAATTCCCCTTATCAGGTTCTGACTTAGAGTCTGAACATGCATCTGATTCAAAATCCTTCATCTCTTCAACCATTGCATACTAGGCTGACACTCACTTGTGTTGTGAGTGAAGCTCTTATGGAACTTACACCACTTTCCCGTGTCCTTCTTCGGCTTTACGATGTTGTTATTTTCTTATGGCTTTGGTAGGTTGTCTTGGGCTACCCCACCTTGGATTTTTCCTTTGTTCTATAGTTTGGGGGAACCTTTCCCTTGCTTTTGATTCGCAAATCCAATGTCTCACTTCTTCTATTTGAATTTCTGCTTAATCTTGTCTGCATATTGGTATGTCATACCAAGAGAGGACATGTAGAGGAACTCCATTTCTTCATGAATGTATCTTTGTAGAAAACTATAGTACTTCAACACGAAATTTTTCTCCAAACCTTTGATACCCAAATTTGTGTGCAGTGTATGGAACAATTTCATTAGCTCATGCACATCGTTATCCTTTTGCTGGTGCAAAGTAGTCCATTGTATTTAGTTTTCCTCATATCTCCCCATGGGATAATATTATTCCTTTATGGTACCTCAGAAATAATTCCAAGTGGGTGTGATCGATAATAGAGAGGGTTCCCCCCTTATCCTTTTTCTCACAGTAGGTTTCCCACCAGTATTTGACATGGGGGCCATCTTTGAGGAGCGAAAAATTAATATTTTCCCAATTGGAAAATTCATGAAGTGAGAAATATCCTTCTAATAGATTCAATGATCTATCTACATCATATGCATCTATTTGGCCCTGAAATATAGGAATTTCCATGTTTACTTGTACCTTAAAAGGAGTGGCACCTCAAGAGTGGTTGTTGGATGTAGATGTACCGCCGGTGGGCAGTCGTTGAAGGATATGGGAAAAGTTAACCATCATCGCATTCCTTTGTTTCTCGAAGGCCTCCTGGAGAAATATTTTGATATGATCTCCTAAACTCTCATCTTTATTTTCTTCCCCCATGGGTGGTCGTAGGGTTTATGAGGTTGATCTTGCAAAGTTTCAACCAGAACAAGCCCTAACTCCTTATACCCCGACCTCGTTGGGGACATGTAAATAAGGCTCAATAAAGGGAAGACTTCTCTGATATCACTTATCCATATTTATGCAGGAACACAATAAAATATAGAAATAAACATGAATTTAGAGATGCAACAGAAATAAAACTTCATTTCATTAATATCAAGTGACTGAAATATGCCTACACACGGAATGGACATAAACTAGCTAGGGCCATGGTAGCTTATCTCTTAGAAGAGAATGCCTCTAAAATATGTTACAATGAGGTTTGGGAGAATATTTATTATTGAGAAACAATATAAAACCATAAACATCCAAAAACCTAACCCTAGGAGATGAAAACACCGAACTATGGGCCCTGTTGGGCTAAAATAGCACATCAATTTCTCGGGGTCGTAACTTTGTCATATGATCTCTGTTTGATGCAAATGAGACCTCGTTAGAAGTATATGGCTAAGGAATACATTGCTGAAAGAAGGCTTCGAGTTGAAAATTCACCTTTAACCTAGGTGATTTTCCAAAAAAACATCGTTTAGGGCCTCCGAACTGCCTAAGAAGTTCACCACCTGAAAAACAACCAAAAATTGTAAATTGTGCTACAATTAAGAAAACTAAAAAGCTGAAAGAAACAATGCTAGGGGTCCAAGTGGAATAGGTGGGTGGCCACCAATACCCACCTGGATCATATATCAGGGTACGCACTAGATTTAACTAATAAATTGTGGTTGCACATTTCTCTATGTAATACACAAAAAATGTTATTACACACCATCAATTAACATATATCTTTCTAAACTCTTTATTGATTACTTAAACCTTAAGTGAAACAATTAACCAAACACTCTATTTAGATTTTATTTTTTAGTCTACGAAATCCCCTATATCAATGTCATAATAAGAATTAACTAATTCTTAATCAAGGTTGGTATATAGCATTAAGAACTTGATTGAGGTAAAAAACCCAATCTAGTTCCTTATCTACTATAATAAGTGTTAAAAATATTGCAGAGATCTTATTTAGTTTCAAAAAGTGAGAGACACCAAAAGACCCCAGTATAATGTTAGATCGAGATACACCATGCCTCAACTTGATATAGAATTTATTAGACTAATTTGACTTCATTATAGCATCTATTTTAAGAGGAGTGTCGTTTTTCTATAAATAATTTGTAAAATTTAAGTTAAATTATAATTTTTTTGTTCAAAATTTATGTACTATGTATTATATTTTTAAATTCTTGTTGCATTTTTTTAATCATAATTTTTCTTTTATAATTTGTTCATCTAACAAGTTTATGTTGTTAATTTTATTTCTATTTATCTATAAAAAAAATTGTTGGATTTTCCAATCATTCTATAATATATAGAGGAACAATAACTATCCATTAATATATGGTTGAAAATAAAACTAGAAATGTACGTTCATTTCTTATTTTTTTTAGTTGGTTTAAATGGAAATATGAATTGGAGGTTTTATTTTGAATCATGTATTGAAAAGTAGAGTTGTTATCATTTTTTTTTTCAATTAACCATGCATGGAGGATTGACAATTATTTACTAAGCAAGAAGGTTTTTAAGTATAGAAAGCATAGATACATTGGTGAATATTACTAGTCCCTAATATACAAACTATAGAATCTTTGAAAATATTAATTTTAAAGTACTCAAATTTCTAATGATTTTATATATTCTATAGGAATTTTAATGAGTTTTAAGATAAAATAATTCTGTCCTATAAAATGTGGGTGAATCATTTTTATAAGAAATAGAAATTGGTAGTTTTTTTATTTTGGATAAGAAATGGAAAGTTAACCCATCTACGAAATTTAGCTCCTAATATTTTTATGGTTACTAACACATTGGTTTAAAATGGCATGGGAAAACATGACAACTCACATGCTATTGAGTGGAGGTAGAATCAAAGTGAAGTGGAATCACCCATGAATGACCATTAGTAAAATGTTAGGTTAACCCAATACTGAACTTATTTATTACCATTGTTCACGTGAAATGGCATTTTTTCCATAATGAAATCATTATTATAATATGTTATAGCTATTGAAGAAAAATATTTACCTTACAACACATTTGTGATCCGAATTAGATAATGTATTGTAAAACAAAACGCCTCTTAGAGAGATAAAATGAGCCCCAAGCAACCCAAGTAGAATGGAAAAATGATTTGTTTGTAAGTACTTCTGTAAGCATGGCCAATAGCTACTTCTCATATTTTTCTATGTTAATGGTAGCAAGCTAAAATCCAACACACTTACATGACCCAAGGACATGGCCCATGATGATTTGCATCATTTACCACCACTGTATGCATAAAAATGGCACTTGCATTAAAAAAAATGTTAACAAGAATGCGATATAACCTCTCAAATAAGTCATTAAAATTCCGGTAGTTACCAAGTAGCTAAAGATATTAGAAAACCAAGCCATCTATAGGAGCCACAAATAAACAATAAGCACTAAAGAATAATGACATTGTGTTTTTTATATAAGTTCCTACCATGATAAGCATTGTGAGATTACTAATATTGTCTTATTGTGGGGAACGTGTTATTAATTAGAAGCTTGTAGCCTTACAAATGACCCATGATTGTTTTTAACATAGAACAAACAAACAAATTTCTTTCCACTTATGATTGGAATGGAATGACACTATGTTAGATCCTTATAATACTAGTGTAGCACCTATATTGTAATTTTTGTGCCTCATAGACATCATATATTGTGATTGTTGAGCCCTTACAGTAATATTGATTTATAAGACCTAATTATATTTTTACCCTTTAGACTCCTATATATGCGAAGGAGATCTTGTCATTTGAATTATCTTTTATGTGATGTAAAAGGAGGTTTCCCCCTCAAAGTGGCTTATTATCAAGTTCTTTATATATCTTTCTTATTTTTCTGCCTTATTTTGATTTGGATACATAACATTTGGTATCAAAACTCTTGATTATAGGTTTTTGCTACTTCAAATGGATCGTTATGGAATTTTAGCTATTTTTCTTTGTAAAACTTCAAACTATTTACCAGGTGGAGGAAAAATCGTTTTGAACAACAAGTTAAAATTTTATAACTTAGTTCACTATATTTTCGAATACATGATCCAGGAATGTTAGGGCTTTTGTATGCGCCAAAATTCAATCTCAAATATATGTTCTAAGGAAAATCGTCATAACTTTCTATTTGAGCATCAAATTTGAATTCTGTAAAAAGTGCCTGAAATTTCAGAGATTGTCATTTTTTGGGTAGAATTTTCAGGGCTTAAGGTAATAATAGTGACACATGGCATCTGATACAAGTTCTCTCTATTGAACCAGTCCATAGTCAGGTTATCGTGGGAGATTTGGCATAATTTTATCTTGAAGAATCCAATCTTGGTCTAACTTGTGGGGTTTAAAAGAAGACAAAACGACTCACTTCAAATGAATATTAAAAGTTTGGGTGGCTAAAATTACATAGATGCAATAGTTTCAATGTAAGCCGGATCAATAAGCTCAAAATCAAGCTCTTAAAAAAAATATGTATATTTTTAAAGTTGCATTAACTTTTGGTTAAAACACTAGTTTTATGTGATTCGAAGAGTGAAACAAAGAATAGCTATGATTATTTGGTTCCAAAATTACTCAAAAAAATAAAATATTACACCCATTAAGCCAAAAAAAATCCTCTACTATGAGGCATGAATAAGTGGAATAAATGAAACATGATATATCAAAATTACGGGAACAAGTGTAACAATTTTCGCTCTCACAAAGTGCAACAAAAACTGAAATACAAGCGATGATGAATGCTAAGATGGATGACCTGAAAAAATAAAAATAAAAAAGGGACATGGATGGTTTGAAGGATGGTTTAAAAGAAGAAATGTAAGGTTTGAAAGAATGTTGACGAATTTTCTACATGAAATGTTTCATAGTCATGACAAGGCATTCCATGAAACTCATGATGAGAAAAAAGGAATGTGCATCATAATTTCAGAGACACCAAATTTGGGTTGATGACCAACAAAATTTCAAATATCGATATAAGGAAATTTTATGGCCAACATTTGATAACATGGCTATTATAGATTGAGTAGTTCTTTGATTCACATAATGTGAAACACACATGAAATCTATGAATTGCATATTTATATTTAGAACCCAATGAGTTTACATGTAAATATGTAAACTCATAGGATACGTATTGAGAGTTGAATGTTGGGAAGAACATAGTGATGGGAATCACTTGTGATTAATTACTGGCTATAGAAATTGGAAAAGGCATTGGAAAAGGAAAAGCACAAGGCATTAATTGACATTTTATGTATGAAAGTAAAGGAAAATAGGAGAAAATGAAGATGAAGAGAAAAAAAAATTCATGCAAGGGAAAGTAGAGGCAAAATGAAGGAAAATGAAGAAAATAAAATCCTCAATCATAAAAAGTCTTTTGAGGATTAGTTCATAGCCTTTTTTTCACTTTATATTCGATCTCTCACACTCTTGCACACTGTTGGGCTGGAATTGTAATCTACAGATAAATTATGCTTCCCTAGATAGGTGCTAGTCTAGAACAATATGTGAAAGACTATACTACCATTTCTCCTAACTTGGAATAGATACACAAAAAGGATTGGAGGCTTCCTTGTTCAATCGCTTCCAAATGGCTCCTTCTGTCGCTTTTGTTGTAGCTTCAAGTTCAAGCGGTTTGTGAGTTGAATGCTTCCTACAAGAAAGAACACTGAAACATCAGAATAAGATACAATAATATAGATACCTATTCGATCTAGTTAGCTAAATCAGTAAAGCATAAAGTACATTCATCAAAAAAGATCTTACAATATGGAAAATCAAAGTTAACATAGATGCATGTAGGGAAAAATAAGATGTACTCTTTATTGATGATAGAAGGAGAGGTTACAACCTAGTGACTGATTTGAAGTGACCTTCCAGCAAAGTTCCTAAGTCTCATCACAACATAAATCTCTCCAGCAGCATCTCCACAAATCAAACTGTCAATGGAAAATTCTCCGGCATTTCTTTACTCAAATTCTTCCTTCTCAAACACTTAGATCTGTGTTCAATTTATATATGAACTGTAGCTTGTTTTGCAATCAATATATTTCCAAAAATAGGCAAGACATGTTTCCATTCATGTAGATGTCAAATAGACACTTGGATCCAAAGCTTGACACATGTGAACTCTTCTAGAAGGCACTGGCCAAGTGGAGATTCTGGGACAATGAGAATTTCACTCCCAATGTGACCAACGCACCTGTGAATGTCGGGAAGTGAGTTGCAGAGCAGCCTTGCATGGGGCTACTTGCATATGCAATGCACTTAGGTCCCTTAGAGCCTACGTTGGTGAGCTCTCATATGCTAAATAATAAGCTTCAAACCATGGAAACCTTTGCTTCATGAAAGTCTTTCTTGATTTGTCTTGTTTCATGTCTTAGGGAATATAGCAACTGAACTGATAGGGAATGATAGACCCTTGATCGTTGGTCTTGGAGATGACGCCCAATTAACCAAGTCATTAGGAATGGTGCCCAAATTGACCTATAACACACACTTAGACAAATTTTGGAGCATTCTTGGAGAACTTAGGCATTCACTTGGATTGTAAAAAGAAGGAAAAAAACATCAAAGAATAAGGGATCAATTATATCAAAAACTATAGGTGGATTGCTTGGAAGGTAACAAGTGGCATCCGTGATTTCCTTATTGATTTCTGGATGCATGGTATATGCATGTGATTTTCTGGTTATGTTTTCTCATTAGCATGGATATTTGATTGGATTGACAATGGCTTTAGCCTTGTCTTTCCATTTCTTGGATATCCATGGTTTTTTTGGTTTTTTCCACATCGCTTTTGTGATTGCTGTTCAGGTTCTGGATGAATGTGGGTTGGAAGAAATACCGTTGGAACATGGCTCGCTAAGATGTGAATTTTGTATATTTTTGTATTAATTATTCTAACATAGGGGTTTTTGGGCGGGTCAAAGCCCCGAACGCATTGTAATGGGTGAAAGGGTAGACCTAGAGTCCACAAACCATGGTTTTTGGACCACAGGATAACGTAAGCTACATCGATATAAATAGATGAATAGTTTGAGTCTAGAGGATGGCATAAATTAAGACGGATGCTACGTGTGAACTATTAGATCTGTTTTGGGTTTTTTTTGGTAAGGACTCCTGCTGGCTATGTGCATGGAGATCCTCAGTCCTTCTATGTACGAACCCCACTAGGCTATGTGCTTGGGATGATTTTGGGTTGTAACTGGGTTTTTGGATGCTAATGTATGCAGAATATAGTTGAAGTATCTTTTTTCTATCTGGATCTATTGTGTTTACTATTGATGCGAGTATATGGTATCTTTTTAAGTGATGAATACATTTGTGCTATCTGTTTATGCTATGAATGTATTTGTAGCTACGTTTATGATATTATGTGTTGGTAATTGTTGATACACACATGGATGCAAAGTTATTGACTAGATATGTGAATGGTAATAGCTCTATTATGGTTAACAACTGATTATAATGTTAAAAGATTGTGAATATACTTACTCTGTGCGAATTCGATAAGTTGTGAATGCAGATCTACCTCGAATCACCTACTCTCTCCCTCAGGGTGCGGAAACCTAGTTCCATCACCCTCCCATACTGCTTCGGGTGAGACCTTGGCCTGCGCAAGAAGGTCATTGCTGAAAGGGCCAGTAGTATAGGGGTTTGTTGGAAAACCTTAACCTATAAACCTAGGTCAGGACCCTTCAAGCCAAAAAATGGTTCCTTTGTTAGGACCGAGAGAATTTTGAGAGAGATATCGGGTGATGCCATGAGGTCCTTGGATAACTAAGAGGGTGTAAATTGAAGACTATTTTGAAAGACAGATTCAGGATTTTTTTGTAAAAGAGAATTGCAGCATGAAGTTGATGGCTGAGAAGTGGAAGAACAGGCACATCTTCACCGAAGTCTATGAAATTTTCTTTGTAACCTTTTCGCATGAGTTTCAAGATTGGTTTGCAAGTCTTGTAGAGTTCCAGACGTGCTGGAAGGATGATCAGGTTACGTAGTGGACACCAGAACTGATTAGACAGCTGGAGAGGACCGACAATACCATCACCCGCATAGTAGATCACTAGGTAGATATTGTGTTGTGAGGATTCATGACAGAATTCATAGTTGGTCAGTTTGTGTCCTACTCTGAGGTAGATTGGAGGTTCTTCAAGGGTTTCTTGGGTAATTTCTCGAAAACATTACCTTTGTTAATCAAAATTTTTTTGTGCGAAAAGGGCGTTTTGTGCAGCCACACAGAGTGAATGACCTCTAATCTAGGAGAGAGTACCACACGAAGTGGTAAATACTACCGAACTAATCAAGAAGGAGATAGATCCATCTATAGTCCATTAAGATAATTGGCTGTGCATAACCCCCCAGCTACACCATTGTCAATTCAACATAAGGGTAAGAACTTGCCCACACCTCCACCGCTACCAAAAGAATATATGGCCACTCACATGAAACTGCCCACTTTCAACGATGCAGGGGATGGAGATATGGACAGATTTTGGTTTTTCACAGAGTCAGTATGGACTGCGCAGATCGTGGCTTCTGACGCTGTAAAGAGAGCGTAGCTATCACTTGCCTTTCAAGGAAGGGCCTTGGATTGGTATATGGGGTACATAGGAAAACACGCAGATCCATCTATTTAAGGTATTAAGAAAACATTAAAACAACAGTTTCAAAAGCCTATGTCCTACTCTCAAATAGTGGTCAACTTGAAGGACTTTAGATAGGGACCCACTAAATCGATATGTGAAGCTAATGAGTAGTTTAAAAATGTTATCAGAGATGTGGAATTTCAGTATGATGATAAGCAGCACAAGGAATGTTTTATCGCTATGCTGCTACCTCATCTATGCAGACCTATGGATCAACCGTCGATTGCAGCGCAAGAGAAGGCTTTGGATATTGCTATGAAACTAGTGGCTACACAGAGGGACGCTGCTCAGTTTGGGGTGTAGTAGATACAGGGACATTTGGAGGAAATTCACATAGAAATACAGAATATGTGAAAGGAATGGGGGAAAGAGGCTAGTCCAGACATATGGTGCATAAGATGCAGGATATCTGGTCATACCACAGATCAATGTCCTCTGCTAATAGATTACATGCAGGCTAGGGGTCCCAGCCCACTATGCCCTAAGGAGGCTGTCGAGCCAAGTAGCCCAGTATTATGGTGCACTGATTTTCATGTTTTTGGGAAACATTATACTAACCACTGTCCCTGTCTCAGTGCTTATGTCCCAGAATTGAAGCAATAATGGTGTTGATTTTTCTCCTTTGTGGGACATGACGAGCATAATTATCGGACCTATGACCTGATGATAGATTAAGGAAACCTATACAGGGTATAGGCTGACCCTTCTTCACCATTGTATCCCTCAAGAAGAGGAGGCTCCCCAGCAAGGGGAAGGGGAGGGGGAAGGGGTGGAGGCGCAAGTTGAGGAAGAGGACAATTGATCTATTACAGCTGTTGAGAAATAGGGCACTTTGCAAGAGATTTTCCAAACCCTGTGAGACAATCTTTCCAATATTGTCAACAACTAGACGATGTGATTGAATACTGTCCGATTCTCATGCTGAAAATGCAAGAAAAACAGCAGACACCTACGCATAATGTGCAAAGGTTTAAAGTAGAACAACGTGATGAAGGACCAAGTATTAATATCATAACGCGCATCGACATGGCTACTGGAGGAGCTGAAGAGAAAGCCGAAGTTGAACCTCTTATCCAAAAAGCGGTTGTCAAATAGGAAAGCCTAGACCTACAAAAGTAAAAGGTGTTAGCCACCTATAAAAATTTGTTATACCAAAAGGTGGCTAAATCATTTTCTGAAGTCTTCAAGGAATATATTTTATTGCTAAAAAGTGTTGTCTCTTGAAGACTCTCGAAAGGCCTCATGCCTCTGTCTAAATCTTCACTGTTATACTCATTTCACACTCATAAATTCTGCTAACATCAAAGCCAAAATATTGCTGCAAACTCCATTTTTTCCTCCTCCATCCCCTTCCAAAAATAACCCCATTTTAACCCCTTCATCCCCCATAAAATCTTTCATTTTTCATGTTTTTCCCCTTTCCCATTTATCAAAACCCTTTGAAAAGGTTTTAAGACCCTTTCTTGGGCTTATCGAAACCCTCAAACTCCTTTGAAAATCATTGAAAATCTATGATAATCATATTTTTTATATCTTATAGACTTAAGCCCCCTTGGGCTAAGTCTTTAACGCTTCCCTTCCATATGCCCTGGTACTGGAACCAACTGCTGAGCCATGTGGGTGCTTATCTCAATCAGGGGAAAACATAAAACGCAAGATTTTCCCTTTATTAAAAACCCCGAGGCCGATTAGCCCTCCGTTCTATCCCCCTTGGTCATATTATCTTCCATATGCCCAAAGGCCCCGGAGACGGGCAGCAAGCCATACTGAATATTAATATTTCTGCCCAAATTATAAACCTTCGTGTATATAAAATTCATTGGTTTTATTATATCCTAAATTTTTCCACCGGTGCAAAGTTCTAGTCACTCTCCACCGTCAATCTGATCTGCAGATCGACGACGCACAATCCATCACCCCGGTGGTCCCTGCTAGCCACTTACTATTGCAAAACCGGGTGGAATCCATCGCACTTATTTGAAGGGGAGGGTGGTTTTTTCTCGATTGGTAGTGATTCCATTCATCGCCCGACGCGTGGCCTTCAGCACTGTTCAAAAACCACCGCTCATCGCGCGTTAAAGTTCGGACATGGACCCGACATGATATTGACGTCCTCCGTCCGATCTGAGGCCGCTCATCAGACGGTGATCGCTCTCTGAATATTCCCGTGCGATAACTCAGGGTACGACGCAATATTAAAAGCATTTCCGCCATCGATCTGATCTGCAGATCGATGGCCCAAAATTTATCACCCTGCTTCCTTGTCCAGCCAGCATTTCCGGACCCGGGGGTTTTATTCATCTGGATTTTACTAAAGGTTTAATGGCCAGACATGTTTCTAAGGTTTATTGGTGCTTTTTCTCCATCGTTGATTGCGTGGGCCGATCTCATCCGATGGCCCATGATTGTCCCAAGCCCCGAACATGATTTTTGATCATTTTTCTGCCGAAACAAAGGTTTTAAACCTTTTTTCCCATTTTTATTTTATTTTTCTAAATAACATGACCCCTTCACATTGTTTAGTCACCCCCGCTCTCAACTGTTGATCTCTGTGAGATCAACGGTTCCGATTTAATTTCCTTCTCCGCTCTCCTTTGACCTCCTCTGATCAATATTGACCATTAGATGATGTCATCCAATGGCCATGCTCCCTCCACGCGCCTTCTGAAGCAGTAAACCAATACATGCAGGATTTCATAATATTTTTTGTATTTTTCAGGGTTCCAAGGTTTTTTCCGCTACATCTGAAGAAAATTCAAAGGCAGAGGGTGATGATCCTCCCGCCTTCAATTCACCAATGGAAACCATTCGTAGGAAGAAGCTCCACGTTTCATCAATAATTCATGAGGCATTGATGCCATATTACCCTTGCACAGCCCTGCACACCAATAAAAACAGCAAGTCAATCACAAATCAAAGAATATCAGTGTCGAGAGACAAAAATGCACTAGCACGGAAGATTGAAGACAAATTTGTGGGGGATTACAGCTTAAATTGATTATCAAAAGCCTAATCCTCCCAACTAAACACAATTTGAAGAAAATCATGATTGTTTTCTCAGAAAGAGAGCCTACGCTACCACATCAGGGGCTAATTGAATCCCCTAGCTACCATAGAGCCACGTACAACCTCAAATCAATCAAAAGAAGGTCAAAGTTATTACCAGACCAGGAGATATTTTGCATCAATACAGCTGAATAGTTAATTCAACCAAAGGAACTTATTGTAAACTGTCAATAGAAGTTATTGCAAGGATAACTAGGAGCCTTGAAGTCAACAAGTTCTTTCCAGCAAGCCTAATAGTTAATGTAAACCAATTAATACAGGGGAAATACCAAAAATCTTATCTATTAAGCCCCTGAAAGGCTGAGAGACAGTGCACTGTATTAATTGAACTTAGAAGATACTTTATCCCATTCCACCTCCTCATTTTTTTCTATAAATACTACTGGAGAAGATGATAAAGTGTTGGTTGGTTGATCACTAGTTGTAATATTGAAACTCTCTGAAATAATACATAGTCTATTGAAGTTGAAGAAAAAATGAAGTCTTGGAAGCCTTGATGATTTTGTTGCATGCTTGTTCCTGAGAAGGCTCTATCATTGGATCCATGAGCTTGGATATATGTGAAGTATTCTGAATTGTTTAATGTTTTCTCCTATTTTCATTCTATTCCATAATTTCTTACTACAGTAGGTTGAAAGTTTTAGGCTAAGAAATGACTCCCAGAAGCACCTTAGACCTGTTCACCCTTCACTGTTTCATGTTTTCTTCTGCTGAGGTATTTTAGTGTCTTTAATATCTCTCTTTAGTCCTCATGCTGGTTTATTTCCTTAATAGTTCGAACAGTTGGTTTTAGCATGACTTATCGTTTTCCTTGCTTGTCTGTTTCCACTTAAAGGCTGTTATTGAAGTCTCCCTTTGAAATATTTCTATTTCGAGTGAGCCAAGGAGCTCTATTCTGATCTTTCCCTTTGTCCTTGCTTAAACAACTGTCTTAAAGGTCTTTTATAGTTGTGATCATAGATGTGTTAGGTGTTCCCTCTTCTATGACTGCAATTATCAGTGAATCTTTTATGTTTTCTAAGTCATTTGAAATAAAATATTTGAGGAAATAGGGTGTTCCCCGAATCTTAGATTTCATTTTAAAAGTTTTTTTGAAATCATTATTCACTTAAAGGTGTGATTTGTAGAATTTATGGTTAGCCCTGTCTACCAAATAGCTCTTTATTATTCAATTTGTGCTTTCAAATTCCCTTCATTGAGAATCAAATTTCTCTTTCCAAATCATCAATGTCCATCTCATTCCAAAAACCAAAGGATCATGTGGCCAAGTTAGATTTTCCCTCTGATATCCCATATCCATTGATGAGTATGTTATGACCTCTTCTTGACTCCATTGCCCATTGAACCAGATGTTTCTCCATTCTATATATCTCTCCTATACCTTTCATGTTCTACTATATCAATTCAACCAAACAAATAAACAAACACCTGCACTTAATAACTAGTCTAAAACCAACACTCAAAGCACACAAGATAAACCTTTGCAAACAAACATTTGAGAGATCCCTCTCTAAGAACAGGAGGACTAGATCCTATAACTCTAAAGATTGGTTCTGATGTTGCCTTGTCTTTTTATTTACCAAACTCTCAAGACACGGGACAACAACATAATGGTGATCAAGGTGGGAAAATTCTGAGTTAGTGGCAATCTAAGTACACCTTAGGACTCCAGAAATCCCTTATTTCAAATACTATACAGTGATTATCAGCCACCTCATCTCCACCAATGTAATGGCGATCACGGTGGGACCCTGAGTAAAATCTTCAAAATTAAAAAACTCATTGTCCAGTATAACATAAGTAACCTTCTTCAAGCACTACCTAACAAACAGTAATCATGATAGGACTTAATTGAATCAGTGACAAACTAAGTAACCCTTAGGATTCTCATTAAACCTTATCAATCCTTGAAGGAATCAGTTACCAAGCCATAAGAGTGAACTTTGTATGATTAAACACCTTATCTAAGTGTTACATCAGCTTTAGGACACTCTCTTAACCTGTAAGACCAAAATAACTCAGAAAAACCCAAAAAAAAACAGTTTGGCTTCATAATAAACATGGTGGTGGAACCATCCAATATTTTACCTTCATAAAAGCTAAAAAGTTTCCACCTAGTGACTCCACTAGCCCCAGTAGACCTATTACTCATCTAGGTTCCCAAATCTCTTTAGGACTGTGTTAACCAACCTTGAAGAAGTTTAGAAGCCTATTCCCTTACCAGATAAGACATCCTAAGAGGTAAAATTCCCAAAAACAATCCCTAAAAACCTCAACCTCTCTCATTTTTGAAAAACATTCTGGCTTCACATAGGATCAACACTAGATCCCATCCAGACCCAAATCCTCCTTTAATCGTTGATAATCCGGAGAGAATTTTATGGCAGACTTCTAACTCTGGAAAATCAGCTGCTAATAGGAGCCTCTTAAGAAAAATTTTTGTCCTTGAAAACCTTGTTGTCTTAGAGGATTTTCACTTTGATTTACATCATACAAAGAACATATTTAGAAGTAGATCTCAAGGTGATTTAAACCAAACTGAACTTGACATTGCAGATTTGCAACAAAGCTTCAATAGAGAAGCCTCACCTTCCACTCCTCCTAATTCCCAGTTTCTTCATCACTTTGGTCTTTTTCATAACAAGTCTGCTCAAAATCAGTTTGTTGGCCCAAGTGTTTCTTCCACTCCAATCCATACTACCATTGTGAAAAACACACCTGTTCAACCCACTTTCCCTTTCACAAACCCACCCCTTGTAAATCCACCTTTATTTCCAGCCATGGCAACATGGTATGCCCCATTAGTGTTACCACAACCTCTACTTCCCGTACCAAATTATTACCAATCCAAAATCCCTCATTTCACTGGAAAAGAGTCTACAATAGCTCAACAACATGTATATAGGATGGAAGATGCTTTTGATTACATAGAGATAGACGAAGAAACGATGCAGATGAGAATCTTCGCCCAAATTTTCAGAGGATATGTAAAGAAATGGTTTAAAAACTTACCTCCTAACAGCATAAATGATCTCCCCGCCTTTCACCAAACATTCATCAACAAATGGGAACTCAAAAGGAACCCTCTCCAAATACTAGCAGAATATAACAGCCTCAAGAGAAATCAAGGAGAGAGTGTTCATGACTACTCCAATAGGTTCAATAGCGTTTAAAATTATCTTCCACCTCACATGAAACCTCCTCAAGGCATGGCCTTAGTAAGATATCCCAAAGGCCTTGATGCTGACATGATGTATCAGTTACAGGAGAGAGACTACTTAACCTTAGAAGACATGCAGAAAGGAGATGTGAGAATAGAAGCAAACATAATTGAGAGAAGAAATAGGTTGAGATCAGAGAAGAGGGTAACTTATAAATATGACCTACTACCCTTAACCCCAACTTCTGACACAAAAATTCACAACCTAGTGAAGGTAATGGAGAGGATGCTTGAGAAGATCAACTTAAATGTTAGAGTGCCACCAAGAGAACCTCAAAATAACCAAAACAGAAATAGAAATCAGAATTATAGAAGAGAAAACAATCAAGATAAGCAAAAAGAAAGTGACCAATAGATTAGACCTCCCTTCCAACAGAACTATGTAGGTCAATATGAGGAAGATAGGGATTTGGAAAGGTTGGGAGAATCTCATGTAAACTTGATTGGATTAGATAGTGGGGATTATGTTTTCCTCACTGAAGAGGAAAAAGGTTTCTCCTCTGATCATAGTGCAAACACCTATGCAGATTATGATGTCTATAGATTGGGGTTTGAAAATGAAATAATGGAGGTGCACAAACAATATGATCTTAGGAGAAAGGGGAACATAGATAATTCAAAGGAAAAAAACACTAATTCTGCTGTCAAGAAAAACACAGAAACTCAGCCCAAAAAGACAGCAGAAAAAACCAACATTGTGACCAAGAAACTAGACATAAACAAAGACAAAAGTGTCCTGCCAAATGTTGAACAAAGTACCCCTAGCACCTCAGCTAGTGGTCCTAATAAAACTGTCCCAGTTATCAGTCCAAACATGGTTCGGAAAATCAAATTTACTGAAAATAATTCAATTGAAAAGATAGATGTAATTATGAACAAGTCAATTGTTCCTTTCAGCCTTGAGGGAGAGATCGCCAAGATAAAAATTACCATTCCCCTAGCTGAACTAGTAACCCAAGAAGTGTACAAAAACCAAGTTTTGATAGCTTTGAACTTAGGAAGTGATACTGACACCTTAAACTTGACAGATGACTTGGATGTTTTACAATGTAAAAATGATAAAATTCCAAGAGGTCTAGCACCTTTAGAACACCTTTTTGATTTTAACGATGTAGCCAAAGAACCGAGAATGGAGCTTGTGGAAACAAATACAGAAGATCATAACATAGGCAGTCTAGCAGAACCCAAGATGATCAAATTGTCTAGAACTCTCCCAGCTCACATAAAATTGCAATACATAGAGCTGTTTAAAGAGTTTATAGATGTTTTTGCTTGGGGATACAAAGAACTAAAATCGTATGATACCAGTATCATCCAGCATAAAATCCCTTTGAAGGAAAATAAAAAGCCTTTTAAACAAAAACTAAGGAGAATAAACCCTGTTTTATTACCTTCAGTTAAGGTAGATATTGAAAATATGCATGCTGCTAGGATAATTATAACAATTAGATATTCATAGTGAGTATCAAACTTAGTTTCTGTTAGAAAGAAAATAGGGGAAATCAGGCTCTGTATTGACTTCAGAAATTTAAACAGAGCCTCTTTAAAAGACAACTACCCCTTACCAAAAATGGACCATATACTTCAAAGGGTGGTTGGGTCAGAAAGTATATCCCTCTTAGATGGGTTCTCAGGTTACAACCAGGTGTTAGTGCTCCCAAGTGATCAAATCAAAACTGCTTTTACCACACCTTGGGGCACCTTTATGTATGTCAAAATTCCTTTCCGATTGATAAATGCAGGGGCCACCTTCCAAAGGGCCATGGACATAGCCTTCTCTAAAGATATTGGCTATTTCATAATGATTTACCTTGATGACATAACTATTTTCTCAAAAACTGATGAAGAACATTTGATTCACCTAAGAAAGGTTTTTGAGAAATGTAGGAAATTTGGCTTATCATTGAATCCCAAGAAAACACTTTTTTGTCTCCATGAAGGTAAAATTCTTGGCCACATAATTTTAGAAGGGGGAATCAAAATAGACCCTACAAGGATAGATGGCATATTACAGATCAACCATCCAAGAAGCCTCAAAGAGTTGCAATATTTCATCGGAAAGATCAATTTTCTGAGGAGGTTTATCCCTAATCTTGCTGAGCTATTAAAAAACATTACAAACATGCTTAAGAAATATGTCGGTGTGAAATGGACTTTACTAGCTAAACAATCATTCAAACTAGTCAAACAAGCTCTTACTCAAACACCAGTCCTGATTAGTTCAAATTTCACCAAAGACTTTTATATTTTTCTTTTACATATGAACATACAATAGCTGCAGTTTTACTTCAAAAGAATGATTCAGGGCAAGAACAACCAATATCCTTTTTTATTAGGGCCTTAAGGGATGCTCCTCTCAAATATAACATCATGGAGAAGCAAGCCTTAGCATTAGTGAAAGCATTAAAAGACTTTAGGATCTATATTTTACACTCTCACATAATTTCTTTTGTTCCACATAATGTTGTCAAGGACATTCTAAGTCAAGACCCTGATGGTAAAAGGGGAAAATGGATTGCAACTATTCTTGAATATGACTTAGAAATCAGGCCCACCAAACTAGTTAAAGGGTAGGGATTAGAAAAAATTATGGCTGAGTCTAACTTCCAAGCACTAGACATGAATATGGTAGATGTGTTGGAAGAAATAGAAGAATCTATTGCTCCTTTTATTGAAGAAACATTTCTGACTTCTCCTTGGTATGTTGACATTATTTATGTGCTTTTATATTTGAATGCTCCCCCTTCTTTGTCCAGAACTAAAGCTAGATTTTTTAAACAAAAGAATTTGGGTTTTTGCATCTTATATGGGGTATTATATTGGAAAAATGCGGTTGGAATTTTGCTTAAATGTTTACTTGAAGATGATGCAGGAAAAATCATGCATGAATTTCATGATGGAGAATGTGGAGGACACCTCTAATGGAAGGCCACAATGAACAAAATTCTTAGATCTGGTTACTATTGGCCTACCCTTTTCCCAGACACTCAAAATTTGGTCATGTCTTGCCATAAGTGTCAAATATTTGATGGCAAAAGAAAACTCCTTCCCTTACCCTTACATCCTATCAGCGTTGAGGCACCTTTTCAAAAATGGGGTTTAGACTTCATTGGGGAAATTCATCCATCCTCCTCAGCTCAACATAAGTGGATCCTCATAGCCACTGACTTCTTTACCAAGTGGATAGAATCTATGTCTTCCAGGAATGCTAAAAACTCTGTCATTATCAAGTTTCTTGAAACCAGTATCCTATCCAGATTTGGTTGTCCCAGAAAAATCATAACAGATAATGCTGTTGCTTTTAAATCTAATAATATAGTTGATTTCTGTTACAAATACCACATAACCTTGGGCCATTCCACTGCTTAATATCCCCAAGGAAATGGGTTAGCTGAATCTTCCAACAAAAGCCTCATCAATATCATCAAAAAAATGTTGGAACAAAATCAGAAATCATGGCACAATAAACTGGTTCATGCCTTATGGGCTGACAGGTTAACTATAAGGAAATCAATAAATATGTCCCCCTATCAGTTATTTTATGGCATGGATGCAGTCTTTCCCACCTCATTAGGAGTGCCAATCATGAAGCTCCTTCAAGAAGTGCAAGTTGAAGAGAATGATACGCAAAGGAGAATAAATCAAACCATCCATTTACAACAGACCAGAGAAGAAGTTTATGAGAGAACACAGTTGGTCCAAGAAAATATGAAGAAGCTTTTTGATAAGAGAACAAAGGCAGACAATTTCCAAGTTGGAAATATTGTTCTTAAGTGGGATTCAAGGAAAGAAGAGAAGGGAAAACATGGAAAGTTTGAGAACTTGTTGAAAGGTCCATATATTATTCATGATGAGAGGGGTCACAATGCATTTTTCTTGAAAGAATTGAATGGAGAAAATCTGTATGGAGGTCTTGTCAATGGCAAAATGCTCAAGCATTACTTCTACCAAGAATCATAAGTTTCAAAGCATTCTATTTTGTCATTATAAATATCATAGTCTGAACATTGCATTCAAAGTTATGAAAATCAAAAATACAAAAATAGAGAAAGAAATAAAAGAGGGCAGATTGTGAAAAACAATAAAGGTATAGCCCCATACCAAAAAAGAGAAACAAATATGAAAGCGTGCAAGCTTAAATGCCACTCCTGAAGAACACACTTCTAGTTAGTCAAACAACCTAATCTTGACTAATTAGTTTTAAATTTTCTGCTGATAGGACAGTGAATTTGATTTGCCAAAATATTTAATCTTGGCTTATCAGTAGATAGTTTAGGTTAGAAATTAAAGGTTCAAACATGCTCAAAATCTGAACCTAAGTTTCAAAGAGAAAATGACTCAAATCTGTTTCAAATTCTGAGTCAAAGGATGTAAAATCTAGTTCTGAACATCCTAAAATATGAACCAATTAAAAAAGGAAAGACAGCTCAAGTAAGAGTCAAAACAAAGCTGTAGAAAAGAGGAAGGAAATGCTTTCAAATTTCAGATCTCAAGCCTTCCATATTTGTTTTAAAAGTTTTTTGCAAAATAATGTCTATGTGGAGCTTGTTTTTATTCCATATACCAGCATCAAGTTAGATTGTTCAATCCTGACTTGAATGCATTTTAAATTTCTGTTGTAGAATTTAGAGAATAAAGTCTGTTGGACAGTTTAATCCCAACAAACAGTAGATTAGGTAGAGAATCATATGGTTTCAACTGTTTAATCTGAGTCCATGGAGAAATAAGGAGTAGAAATACATCAGTTTTCTGGCTTTCAAAAGATTAAAATGTTGTAAAATATTTTTCCAATCCAAGTGCACTCTAATGAAGAAAAAATGTTAGATATGTAGGATTGGGTAGGTAGAAATAATTTTATTGATGAGGTTCCATTGATTGATCCATGAATGCTAATATTTTTTAGAACAAGAGAAGATCATCTACCAAAGAAAGGCAGCCCAATGGATGAGGCAACTGATTAGCCTCCTAGAGAAGGCAAGTTTGAAGTTCTTGATGCCTTCAAGAAGGCACCATCCCCAAGTGGAGCCACTGTTAGCCACCTATAAAAATTTGTTATACCAAAGGGTGGCTAAATCATTTTCTGAAGTCTTCAAGGAACATATTTTATTGCTAAAAGGTGTTGGCTCTTGAAGACTCTCGAAAGGCCTCATGCCTCTGTCTAAATCTTCACTGCTGTGCTCATTTCACACTCAGAAATTCTGCTAACTTCAAAGCCAAAATACTGCTGCAAACTCCATTTTTTCCTCCTCCATCCCCTTCCAAAACTAACCCCATTTTAACCCCTTCATCCCCCATAAAATCTTTCATTTTTCATGTTTTTCCCTTTTCCCCTTTATCAAAACCCTTTGATAAGGTTTTAAGACCCTTTCTTAGCCTTATCAAAACCCTCAAACTCCTTTGAAAATCATTGAAAATCTATGAAAATCATATTTTTTATATCTTATAGATTTAAGCCCCCTTGGGCTAAGTCTTTAACCCTTCCCTTCCATACGCCCTAGTACTGGGACCATGCGCTAAGCCATGTGGGCGCTTATCTCAATTGGGGGAAAAATCAGAACGCAAGCCTTTCCCTTTATTAAAAACCTCGAGGCCGATTAGCCCTCCGTTCTATCCCCCTCAGTCATATTATCTTCCATACGCCCAAAGGCCCCGCAAACGGACGCCAAGCCATACTGAATATTAATATTTCCACCCAAAGTATAAACCTTCGTGTATATAAAATTCATCAGTTTTATTATATCTTAAAGTTTTTCGCCGGTGCAAAGTTCTAGTCACTCTCCACCGTCGATCTGCTCTGCAGATCGACGGCATGCAATCCATCGCCCCAGTGGTCCCCGCCAGCCACTTACTATTGCGAAACCGAGCGGAATCCATCGCACTGCTTTCAAGCGGAGGGCATTTTTTTCCCAATCAGCAGTGTTTCCATTCACTGCCCGACGTGTGGCCTTGAGCACTATTCAAAAACTGCCACTCATCGGGCGTTAAAGTTTGGACATGGACCCAGTGCGATATTGAAGTCCTCTGTCAGATCCGAGGCCGCTAATCAGACGGTGATCGCTCTCTGAAGATGCACGTGTGATAACTTATGGTACGACGTGGTATTAAAAGCATCTCCACTATCGATCTGATCTGTAGATCGACGACCAAAAATTCATCGCCCTACTTCCTCGTCCAGTCAGCATTTCTAGACCCGAGGGTTTTATTCATCTAGAGTTTACTAAAGGTTTGATGTTCGGGCATGTTTCTAAGGTTTATTGGTGCCTTTTCTCCATCGTTGATCGCGTGGGCCGATCACATCCGACGGCCCATGATCACCCCAAGCCCCGAACATGAGTTTTGATCATTTTTCCACTGAAAAAAGGTTTTAAACCTATTTTCCCATTTTTATTTTATTTTTCTAAATAACGTGACCCCTTCACATTGTTTAGTCACCCTCGCTCTCGACCGTTGATCTCTGTGTGATCAATAGTTTCGATTTAATTTCCTCCTCCGCTCTCCTTTGACCTCCTCTGATCAATCTCAACCATTGGATGATGCCATCCAATGGCCATGCTCCCTCCACATGCCTTCTGAAGCAGTAAACCTATACATGTAGGATTTTATAATATTGTTTGTATTTTGCAGGGTTCCAATTTTTTTCTGCTACATCTGAAGAAAATTCAAAGGCATAGGGTGACGATCCTCCCGCCTTCAATTCACCAGAGGAAACCATTTGCAGGAAGGAGCTCCATGTTTCATCAATCATTCATGAGGCATTGATGCCATATTACCCCTGCACAGCCCTGCACACAAATAAACATAGCAAGTCAATCACAAATCAAAGAATATCAGTCTTGAGAGATAAAAATGCACCAACACGGAAGATTGAAGACATATTTGTGGGGGATTGCGGCTTAAACTGATTATTAAAATCCTAATCCTCCCAACTAAACACAGTTTGAAGAAAATCATGAGTGTTTTCTCAAACAAAGAGCCTACACTGCCACATCAGGGGCTAATTGAATCCCCTAGCTACCACAGAGCCACCTACATCTTGAAATCAATCAAAATAAGGCCAAAGTTATTACCAGACCAGGAGATATTTTGCATCAATACAACTGAAAAATTAATTCAACCAAAGGAACTTCTTGTAAACTATCAGCAGAAGTTATTGCAAGGATAACGAGGAGCCTTGAAGTCAACAAATTCTTTCCAGCAAGCCTAATAGTTAATTTAAACCAATTAATACAGGGGAAATACCAAAAATATTCTCTATTAAGCCCCTCAAAGGCCGAGAGATAGTGCACTGTATTAATTGAACTTAGAAGATATTTTATCCCATTCCACCTCCTCATTTTTTCTATAAATACTACTGGAGAAGATGAGAAAGTTGTTGGTTGGTTGATCACTAGTTGTAATATTGAAACTCTTTGAAATAATACATAGTCTGTTGAAGTTGAAGAACAAATTGAAGTCTTGGAAGCCTTGATGATGTTGTTGCATGCTTGTTCCTGAGAAGGCTCTATCATTGGATCCATGAGCTTGGCTGTTGGTGAAGTATTCTGAACTGTTTAATGTTTTCTCCTGTTTTCATTCCGTTCCATAATTTCTTACTACAGTAGGTTGAAATTTTTAGGCTAAGAAATAAATCCTGGAAGCACCTTAGACCTGTTCATCCTTCACTGTTTCATGTTTTCTTCTGCTGAGGTATTTTAGAGTCTTTAATCTCTCTCTTTAGTCCTCATGCTTGTTTATTTCCTTAATAGTTCGAACAGTTGGTTTCAGCATGACTTATGGTTTTCCCTGCTTGTCTGTTGCCACTTAAAGGCTGTTATTGAAGTCTCCCTTTGAAGTATTTCTGTTTATAGTGAGCCAAGGAGGTCTGTTCTGATCTTGCCCTTTGTCCTTGCTTAAACAGTTGTCTTAAAGGTCTTTTATAGTTGTGATCATAGATGTGTTAGGTGTTCCCTCTTCTATGACTGCAATTATCAGTGAATCTTTTATGTTTTCTAAGTCATTTGAAATAAAATATTTGAGGAAATAGGGTGTTCCCCGAATCTTAGATTTAATTTTAAAATTTGTTTTGAAATCATTATTTGCTTAAAGGTGTGATTTATAGAATTTATGGTTAGCCCTGTCTACCGAATAGCTCTTTATTGTTCAAGTTGTGCTTTCAAATTCCCTTCGTTGAAAATCAAATTTCTCTTTCAAAATCATTCATGTCCATCTCATTCCAAAACCCAAAGGAGGCTGTGGCCAAGTTAGATTTGCCCTATGATATCCCATATCCATTGATGAGTATGTTATGACCTCTTCTTGACTCCATTTCCCAATGAACTAGATGTTTCTCCATTCTATATATATTTCCTAGACCTTTCATGTTCTACTGTATCAATTCAACCAAACAAATAAACAAACACCTGCACTTAATAACTAGTCTAAAACCAATACTCAAAGCACACAAGATAAACCTTTGCAAACAAACATTTGAGAGATCCCTCTCTAAGAACAGGACAACTAGATCCTGTAACTCTAAAGATTGGTTTTGATGTTGCCTTGTCTTTTGATTTTCCAAACTATCAAAACATGGGACAACAACAAAAGGAAACCTTTATCGCAGCTCGCAGAGACTTTACTAATGATGAGGTGCCTATTTCAAAAGCTCCAACAAACCTAAGAATAGACAATGAAGTTAAACCATTTCTACAAGCCTATATGAAGCTACTACGCAAGAAGAAGATAGTAGAGAATACGCAAGCACTAATAGACAGCTTCAGAGGGAGAACTAACCCTCCCCCAAAATTCAGGGATGTGCACAAAATTTACAAGAATAAAAAACGCACTGGCCGGGAGATGCGGCTAACAACGCAGATTGGTGACTACGAAATGGATTAGGTTATCTTGGACTTGAAGTCAGATGCAAACGTACTTCCCAAGAAAACTTGGCAGTGGATAGGAGAGCCTAAGTTGGAATGGTCTACTATCCATCTACGCATGGATAACAAACAAAAGATCATACCATTGGGGAGGTTGTCAAAAATTATGGTAGATATTGCAAGAGTTAAGGTCTGAGCCGACTTTGAGGTAATTCAAATTGTGGAAGATGCGGACCCCTATCCTATGCTCCTAGGACTAGATTGGGCTATAGATATGGGAGGAATCATCAACCTAAAGAAAAGAATCATGGTGTTTGATAATGAGGGTACACGGGTGATAGTCACACTAGATCTTGCGGAAGGAAAGCGGTATACAGAACTAGTGCACGAAGAAAAGGATATGGATCACATCTATAAATTAACTACTATGGATGAAGATTGGATCAATCCTATGGTTGATTTTGTGCTTTGCTAGGAGAATGACACTGAATGCTTCTCTGACTCGGATGGGGAGATAAAAAATTGGAAGAATCAGTTACATGATGTATCTGCGTTGCAATGTATCAGAATTACAAAGGAATTTCATTGTATCTCCTCAGAGGTAAGGGAGATACCCTAATTTGATGGTTCTGGTAGTAATATAGAATTTCTGTGAACATTTGAAGTTGAAGTCCCAAGGGAAATAAGGCTATGGGCCCTTAATATAGCCATGCACACAACCCTTGCGAGGTGGTGGGACACGCATAAGGGGGTGTTCCATGATTGGGAAGAATCTCGCAACATGATGGTCTTATAGTTTGAACCTCTGAATCACCTGTGCATAAATACTTTCTTGGGTCCAAAGGACCTGCGTGAGCACTTATCAGCATGGATAGAAGGATGGTGCAGAAAAAATACTGAGGAATGGGCCCATCTGTTCATTCATGCCTTGGGGCCAATCCTGACAGCATGGTATTTAGACTGAGAATTACACCAGCGCACCTGCCACTGGGACACCCTGAAGGAAGAGTTCGTAGGGAAATTAGGTTGATAGGAGGAATGGAGGCACTCTACGAGGATCCACAAGATATCGATGCCTTAGTATTTGATGAATCACACTATAATTCCACTTTTAGCATGTAGCTAAATGGAATATTAATTTTTGTTGTTTGCACTTAGGGAGGAATAAATGGGTAAGAAGGCCCAGACATTTCAGAAATAGAAATAAAATCCCTCTTAGTATCAAAGGGGATCATAAGTGGAGTTGGATTTCACACCCTCATATGTGAAAGAGGACATTTGCATGAAGACAAAGTCAAGTTTGACCAAGTCAAACAATGCAGTGATAGGAGGTGGAGATCATCTTGTGGGACAACACAGTGAAAGAGGAGGGAAGTTTCCTTGATGGAGGAAACCCCAATGAGTGGGACCCAGGGATAGGGAGCTTGAATTTTTTTTAAAGGAGGGCAAGGCAGCCATTGTTATCCATGTCTATGATTATTGATTTCTTGTCTGTTTAGCCTTTGTGCATTCTCCTGCTGTTTAGCAGAGTTGCAGTGCTGTTTAGCACAAGGAATTCCTATTTAGGATTCCTTATCCTTCTTGAGAGGCCTCTTGAGGGATTGCACTTCATTTCTCCACATCTAGGCTCAAGGCCAAGCCACCTCCTTCAGCTACAACATTATTTCTTCTAAAGTATAACGTAGTGGAGGTTCGCCAACACCATTCCTTGGCTTGTTTTTCAGAGGAGGGAGCCTTATTTCGTTTGGGAGATCAGTAAGGAAGGATTCAGAGAAGATTTCAGATCTTGGCACTTGGCCCACACTTTCTATTCCACCTACAGTGAAATTTCCCTCAATGACTGCGTTATTTTCTATATGCATCTGCAGTGAGGGTTTGTAGTGTTTATTGGAGGGTAAGATCTTCAATGTTATGATCAGCCTTTCAATTGGAAGATCCATTGGAGGAGATATATTCAGAATTGTGCATCATCTTCAACCATCTCCATCCAGTTCCAGTTCTTGAGTTGCAGCTACTACTACAACTCCGACATTTCTGTAGTTTTTCCATTTTGTGAATATTTCAGCCAATCCTTCTAAGGATTGTTGTATTGTTGTTTCCAGGGGTTGACATATTGATCCCCCATCTATTTTGAGCTATAAATTTCTATATCCATGTATTGACATCATTTTGCAGTAGTTTTCCATGAAATACTGCGCAGTCATAGCCTGGGTTTATACATATATAGCAGTGTTCTTCATTTTCTTTTACATGTCCTATTGAGGCTAGCATTTCCTGCCTTGAGTGATCATTATCTCAAGGATTTGTATATAATTGTTGCTATAAGATCAATTTCATGGCTATTTGGATCTTCTCATGATTTTTGTATTTATATAACGTTGCTACTCAAATATGTGTTTTACATTGCTGCATCTCCACATTTGGAATATCTTAAGATATTCCAAATAGTGTATAAATTCCCTATATTGGGGATATTACAATGGTATCAAAGCCTCTTTCTTGGATCAACCTGTGAGTTTCAGCCAAACAGAATAGAAGAAGACCAGAATGATGAAGAAGATGAGATTACTCTCATCAGTTTTTAGAACTAAGAAGAGCCTCTCCAAAGAGGAGGAGCAAAAAGAAAAGGAAGGACCATGCACTTCCTATTCTCATGAAGAAGAAGGAGACAAGCATGAAGGACACTTGGATCATCAAGTTCTAATTCAATATCTAGGTGACTACAAATCTCATTCTAGAGCCTTCAAGGAGACTATAGCCCTCCCACATTTTATTCAACAGAAGGAGGAGAGGAGGTCCTCAAGCAAAAGGGAGATCAAAGGCAATAGATTCCTATTGTCTACATTTGATGGGTCAACTACAACAAGATCTTGGGAAAGAAATCTTGAGGAATTATTCCTACTACATCTAGTGGTAGAGAGAGAGGTAGTAGAAGTTGCAGCACTGCACTTGGGGGGTGGAGCCAATGTCTGGTGGTTTAGCCACTTGAGCCATACAAGGGTAAATTTTTTTGCAGAATTCACTCAAAAGTTGATCAAAACCTTTGATGGATAAATAAAAAAGGAGAGAGATCTCACACCATCATGGGAGGATACTTGTACCGACATTGTCACAGCCTTGGAAGAACAACCTTCTACATCTACAAATGAGGCATCCATTGCATTGGAGGAGAAAAATATTGCAGCCATACAAGAAAATCTCAAATTCCACAAAGGTATGATTGAAATTCCACCTTCTATTTCAGCAAATCATCTAGAGGATTGTGGAAATTCATTTATTAATGACCAAGAATCAACATACATTGTTGATCTAGAGCAACATGATTGCACTACACTGTGCAAATGGTTCAAGGAGGAGATGAACCATCATCCTCATACATCTCTGTTGAGTTGCACACAGCCCTTGAGGTTGGAGTGTGAAATTTTGGAGGATGAAACAAACCCTCACACTCGTATTAAAAAATATGAAACCATCGCTGAGTTAGAGTATGAGATAGCCACTACATCATTGGAGAGATTAATAGTGCTGTCAAACAATGGTGGAGAGGAGATGTTGTCTTCATCATATTTCGATCCTTGTGGATTCAACATAGTCATGTGTGTGAGATATTCTCTAGGAGGTCTCCAAAGAGCTATATTTCAAACTTTCATGAAATGCAAAGGGAGAGATTTGGTTTGGGAGAAGGGTAGCCCTCATGAGAGGAGTACCAAGGGCAAGGAAAGGAGGAGACATCCATAAGTGATTGAGTGGATGTGGTTGATCAGAAAGAAGCTAGAAAGCTACTTGCAATTATATGAAACTCAACAGCAAGAGGCTTTGCTGCGCTGGCTCCTCTTGAATGATCCAGGCGGATATTGGTGGCCACCTTCCTATTCCACTTGCGCCCCCACCATTGTCTGTTTCAGTTTTTTTCACAACTTACTATTTTTAGCAGTTTTTCATGTCCTGAACTTCCAAAGCCATTTTGAAGGCCCAAATAGAGATAGTATGCCGAATTTGTCCCTGGGAAGTTGAAACACCAATTTACCCAAACGGGGCCCATAGTTTTGGCGCTTCATCTCCTAGGGTTAGGTTTTTGGATGTTTAGAATTATCCATTGTTTATCCATAATAAATAGGCCCTTGAGCCTCATTGTAATATAGTTCAGAGGTCTGTAGTCGCCACATCTCTTCCTAGATATTCGCTACCAGCACTGTAGCTATTTTATTTCCATCATGTTTGTAAGAATATTTCTATGATTTGATATTAATGAAATGAAGCCTTATTTCCTCTGTATTTATATGTTATGGTTATTTCTTTATTCTGTTGCATTCCTGCATAAATCTGGATCAGTGGTATCAGAGTGGCCTGCTTTTTCTCGATCCTTCTTTACATGTCCCCAACAAGGTCGGGGTATAAGGAGTTAGGGCTCGATCTGGTGGAACCTTTGCAGGATCAACCTCGTAAACCCTGACGGACGCCCATGGGGGATGAAAAGAAAGATGATGGAGTAGGAGATCCTATCAAAATATTTCTCTAGGAGGCCCTAGAAAAACAAAGGAATGCGATGATGGATAACGTTTCCCAGATCCTTCAACGACTGCCCACCTGCGGCGCATCTACATCCAACAGCCACTCTGGAGGCACGACTTTGTTTAAGGTACAAGTAAACTTTGAAATTCCCATATTTGAGGATCAAATAGATGAAAATGTTGTAGATATATGGTTTAATCTATTAGAAGGATATTTCTCAGTTCATGATTTTTCTGACCGGGAGAAGATTATTTTTGCACTCCTCAAAGCTACCCCCCATGTCAAGGACTGGTGGGAAACCTATTGTGAGAAAACGGATGAGAAAAAACTCCTTTGTTCTCAGTCATACCCACTTGGAATTATTTTCAAGATGCCATCAAGGAACAATACTATCCCATGGGGAGCTATGAGGACAAGTACATACAATGGACCACACTGCAACAACAAAGGCATCAAGATGTGCATGAGATAACGAATATGTTCCATACCTTGTGCACAAAGTTGGGTATCAAATATTCAGAGAAACCATTGGTGCTAAAGTATCGTGGTTGTCTGCATAGATACATTCAGGAGGAAATGGAGTTCCTTGACATCTCTTCACTTGGTACAGCATACTGGTATGCTACCAAGATTGAGCAGAAATTCAAATAGAAGAAGAGAGACTTTGGATCTGCGAATCAAAAGCAAGGGAAAGGTGCCCCCAAATTGCAGAAAAAAGGACAAATCCAAGGCATAACAGCCCAAGATAGCCTGCCAAAGACACAAGCAAAGAACAACACCATGAAGCCAAAGAAGGACATGGGAAAGTGGTGTGAGTTTCATAAGAGCTCCACTCACAACACAAGTGAGTGTCAGGCCAAGCAGTCGTTGGTGGCCGAGATGAGGGCTTCTAAATTAGATGCATGCTCCAACTCTAAATCAGAACCTAACAAGGTGAATGAAAAACGGAAGAAAATTATTGATGCGGAGCCCAATGCCACTATTTCCACTACGAAGATCCAGAAGGAGGAACCAGAAGATCTAGAGGAGGCATAGCGTCTCTTCCACTCCCAGATGTGGGTAAAGGGTTCCTCGCTACAGTTCATTATTGAAAATGGGAGCCAAAAGAACCTCATTTCAGCAGATGTCGTGAGGAGGTTGGGCTTGCCGACCACAGTGCACCAACAACCATACACCATTGGGTGGCTTCTCGAAGGATGGATTCTCTGCGTCAGCCACAGTGCTACCTTCCCTATAGCATCAAGCCCTTCATGGATGAGGTATTGTGTGACATTGCTCCTATTGATGTTTCCGATGTATTATTAGGCCAACCATACTTGTGGAAGCAACATGTTGTGTATGAGTCTCAGCCTCGTCTTGTTATTTTTACTTTGGAAAATAAATTGTACAGGATACCAGAGGTACCACCGCCTCCCACTATCTTTTTGGTTACTGCATAATAATGCAGTAAGCTCATTTCCCAAACCAGGAATTTTTTTTTCCGGATGATCCACCCCCAGGGCAGGAAGAAGACTGTGGCCATGACCTCCAGACATGGCTCCTCTACATGACAACAACAAATGGACAAGGTTGTGGAGGAGTACAGGGACATCTTCACCTCACCCACAGGGGTTACTCTACATTATCAGGTCAAGCACCCCATTGACCTGACCCCAAGTGCGCCGCTACCCAATGGACCGATCTATAGGCACTCTATTTTGGATAATGATGAAATCAAGAGGCAGATTCAAGAGCTACTGCAAAAAGGTCACATTCATCCAAGTTCATCGCCCTGTGGGAGCCCGATCGTGTTGGTACAGAAGAAGGATGGGACTTGGAGACTATGTATTGATTATCGGGCGCTAGACAATATCATTGTCTGAAATAGGTACCTGATCCCACAGATTGATGACCTTCTGGACCAACTCAAAGGGGAAAAATATTTCAGTAAGATTGAATTGAAGTCTGGGTATCACTGGGTACCAGTCGAACCCTCTGATGTGTGGAAGACTACCTTCAAAGCCAAGGAGGGCATTTTCGAATGGCTCGTCATGCATTTTGGATTGACAAATGATCCCGCAACATTTATGAGGTTTATGGATGAAATCTTGCATCCATTCACCAACTCATTTGTAGTGTTATACTTGGATGACATTCTTATCTTCAGCTGGACTTGGGAAGAGCACCTCCACCACATTTGAGAAGTCCTCCAAACACTGCAGCAACACAAATTGTGTGCAAATTTGGAGAAGTGCACTTTTGGCATGACCCAGGTTCAATATCTAGGATACATTATTGTTGAAAGGGGGTGCATGTGGATCCAGCCAAGATCCAAGTGATTCGGGATTGGCCAGCCCCAACCACCCTAACAGAGCTTTGCAACTTTCTAGGTCTTTCTAATTTCTACTGCAGGTTCATGTTCGGATTCTCTCATATCACTTGGCCCTTGAGTCAAGTCACCAAGGGAGGAGAAAAAGTAAAATTCTATTGGTCGGAATCTCAAAAGAAGGCATTTGTAGAATTGAAACATCGCCTCTATTCTGCCCCAGTGCTCACATTATCAAACTTGCAACAACCATTTGAGATTGAGATAGATTCCTCTGACTATGCTATTGGGGTGGTTCTTACTCAACAGGGGCATCCAGTGGCATATCACAGTGATACATTGTCCGACACAGTTTGAAGGTATCCCACTTATCACAAAGAAATGTATTCCATTGTCCAGGCTTGTTGACAATGGAAGCATTACATTTTGGCGAAGGAGAAAATCATCCACACAGACCACCGACCCTTGCAGTTCATACAGACACAAGGAAAGTTGCAAAACGATCACCATCAAAACTGGTCCACATATCTGTAAAAATTTCATTTGAACATCAAGTACAAAAAGGGTAGCACCAATAATGTTGCAGATTGCCTCAGCCGACCACTGATCGTGGCCATAACCACCGTTCTCAACTCTTGCGGGCATGAGACTTCTGATTGGCAGCTTCTCTACAAGAGTGATCCAGAATTCAGCTACACATACAACGCACTCTTGGGGGGTATGCAAGTTCCAAATTTTCACCTCCAAGATGCACTATTATGTCACCTGGGACACCTTTGTGTTCCTTCAAGCGAACATGCCAAGATGATATAGGAAGCACACTACAGTTGAATCGTTGGGCATTTTGGGGTCGAGAAAATAGTGGCAGTACTGCAGAAGTATTTCTATTGGTCGAACCTTTGACAGGATGTCGGGAAGTACATCAGATCCTGCACTGCTTGTGCCATTTCCAAACCGACCATCAAGAAGCAAGGGCTCTATACTCCGCTACCTACCCCTAGTCGACCTTGGAAATCCATCTCCATGGATTACATGTTAGGCCTTCCTTCTACTAAGCATGGAAATGACTGTTTTTTCATGGTCGTCGATAGATTCTCAAAGATGGCCATTATGGCAGCCTGCAAGAAGAATATCATAGTAGAAGCCACTGCTAAGATCTTCTTTGAACAAGTGTGGGTGCAATTTGGGATCCCACAGTCTATCATATCAGATTTCGATAGCAAGTTCCTCAACACGTTTTGGTCCAGCCTTTGGTTAATGTTGGACACCAAGCTCACCAAGTCCATAGCTTCCCATCCCCAAACTGATGGCCAGATAGAGGTTGTCAACAGGATGATTGTACACATTCTACGCATGTAAAATTCAAAGCATCCACGCACATGGGATAAGAGCCTTCCCTATGTACAACACAATTATAACCGGGCTCTCCACAATTCAACTGGCCAAAATGCCTTTCAGGTCGGCTTGGGATTCCAGCCACTATGTCCCATTGACATAGCCATGCCATTTGCAGCCTCTTAGGCCAGTTTGGCTCATGTTCAGTCTGAAGCTGACAGAGAAAAAAACTTGATCGAGCGCATTCAGCAAATCTTCCAACAGGTTCATGACATATTGGACAGAGCCAATGCTTAGTACAAGAAATGACATGATCAACATCGGGTGCCACACAACTTCTAGGTGGGCGAAAAAGTGTGGCTACTTTTACAGAAGGAGTGCCTCAGTAGACCCCACCGCAAGATTCGCCCGCTTTGATATGGGTTGTACACCATCACCAAGGCTGTAGGGAACAATGCCTGCGAGCTCAATATTCCACCATTCCTTGGTCTGGACCCAGTATTCAATGTAGATCGCCTTCGTCCCTACTTCCCACCTCTATTGGACACCTCTGACATTGCAGAAGAACTCACACCAAAAGAGTTAAACCCAGAATTCATGGAATAGGCCGCCATAGACTATATCATGGACATGAAAATCAAGAACACTTGTCGATAGAAGATCCAACTGTATCGGGTTGTCAAAGCTGGCCAACTCCTGCACCAAGGAAAGTGGTTCACCAGGGACCAAGTTCAACAGAGGTTTCGTCATCTCATGGAGGAAATCAATGCAATGGGGACCATTGCTTCCTAAGGGGGGAGGAATGATCCAGGTGGATATTGGTGGCCACTTGCCTATGCCACGTGTAGCCCCACCATTGTCTCTTTTAGTTTTTTTCACAACTTACTATTTTTAGAATTTTTTCAGGTCCTGAACTTCCAGAGCCGTTTTGAAGCCCCAAACAGAGATAGTATGCCAAAGTTACGTCCTTGGGAAGTTGAAACACAAATTTACCCAAACGGGGCCCATAGTTTTGGCGCTTCATCTCCTAGGGTTAGGTTTTTAGACGTTTATAATTATCCATTGTTTCTCCATAATAAATAGGCCCTCAAGCCTCATTGTAATACAATTCATAGGTCTGTAGTCACCACATCTCTTCTTAGAGATTTTCTACTAGCACCCTAGCTATTTTATTTCCATCATGTTTGTAAGAATATTTCTATGATTTGATATTAATGAAATGAAGCCTTATTTCCACTGTATTTCTATGTTTATGGTTATTTCTATATTCTATTGCATTCCTGCATAAATCCGAATCATTGAAGGAGTTTGGCCATCACTTGGCATACCCTCTTCCTAAGGGGATGGGGATGGAGAAGAGGTGGCAGGATGCTTGAATCATTGGGCAGAAAGGAGTATGGATGCATGGTGTTGATGTGACATTCATATAATTCATTGTGTCTTCATCACATGAGTTGTATGATGGGAGCATTGTAATATTCCTACTTAGCTTCAGCTAAGAGGAATATGCATTTTTGTTTTATCTTTTTGTTTCATGGATAAATGAATAAAGGAGGACATGTAAAACTCCTGAAAACAATGAATAAATCAATACCTATGTGAAAAAAGACATATCTAGGCCATGTAAATAAACTCTTGCAAGTGTGAACAGGTTTGAATCATGAGACTAGGTCAACATTGACCAAATCAACAACGCAGTCTAGGTGCAATGAACCTCATGAATACACAGTGCAATTTTAGATGGAGGCTTCACATGTGAAAGGAGATAACTCATTGAGGTGGTTTAGGGTTTGGAAAGGCTTTCATATTATAAAATAATGAGGAGGACAATAGGAAAAGGGTTGCTGTTGTTGTTGTTGATGATATTATTTTCTGAAGGTATTGTCTGTTTAGACATCCCTTATCAGGCTTTCCTGTTTAGGAATTCCACCTCCTTCCTTGAGCAGATCTTGCAGGAGTCTTGTTTGTCTAGTCCACTATCTGGAATTTGGCCAAGCCACATCTTCCATCTATAGCACAATCCTGTTTAGTATTGGGATGTCCATGCAAGCTGCAGCAAGTGGAAACACTAGATCTGCTCAAATCTAGATTATACTGGTGCCTCTTCTCAGTGAGTGTGTATTTTAACCTCTTGGAAGAGTGCATTAGCTGTTGAGCTTCAGATCCATACATTGGAAGCAGTAAAAAGCATTCTCAGAGCCTACAGTACAGTCCCTCTTCTATTATTGCATTATTTGCAAGAGCAGAGTTGTACGGTGTCTTGGCATCATTCTAGATGAGAGATCTCTAGTGATTTGATTCTTCCTTTCACTGTGGTGATTCGTGGATTGGAAAACCAATCCATGTTGTTTCAAATATTATCTCTTGCATATGTTATGATTCAAAATTTTTTGAATACTTCTGAAGATCTATGACTTAGATCTCAGATCTAGCACCGTTGTTCATGTTTTGCTTAGATCGCGAAGGGGAGTGTATAAAGGAGCTTATCTTGTATACAGATCTAGAATAGATCTATCATTTTGTTTACATATCTACTCTACATCTGAGTTGTAATCCACTACATGCTTTAGCAATGAAAATAATTCTTTGAAGTTTATTCTGCCATTTCATGTTGTTGTAGCAGCTCATTTTGAGGCTTTTGTCTCGTATATCCATCCTATTTCTGTTATACATTGTATAAGCTGCATTGTAGATCTATTTTTATGTTGTATAGCTAAAATATGGACCTCCATGTTGGTATCATGCTTATAAATTGATAAAATGAATTATTTCTGAAGTATTCCTTCGCATATAGCTACAGCCCCTCTCTTTGGGTGTTTTTCAGCTAGACTAGGTTGTGGGAGATTTGTTTAACCCACCTAGTTTGATTTGTTTTTTCTCTCCTTTTGGATTTAGATCTTAGACAAGCTGATCTAAGGGATCTAGGAGATTCAAACTCATTTTAGTGCACTAAATTCTCAGAAGTGTGTTATTTTAGCAGGCTTGCTATGTAATCCCCATTTTGGGATATTACAGTGGTATCAAAGCATCTTTCTTGGCACAGCCAGTGCATTCTTGGAGAAAAAATGCCTTCAGAAGAAGGAGAGCCTCTCACTAAAATAGAGTAGAAGTATTAGAGAAAAAGTCAAAAGAAAAATTATTACACCAAAGACAAAGCAAGCAAGGATGAAACCCCTTTGTATGGAAGAATAAAAGGAGTAGAGTTGTCTAAAATTGTTTCTCAGGATTTGCATGAGCTGAAGGAAAAATCAGGGAAGTGAGGAATGAAAGACCAGAATATCTCTTGGAGAGGTTTTCACACGAAGGAAGCCCCACTACTTCACTTGATGTGTGTGAGCATGCAGCCACACAATCTGATCTACAACGTTGCAACATACTTGCATTCCTTGCAAGAGGGAAAGAAGATGGAGAGACACTAGAGGAGGATAGTCTTGGTGACTACCTCTGAGAATATGAATCTAAATATAAAATATTAAAAGAGCATCTAGGCTTCCCAAAGTTTTTTCAACTCAAAGAAGAAAGAAGATCCATGAAGATAACTCCATTTCAAAACATTGTTGGGGAGGTTAAATATCTGCTACATGATTTTCCAAGGGAAAATGCCTTACCTCAGCAATATCACTCTTCTCAGATAGAAGACATGGGTATCCTTTCCTCAAGGATAGATCAAGAAAAATGATCTCTTATTTATGGGGCATACTCGATTGATGAGGAGAAGAAAGAAGTAGAACTGAAAGGTTCCTTTAGCGTTGTGACAGCAGGAGGGAATCTATTTTTATTGAAAAATGGAGTTGAAGTTATGGCTTCCACTAAGAGGGCCCTTGTACCTCTACAAGGATACCCCAAGGATCCTATACACGGAGAGAAAGAGCAACATGTGTCTATGATGATGGACAAAGAGACAAAACAGTGGAGGAAATGAGTCCCAACACTGCATCCAAATTTTGGAACATACAATATGATGGACCAATCCTTTGTGATCAAGACTCTTGACACCAAGGAGATGATGGGTGTTCATGAGTTTTCTACATCTAAAGGGAGCACCTTAGACTGTGAGATCTTGTAGAAGGTCGGTGATGAAGAAGAAGATGGGGGAGTTGCTCCAACTTCTCCTTACCATGATACTTCCACACAGCAATTAGAGATGGATTTGTGTAGTGGAAGCATTCATATGATGTTACCATCTATTATTCACATGGGAATGAGCCATGAGACATTATTATCATGTGGTACACCACTTGGTAGACCATCTGATTCAAATTTGATGGGAGATGTTTCATGCATTGATGCTCCTTTCATAGATCCAAGGAGGGAGGGAGCATTAGAAGACCATGCTTTAGCGCTGAGAGTATGGGGGCAGGTACAAGGAGAGGGAAAGAATTTTTCCCTTAAATTCACTATCCATTCTCTCATCCCATACTAAGCTGAGAGGAGATGATCCAAGAATGAATAATGACACCATCATGAAGCAAGGGAGGAAATTCTTGAATCTGGGGACAAGCTTGTCTGGGGGATCCTCTTCCATACATGATGAGAGATGGTGGACACACATGCATACTTTGGCAAAACCAGGGAGGTTTTGGATAGATGGCAGCATTCCAAGGGAGGCTAACTTCCAAGGACTTCCCTCCTCTTTTGAGCATGTGCATGAGCAAGGAAAGCAGCAAGGGAGGACTGTCAACCTTCCACTTGGTAACTTTGACATGGGAGATGTCAAGGAGAAGAACCACAACATGGAAGACACTTTAGATGACACACTATCAGTGTTGTCATTGTTCGACACCTTAGATCCCTATTGGAAATCCCAAATGTTGGTGGAGTATTCCAAGGATCTTCATACTTGCATGATTCTTGATGACTGGTTGCATGAAGGGAGCTATTCAATTGTTGGTGGAGTCATCTATAATCATGGTAGAATATTCTTGTCTAGAGCCTCCAAGCTCAAGGGGAAGCTTCTACAGAGGGCTTATGAAGAGTTCCATCTTAGCCACACTTATTCTATGAAGCTAAACAATATCATATTGAGGAGCTATTACTCGGAGGGCTTTGAAAGGGAACTATATCAACATTGTCAGAGATGCATGGATTCTGTGGAGTTGGAGCAGAAACATGGCTCTAAGGAAGAGTTAAATCAGCCCTCTCTTCCTTCCCTTGAAGGAGAGAGTAGGTCTCTGCACCACTCCATTGATAGGAGGAGAATTGTTGGTGAAGAGCATGCTCTTAGTACATGTATTTTATATTCTGAATTCATGCATTCTTACACCATGTTTTTGCAGGCCATGACTCCAAGGAGGAGTATTATATATTGTCAATCTCATGGAAAATATGGGGTCACAAAAATTGATGCACTTGGCCACTCCCTTGGTGGAAAAAGGGAGATATTGTTTCATGATGGGTGCTTTCCTAAGGCACCAAACATATCTCACACATTCAACTATAGTGAGATGGCATCGGCTGCAAGTAACTGGTGGGAAAACCACTTACCACATATTGGTTTGATGTAGACAGGGGATTCATTATGCTGGTTCGACATGTGGGACTATGACCCACCCCCATATGTGCACCTTTTTGTTTGGTTGTACATTATTTTTCTCCCATATATTGATGACATACTTGTACTTTTTATGGGAATCCACGGAGGGAGGATGGGAGGTATGCATGTGCCTAGTATTCGTAGGTGGGATAATTTTCCATGGTTTTTCCAAAAAAAAAGATTCGCCAATTTCCATTTTTTTATAAAAATGATTCGCCCAAATTTTACAATATAAAATTATTTTACCTTAAAAATAGCCAACATTATACAGACAATATATATAATATCATTATAAATTTGAATAATTTTACAAATACATCAATAAAATTTTTATAGTTTGCATACTAGGGACTAGTGAGATTCATCAATTTTTTAAACTTCAAAATAACTTTCCATCCTTAAAATTTTCCCTGCTGAAAATTTTCCATGTGTTTTATGTTATATATTTTAGAGGGAACATTAGGCAAACCATGATTGTTTCACATGAGATATTGTTTCCTTGGGGGATGGATTTTCCACATCTCTTATTGACTTTGGAGGGAAAATTCATGGAGGTTTGGATTGGTGAGCATCTAGCTTATGATGAGAGCTTGATCTTTGATGATGTCACCAATGGAGGAGAAGTGTTGCAGCACTCGCCCTATCAGTTTCTTGAGGACAAGCAAACATTTGGAGGGGAGGACTGTAATATTCCCACTTAGATTCAGCTAAGAGGAATATGCATTTTTGTTTTATCTTTTTGTTTCATGGACAAATGAATAAAGGAGGGCATGTAAAACTCCTGAAAACAAATAAATAAATCAATGCCGATGTGAACAAAGACATATTTGGGCCATGTAAATAAAGTCTTGCAGGTGTGAATGGGTTTGAATCATGAGACTAGGTAAAAATTGACCAAATCAACAGTGCAGTCTAGGTGCAGTGAACCTCATGAATACATAGCACAGTTTTAGATGGAGGCTCCACATGTGAAAGGAGCTAACTCATTGAGGTGGTTTATGGTTTGGCAAGGCTCTCATATTATAAAAGAAGGAGGAGTACAACAGGAAAAGGGTTTTTGTTTTTGTTGTTGATGATATTATTTTCTGAAGGTATCGTCTGTTTAGACATCCCTTATTGGGATTTCCTGTTTAGGAATTCCAGCTCCTTCCTTGAGAAGCTCTTGGAGGAGTCTTGTTTATATAGTCCACTATCCGGCATTTTGACAAGCCACATCTTCCATCTACAAAAAGGTCCTATTTAGGATTAGGATGTCCATGTAAGCTGTAGCAAGTGTAAACACTAAATCTGCTCAGATATAGATTATACCGGTGCCTCTTCTCAGTGAGTGTGTCTTTTAACCTCCTAGAAGAGTGCATTAGCTATCAAATTGGCAGCATTCCAAAGCATTCTCAGAGCCTACAGTGCATTCCCTCTTCCATGACTACATTATTTGCAAGAGAAGAGTTGTAGGGTGTCTTCGCATCATTCTAGAGGAGAGATCTCTAGTGATTGGATTCTTACCTTCACTCTAGTGATCCGTGGATTTGCCAACCATCCATGTTGTTTCATATCTGATCTAATACATATCTTATGATTCAAATTTTTCTCAATACTTCTACAGATATGTGACTTAGATCTTAGATCTACTCACCATTTTTCATGTTTTGCTGAGATCCCTAAGGGGAGTGTATAAAGGAGCTTATCTTGTATACAGATCTGGAATAGATATCATTTTGTGTATATATATTCTCTAGATCTAAGTTGTAATCCACTGCATGCTTCAGCAATGAAAATAATTTTTTCAAACTTATTCTTCCATTTCATGTTGTTGTAGCAGCTCATTTTGAGGCTTTTGTCTTGTATATCCATCCTATTTCTGTTATACACTGTATAAGCTGCATTGTAGATCTATTTTGTTGTTGTATAGCTGAAATATGGACCTCCATGTTGGTCTCATTCTTATAAATTGATAAACTCGTTAATTCTAAAGCAGTCCTTTCATATATCTGCAGCCCCTCTCTTTGGGTGTTTTTCAGCTAGACTAGGTTGTGGGAGATATGTTTAACCCACCTAGTTTGATTTTTTTTTTCTGTCCTTTTGGATTTAGATCTTAGACAAGTTGATATAAGGGATCCAGGAGATGCAAAATCATTTGAGTGCACTGAATTCTTAGAAGTGCGTTATTTTAGCAAGCTTGCTATGCAATCCCCATTTTGGGATATTACAAGCATAAGGAGGCAGCAAGCACTTTGGTTGCTTGAGTTGTAATTGAGAGAGCAAGGGAAAATTTTCTCTCACATGTTGTGTGATGTTGAAAGAGTACAAGAGATCACTCTCATGGTTCAAAGGGGCTACTCCTTGACTTTAGATAATCAGGAAGCACTTCCATCTTAGAAGGTATTCCATATTTGCAACAACATTACTAGAGGAGTCTTTGACAAGGAGAATGTTAAAGAATAGAGCTTTGTATTAACAGGAGCCTATTTGCATGAGCTCACAGCATTGTCACTTTGGAGAAGAGACTTATGGATGGAGTGTGCCTAGGATCACTTCACATTGGATGCACTTGGTGAACAAGGAGGAGGTGAAAAATGATGGGGTAGTGGATGGAGACATCTAAGACATATTCTTCTTGACTTGGGTTTCCAAGCATGAGAAGAAGGATCTTCTTGCAGCACATGGTTCATTCCCCTTCATAGCATTCCAAAATAGTATGGAGGACTCACTCATGTATCCATGTATCATATTACTTCCAACATATGTTAAGAAATTTATTTTTACATTTATTGATTTGCATACTCTTACCATTACTATGCAGTGAATTGCTCCACAATAGGGCAAGATTTTCACATTGCTCCATGATCAATGTTGGGCCAAACTATATGATGGAGGTAACCATATTTTATGTGTCCTTGGGAAAATATTTTCTCATTACATCTATGTTTAGTTGTTATATCCAAATATTTACCATATGATGACATACATGATTAACTATGTATCAAGAAACATTTTGCCTTGTAATTTCCTAAAGCAGCAGTTTGTAAAACTGTGCTGTACATACTTAAGAGACTGTCGGTATCTTCAAGCACCACATGAAGCCATCAATATTTCCTTCATTCTTGTACTAATCATGACTTCATTTCCTGATATTGTTTCTATTCTTCTTGAGAGCATGATTGGGGAATTGGTACATGAGTTATATGTGTCCTTGAGGGGAGAAAATTCCCACATTTTCTGCATTACATGTTCTAATGGGAGCATGGGAGGAGATATGGCCACCACAGCCACCTATTTGTTTCCTTTAGAGGTGGGCCATGAGTTTGATATCCATCCATTGTATAACCATGGGAAAGTGTTTGATCATGTATTTTTGACACATTCGGCCATTTTCTATGCATTAGTAAATGTGATGATTTTTGTATATTACTTGCCATGCTATTTTCTGAAGTTGCAGTGGATGAGAATGTGATGTGTCCTCTTGAGACGTTGTTTGTATCATGCATAATCGTGTAAAACCTTCAGAAAAATTCTCATTTGGATACTCTATGATGACCATGTCCTATTCATCATGGATGAAATGTTTCGGGCCAGCTTGTGCTTCAATGTTGGAGGGGAGATCCTTGGAGAATTGTTCTTCATTTTTCCATTTAAGGGCATTACCATTGCAGCCCAATATCAGAACTCAATCTACACTTATCACAAGTGGAGAGGAGGACAACGTGGGGTAGGCTATGATGCTTACAATATTTATATTTTCAGCCCACCTTCATTTCTGGAGCTCAAGATGAAATGAGATTTCCATGAGTTTCCATGTTGGGAGGTAACTCACTTTGTATGGATGATTGCTAGGGGATGGGAGATTCATATGGGGATGGTAAATACCAATTTATGTCAGATATCATGCCTCAATAAGGCCCATAGATAGCCCATTTTTTCCTCCATAGATGATTATTCCTTACATGATAGCTATTTGGGATGCTCACCAAAAGCTAGTTTGCATATGTTGGAGGGACAACTTGGAGATATATTGATAAGATAAAATCTTGACCCCTAGATGATTTCATCTTATGAGGATGCTACAGGGGGAGAAGAGGAGACTTCTTAGTTCTATCCTTGCAGTTGCTTGAGGACAAGCAACATTTAGGAGGCGAGGACTATAATATTCCACTTTTAGCATGTAGCTAAATGGAATATTAATTTTTGTTGTTTGCACTTAGGAGAGGAATAAATGGGTAAGGAGGCCCATACATTTCAGAAATAGAAATAAAATCCCTCTTAGTATGAAAGGGGATCATCAGTGGAGTTTGGTTTCACACCCTCATATGTGAAAGACGACTTTTTCATGAAGATAAGGTCACGTTTGATCAATTCAAACAGCGCAGTGATAGGAGGTGAAGATCATCTTATGGGACAGCGCATTGAAAGAAGAGGGAAGTTTCATTAATGGAGGAAACCCTAATGAGTGGGACCCAGGGAGAGGGACCTTGCATTTTTTTAAAAGGAGGTCAAGGCAGCCATTTTTATCCATGTCTATGATTATTGATTTCTTGTCTGTTTAGAATTTGTGCATTCTACTGCTATTTAGCAGAGTTGCGATGTTGTTTAGCACACAAGGAATTCCTCTTTAGGATTCCTTCTGCTTCTTGAGAGGCCTCTTGAGGGATTTCACTTCATTTCTCCACATCTAGGCTCAATGCCGAGCCACCTCCTTCAGCTAGAACATTATTTCTGCTGAAGTATAATGTTGTGTTGCAGGGTGTTGCAGTGGAGGTTCCCCAACACCATTCCTTGGCTTGTTTTTTAGAGGAGGAAGCCTTATTTCCTTTGGGAGATCAGTAAGGAAGGATTGAGAACATATTTCAGATATTGGAACTTGGCCCACACTTTCTAATCCACCTACAATGCAGTTTCCCTCAGTGACTGCGTTATTTTCAGTATGCATCTGCAATGAGGGTTTGCAGTGCTGATTGGAGGGTAAGATATTCAGTGTTAGGATCAACCTTTCACTTAGAAGATCCATTGGAGGAGATATATTCAGAATTGTGCATCATATTTATCCATCTCCATCTAGTTCCAGTTCTTGAGTTGCAACTGCTACTGCAACTCCAACATTTTTGCAGTTTTTCCATTTTGTGTATATTTTAGCCAATCCTTCTAAGGATTGTTGTATTGTTGTTTCTAGGGGTTGAGATCTTACTTCCCCATCTATTTTGAGCTATAAATTTCTATATCCATGTATTGAAATCATTTTACAGCAATTATCCATGATAGACTGTGTAGTCATAGCTTGGGTTTATACATATATAACAATGTTCTTCATTTTCTTGTACATGTTCTATTGAGGCTAGCATTTCCTGGCTTGAGTGATCATTGCCTCAAGGATTTGTATACAATTGCTGCTATAAGATCAATTTCATGGATATTTGGATCTTCTCATGATTTTTATATTGATATAATGCTGCTACTCCAATATGTGTTTTACATTGCTGCATCTCCACATTTGGAATATCTGAATTCCCTATTTTGGGGATATTACACATGCCCTTGCGTAGCACATAGGGCACAAACATGGGAAAAGCAGATGCAGGATATTTTCAACTGCCACAATTTATCAATAGAGGAGTGCGATGAAGACCCATGAAATTTCATTATCTCGGAGTCAGAGGGAGAGCGTGCAGTTGTTGGGCCCCCATTACAGACCGTCAATATCACTAAGCCTATAAAGCTCTGAGAAGTCAACTTTGGAACGTGTTAGTGTCCCGTGATTTAGCATATTGGTAGACCAAATGCACAGGGTAACATTAGGCCATTCTTTGGAGTCTTAGGACCCAGCCTTCTTGGACTCAAATAGGGCTCTCTCTATTATGTGAAGGATGTGAACTTGTTCGCTTTGGATGGTTGATTTTAGGCTAGTTATTAAGTGTATGTTTGTTTTTTGTTTTGGTTGGGGTAAGATGATCAAGTAGGATAGGTGGATTGAGAGGTTGTGAAATTAATTGGGCTATGGAGTCTATGAAGTCATTGATATATCGATAATGAATTTGGGTACATCACAGGGAAAATCTAGTGTAGTCAATGGATATTTAAGTTTATGTGTGGGGTGACGTGGACAATAAGTTTGGGAACTGAGGTAGGGCAACAAGCATTTAAGAATCCTTTGTCAAATACCTATGAATAGGGAGGTATTTAATATTGATAGGCAAAAGATACTAATCATGATATAGGGCACACCATTTACTCAGTGACAATATTTTTAAACAAATAAACATTGAAGATAAACAATCCAATAGAACGAGGAAGTAAGATAACTTATCTAACTTCAATGATTTAAATTTCAAGATTTGAAAACATATAAGAAACAAATAGCATCAATAAATGAAGAGGGAATGCCTAAAAATCATTCATTAAACCATAAATAACTTCGAGGAAAACTGATAAGCATATTCAAAGGGCAAGATCGAAACAAGACCTCTTTGACTTAACCTAACAATCTATACATCAAAGAGAGATTTCAAGACAGAGTTGAAATAGCATTAAACAAGAAGGGCTTACCATGAATCATGTTTATAAAATAGCATACTAATATAATAATGAAATAGACAATCCTAGGTGGGCCTAAGGAGCAATGAAGAATTCTTTAAGCTAACCCAGCGGAAGAAAACATGAAAACAATAGCTAACAGGAGGACTGAGGTGCCTCAAGCAACATTTCTCATCCTATACTTTTCTGAGCTATTGAAAAATAGAAAGATGGACATATGGAAAAAAAGAAAAAACATGAAAATATGAGGGATACATCACCATTAACTAAACTTAGGGATCGTGCAAGTAAGTGTTCATCACCATCAATCAAGGAATCCATCCATAAGCTCCACAACACTAAGTTGTTCTCCAACTTTCAAAAACCATGTATTTGTCTTAGCACATCAAGTTCCCAACTGTTTACAATGAATCCTCATGTCTTATATAACAAACAAGGAAGAGGAAAACCAAAGAGAGCATCTAGAAGCCTATTGGCCAACAAGAAATATCCTAAGTTGTCCTTGAGGCTTCTCAAAGCCCAAGGCACAAAAATTTCTAACAATTATATTTTCTGACTATAAATGGAAATTAAATTGAATTTTAGGCTTGACATGCCTTTGAAAACTTGCAAAAATTACATTCTATCCAATCACCTATAGGAGCGCAGCACGCTATGTCAAAAATTAAAATTATGGCAGGAGCACAGCACAGAAAAAGGCCTTTTTGTAGCAGTGTTTTGGAGGCCTCTCTGATGTCGGAAAAGGCTCTGTGATGGCTCGTTGGAAATCCATGGAAGTATAATTTCTAGTTATACCTTTATTTCTTCAATCTGACCTCTGAAATTTGCACAAAAAGTGAAAATGTGAAGACTGACAGGAGCGTAGCACATGCTCAGAAAAGTGGGCAGAAAGGTGAAAAATTGAGTGTTTTTTACCCTTTTGGGGGGTCAAAACAACTCCAAATGAGCTAAAATTTGGTGAGCATACTCCTATAATGATGGCGAATCCAAAAATGTAAACCTACCCTCTTGAATATGCCCTAGGAAAAAGCGCAGCACATGGTGTGCTGCGCTCCTAGCCTCAAAATTTGCAAAAAACAAAAAGTTGTTCAATTTATGTCAAAATCGGTAGGTAGGTGCCTCATCGGTCCCTAGAGACCTGTAGAGAAGCTAGGGCCAAAATACCAAGCCTAGCTTTTTCCTTTTCATCTTTTGGTGTCGGGCCCTCATTTCGGGCAATTTTGAGTTTTTTCCTTGCAACTTGGTTTCTTCGTTCATAGTGCTCAGTCATTCTCCTTTGCAAGTTAAAATCTTTGTTGGCCTTTTCTAGTTTTGCCTTAAGATGTATGTTGGCCCTTTCAAGCCACAATTCCCTGTTATGCTCAATTTGCATGGCAAGGAGATCAATGAGGGGAAATTGTTGGGCTTGGGTTCATTCTTGCTCCCTTTCTCATGCCAAAGCCTTTCTTAGACCCATAGTTCTAGGCCTCCTTCTAGACTAACACTCCTCATCCTTATTTTCTTCATAGGCGCTCATGTACTCCTCCAACTTCACATGTTCTCTTTGAGCCTCTTTTTGGTATTTGAGCGCCCTCGTTTCATAGATGGCCTGATGGCCACTTATGCATTTGTAAGAAATGAATGACATCCTTAGCTCTCTCTAATTCAACTTCCAAATCCCTGATCTATGCATTCCTTTCTTGTAGGAGAGAGTTTCCAATTCTTGTTTCATTTTCCTCATCAGTGTCTATGTGAATGAGCTGAAATTCTCTCTCCTCTTCATGATTGTCTTCTTCCTCTTTTACTTGTTCTTTACCTTTGTCAATCATTTGAGCCAACGATGATGACATGGCCCCTTGCCCTTTAGAGGCAGCAAACATATGCCTCACTCCTCTTTGATAGGTAATGGGAAAAGGTACAAAAATTTCCCCTTGCAAACCTTGATCCTAAGTGGCCTTAGGACTGCTTTTCTTGTCATGTATTATCTCTGTGATTTCATCCTTTTCACCTTGCCCTTGACTGCCCTTTTGATAAGAATTCTCATTATCTCTTATGCCATCATTACTGTTAAGACCTTTAGGACTATCATCCTCTATTTTTTCAATGCTACAGGTGTCTTCATCATTTCTCGGTATATCTTCATTTCTGTGATTGTCCTCTTCTTCATCTTTTGACCCACTGTATTCACTAACATTGTTACCGATGAAATAGGTAACCTTATTGTTACCTACTTTTTGAAGTATCCAGAAAAACACCTTATTTTGAAAAAGTGGCGATGCAAAATCAAGAAAAAAAATTTGAGCATGTTTTTGGCACTTTAAGTTTTTTTCATTTTGTTTTTTTTTTTTTTTTTTATTAATTTTTTTTTATGTGATGTTTTTTATGTCGATTTTGAATAGTGGCGATGTATCATCACCAACGTTTTTTTATAGGATTGATTTTGACACTATAGATTTTCTAATGTCTTCTTCTTCCATGAGATGTTTACTTTTAAGTGCATTTATGTACTTGTGTTTTAAAAATAAATATATATATATATTTTTAAATAAAAACTTGTTATGATATCTTCACTTTTTTACACAGATAAAAGATGGAAAAAGGGTCAATATTCTAAAGTTTATATTTTCTACATGTTTATGTATTGTTAAATAAATTTTCAATGCACATCAAATAATTGTCACTAAAAAACCAATATTTTGAACCATATGACAAAAAAATACAATTTTTCAATATAAATACAATGCAAAAAATACACTTTTACAGACTTTTTGTTGGAAAAAACATGTTAAATAAACCAATTTTTTGGGAGAATATTAACAAAAAAACTTAAGAAAATAACATTTTTATTGAATTTTATGTCAAAAAATAGCAATCACATGTTTTTTGCAAAAAATAAGGGTTGTTCTCATAAAATATCAAAGTCTAAACATTACAAGTAAAACTGATTAATAGTTCTAAAAAATAAGCTTTGTTTGCAAGCATAACTTAAACATCATCAACAATATCAACTAATACATCTTCAAGATCATCTAGAATAGCATTGATGGCTTCTTCCGCAACATTTTCTTCTTCATTTTGATCATTGTCGTCTTCTAATGGATCTTTCATGTTAGCAAATCTTCCAAAGTGTCCCTTTCCAATCATTCCATATAATGGTGGTTAAGGTTCCTTTGCTTTTTTTGCCACAGGTGATTCATTAAAATCTCCTTCCCTCAAACCAACTTCTTGCTTCGCATCTGGAAGGAATTTAAGAGCGTTAATTCTTTGTTGAATAAATTTTCATTGAACTGGGTCTTTCTCAATGGCAATGCAATTTCTTCCTTTTAGTAGGCAACATGCTAGTGTTGTACCTAATCATTAAGCACAAAAGAAATAAGTAAGAAAATTAGTATGGAGACATAAAAAGTAAAAAAGACAATATTTAAATTTAAATTTGTATAATAAAACTTACCTGAATCTGAGAATAAATCCAAAATCCATTCTCCTTCATTTGAACATAGATCTATAAGATAGTTAATCAATGCTTGTGGTTTTTGATAAATGTTAACTATATCTCCTTTTGCATCTTTATCCTCATATGTTAGTTTTCTTACAACTGCATCATAAACCAATACTTCACTATGACTCTTCCCATCTACTCGATTCATAATAATATGCTTATAGCTATCTTCTTTTGTCCAACATTCAACATGGATGAAATCACAATAATTTATAATAGGCTGATCTTCGGAAGAAACAATATTTGACTTTTGCCTGTAACATAACATAGTAAAAGTTCAATTAAATTTTACATGAATAAAAAAATTTACGAGTAATCAAACATACAATTTCAAAGTCTTACCATGTAAGTTGCATCCTTGAGTTTGCTTTACCCTTGAAGCTTGTTAATAACATTGGAAACTGTGTGTTTGAATGAAATGTCACAAATCGCCAAAGTGGTGATGTTGTCACTTCTTGAAAACCGGTAACCACTTTACTAAAATCTTGATAAGTATATGGTTCTCTATCATATTCAATGTCTGGGAAATTGAAACCATGAGGAATATCTGCAATAACTAGGTCATATTCCCTTTTAGGTATTAGTGATGCAATGTCTTCATAGTCACCTTGTATTATTTGATATTGGACATTGTCGAGCCCATTCCAAATGTAATGATTAAGAGTAGGATCAAGTTCAACATTCATAAGATGCTTCCTTCTCAATTTCTCCATCTTAATTTTTTCAATAAAGCTTTTGAAAGTATCTGGTACTCCATTTCCATCCTTCTTCTACATCTTTAATGACACACACACACACACACACACACAGATATATATATATATATATATAAAGTAATAAAATAAAAATAGTTTAAATATGAATAAAATGAATTTATAAATCAACATACCTTATTGAATGCAATATAAAACTCTTTTAGTGTTGATGTAGAACTTGCTTCTGGGTAGTTGCGTACAACATCATCCCAACTGTCTTCATTCAACATTTTAACCATGTGTTCTTGTATTTTCATAAAAAATTTCTGACTGAATAAATCAAGTTAAAAGTGCTAATATACTGACATGTATAACAAATTCTACCAACATCATTATGTTTTATTTAAAAGAAAATTATAATGAAAGAAAAATAAGAAATAATTCAAGAAACTTACTTTTGAAATTCTGCACACATTTTTTCCATTGATAATTCACCTGACTTCACACAGGCTAATACTGATTTGACTAATTTATCATCCTTCACACCTTGCATTGTTCTCCAAGGTGTGATAGTCATATCCTTTGGAATTTGCTTCATTTCAGGACCCGCCTTACTGTTGGTACATATTATGGGTTTACTCTTTCTAACCTTTTGATTTTTTATGGAAATATTCTCCCACCGATAAAAAATCTCATCAATCAAATCCCATACCTCCCCAGTTCTAAATGCCAACTAAAAAATGTTATCTGTGCCTCTGAATAAATTTGTATTCAATTTTCCATCTTTTTCTTTTTTTTCATCAATTTGATAACCTGTTTCCATTAAACATTCCTTTAGAAATGTTACACTAACTTGTGTCTTATCCCCACCACATTTTTCTATGAATTCATTATGAATAAATCTAACCCTTTGGATGAAATTCATTTTCATTTTGTACTCATTATCTGCATTATGATCCCATGCCAATAACTTTGATTCTATTTTTGTTAAGCCAGCGTAAATGATGCATTTCATTGTTTGAAAAAGATAGTTATTGGGATATTCTGCAATCAATTGTCTCTTAGCCTCTATCGAATGGTTCCCGCCAATTACATAATATTTATAATCAAAACATTTTGTCTTTTCAAATGCTTGTTTGTTGGGAACCTGACGTAGATCGACAAGAACCACATAATCCACCACATGCGCATATGGATTGAACCTAAACAATGTTTTCAGATTATGTACATGTAGGTGATGGGCCTTTCTAATTTGATATTGAGATTGTCCTTCATCTAGGCTATAAAATTGGTTAACATTAAGCTCAAATGTTTGGCCACCAAGAATTAATTTATTCTTCCTCAACTCTTGTCGAATAACATTTTTTTTTTTTTTAATAATGCCATCCTCTAACTTAGCACCTGGTGTTATGATTTCTCTGCTTCCGTGAGAGCTTTCAGTTTGTTCTTCACTGTTGCTCATGACCTTTACAGGTTCACCAATATTTGATTTCCTAGTCTTATTGGATAACATATCAGTTTTTTTATAAACAAGCTCTCCTTCATGAGGTAAAAGAGAGACATCTTTGGCGATTTTTCTTTTTGGTGTCTAATCTGTTTTCTCCTTTTGCACAACAGTTCTAATATCCTCCTCACTAATTCTATCATAATTTTCGGTTTCATGTTCAACACCTTCAAAAGAAACATGTTTAAGTTTACTAGATTGACCCACCTTAGTGACTCTTGGTTGATCCCCTCTTTGTACTATTGCAGTGTCACGAGCTATTGATATTTGCTTTAATCTCCTTTCCTCTGCTTTGTCTTTGTGGAAAGTTTTGATCACATCCATAACATTTGGAACCAACATATAAATACCTTCAAACATGTTTGAAAGACTCGGAACAAAATCCTATGAAACAAAATAAAACATGTCAATGATCAATAATTTATAAAAAATTGAATCATCCTTACAATAATGCATAGAGGAAATAAAAATAAGCATACTTACAATGTTATTTTCAATGTTGCTTGATATTTCTTCAGAAAATTTTGAAGATATTTCATTTGTGTCATACTTGACGATTGATAGACGATATCTAACCTTCTCACGTTTCTGAGCCTTCCTTGCAAGAACATAAATAGTGTTTGTATTCGGGACCATACATATGTCTCGTACTCTGCCCATTACATCATATGGCTCATTTAAGTCAATCATACCACAAATCAGATAGATGTGTATATCAGCCTCCATTTCACTGTCTTCAGATACCATGAGAAATTGGTTTTATCTATTTCCTCGGCGTTCTTCCAATTAGAAATAAGCTTTAATGAACCTGGTGCCCCACTTGCTTGAATTTTATTAGTGTGTGCAACGATGTCCTTATTGCGTCCAACAATGTCCATAGTGTGTCCAGTTGCAACTTTAGATTTGGGAGTTGTATCCATAGTGCGTCGAGCTGCAGCTGTAGATTTGGGAGCTGCTGCCCTAGGTGTAGAAACATTCACAGAAATATTTTTTGATGCTATTTTCCTGATATATATATATATTAGTTAATGGAAAAATATTGGGGATAAAATAAATTTAATAAACAAAATTTATTTCTAAAACTAAATAGTTTGAAATTAAAGCAGTAATTTAATTTTACATTACATAGCAATTGAATAAAAATAAACAAAATAAAAGAAAAGAAAAATTTATTTTACTTTACATAGCAATTAAATAAAAAATTATAAACTTAAAATTATAAAAAATTAATATAAAAGCTTATAAATTAATATAATATTTTAATATATTTGAAAATTACAAATTTCTATTTCACGTTACATAATAATCAAATAAAAATAAACAAAATAAAATAAAAGCAATTAAACAAAATAAAGAAAAAATTAAATTTTTTATAATGTTGTTTTAATACTTAAATTTAAAAAAAAAAATTTAAAAAGAAATTTAAATATTTAAATGTTAAAAACAAATGTTATATATATATATATATATATTTTTTTTTTATTTTTTTAATTGTATTGTTATATAGTTTTATTTTATTTTTATTTTTTAATTTATTGTATTGTGATATTAAAACAAATGTTTTTTTTAATTTATTTATTATATTGTATTGTTTTTTTCTTTAATTATATAATGTTTAAAAACAAAACATAATTGTTATTTAATATATATATATATATATATATATATATATATATTGATATTTTTAACAATTATTAGTTTTTTATTAAATAATGTTTTAATAATTATTTATCAATTATATTATATAACAATGTTTTTATTATTTTTATATAACATTGTTTTTATTGTATTATATAACAATATTTTTATTATTTTTATATATAACAACGTTTTTATTAATTTATAATTGTTTTATTAAAACAAATTAAAATAAATAAATTTAAAAAACAAAATTAAAAAACAAAAATTAAAAAAACAAAAATTAAAAAAAAAAAATTAAAAAAAAAACAATGCAAGTGTGGCCCCAACGCTCGCAGAGACGCGGAGGAGCTAGGCTGACGAGGCGGCGGAGTCTTCTGCGTAGCCTCAGGCTCCTGGCTGGGCAGAGAACGATTCTGGGGAATCATCCTTTGCCCAGTCGGGGGCCTGAGGCCGACTGGGCAGCCCCTCGTGACGCTGCCCGGCAAGCCTCCGGCGCCCTGCGGGCATGGTCATGGTCACGACCGTCGACCGCGCTCGCGAGGGGCCGGAGGCCGGCCCAGTTGGGCAACCCCGCATGGCACTTCCCGGCCAGCCTCTGGCGCCCCGCGGGCGCAGTCACCCTTGCGTTATTTTTTATTTTTAATTTTTGTCTTTTAAATTTTTTTTTTTTTTTTTTTCAATTTTTTTTTTTTTTTTTTTTTTGTTTATTAAAAATTAATAAAAACATTGTTATATATAAAAATAATAAAAATATTGCTATATAATATAATAAAAACATTGTTATATAAAAATAATAAAAACGTTGTTATATAATATAATTAATAAATAATTATTAAAACATTATTTAATAAAAAAAAATGTTAAAAATATCAAAATATAGAAAATATATTAAAAAAAAAACAATTTATTAAATAACAATTATGTTTTGTTTTTAAACAGTATATAATTAAAAAAAAACAATACAATATAATAAATAAATAAATAAATAAAACACATTTGTTTTAATATAACAATACAATAAATTAAAAAAAAAAGAAACTACATCACAATACAATAAAAAAAATATGATATATAACAAAACAATAAAGAAAAAAAATTAAGATTTAAAATTAAAAAGAATAAAAATAAGATTTAAAAAAAATAAAAATAAAATAGAATATAAAATCAAAAAATTCTCAAATAAAAACAAAAAAAAAAAAACATTTTAAATAATGAAACCACTGATATATTTATGATAAAAAAAAACAAATAAAAAATGTTATAATATTACTATTTTTTTTTTTATGTGCATTGTCGTTTTATGGATTTTCTGTCTAGATGAACCTATAAGTCTTAAAAAAAAAAAAATTCTAATTTTTTGTCCTTAAAACCCTAAAAAATTTAGTTCTTTTTACATTTTCTTCACTAAAAAAATATAAAAAAATTATGGTTTTTGAACCTAAAAACCTTAAAAGAGTAGTTTTTGGACACAAAAAACTATAGAAAAACAGATTTTGCCCAAAATCGTCTTTAAATTAAAAAAATAGAAGAAAACTAACCTTTGAAATGCAAAAAACTGCTGTCACCAATGCCAACACAACGCCTCCACAAAATTACGAATAGCAACACAATGCCTCCAATGCTAATGCAATGCCTTCATGAAGTTACCAATGCCAATGCAACACCTCCACAAAATTACCAATAGCAACACAACGCCTGCGATGCCAATGCAATGCCTCCACGAAGTTACCAATGCCAACGCAACACCTCCTGAAATTTGCTCTAACAAATACCAGAAAACTTGATGTGATGTGATGAATAGAAACAATCATTCTTATTATATATCGAATATTGTCTGATTGGTTTACTGTTTAACGAATGTGGGATTAAAATTTCAAATTTAAATTATTTACATTTAGTTTATTATAGTTCATACTATAGTTAAAATACTTAATATTTGCATGTAGTTATCATAGTTAATATTTTATTTAATATTTACATGTACTAAATGTTGAATAATTCAAATATAATTTCAGATTAAAAATTAAAATATGAAATACTTACATGTAGTTAATTATAGTTAATATTATAGATAAAATAGTTAATATTTGCATTTAGTTATCATAGTTAATATTTACATGTTGTTATTTTTGTAAATATTTACATGTAGTCAATCTTAAACCATTCAAATAAGAAAATTATTTTAGTTTTGAAGGCATGCATGAAAGGAATATTTTGTGGATATTTTGAATAGAAAGTATGGTGAAATATTTGAAGACCAACAATTTATTAATAAATTTTGAAATATATTTTAGATGAATATAACGTAAGTTTAAAATTTAAAATTTAAAATATTTACATGTAGTCATTATAGTTAAAATAGTTCATATTTTCATGTAGGTATTATAGTAATATTATAGTTAATACTTACATCTAGTCAATGTTAAATCATTGAAATAAAAACATTATTTTAGTTTGGAAGGCATCCATGATAGAAATATTTTGTGGATATTTTGAATATAAATATCAGTAAAATATTTCAACACAAACAGTTTATTAAAAAAATGTTAAATACATTTTTTTGACTAATATTTGTACCAAATATTTGAAATGAAAATTTTGGAGGGAAAGTTTTTCGCGAAATTTTTTGGGGGGAAATTTTGGAGGGAAATTTTTTCGCGAATTTTTTTGGAGGGAAAATTTGGAGGGAAATTTTCAGTCTTTAAGCTATATATTGTAAGTGGGAGAGGAATTTGTATCATTCAACCTATTCTTGTTGAAAGCCATGGTTTCTTCTGATAGTGAAGTTTTTCTTTATACAAAATCAACATCTTCATCACGCAATAACTCTATTCAGAGTGATGAATATAACGGGAGTTCGTTCACCATGAATAGAGAGTCAAAAAATTGACTTGGTCGTAATCCTAAAGATGATGAGAACAAAATTGATGAGGCACAACAAAATGAAATTTCTGTAAATCGAGCGCCAGTTATACCACTTACTCTCAATCCTAAGGATTATGAAAGCAACAATGATGAAGGGCATGATGAGGAATTTCCAGAGTCAAAAGTTTCACTTCGTCCTAATCCCAAAGATTATGAGGACACCATTGATGAAGAGGGAGATGAAGAATATCCACTTCAGCTTAATCCCAAGGATTATGCGAGAACAACATATGAAGAGGGGAATGAAGAATCTGTAAAGTCAAAATATCCACTCTATCCTAACCCTGAGGAGTATGCCAGCACCACTGAGGAAAAAGGGGATGTAAAATTTCTAGAGTCAAAATATCAAATTCGTCCTAATCGTAAGGATTATGCGAGAACCACTGATGAAGAGGGGAATGATAATGTTTCAGAATCAAAACATCCACTTCTTCCCAATCCTAAGGATTATGCCAGCACCACTAATGAAGAGGGAAATGAAAAATTTATAGCGTCAAAATATCCACTCCGTCCTAATCCTAAGGATTATGCAAGCACCACTGATGAAGAGGGGGATGAAAAAATTCTAGAGTCAAAATTTCCACTTCGTCTTAATCCTAAGGATTATGTCAGCACCACAGATGAAGAGGGGAATGAAGAATTTGTAGAGTCAAAATATGCACTTCGTCTTAATCCTAAGGATTATGTCAGCACCACTAAGGAAGAGGGGAATGAAGAATTTGCAACATCAAAATATCCACTTCATCCTAATCCTAAGGATTATGCCAGCACCACTGATGAAGACGGGGATGAATTTCCAAAGCTAAAATTTTCACTTCATCCTAATCATAACGATTATAATTTAACCACTGATGAAGGGGGGGATGAAGAATTTCCAATAAATATAGATTCAAGGCATTCACTTATTCCTAATCCTAAGGATTATGAGAGCACCAATGAGGAAGGGGAGGGGCATGATGAAGAAATTCTAGTGAATACAAATTCAAAGCTTCCACTTATGCCTAATCCCAAGTATTATGAGAGCACCACTGAGGAAGGGGAGGATGAAGAGTTTCTTGAAAATGATAATTTTAGAGGCACAGATCTGAATATTGCATTTTTTCCAAGTGACCATTTCAAAGACACTCATGGTGATGAAGAATTGAATCCTCCCAGGGAAGAATTTGGAAGCATGGGTGAAGATGGTGAAGAATTTCTTTTGAGTTGGGGTTACAAAAGTGTCGATGATTCTTGTGAAATGTTTTCTTCAACTGATGATGGTAAAGAAAATTTTCCAGGCAATGAAGTTGACGAATTTCTTAACTATGTTGAGGATGATGATAGTGGGGATAATATTCCTCCTAATGGTGATGAAACTACTTTTACAAAGGATGATGGAATGATGAAGCCGTTGCAAGAAAATATTGCAACTAGGAGTAGGATTAGACCTTTTCATATCAATCCAAAGCATTCCACTTATACAAGGGTGACGAAAAAATATCTCACAAAAAGAAGTTTTGTCGTTCATTTGATTTCAAGTGAATGTTGTTGAAGGGATTGCTTGGAAAATATGGATTTCAACTTTTTTTTGGAGAAAAGGAAAACATATATGTTAATGAATAAAAGCATGCAGAATTCATATTTAGTGGGTTGCATGCAATCTACACTAGCAGGTTATGATTATCATATTGAAAATGTATTGCTTTGCAGAAAGGCATTCAAAAGGTTTCATTCAATTGGTAATTGTCGTTTGTCAAGAATCCAGGATAGATTGGAAAGGGATCCCACATATTATTCAGAAGCGTGTTATAAATGGGAGGTGGGACCATTTTCAAATGCTGCTAAGACATGGATGAAATACTTATTTTCAAATCATGGAGAGTGTATGCCAAATAAAGACACAATACATATTCCAGATAATTTCTCGAGACGAGAAATATTCATGTTATACAAAGATTATGCAGAAGCTGTTGAAGGAATTGGTAATTTTATTACATATTCTTATTTTACAAGGATATGGAAAATTGAATTCAACAATGTTCGTATTCCTAAGAAGACAAGGATGGGGATTTGCAGCACATGTGCTTCTCTTAAAGAAAAAAGAGATAAATTTCAAGGGGCAGAAAGAGGTATGTGTTCAAAACATTGTTTTTTAAATTTTGATACTTATCAACTATGAAAATATATTTATTCATATGTTTCTTTTATTTTATGTACAGATTCCATTTTCAAATAACTTCAAGACCATCGCAATCAGCAAACAAGTGAAAGGAAAAAGTTGTATAAACATCGAAAGAAGTGTTATGATCATCCAAATAAATATATGGGATTGATAATTGATGGTATGGACCAAAAGAAAACACTTCTTCCACATTTTGTCCGCACGCCAAAAAAATTACAGGAGGAAAATTTCATTCAGTTTCACTTGGTTGGTTGTATGGTATTTAATGAGAAGATGTTTCCAAGAGTTTTCTTCATAACTCCAAATATTCACAATGATGAAAATCTGACCATAACTATAATCCATGATGTGGTTACTCATTGGTCTGGGATTCTTCCTGAAGTTTTGTATTTACAATTAGACAACACAAGTCGTGAGAACAAAAATCAAGTTCTTTTTGGGTATCTAAACATGCTCGTTGAATTGAGGATTTTTAAAAAGATAAAGGTTGGTTTCCTTCTTGTTGGGCATACTCATGATCATATTGATCAAATGTTCAGTCGTTTTTCAGTAACATTGAGGAGGAAAGTTGTTGGGAGCCTGCCATCATTAATTGAATGTATTAAGAAATCATACATTCCAGAGCCTGTTTTTCATGTGTTGGAAGAAAATATTGACATGCGAAGGTTTATTTTTGGATCGCATGGTGAGGAGAAATGCATTGAACAACTTAATGACATTAGCTTCTAGCATCAATTTCGTATCAAAAAAATTGATGGGATAACACTTATATGGGGCAAGAAGTATTCAACTGTTGAAGAATGGGGACCATCATTAGGTTTAGCATTTTTGAAGTTCATTCCAGAGCGTCCAATATTTTCATCAAAGATATTGTTATTACAGTCATTTGTTGAACTCCATAATGCACGAAGGCAGAAGAGAGACATAAATTATTCTGAATGTCTAGAGGAAATTAAAAGATGTATTAGAGATACATATGAGTAATTCGATGTTGCTGATTCAGTTTGGTGGGAGTATTTTTTCAGTAATCAAAGTGATATGATTTCAAGATCAATAGATGTGGATACACTTTTGAAGACTCCTTTTTTTTTGCCACAAAATATGCCAAATGAACATGAACATCAAGAAACACACAATGTTTAACAACAACAGCCTCAAGCTATTCTTAATTCCCCACAGGTAGAGGAAAGATAAATCTATATTGGTTCTATAAGATCACGTGCACAACGTGAAGCGATGGAAGACCTTTACATGGGTTCTGTGCAGGATCTTAAGGAGGGTTGCATGATATCAATGTTAGCAGATGAAGATCCACTTGGCTATCCATTCTGGATTGCCAAGGTTATAAAGGTCATTAATGAAAATGAAGATATTACAACTGTTGATGTACATTGGTATGCCACAAGTACCCACCCTTTCAATGGTGTGTACAAGCCAAAGATGGTAGTGGAAAAAATAATTGGCAGAAAGAGAAAAAGAAAGGGCACAAATATAAATCGTCGCCACACAGATGTCTTAAAATTGGAGGATGTTTACATACTTGTGTATGACTTCAATTTGACAAAGAGAGGAACTCTTCGGTTGTAGACCATAAATATTTTGAAGAAATTGCTACCAGAAAAATTACTATTGAGATCGGACTCTGCAGAATGTAGAAGTAGATCTAAAAGACTTTTGAACTCTGAAATGGTGGGCATGCGTGTTGACTCAGATGGAGCACTAGTTGATGAAAGAGAATAATATGGATCATCTTCATCTGCATCGATCCATTCATCTGAAGATGTAGGTTATGATGGTGTGCCAGAACCTATGGTTGATTTTGAATAACTATCTAAGATACTTTTATGTAATTGATGTTTGCATGGTAACTTGAAATAAATTTTTTTATTTCCATCTCATTTTTCATGAAGTTATGAGACATTTCTATATTTGTTGGGTTATATGTTTTAATTATGAAGAATTCATCTCTTTAGAATATCAACAATGCAACAATGAGTTAGAAAAATAATTTATGTTATATTCAATGTACCAATGTTGATATTTTAATTATAAGTAAAATAGAAAATAGAAACTAATGTCGAATTTTTAGATTATGTAGTGAGATTACCATGATATTATGTATTGTTACCATTTGGTATAAGATACTTTTAAAATTTTTAATAATTATATGCGTCATTGAAAGGGAACACTTTGTTTTGATGCTTGATTTTTAGGTTTTGGTTGAAATTAGATTTAAATTTGTCTTATGCTAAGATTTGAAAAAAGATAAGTTTTTATCCTTTAAAATTAAAATTACTCTTACTTGTTTCTGTTCAATGATAATTTTTTCATTTACTTGTTCATTTTTTAAAATTTTTTAAGTCTTATAATTTCTCCATAATTTCATTGTTCAAGTATGTTGAAAACTTAAGATTGAAAAACTTTAGATTTACAACTTGTCATTAAGGTTTTTTTGTGCTACCAAATTTTATCTTTAATGTTATGGTTGACAATAATTACAATTTTGGGGTTTTTTAGAGTCAAGACATTTTATGTTTAACAACATGGATGAAAATTGTTCGAAATGATAAGCCCTTCAGACATGTATTTGTTTATATTTAACATCATCTATCAAAAATGTTAGAAATTTATGATTTTAAAAAATGTCTTAATATGTTGTCTTTAATTCCATTGTTACAAGTGTCAAAATTATAACACAATTTTTTTTTTGTTATTCCAGCATCAACTGGTTTTGTTTTGAGGGTGTTTTTTCAATCCTTTTTTCAACAAACAATTTTTTTTCTAGCATAATTTTATAAAATGTTGAAATTTGACCTTCAAAAAAAACCAAGTGCATTCTGGAAGACACACTTTTTGTTTTTGGGGTGTTTTTTCATGCTTTTTGAGACTTTTTGGGCTAGAGTTCCCGTTTTGAGGTCAGGTTACCTATTTCATCAGTAACAGTGTTCACTTTCTAACTCAGCCTTTGTATCAATGTTTGCACTCTTGGTAGGGTCACTATCTTATTTGTTCTCTTTGATGCTTTCATATGCTTCCTCTCCACTATCCTTTGTATTTTCAGTGTCACTTTCTTCATTGTCTACTTCTTTTCCTTGACTCCCATTTGTTTGTTAACTGTCACTAGGCTCACTGTTTTGGTGTTTTTGTAGCTCACTGTTTTCCTCCTGATAAGTTGCCTTTGACCCTGTGTCCTTGGAGTCATCCTCTTCACCTTTAGACCCACTATTTTGGCCTTTTTTCTCATCATCTGGCTGAATTATTTCTTCATTTTCATAATCCTCTCCCTCACTACTTTCTTCATTTTCATCACTTCTTTTATCACTTTCTTTTGCATTACTGCTTTCTTCTTGGCCATCTTCCTCTCCTTGACAACTTTCTTCATTTTTATCATCATCTTCCTCACTTCTTTCTTCATTTGCATCATCCTCTCCCTCACTTCTTTCTTCTTGGCCATCTTCCTCTCCTTGACTGCTTTCTTCATTTTGATCATCCTATTCCTCACTGCTTTCTTCATTTGCATCATCCTCTCCCTCACTGCTTTCTTCTTAGCCATCACTGCCTTCTTCTTCGCCATATTCCTCTCCTTGACTGCTTTCTTCATTTTGATCATCCTATTCCTCACTGCTTTCTTCATTTGCATCATCCTCTCCCTCACTGCTTTCTTCTTAGCCATCACTGCTTTCTTCTTGGCCATCTTCCTCTCCTTCATTTCTTTCTTCATTTTTATCATCCTCTCCCTCATTTCCTTCTTCATTTTCTAATTTCTTAGGGGAAGGTGAATGAGGAAGGTCTATTTGAGGAAATGATTCATGTGAAGAATATGAACCAAGGTCAGTGGAGGGTGATGGAGGTGTGTGAGGAGGATTTTGAGATGATGATGGAAGACTTTACAGAGGGATGGGCTGTGAAGTTGTGAAATAATCATGGGCGATGAAAACCTCCTAGGGGATGCCTTGTTGTTCTATTTGGTGTGAGACAATCACTTTGATGAGGGAATGATGAAAAAGGCTTGACATTTGTTGGGATGGAGTCCTCTTTTGCATGATGGAAAACATTTTCTCAATATTTTTGCAAAGGTAGTAGGGCATATGTAGTAGCTTGGTTTTGGTGAAGTGCATGAGGAGACTTATGTGGTAGGAATAGAATCTGGAGAGCCTACCCTTGTAGGTGAAGTATTTCATAATGATCTTCATTAGGAGAACATATCTATCCAATAGATGAGAGAAGGGGAACATATTTTTGCAATCAGCTTGACAACTTGGTTTCAATAATGGGAGATAGTGGCTTAGGTTTAGATGCATGTGTTTGAACCACCTTTCTCCTATGCAAGGTATTCCAGTGGCCCTAGACATGGCATTGGTGGTCAACTCAAATTTCACCCTGGCTAGGTGTACTTGATGATTATGAAGGTTTAGGACAAAGATATTTGTCAACTAAGGGTGACTAAAGATCTTTTGTACTTTTTTACATAATTCATAGCACCCCAATTCTTGAAAACGGGAAAAAATAGTAGGGGAGGTTATTAGCTCTTCAATGCTTATAGGTTCAAACCTATTTGGAAGAGCTAATAACAAAATGTCTGAAGAAGAGATAGTGGCTTCTATCGAGCGGCTTAGGTTACCTCTTCAATGCATTTTTGTATAGAGGCTGCACGTTGTGGCAGAAGCACATCACGGTGCCAGGTGGCCCTAAATGGGTTTTCATGCAGAGGTTGCACATGGCATTTTTTACAGGCACACAGTGCCTCCAAATAGGAATGCAACACCGAATGGAGAATAGCAGAGGGAGACGCTACAAGAGCGAGTGCCCAGAAAAATTTTCCCAAGGACTTTGTTGGAAAATTCAAAAAAACCCTCACTCCTTCTGAAAATATTCAAATGGTGAATGGGAGATGCTTTGCTGGAGCTGTTTTATGCCCTTTGATAGAAATTAAAGGCCAAACCCACTTTATATGGTTTTTTCCCTTTTTATTTTTCTCACTGTCTTCCTTTGGCTCTTTGGTCCTGTAGGTGGGCAGTTTGATTAAAACATTGTTCTTTTTACTGCTAGAGGCCTCTTAAGTTTCTTTTCGAATTGATAACCTTGCTGAAGAAGCCAAGACTATGCCTCTCACCTATTTTTGGAGAATGAACCCGTTTTATGACTTTTAACAACTCTACATAGCAAACTTATCATTTTTGCAATTTCTCCCTGTGACTAATATTCTGCCATGTTTTCATCTTTAAGTAATGAAGAAAAAAACCTCTTGGTGGCAGAAATACCCTAGTAGTAAGTATAAACAACAACATGGTATTTTGAGATGTGCCACCTTCATTTGAAACATTGCTTGCCTTGACCTTATCAATTTTATTGTAAGAAAACACTTTTGACAGTCTTGTAAAGTGCCATTCATGTTCATCTATATTTTTCAGAATAGTCATTTGATAAGGAGGCCCTTGTTGGGAGTTCCACTGCTCTGTTGTAAACAAGGGGTATATCTGTTTCTCAGGCCACTTGAAATATTCCTCTAGCTGTTCTTCAGAAAAAAGACCCTTGAACTGACATTTCTTGCCTCTTTTTGGTGATACTCTTCATCATTTTTCTACCTTTGGTGTAGTGGAGTATTGATTTTCATGTCTACCCTTCTTGATCTTCTTTCAAACCTTTGATTTTACCTTTCGATGAAGAGGAGTTAGTGCTTGTTTGCCAAACCCTAGAAGGCAGTTTGAAAACCCTTTGAAACCATATGTTGTGATGAAGGAGGCTTCTTTGTCACTATTTGACCATATTTTTCCATCTTCCCAAAATTCTAAGTTTTTGGGGGATGCTTAGAGAAATCAAACAGTGTTGTCTTCTATGTTCTCAAAGAAAAACTTATCAAACTAATTACTTATGTCTAAAAAGTCTTCAATGATCATTTGAAGTGGTTGAGGTGTCCTTTGCCTTTGTAACCCTGGTATTACTTTATTTCTTGATCAAAACAGTCATAAAAACTGATTCCCATCAAACCCATACCTTGCTTCTTTCTTCTTGGTTGTGAGTGGTTTTCTTGTGAAGGTGCCTCTCATTACTTTACCTCTTGCTAGGTTGATATCCTTTTGACTCTTTTGCAGAAATGTAAGTGAGGGGTAGTTGTCCCCCTACAAAACTTTTGCTTTAGGCCAAATACATTTTGAATGATCTCTTTGATGAGTTTAAGACAATGTCACCAGTACTTTCCTTCTTTCAATTCAGTTTCTTCATATACGAAAAGAAGAGTTTGTATGGCACCAAATCCACCCTATGACTTTGTGAAACTCTAGGTGGCCTAGTGGAGGCTTTCTGGGACTTGGCTTTTGGACTGAAACCTAGAACCTGGGATATATCAACTGTGAGATAGAGTTCATGATAAAATAATCTATTGAAGACTCGAAACTCAATATGCTTGATTTATTAAGGAGTCTACAGAGATAGTTTGAGACTAGCAGTGTTTAGGTGTAGTTTGGGGGACAGAACAAGCTGATTGATAAGTGAGCTTAGGTAGCAGTGGGGTTTTTAGGTGAAATGAAAATAGGGGATTTGAGTGAAAGGTGGCAATATATAGATAAAATTGGTGACATGGGCTCTTAATGGGTATTCTGAGACTGGAAGGAAAAGCTAGAGAGGATGAAATGATGAAATAGTGAAAAATTATCTTAAGGATAATGAAGGCAATGATATTTCTAGAACTCAAAATGTCTATGAACTTTATTTCTAGAAATCTTGGACAAGCATTTAGTCATCTAAACAGGTAAAAATTATTGATGACTAACAGTGGCTCCACTTGGGGAGGGCAGCTCCTTTTCAAGAGGTGTCCAGAATTTTAGATCTCTGGCTTTATGGAGACTAGTGCCTCATCCATTGGGAAGATTTTTACCTTTATTTACCTGCTTATGCGTACTTGAAGCTATGGTCTCAAAAATCTGAAAGATATGATCAACTTAATTCCATCTCTACCTACCCAACCTACTTTCCTATCATTTTTTCTTCTTTAGATGCATTCAGACTAGCAACCTTGACATCCTTTTATTTTTGAAAGTAAAAAACTATCTGCTTCTACACTTTTTTTCTGGGAGTTCAAATTAGGCTAATGAACTCCTTTGATTCTCTACCTATACTATTCAACTGTCAAGGTTAAACTGTTTGACAAGATTTATTCACTAAGCTAAAATCATGAAATTGAAAACATGGCTAAATCAGGATTAGACAATCTGATTTATCATGGGTTTGTGGCATACAAAGAAGCTGCACACAAATGTTGTTTTTGTACAAAATAAGACATAGGAAAATCAAGGCTAGGATACATAGTTTGCTATTCATCCCCATTTTTCTCCTTGGTTCTGTTTTTAGCATGTGGAACTAGTATCTTTCTTTCCTAATCTATTTTCTTCAACAAGTCAAGCTTCAATGATTTGACCAACATTATTTTCACTGACTTATCAACAATAAATTTAAAACATGTTCAACCATGATTAGGCAAGATGACTGAACAAGACATTCTTTTTGTGCCAGTAGTGGCCTTTAGGCTTGCACACTTTTAGTATTACTATTTTTGGGTATGGGGCTATACCTTGTTTTGAATCTGCTCTCTTTTCTATTATTTTCTATGTTTTTGTGTTTTTCTCTTTGTGGCCATTTATTCAAACAATGGTATGTACAATGAGTGAAAATTTTTAAGTTAAGGATCTAGACAAAAGTAGTGTTTGAGCATCCCATCTTCAAAAGGATCTCCTAAATTGTTTTTTCCATTTAGCTCTTCTAAATGGAAAACATAGTTACCTCTATTTGACAAGATGGTATAATGATTATTCCAAGAGTCTTCAGAAAATCGATGATCCCCTTAGTGCTTCTTCTTTGACCTTTGCTCCTCAAATATGTTTGTGTAAAAATATCCTCTTTAGGTAGGCAAGGTATTCTTTATCATCTTTAAAACAAATGATTAATTCATCCATGTACAACATAGTAGAGAAATTTAAAACTGAAGGCATAGTTTTGGAAAGTATCTCCAACACTTTCTAGCCCGGGAAGTATTTTTTTAAGCATTCAACTGTCGCAAGGAAATTTAAAAAAAATTTAAGCTAATTGATCTGAAGTGGTATCATCTGATGGTAACTTGAAAAGCTATCATGCAATGAGATTTGGTTAGAAAAACCTACCCTTTGTAAAGTATGATATTTTTTGGTAAAAAGGTACTTGTTCTTTCAGAAGGGTTGATGTTGTCTATACAAAGCCTATGCCCTTTTGCCTTCTTTCTAAGTGAACTCAACTGCTCAAGGGTTGCATGATTCTTTTTGAAAGGAGGGATTTTTAGAACAACGGTTGTGTTACAAGGTTTCATACTAGCCTGCTTACACACATAAGCATTCTAAATTTTTTTGCACAGTCTTGTATTTCTTTGTTTTGAGTGTAGTGATAAAATTTTAGACAACTTAATTATTTCAGGCTTCTTAAGTTTACCCATGCTATCTTCCTCTATATCAGCTTTAACAAATATTTCTTTGGGATCTATAGAAATATTTGTGAAAATTAACAATTTTTCTAAAAGGGAAAAATTCTTGGATGATGAAGTATCTAGGTAAGGCAAAAACATAAGACTATCTTGTTCCAGATTCCCAAAGTTTTGTGTTTTGTGACGGTATCTCATTTTTTCAGTATTAGCAAAAGGAGGAAGCTGTATTTTGGTGGTTTTTCCTTTTTTTTAGAAATATGTTTCCTGTTCTATACTAGTTTTTGTTTATGATATTTCATTTTCAATTTCCAGAAAATCAAGTTTAGTTTTATTACCTTGTCGTGTTTCAGGGTCGTGATAGTTTTTACTATCGAACTCATCATAGAGGGACTGATCTGATTGTTGTAATGTGCTTAGATCTTCACAATATTCATTCAATTGCTCATCAAGGTCATTTTCATTATACAAGATGAATGAGTCCAAGCCTGAATGAATGGAATAGATAGGGGTGTTGTTCAGTCTATCTAGGCTACTTACCATATACTTCATGTGAGATTCCCAGTAGAGTCTCCTTGTTTGGTTAAAAATTTGGATGGTAGCATAAGACATGTCAATTTGGAGGTTCCCCAGAAGTTTGGATCCCCAATATTGGGACAAAAGCATGCCATATTTGGGGGGAATATCAGCCACTACTATGTCCATGAACAGGCTCTTAGCAGGGATTTGTGTCAAATTGACACAGAAATCCTTGATTAGGCCCAAGCACTTAACCTTGCTTGAATCGAAGGAATACATATCTTTGCAGGGCCTGGTTATTTCTAGGCCTAATATTTCCATCACTACATTTGGCATGAGGTTGTGAGAAGCACCAAAGTCTAGCATGGCATTATGTAGGATTTTTTCGTGTATGTTTAGGCTAACATAGAATGGGGAATGGCTCCTTATTGGTATTTTCCATCTACTTTGTGTCCAAACAACAGTTATGGTTTATCATATGTCAAATTTAGAGTATTGGCATCATTTCCTATGTTCAAAAATTTCAAAACTTGGGAGCAGTACATATCCTAAGCTACCAGTTCAGTGAGAGGGATGGTTATTTTGATTTTAGTGGTCTCTCCTTCAAAACTGAAAGGTACTTGAGTTTTGGACATATTTACATCAGTTTTATCAGCCATAAATGTTTCCACATTTTTAATTTGTTGATTCTGATTCGGGGCTTTGGTCAATAGTGTTTTCTCAGGGCCACTAGCAGAGGTACCAGGACAGGTTGTGTCAACAGTTGGTTGGCTAGTTTTTTCTTTGTTAGGATTATTTTTCTTAGCCATGGTATTTTTATTGTCTGTTGTTCTTTTAAGAATGTTTTCAGGAGTTTTCTTAACAATAGTTTCTAAGTTGTTTTTCCTGGAGTTATCTTGGTTTTTCTTACTCCTAAGATCATATTGCATATGGAATTCCATTATGGAATTTTCTAATCCTAATTCATGGTCTTAGGAATATTCATAGCTTCTTTCATCTTGGTTTGAGGAGAAAAAACCTTGTTCTTCTTCTATGAGAAAGACATCACCCTCGCTATCATATCCTATTAAGTTTAGATGATTTTCATCTGGTTGTTCAATATCTCTTTCCCCTCCGTCAACATAGTTATCTTGGAAGGGTGGCTTGATTTGTTGATCGTTTTCCCTCGGTTTGTTTTGGGGCAGGTCTCTTCTAAAGTTCTGATTCTAGTTTTTGTTTTGGGGATTTGGTTGATTTTCCCTAGGGGGTGATCTTTCGTTTATGCTTATTCTCTCCGTAATTATTTCCATGGTTCTAAGGAGGTTTTCAATCTTGGAATCATATGAGGAGGTGGTGTAATATTCCAAAATTAACATGCAGTTAATTGGAATATTGATTTTTGTTTTTATCACCTAGAAGCTAATAAATGGGTAAGGAGTCCCATGCATATTAAAATTGTGAAAAAAATCCCTCATAGTGTGGAAAGGGATCATCAGAGAAGCTGGATTTCACACCCTCATGTGTGAATAGGGTCATTTGCATGTGGACAAGGTCAAGTTTGACCAAGTCAACAGCACTGGGATAGGAGGTGGAGAACACTTAGAGAAACATTGCAGTATGAATGGGAAGAGATTTATTTGGTGAAGGAAACCCTAATGAGTGGGACCCATGGTGAGAGGTCTTTCACTTGTTTAAAAGGAGGGCAAGGAAACTATTGTATTTCATGTTATGTATTATTGATTTTATGGTCTATTTAGACTTTGTGCATTCTCTTGCTATTTAGCAAAGTTGCAGTGCTTCTTAGCACAAGGCATTCCTGTTTAGGAATTCCTTCTCCTTCCAAGAGAGGCCTCTTGAGGGAGCTTCTCTTCATTTCTCAACATTCAGGCTTGAGGCCAAGTATCCTCCTTCAGCTACAGCATAGTTTTTGTTTAGAGCTAGGTTGTGTTGCAGGGTGTTGTAGTGGAGGTTACTCAACACCACTTCCTGTGCTTATTTTTCAGAGGAGGAAGCCTTATTTATTTGGAGGACTAGTTAGGAATATCTATGAGCATATTTCATGTTGGGTCCCTATATCACTAGTATAGTCCCTTATTATTGTTAGCGTAACCCCCTTATTGTTATTATTGAACCCTTGTAACCCCCATTTTGTTATTATTGTGCCCTTAAATTAGTATTGTTAGGTCGGCTAGGATTACATTGTGGCCCACTAGGATTACATTATGGCCCCATGGACTCCTATATATAGAAAGGAGGTTTTGTAAATTGTATCGTCCAAGAATTGTTCATTTATGTAATTTATTGGAGGTTTCCCCCTCGAAGTGGCTCATTTCTAAGGCGTTGATATCTCTTTTCTTCTATTTTTGGAGCTGGTTACACAACATTTGGTATCAGAGCTTTGGATTCTAGGGTTTCGCTGCTCCAAACAGGTCATCGTGGAATTTTTGCTATAACTTTTTTTCTATGAAGCTTCAGAAGCTGAAATTTTTAGGGTGCGAAGCTGAAATCTTGAGGAAGTTTTTCTAAAAATTTCAGAGCTTGTTTCGCAATATTTTTGGAGATATGATCTATGGAAGTTAGGTCTTTTTTCAAGCTCCTAAACAGGTCATCGTGGCATTTGTGCTATAAAAAAAGTTCTACGAAGGTTCAGAATCTGAAATTCATATGGTGCGAAGCTGAAATCCTGAGGAAATTCGTCAAAAAATTTAAGAGCTTGGTTGACAACATTTTTGGAGATATGATCTGTGGAAGGTAGTGCTTTTTCAAGCTCCTGAATTTCATCTCAAAGAGGTGATCGTGGGAAAAGTTCAATAATTCTCTCTCTGAGCATCGGATTGGAGTGCCGTAAAAATTGGTTGCAAGTACACAGACTGTGGTTTCTTGGCTATCAATTTTAGAGATGAAGTACGAAACAGTGACACGTGGCAATTCGTACAAGTTCGCTCTACTGAACCAGTCCAAAATTCGGTCATTGTGGGAGATTGGAAATAACTTTGTGTTGAAGAATCCAAATTAGATCATACCTGTGGCATCTGAAAGAAAGTTCAGAACGATACTACAGCAGTGAATTTCAGATATTGAATATTCTCAATTACAGAGATAATTCAATTTCAATACAGAGCTCCTAAAAAGCAAGTAAAAGGTGTGTATTTTTTTCCAAATTGCATAAGTCTTGTTTGAAGAATCAAGTTGAATTGATTCCAAGGGAATATTGTAGAATAGATATCAGTATTGGATTCTAAAATGGCCCCTAAAAAGAATTCAACTCCCATTAAGTCTTTAGAAGGCTCTACTGTGACTCATGAAGACGAAGAATGGAAACATGACATATCAAAATTACAAGAGCAAGTGCAACAACAAATTTCGCTCTCGCAAAGAACAACAAAAAATGAAATGGAAGTTTTGAAGAAAGGCATGGAAACTAAGATGGATGGTTTGAAGAAATGCGTGGAAGCTAAGATGAATGTTTTGGAAGCTAATATGGATGGCATGGAAGTGGGCATGGAAGCTAAGATTGATGACATGGAAGCTAAGATCGATGAAAACATGAAAGACAACATGGAAAACATGAAGAATGATCTAAAAGCATACATGGAAGGCTTGATGACAAGCTTAAAAAAAGAAATGATTCCTAATGGCGGAAATATAGTAGAAGAACCTCATTATGACAACAAAATAAATGTTAATCGTGATTTCATAACCTCTAATGTTGGCAGGAAGAACCACCATATTCCAAAAATGGATATGAGGAATTTTGATGGAAAGGATCTTGTAACATGGATACTACAGATGGAGCAATATTTTGATCTCCATAATGTGCAAAACACACAATAGGTACGCATTGCAACTTTACATTTAGAACAAAATACATTTGTATGGTATCGATGGCTTTGCTCCCGTAAAAAAATTGTCACTTGGTCAATTTTTACGGAATAAATGATAGCACATTATGAGGATACAAAGAGCAACACCTTCTTTAGCCAATTGATAAATCTAAAAAAAAAGGGTTTAGTGGGGTAGCACATTGAGGACTTCCAAAAATTGAATATAAGGGTAACTGATATTCCAGAGGAACACATGATCGATCTCTTCATAGGCACTTTAAAGGATAACATCCAACATGAAGTTCGTGTTCTGGAACCAGATTCATTGGAGAAGGCATTCAGGTTGGCAAGAAAAGTTGAATGTAAAATAATGGCGACAAGGAAGCCTACCACTCAATTCTATAAAGAAGGAAGCGTTGCTACGTCTAGATTTCCACAACCTACAAGGTTGACACCACAAAAATTGGAAGAAAAAGAGCAAAAGGGCTTTGCTACAGTTGTGATAGCAAATACACTAAAGGTCATAAGTGTGCTGAGAAGAAATTATTTTACATAGATTGTGAAGAGGAAGAATAAAATGAACAAGAAGAGGATATACACCAGGAACCAGCCCTAGAAGAGGAAGAAATGAATCCAACCATATCGTGTAATGCACTGGCAGGAATTACCACTCCTCAAACTCTCAAGATAGAAGGACAAATCAAGAAGAAAAAGGTAATAGTGTTGATTGATTCAGGTAGCACCCATAATTTTATTCATTGTAAGGTAGCCAAGGAATTAAATTGTTTCCTACACCCAGCACCAGAATGTCAAGTGATGGTTGCAAATGGAGGAACTATAAATTGCTCTGGAAAATTCCATAATATTAAGCTAACCATGGGGGAATATGTATTGACTAGTCCAATTCTTTCCATTCCTATGGGAGGTGCTGATGTTGTACTAGGAGTACAATGGTTACAATCTTTGGGGACGGTAGCTTTTAATTTTCAAGAACTTTTCTTGAATTTTTTTTTTCAGAAGGAAAGGAAGTCGAATTACGGGGTATTGAAGGGAAGCCGGGAAGGATAATAAGCTCTAATGTCATGACAAAGCTTCTAAAGAAAGAACAACGAGGCATAATTGCATAATTATTCTCACTAGAAGTTCCAACATCAAAATCATCTATTTCTGCAGATCTCCAACAAGTCTTGGACAATCATTCCAAGGTGTTTGAAACTCCCAAAGGACTCCCACCTATTCGTGATCATGATCATGCTATTCATTTGATTCCAGGAAGTGTTCCTCCAAACATCAGGCCTTATAGATATCCTTACTTCCAAAAGAGCGAAATCGAACGTATGATTGCAGAAATGTTAGAGGTGGGTATAATTCAACCTAGTCAAAGTTCTTTCTCTGCTCCTGTAGTATTGGTACACAAGAAGGATGGATCATGGCGAATGTGTCCAGATTATAGGGAGCTCAATAAGCTCACCATTAAAGAAAAATTTCCCATTCCTGTGATTGATGAATTATTGTATGAATTACATGGAGCAATTTATTTTACCAAGTTGGATCTTCGTTCAGGATATCATCAAATTAGAATGAAGACTGAAGATATTCCAAAAACAACATTTCAAACTCATGAGGGTCATTATGAATTTTTGGTCATGCCTTTTGGTCTTACTAATGCACCTTCTACATTTCAAGGGTTGATGAATTCCATTTTCAAACCCTTCCTTAGAAAATTTGTGCTAGTATTTTTTGATGATATACTAATCTATAGCAGGTCTTGGAAGGATCATGTTGAATATGTTGATAGGGTGCTCAAACTATTGCAGGAGAAACAATTATATGCAAAAACATCCAAATGTTTCTTTGGAGTACAAGAGGTGGAATATCTGGGTCATATTGTATCTCACGAGGGTGTTAAAGTAGACCCTAACAAAATTAAAGCCATTAAGGAATGGAAAGCCCCACAACCATAAAGCAGTTGCGAGGATTTCTCGGGTTAACAGGGTATTATCGCAAGTTTGTTAAGAATTATGGGAGAATAGCAGCACCTCTAACAACATTATTGAAGAAAGATGCATTTTCATGGACTCCTGAAGCAACCAAGGCCTTTGAACGTCTTAAAGAGGCAATGTGCCTAGCACCGGTCTTAGCTACACCAGACTTCACAAAAACCTTTATTGTGGAATGTGATGCTTCAGGAAATGGAATTGGTGCAGTTTTAATGCAGGAAGGAAGACCCATTGCTTTTGAAAGTCGTCCAATCAAAGGAAAGTATTTACAAAAACCTATTTATGAGAAGGAAATGTTAGCAATACTGCATGCACTAAAGAAATGGCGAACTTACCTAATGGGAAGACACTTCAAGGTAAAAACTGATCATGATAGACTTAAACACTTTTTGGAACAAAGACTATCTTCAGAAGAGCAGCAAAAATGGGTCACAAAGATGTTGGGTTATGACTTTGAAATAATCTACAAAAAAGGAAAGCTTAATGTTGTTGCAGATGCACTCTCAAGAAAGAATGAAGAGGTGGAAGCATTGGTTTGTGCCATTTCTATTATCCAACCAGATTGGATAACCGAAGCAAGAGATGAATGGAAGAAGGACAAAGATGTATGGACACTCATTCAAAAGTTGCAGCAAGATCCTAGTACATCCGATACATTTAGTTGTAAAAATGATTCCTTATGGTACAAAGATCGCTTATATCTTTGTAAGAATTCCCAACTAAAACAAAAGATTCTTCTGGAATTGCACACTTCTCCTTTAAGAGGACACTCAGGATTTTTAAAAACTTACCACAGGGTGAAGAAAGATTTTTTTTGGGATGGCCTTAAATCTGATATTCAAAATTTTGTGGCGGAATGTTTGGTTTGCCAGCAGAATAAAGTGGAGACAATTAAGACCCCGGGACTTCTACAACCTTTATCCATTCCAAGTCAACCTTGGGAGGAGATTTCAATGGATTTTATCACAGGTTTACCGAAGTCCAAAGGCAAGAATGTCATCATGGTGGTAGTTGATAGACTTACCAAGTATGCACACTTTTGTGCATTATCTCATCCATTTAAAGCAAGTACAGCTGCTACTACATTTGTGGACAGAATTCAAAAGCTACATGGAAGCCCAAGGGTTATTGTGAGCGACAGAGATCCCATTTTTACGGGAAATTTTTGGACGGAGTTATTTTCTTGTTTGGGTACTCAATCAGCTCATAGCTCATCTTATCATCCTCAATCTGATGGTCAAACTGAGATAGTAAATAAATGTTTGGAAGGATATCTTCGTTGTTTTGTATCTGATAAACAAACACAATGGGTCAAGTGGTTACCTCTCGCTGAATGGTGGTATAACACTCCCTTCCATACTGCAGCAAAAATGACCCCATTTATGGCACTTTATGGATATCATCCACCATCCATCACATCATCTTTAAGGGAAAATTCGAAGGTTCAAGCAGTGGAAGATCACATCGAGCATCAGCAAGAAGTTCTCCAACTCTTAAAGGATAACCTGAATTTGGCACAAAATCGAATGAAACAAAAGGAAGATCAAAATCGCAGCGAGAGAAGTTTTGATGTAAGAGATTGGGTATTTTTACGGCTGCAACCATACAAACAAATTTCCCTCAAGCAAGCTAAGAAGGATAATAAATTATCACCAAAGTACTATGGTCCTTACAAGGTGTTGCAAAAGATTGGTTCTATGGCATACAAATTGGAGCTTCCTGCTTCTTCGTGAGTACATCCAGTTTTCCATGTTTCATGATTAAAGAAGGTTATAGGTGAAAATCTTCCAGTTCAAACAATATTACCAGAACTTGATGAGGAAGGAGAAATAATATTGGAACCTGAAGTGGTCATGGAAACAAGAACTCGACAGCTACGGAATCGATCAATTTCAGAGTATCTCATCAAGTGGAAGAACTTACCCACTGAAGATTCTACATGGGAGGATGAGAATTTTATACAGAAGCACCCGGAGCTACTCAAGCATTGAGGACAACACTTTTTTGAAGGAGATGGGCATGTTAGGTCCCTATATCACTAATATAGTCCCATATTCTTGTTAGTGTAACCCCCTTATTGTTATTATTGAACCCTTGTAACCCCCATTTTGTTATTATTGTGCCCTTAAATTAGTATTGTTAGGTCGGCTAGGATTACATTGTGGCCCACTAGGATTACATTATGGCCCCATGGACTCCTATATATAGAAAGGAGGTTTTATAAATTGTATCATCCAAGAATTGTTCATTTATGTAATGTATTGGAGGTTTCCCCCTCGAAGTGGCTCATTTCTAAGGCGTTGATATCTCTTTTCTTCTATTTTTGGAGCTGGTTACACAACATTTCACCATATTTGGCATCAAGCCAACCATTTCCATGATTTGCAGCGCAGTCCCTCTCTTACACTGCATTATTTTTAGTGTGTATCTGCAATGAGGGTTTGCAGTATTGTTTGGAGGATCAGATCTTTAGTGTTAGGATCGGCCTTTCACTTGGAATATACATTGGAGGATGTATATACAGCTTGTGCATCATCTATAGCCATCACCATCTAGTTCTTGAGTTGCAGCTGCTACTCAACCCTACTACTCCGACATTTTTTCCATTTTGTATATTTCAGGAAATCCTTCTAGGATTGCATTGAGATTGTTTCCAGGGGCTTAGAGCTTTGCTCCCCCACTTATTTAAGCTATACATTACCATATCTATTTATTGACATTATTTTTGTAGTAATGCCTCCTGTAAACCGTGCAGTCATATCCTTGGGCTTTTTATATATAACAGTGTTCTTCATTTTCTTGTACATGTTCTATTAAGGCTTGCATTGCCTAGCTTGAGTGATCATTACCTCAAGGATTTGTATACATTTGCTGCTATAATATCAATTTCATGCCTATTTGGATCTTATCATGATTTATATATTGATATAACACTGCTACTCCAATATGTGTTTTACATTGCTGCATCTCCAACTTTGGAACATCTTAAGATGTTCTTATTGTTGTATAAATTACCTCTTTTGGGATATTACAATGGTATCAGAGCATCATCTTAGCTCATCTTGTGAGTTTCAGCCAAATAAGATAGAAGAAGATCAGAATGTTGGAGAGGATGAGTTTTGTCTCATCATTCTTTAGATCTATGAAGAACCTCCCTAAGGAGGTTAAGCAGAAGAAATGCAAGAAAACTCCTAGAGGGTTTCAAGAAGAGGAAGAGCCACACACTTCATATTCTCAAAGAGGGGAAACCCTAAAGCATGAAGAACACTTGGAATCTGAAATTCTAAGTAAATAGCTTGCTGAATACAAAGCTAAACATAGAGCCTTCAAGAAGACTCTAGATTTACCACAGTTCATTCAGCTGGAGGAAGAAAGAAGACCCTACAACTATGGTATGAGGAGAGGAAATAGATTCCTATTGCACACTTTCGATGTATCACTCATATGTGCAGCAAAGGCTTGGATGATGAAACTAGAGGCTTTCTTCTTACTACATCCAGTAGTAGAGAGAGAGGCTATAGAAATTGTAGCACTGAACCTTGAAGGTGAAGCTAATGCTTGGTGGTTCAGCCATTTGAGCCATGCAAGGGTGTCTAATATTGCTGAGTTTTCTCAAAGGATGAGCAGGAGATTTGGGAAAAGGAGGGAGAAGCCCTCACCACCAGTATAAGAGGCATGTACCAACGTTATTATAACCATGGAGGAGCAACCTTCATATTCAACAGTTTGGGAATCCAACACATATGGGGAAGAAAATATTGCAACCCTACAAGAATCTTCCAAATTTCACCAAGGTATGCTTAATTTTCCATCTCTTGTCATTTCAGCAAATCTTATGGAGGGATCTACATCTTTGCATATTTCTGATTTAGAGCAACAAAATAGCATTGCACTGTATAAGAGCAGTAATGAAGAAAAGAGGACCCATTCTTTATGGGATCATTCAAATGGAAGCTTCATTCATGAAGCAATGGAGGAAGAAGAGAGAGATGGTAGACATCTTGAAGTGAGAAACACTTTCTCCTTTCTAGATGACACTTTCTCAATGAGCACTCCCTAGCTAGAAACTTCTACCTACAGCAGATCCAGAACCTTATTCGTTTTGGAAGGCCATTGATGAAGAGAAGGTTTCATGGAGAGATATCATTGGAGGTGCACTTCAGTACATCATGGAGTGCAAGTTTCATCAGCACATGGAGGATGGTAGCCGTCATTGTAGGAGTACCAAGATGGAGGATGGTAGGAGACATCCACAAGTGGATGATTGGGTGTGGATGGAGAGCAAGAAGTTGGTAAGCTACATGAAAATTTATGACACTGGGAAACAGGAGGCATGGTTGCGTTGGCTACTCTTAAACGAGTTTGGCCATCTTGAGACATATCCTCTTTCAAAGCATTTCAGGAGGCAACAAAAACTTTTGTTTCTTTGGTTGTTCTTGAGGGAGCAAGGGCATATTTTCTCTTACACATTGCATGATGTTGTAGGAGTAGGAGATGGAACTATCATGGTGCAAAGGGGCTACTCCTTGCCCTTAGATGATCAAGAGGTACTTGCACTTTGGGAGGGACTTGCTATGTGTAGCATCATTATGTGTAATATCCCAAAATGTGTTAGAATTTTACAGCAGAAATAAAACAAGAATTTACTAAGAGAGAAAAACATAAAGAACCCAGCAACGAATCACATAAACATAAACACAATGTTTATCTGGGAAAACCCCAAATCCGGGGAAAAACCCAACCAATGAAATTTCATTAGCCATTGGCCAAAACCGTGACCAATCTGGCCAAGTGAGCCTTCACCGCTCACCTCCAGGCCTACATTACCATGAAGTATTCACAGCCTTTTATAGGCTCCATTACATGCAATACCATGGGCCAAAAAACCATGGGTGCACAAAACCATGTGCCCCAAAACCACTACTATTTACCCTGGTCAAATTTGACTATATCCCGAGTCAATTTTACCTAACAATTCCCCCCTTAAACTTGACTTGGGGATTATTGACTAAAGCCAGCCAAACCTGCTAAATGAGACAACCACGCTCACTCTAGCTCCTCCCACCTCAAATTTTTACCTAGGGTAATTGTTAACTTGACATCCCCCCTATCACCTACATCTAACCCAGACTTTACCAGTGATTACCTAGGGGTACGCATGCCATACCAGGTCTTACAGCAGTATGCCCATTTACATGTAATAAATAGCAACAATCAATATTATATATATATATTGATTGTTGCTATTCTTTGTATAACCATTCTCTACATTCATGATTTCCTCTCCAAAAGATGACATCATATTTGAATATGCCCTATGATCTCTTAACTTATGCTCTGCCATTATTAATTCTTCTTCAGTCCACTTCGCCATTTCGGTTCACATTCAATCGATTTTTTCTTCTACACACGAGTACATTATCCTGCACCCTCATCCATATCGATATTCTTGCCACATCCAAGACTTTGTTGCTGAACCATGATTTCATTTTTGGATACAAGCGACTTTCACGACCTTGCTCAGTCTACGTGTCCACCGATCTAACCTACGTGGAATATGACTTCATTCTACAGTCCTCTCTACTGCGCATCACCCAATTTTGCGGGCTTGGATTCTAGATCTGCTTCTGGTGGAAACATTCCAGAGCTTCGCCACGATAACCATTATGCAGAAGTCCAGCAATCATCGAAATTCATGTGACCACATCTCGTTGGCATATTTCCTCAAACACTTGGTTTGCATCCTCCACAGAAAAATTCTATCGCAACTCTGTTCTATGCACATAATCTTCCAGGCTCAAACATCGTAGTGCAAAGGATTTGCTAGAACCACGCGGCTTCCTCATCTTGCGAAAAACCCTCTTTGGAAGGCCTTATCAGAGTGGAGTTTCGGCGCCAAGTTTTTGTACATTGAACGGAATTCGTCACATGAGGCAATGAGCTTGATGCCCAAGGTTTCATATGAGCATCTCTAGGGTACTTTCGCTGCATCCATTACTGTGGAAATTCTGGCTCCATAAATTATAAAATTACAGGAGGATCATGTTGAAGATTGGCCTCTTTTTCCATGTCGAGGGTTTTCTTCCGTCAGTGTTCTTGATTTCCTTGGGAGTTAATGGCGTCCAACCCTTCTGTGTGGCCTCCTTGAGAACCCCATACAGAAACACATCCTGTGAATCGTTTTCATCCAACGGAAGCTTCCCCCACTCGCAGGAAAGGCACCATATGATGGACGCCAAACAACTAGTGGTGACAAAATTCCTTGAATCCACACCCCAGCTAGCTGAACGCCTCTCCCACTCGAAGCATTCCCTCCGCAGAATGGTGATGGAGATCACCAGACGAAAAATCCTGGTGCTACCACCGCTGCCACCGCATGGATGATTCTTCGACGCCTCACATGGCCTTCCAATTTGACAACATCAGCCTTTTTCAGAGAAATACCATGATGCTTTTAAATCCATAGGTGTAGTTTGTGAACAACACTGAACCGTGACAGATCTACAAATAGAAAGTCACCCCTTTTTAGTGAACTCAATTCTACGCTTTTCAAACACCGCTAGCAACCCTTTTCAACATCAGATCTGACAAGATACGCCTCCTTCACACGTAGAACTAGATTTTCAAACATCAAATTTATCTAAATCCAAAGCCACCTCCAGAATTCGCCTCCAAAATGCTTAATCTGTTTCATATGGCCATGACCGTGAAACCTTTTCTAGGATCGGTTTCCAAAATCTGCGCTAATCGCTGTTTGCATCAGGCCAATATGAACCCTTAGCTTTAGAAGCATCTCTCTAAAACCAAACATGGCTCTGATACCAGTTGTTAGGATTTTACAGCAGAAATAAAACAAGAATTTACTGAGAGAGAAAAACATAAAGAACCCAGCAATGAATCACATAAACATAAACACAAAGTTTATCTGGGAAAACCCCAAATCTGGGGAAAAACCCAACCAATGAAATTTCATTAACCATTGGCCAAAACCCTGACCAATCCGACCAAGTGAACCTTCACTGCTCACCTCCAGGCCTACATTACAATGAAGTATTCACAGCCTTTTATAGGCTCCATTACATGCAATACCATGGGCCAAAAAACCATGGGTGCACAAAACCATGTGTCCCAAAACCACTACTATTTACCCTGGTCGACTTTGACTCTATCTCGAGTCAAGTTTACCTAACAAAATGGGATCTGTCAGCAATACATGGCTGGAAAATGAATTTTCCAGAAATGTATGTAACAGGATTTGAAACCAATACCTAGATACCTTAGATAAATGTATCTAAGACCGAAATCCAAGAGGAGGCTCAAAATAAATCACTCTATGTGAGTTAAACAAGTCTCCCACACCTAGTTGCCTTGGAAAGGTGCCCGATGGAGGGTCTACAACAATTCTTGAACAAGAGATGGAATAAAAACGTTATTTTTATTAGATGTGAGACAAGAAGATGTAAATATCCTTACATTTTATATTATATTAGTAAATGTATACAATGTTTTGAGTAATCAATCACCCAAGCTAGGCAATGAAAGCCTCAACAGAACATGTATAAGAATTTGAGGAACATTGCTACACAGAAATTACACAAGGCTATATCAGCGCAGTTTATAAGAGATAATGCAACATGCTGAATGGTAATACAATGATATGAAAATATATCGCTCAAAAAATTTGGGGGAGCAAGCTCTCAACCCCTGGAAACAATAGTACAACAATCCTTAGAAGGATTGGCTGAAATATATACAAAATGGAAAAACTGCAGAAAATGCCGGAGTTGCAGTGTAGCAACTACAACACAGAAAATAGATGGATATGGCTTAAGATGATGAAAAATATGAAATATACCTCCTCCAATAGATCTCTCAAGTGATAGGCTGATCCTAACATTGAAGATCTGACCCTCCAAAATTGTGGTGCAAACCCCCACTGCAGATACACACTGGAATAATGCAGTCAAGGAGAGGGACTGTGCTGTAGTAGATGGGAGATGCTTGGCCTAATTCCAAGATATGAAAATCAGCTTTAAAATATTCCTAACTGATCTCCCGGAGGAATATAAGTTCCCTCCTCTCAAAGATAAGCCCTGTAAGTGGTGTGATGGAACTCTCCACTGCAACACCCTGCAACACAACACAGCTCTAAACACAAACTGCATTGTAGCTAAAGGAGGTGGCTTGGAATTGAGCCTAAATGTGGAAAAATGTAGAAAAATCCCTCAAGAGGCCTCTCAAGAAGGATAAGGAATCCTAAACAGGAATTCCTTGTGCTATACAACACTGCAACTCTGCTAAACAGCTGAGAATGCAAAGAGTCTAGATAGAACAAAATCAAATACTCAAACATCATCGTCTATGGCTGCCTCTTCCTCCTTTCATGCAAATGAAAACCTTCTTGCCTTGGACCCCACACATTAGGGTTTCCTCCACCAAGTGATCTTCCTCCCATTCAAACTATGTTGTCTTCCCAAGCAATCCACACCCTCTTTGGCAGCGTTGTTGACTTGGTCAAACTTGACCTTGTCCTCATGCAATTTCCCCTTTTCACACTGGAAGGTGCAAAATAAAGCCATTCTATTGATCCCTTTCACACTATGAGGGATTTTATTACTATTCATGGGTCTCCTCACCCATTATATTCACCTCCTAGATGATATAAACAAAATCAATGTTCAAATTAGTTTCTTGCTAATTTTGGGAACATTACAGTCCTCCCCTCTCAAAGATTTCTTATCCTCAAGCAAGTGCAAGGATAGAACTGAGTTATTCCTCCTCCTCTCCATGTAGCATCCATGTATGATGAATTCCTCCAAGTAAAAATATTCTATCTAATCAATCAAATCTCCACATTGCTCCTCCTCAGCATGCAAGTCAGCTATCAAGCTATCATCATGTGAAGGTGAAATACTCAAGAGGATAAAAAAGTGATGTCTAGAGGTCCCTTTGAGGAATGTGATCTGAAATATAATGGGAACTCTCTTCCCCATATGGATCCTCCATCCCCAAGCTATTATCCATGAAAAATGAGTCACCCCCCAACTAGGCAACTCTTAAAAAAATTTCTCCACCATTGGCTCATGAAAAGTAGGTGGGCTGAAAATCTGAATATGGTAGACAAGGTAGCCTACCCCAAATTGTCCATCTCTCCACTTATGATAAGTTTAGAGTGTTGGCTGATCTTGGGCTGCAATAATTTTTCCCTAAAGTGGAAAGATGAGGACTATATCTCCAAATATCTCTCCTCCAACACTGCAAATAAAGTTGGCCCAAATCATTCCATATATGATGTGTTGGAAGTCACCACCATATGGATTCTATTCTCGTTCCTGTGATTTGGCAGATTTTGCAATACCAAATGGCAATACAACATCAAACCACTTTGGGATCTTAGAATCTAGCCCTCCTGGATCTAGGGAGGGATCTCTCTATAAAGAAAATAATAATATGTCTTTGAAGTTCAAATTAAGGTATTAGGATAGCTATAGGGAGAAAGGGTTTTTACTCTGTTTGTTTGGTTGGGAAACATGAAATAAGGGTTCAATGTAAGGTAGAGGAATGAGTAGTGAAGGATATTTTGGGTGATGGGGAGATAATTCAAAGAGAACACAAGTCCATTGGGAAATGGGGTCATAAAAGGGTTTTCTTGCAATTCAAATATCCAAGGCTTTCAAAGGGCTAGTCATGTAAAACAGAGGATCTCTTAAGATGACAGTGTGGGATGAAACAATAAGGAAATGAATGGGAATGACAAGGAAAACCTTCCAAGGTGACCACCTCAGAGTGAGTCTAGGGACAGGGCATGCCTTATACCTCTATGATCAAAACTCCTAATGAGGCTAACAATCTAGCATTCTTCCTGACTACTTTAAGACAATAGAAAAACATTTAAGTTTGACACAGAGTGAAGTCTAAGATCAAAGAGATAATTTTAACTTTCTCTGCTTTCGACATTCAACCCAAAGGGATCTTAGAAAGGCTAACTGTTAGAAAAAGGAACCTAGGGGACAGGGCTAACTCTAAATCTCCCTATTTCCTAATTCTTTCAGTTGAAACCAAACAAGAACATCCAAGAAACAAACTCTAAATTCATACATCAGTAAGCATGGAAAAACCAACTTCTATATTGGTTAAATTATGTTGAATTTTTTCTAAGATACTCAAATATCAGAAAACATAAAGATAAAAATGTGCAGGAAGCATTAGGGTACTTGCAGTAGTATATCCTAAGCTAAAATTACTATTTCTTATCAGAGAAAATGAAACATGATGTAAAATAGAGGGAAAACAATAACAAAGAAGTGACACGTCACCACTTATTTAGATCAGGATCCGATGAACATGCTTGTCATATTAGAAGAGAAAAACTAGTCACATACATTCTTTTCCAATAGCTTGATATCATCCAAAAATCATCTCCCAGCCCATTTACAACTACTACTCACAAAGTCTAACTCAGTAAAACAGCTTACAATTTTTGTTTTTTCAATAACCAAACAACATTTAAAATGTATCTCTCATGAGTTCTTATAGGTGAAAGAGTGATAGTAGTGGTAGATAGGATTTAAATGATTCATTAAAATAGAGGGAGAAGTGTCTTCGAAGCCCATTCTATTTTAATATCTTTACATTAGCTTTCAGTACCCTTTAGATGAATTAAGGGTCTTCGTCAGATTGATAATAACTCCAAGGGTATGTTATTGGAGGTACTTTCCTAGCTATAGTACTCTTTTTATACTCTAAGACAAGAAATGTGAAGATTTTTATTTCAGGTCTTCCATGCTTTGTAACTAATGCACTGATAGTTTTGAGGACTTCTTGTCAGAATAGTAACTACTCTGGAGCTCGATGAAGAATAGAGAATGGGTAGTAGTGATTTGGTCCTTTCTTCGATAAAAGGAATGTCCTGCTGATATATCCTCTGCCTGCTATGATCAATGATTTGTATTTAATCTATGATGATTTTGGAGTAGGCTTCTTTATCTTCAATATTATGCCTTTAACCCTTTAATCTTTTGTTGGTACACTTTAAACTTCTGTTGACCTGTTTTTGTGAATATACAGGTTACATAGGTGCCGGAGGGTTTATGTTAGGGTAAATAACACTGATCTTTGATAAACATGCATTTAAACCTCCTTAGTGGTGTATTCTTTTGTTATCTTGGCTCTGTGATGGTCCTTCTGCATTATGAGTCACCTGTCTATGACTGTGAAGACTGTATGGATTCATCACCACTGAAACCTGCAAAAAATGAAAAACATGTTATAAAAACCAACGGGAGTGGGGAAGGCTGCTTCAGAGGCTCGTGGGGATGGAGGAGCAGTGATGGTAAAATATGGATGCAGCGGAAAACGTGATGAAAATCATGGCAGAAGGCGAAAACAAGTCTGATGGGAGTTTGGGTGCGACGTGAGTTCTGAACCATTCGATTAGAACAATCAACGATGGGGATTGCTCGATGTAGTCATTTGGGAGATTGGATGAATGGAAATGGATGGGGGAGAGATTAAACGAGAGTCGTTCGATCTCAAAGATCAACGACCAAGATTAAAAGTGCAAATGTCATTGAGGGCAGCGGTATAGCGGAAAACCGGCAGTGGTTTTTGCGTTGCGTTTTGGGGCATAGGCAGTATTTCCATAAACAATGTGATTCCATATAGCATATGACGCGTGTCCCTCCTAATACTGCTTATTTCATAATTTTTTTTGCATTAAACCTCTGGCGTGAAGATTTTGTGATATGTAATGTCAGTCGTTGGATGATCTGCTTCAGATCCGACGGTGCAGATCACACATGACGAGGAAGTTGTGCGGACAAGGAATGGTGGGGCCGACATTTATTTTGTCGTGTAGCGGAAACATTAAGTGGCGGGGTAAAAGTTTAAGTGAAAAACTAATTTCATCGGGTTAAGTCCGGACCATAACATTTCTCAGATCGATGGTCGAGATTAAAATATGGATCAGAGGTTTTGAAAGTGAAAGTTAGGTAAATGGGCGGAGGAAAGGAGACCTGATGGCCCGATGGTCATTGATCTTGTGCAGATCAACGGTCTATATTCATTTAACTCAAAATGTCGGGGAAATGGAAAAACAAAGGAAATATGGGTTTACCATGGGGAGGGTTCATTTTTTAGAGCCCGGTTGCGGGGCTAGGGCATGTGGAGGATAAAAGCTAAAGTATATAAGCCCTCGGGGGCTAAAAAAACTTTATAGTGCAAAAAGGGTGTTTTAGGCCAAAAAACAGGGATTTTTAGGCCAAAGGAGGGATTCTGATAGGCAAAAGAAGGTATTTTTAAACCAAACAAAAGGGAAATATAAGGTTTAAAGGGGTTTAGGATGAGATGGAGGTTGAAATGAGGGTCTACAGAGGAAATTTTGTGAAGGTAATGAGGATGACAAATGGGGAATTTTGTGGGAGTGAAATGGATAAAATGGAGGCCTTTTTTAGAGCAACTTCTTTCACAAACAGCAAGGTTCATCAATGGAAACAGCAGTGAAGATTATTTGAAGGATGGAAGACACAGGAGGCTTCAAGAATGATATATTTAGAAAGGAAATGTCTCTCTTGAAGGCTCAGAAACATGCTTAGCCACCTTTTTGCTTTGAAAAAAGATTATAGGTGGCTAACAGTGCCTCCACATGGGGATGGCATCTTCTTGAAGGTGTCAAAAATATTAGATATAATATTTGGAAGTAGGCGAGGGCCTGGTCCTTGACCATATTTTTTTTCTTTCATCAACCGCTGCATACGTGATGTGCACTATATCAGCATAAAACATTTTCCCAAACAACTACCTACCCATCCTACTATCCTAACATTTTTTTCTTCAAGGTGCATTTGGACTTGCATACCTTCTTCATCATTATTTTTTTTATTGAAAGAAAAAAATAATCTAATTCTACCCTTATTCCTCCATGAGACTAGATGAAACAGTTGGAATCATAGCTTCTCTACCTAAACTAATATCTGCTAGGATTAAACTGTCTGGTAGATTTTCATTCTCTACATTCTAAAACATAAATTTAAATACAGACAAACCAATATTAGACTGTCTAATTTTCCGTGGGTCCATGGCATAAATACAAGTAGCACATGAACTAAAACTTTGCAGAAAACTAAAACAAAATTGTGAAGGCTTCAAATTCTGAAAATTAAGAGCATCCTTCCTTCTTCTTGTGACTCAGATTTTGAGCTTTTTAGAGTCACCTTTCTCTCTTCATTCCAGCTCTGGTTTTGATCTTGTTAGAGTTGTTTCTTCTTATTTTCTTTGCTGGTTCAGGTCTTGAGCATGTTAGAACCAACCTGTCACTTTTTCTGGCTCAAGTTTTGATCTGATTTGAGCCATTCTTTTGGAACTTCATCAGTTCAATATTTGGGCTTGTCTGAACCTTTCTTCTTATATTTTTTTTTATTTTTCTTTTTCCAAACAAAAAAAAGCAATGGTATTTACAATGGAAGTGAAAAATTTAAACTGAACTCCAGCAGAAATAATTCTTGAGCATCCTGCCATTGACAGGACCCCCAAACAAATATGTACCATCTAATTCTTGCAGAAAAAATGCATTGGGACCAATAGCAGATTGAATGATGTAAAGGCCTTGCCATAAACTATCAAACTTGCCATGCTTACCCTTATCCTCTCTCCTACAGTCCCATTTGAGTACCTTGTCCCCAATTTTTAAATCATAGGCCTTTGTCCTTTTATCAAACAACTTTTTGATGTTCTCTTGCACTTTCTAAGCTCTGTTGTAGACTTCTTCCCTTGTCTGCTAGAGATGTATGGTCTGATTGATCCTCTTTACCATGCTGTCTTCTTCTGACTATATTTCTTGGACCAATTTTATCACTGGCACCCCTAAATTGGTAGGGAATACTACATCTGCTCCATAAACTAGCTGATAGGGAGACATTCCAATGGATTTCTTTGTTGTCAACCTGTCTGCCCATAAAGCATGCACCAGCTTATTATGCCATGATTTTTTACTTTCTTCCAGCAGCTTCTTGATGATGGTCACCAAACTCTTATTTGATGATTCTACCAGCCCATTACCTTGAGGGTAATAAGAAGTAGAATGACCAAGTGCAATATGATACCTATGGCAAAAATCAATCATCTTTTTGGAACCAAATGCAGCAGCATTATCAGTGATAATTTTACTAGGGCAGCCAAATCTAGATAGGATATGGTCTTCAAGGAATTTTATGATGACTGAGTCTGTGGAATTCCTAGAAGGGATGGCCTCTATCCATTTGGCGAAATATTCAGTGGCTGTGAGTATCCATCTATGTTGGGCATATGAAGCAAGATGGATTTCCCCTATGAAGTCTAGGCCCCACTGTTGAAAAGGAACTTCAACAGTGATTGGTTGTAAAGGTAAAGGAAGGAGTTTTCTTTTGCCCTCAAATATTTGGCACTTGTGGCAGGTAACTATCATTCTTTGGACATCTTGGAAGAGGGTGGGCCAGTAATAGCCATCTCTAAGGATTTTATTGGTAGTGGTTTTCTAGTAGATATGGCCTCCACACTCTCCTTCATGAAAATCATGTTTTATTCTATCTGCATCAACTTCAGGCAAACATTTAAGCAGTAAACCATTGGCATTTTTCCAATACAAAAATTCATTTAAAATGCAATAATTTCTAGCTTTCAACTTTAAAAACCTTGCCTTTGCCTTAGCTAAATCAAGAGGAGCATTTAGATTGGTGAGCACATACAAGATATCAGCATACCAAGGTGATTTTTGGAACTGTTCTTCAACATTAGCAACTGGTAATCCTTCCTGTTCATCCAAAGCATCTACCATATTAATGTCAAGGGCTTGTAATTTAGATTCGGCCATTAACTATGTTAAGCCTTGACCCTTGATGAGTTTAGGGGGTTTGATTTCCAGATCATATTCTAGTATCACTGCAATCCACTTGCCTCTTTTTCCATCTGGATCTTGTGAAAAAATGTCTTTTACCACTATATTAGGCACAAAGGAAATAATATGAGAATGTAAAATGTAGACTCTGAAGTCTTTCAAGGCCTTTACCAAAGCATAAGCCTTTTTTTCCATGATATTATATTTCAGAGGTGCGTCTCTTAATGCCTTGCTGAAAAATGCAATTGCTGCTCTTGTCCTTCTAGATTTTTTTACAATAAGACAGCAGCCACAGTATGTTCTGATGCAAATGAGAAGATGAGGAAATCCTTAGTAAAATTAGGGCTGATGAGAACTAGTGCTTGGGTGATTGCATGTTTTACCAGTTCAAAATACTTGTTGGCTTCTAGATTCCACTTAACTCCTACTTCTTTCTTTAGCATGTTTGTCATGTTCCTAAGGAGTTCTTCTAGGTTGGGTATAAACCTCCTCAAGAAATTAATCTTCCCAATAAAGGATTGCAATTCCTTGATGTTTCTTGGGTGGCTAATCTGCAATATACCATCAAATATTTTTGGGTCTATTTTAATCCATTTTTCAGATATAATATGACCAAGAAGTTTACCTTCTTGGAGACCAAACACTGTCTTTTTGGGATTTAAAGATAGCCCATACCTTTGCATTTCTCAAATGTTTAAGGTGTTCTTCATCAGTTTTGGACTGAACTGTAATGTCATCAAGGTAAATTACAATAAAGTGACCTATTTCTTCTAAGAATGCAATGTCCATGGCTCTTTGAAAGGTGGCACCAACATTCATTAATCCAAAAGTCATTTTCACATACATGAAAGTTCCCCAAGGAGTGGTGAAGGTTGTTTTAAGCTGATCTTCTGGGAGCACTAACATCTAGTTGTATCCTAAAAATCCATCTAACAGTGAAATCCTCCTAGAACCAACTACCCTTTGTATTATATGTTCCATTTTGGGAAAGGGGTAATTGTCCTTTAGTGAGACTCTATTTAAGTTCCTGAAATCGATACATAGCCTAATTTCTCCTGTCTTTTTCCTTATAGCCACAAAGTTAGATACCCAATTTGATAACCTCACAGGGACTATGATTCCAGCCTCATACATTTTCTTAATTTCTTTTTCTACCAGGGGTAACTGTACAGGGTTTATTCTACGCAGTTTTTGCCTAAAAGGTTTCTGGTTTTCTTTCAATGGGATCTTATGTTGGATGATCTCTGTGTCATAGGCCTTCAAATATTCATAGCTCCAAGCAAGAACATCAACAAAATATTTAAATAAATCAATGTATTTATGTTTTATATGTGCTGGCAAAGTTTTAGATAATTTGATCATTTTAGGCTGGTCCTTGCTGCCTATATTGCATTCTTCCACATCAGATTCAGTGGGTTTTATAGTGGGCTTCTTTGCCACATCATTAAAATCAAATAAGTCCTCAAGAGGTGTTAGTCCTCTGGGTATGCTTTTGTCTTTGGACTGTAGTACCTCTATGTCTTCTTTATCTGTGTTCATGTATTCTTCTGTTTGGTTTTCAAAATCTCTGGTCAACATTTTTATTTCTATAGTAGGGAATAGTTTTTCTTCATCAGGGGGCTCTTTATATAAACTGTCTTTACTGAGCTTAAAGTTTGAATCAGGTAATTCAAACTCATTCTTGGACAGTAGGAAATCCTCTATCTATTTTTCACCCTCAAAGACCTGCCAATATTTTTCATTATCTGGTACTACTGGTCTGTATTTTTTTTGGACAATGATTTCTTTGTCACTGAGTGGTTTTTGACATGAACTAGCAACACAATCCAATCCGTTGGCAAGTATGTTTTTTCTTCTAGGGAAAAGCACAAGTTCATATTCTAAAAATGTTTTCAAAAGATCCATGGCATCATTTCTATATGCCCTTAATCTAGGATGTTTGGCAGTGTACTCTCCATTTATTTGTTTGATGACCAGTTCTAAGTCTCCATGGACCACTATCCTCTTAGCTCCTATTTTTTTTAATAGATGCAGTCCTAAGAGGAGAGATTAATACTTTGCTATGTTGTTCGTGCATTTAACATTTAGCCTGAAGGCATGACTCTCAACATAATTTTTTTCAGTATTGTGCAACCATACCCCAGCTCCTGCATTCCTTTTAGTGCAAGACCCATCAATGCTCATGCTCCATAAGGAATTTTTTGTAGATTTGTTATTAGTTTCCTCCCTATTTTCATCTTGTTTCCTGAGGTCAGAAGGCTGATGGGAAAACTGCTCTCTACTGTCTTGGTTTTTATTTTCTAATTTTTCAAACTGTTCAGATGTTTCTCCCTTGTTTTCCTCTGCGGTTTGAATTTTTGTTCTCTATCTCTTGCTCATCTGTAAACTCATCATTATAAAGGATAAAAGAGTCCAGGTTTGTATGGATAGAGTAAAGGGGGGAATTTTATGGTTTCTTTAAGCTACTTACCATAAATTTCATGTGTGCTTCCCTATATAGTCTTCTAGACTGGCTAAAAATGGGGATAGTGGCATATGTCATGTCCATTTTCATTGTACCCTATAGCTTGGCACACCATGACCTTGACAACAACATGGCATACTTGGGAGGTACATCAGCCACTACAACATCAATTACCATGCACTTGGTTGGGATTTGGGTCAAATTCACACAGAGATCTTTGATCAGGCCCAAACACTTCACTCTGCTAGAGTCAAAAGAATACAAATCCTTATATGGTCTGGTTATCTCTAGGCCTAATTTTTCCATGATCACTTTTGGCATGAGGTTGTGAAAAGCCCCTGAGTCATGCATAGCATTATGTAGGATTTTTTCATGGATATGTAGAATGACATAGAAAGGAGGCACTACTCCTTCCTGAAATTTTCCTTCAATTTTTGGGCCAAACAAGAGAGCTGGTTGATCATCATTTAAGTTGACAGAGTCATTATTTCCTCCTAAGTTTAAAGCTTTCAAAACTTGACATTTATATACATCCTAGGTGACCAACTCAGTGACAGGGACGAAAATTTTGATTTTGGCAATTTCACTCTCTAGATTGAAAGGAGATTGACTCTTTGAAAGGTTCAATTCCGTTTTTTTGGTCACTTTTTTATTGGCAAAATCAACTTGCTGATTTTCACTATGTACATTGGTTGAAACTGTTTTATTAGGGGCATTAGCTGCAATGCTAGTGCTGCTGGTTTCTAGTCTTGGTTTATCAATGGTTTGGATGTCTTTGTCCTTGTTTTTTCTAGAACTCTCAACTACTATTTTGTTGCTTTCATTAGTCCCTTTAGGAGTATTTTCAGGTATTTTCTTAAAAGTGATTTCAGAGGTTTTTGGTTTGGGAGTTTCTGGGTTCTTTCTACTTCTGAGATCATATTTTTTTCAGACCTGCATGATGGAATTCTCAAATCCTAACCTATATTCTTCATAGTCTAACCCTTTCTCATCCCAATTTGTGTGTGAGGTTTAGTTAACTTCTGAGAAAAAGGTGTGATCTTGGTTATCCACTTCCACCATGTTTATAATAATTCCCTCTGATTCTTCTAGTATTCCCTCATCCTCATCAAGGAAATTTTCTTGGAATGGAGGTATGATTTGTTGGTCAGAATCCCTTTGTCTATTGGGAGGAGTGTTTCTCCTAAATTTTTGGTTCTGTTTTTTAGACTGATTTATATTCTTATTATTGGCTTGGAAAACCATTTTCTCCATCATTCTTTCTAGCCTATCCAAGTTTTTTGCTAGATTATCAAATTTGGAATCAGATGTAGAAGTTGTGGTATCTTCCCTATAGGGTACCTTCTTTTTAGCCCTCATCCTAGCTCTTTTTTCAATTAATTTTGCTCCTACGCTCACATCTCCCTTCTGCATGTCTTCTAGAGTTGAATAGTCTCTCTCCCTTAGTTGATAGGCCATGTTAGCATTGAAACCTTCAGGATATTTCACTAAGGCCATTCCTTGGGGAGGTTTCATGTGGGGTGGAAGAGCATTGTAGACACTATTAAACCTGGTGGAGTAATCATAAACACTCTCTCCCTGATTTCTTTTAGGACCTTTATACTCTGCTAATATTTGTAGAGGGTTGATTTTGATTTCCCATTTTTTTATGAATGTTTGATGTAAGGCAGGGAGATCATTTATACTGTGAGGAGTTAAAATCTTAAACCATTTCTTGGCCTCTCCTCCTAAGCTTTGGGCAAATATTCTCATCTTAACGGTCTCATATTCTATCTCCATATAATCAAAGGCATCATTCATCCTATCCACATGCTGTTGAGTAGTAGTGTATTCACTTCCAGTGAAATGGGGAATTTTGGACTGATATTCATTGGGCAAAGGAGCCAGAGGCTGTGGCAACACTAGGGGAGCATACCATGCTTCCATGATAGTGTTTTTTGGGGGGAAAGGAGTAGCTTGGATAGCAGGAATGTGGATGATAGAAATGCTTGGACCAACCACAAACTGTTGAGAAGACTTAGGGTGAGAGAGACCCAAGTTATAAATGAGGTGGATGTTAGGAGGTGTTGATGTAGGGGTTCCAATGTCACTAATATGTTGACCACTATGCAGTGGTGAAATTGTAGGCTCAAATTCTGTCTGATCTATACCACTGAATGACTTAGTTCTTGGTATATTACTTGGTAAATCTAAATCAACTTGGGTTTATGATAGAGCTACAAGGTTTTCAGGTGCTAAGTTAGCTCTATGAATGGGTCTGACAATAGCTGGATCCATAGATGTGAGGGACTTCCAAAGAATTCTCTCTAAATTGTCAACTATTTCAGGAGGATTTGGATCAGGAGAAGCTCTCGTATGGATTTTCCTTGAAGCTAGTATGTTGAGTTTTCAGACTCAACGAAGAAAGTTAGCCATGTATAACAATATTTAAGAGGCAAACTATCCTTAAACAAAGAAGCTTAATCCTATGTGTTTCCTTTAGTATTTATGATGTTGTAATGAAACTGGTCTCACAATGGAATCTTGTGAAAACAAAGATAATCAACACGCCTACTGATCACCAGTGGAGTCTTTTGGTCATTTAGGAACTGTGGAGTCGCCAGGTGGAGGGTTTAAAATGTTTTGAAGAAGGCTGTTGTCCACCATCAGTAATATATACCAAATCGAGGCTAATTGGTTCTCTTTTCCCCAACGGAGTCACCATTATGTTGTGGTTCTTGTGATTTGTCAGATTTGGCAATACCAAATGACAAGACAACATCAAACCACTTTGGGATCTTAGGATCTAGCCCTCCTAGATCCAGAGAGGGATCTCTCTATAAAGCAAAGAATAATATTTCTTTGCAATTCAAATTAAGGTATTAGGCTAGCTATAGGGCACAAGGGTTTTTGACTTTGTTTGTTTGGTTGGGAAACATGAAAGAAGGGTTCAATGTAACGTAGAGGAATGAGTAGTGAAGGATGTTTTGGGTAATGCGGAGATAATTCAAAAATAACACAAGTCCATTGGGCAATGGGGTCATAAAAGGGTTTACTTGTAATTCAAATATCCAAGGATTTCAAAGGGCTAGTCATGTAAAATAGAGGATCTCTTAAGATGATAGTGTGGGATGAAACAATAAGGAAATGAATGGGAATGACAAGGAAAACCTTCAAAGGTGACCACTTCGGAGTGAGACTAGGGACAGGGTATGCCTTATAACTCTATGATCAAAACTCCTAATGAGGCTAACTCCAAAGACAACAATCCAGTAGTCCTCTTGACTAATTTCAGACAATAGAAAAAAATTTAAGTTTGAGACAGAGTGAATTCTAAGATCAGAGAGAGAATTTTAACTTTCTCTGCATTCGACATTCAACCCAAAGGGATATTAGAAAGGCTAACTATTGGAAAAAGGAACCTAGCGGAGAGGGCTAACTCTAAATCTCCCTATTTCCTAATTCTCTCAGGTGAAACCAAACAAGAACATCCAAGAAACAAACTCTAAATTCATACATCAGTAAGCATGGACAAACCAACTTCTATACTGGTTAAATTATGTTGAATTTGTTCTAAGATGCACAAATAGGAGAAAACATAAAGATAAGAATGTGCAAGAAGCATTACGGTACTTGCAGCAGTATATCCTAAGCTAAAATTACTATTTCTTATCGGAGAAAATGAAACATGATGTAAAACAGAGGGAAAACAATAACAAATAAGGGACACATCACCACTGATTTAGATTAGGATCTGATGAACATGCTTGTCATATTAGAAGAGCAAAACCAGTCACATACATTCTTGTCCAATAGCTTGATATCATCCAGAAATCATCTCCCAGCCCATTTACAACTATTACTCACAAAACTCTAACTCAGTAAAACATCTTACAATCTTTGTTTTTTCAATAACCAACCAACATTTACAATGTATTTCTCATGAGTTCTTATAGGCGAAAGAGTGATAGTAGTGGTAGATAGGATTTAAATGATTCATTAAAATAGAGGGAGAAGTGTTTTCGAAGCCCATTCTGTTTTAATATCTTTACATTAACTTTCAGTACCCTTTAGATGAATTAAGTGTCTTCGTAAGATTGATAATAACTCCAAGGGTATGTTCTTGAAGGTACTTTCCTGGCTATAGTACTTTGTTTATACTCTAAGAAAAGAAATGTGAATATTTTTCTTTCAGGTCTTCCATGCTTTGTAACTAATGCACTGACAATTTTGAGGACTTATTGTCAGAATAGTAAATACTCTGGAGCTCGATGAAGAATAGAGAATGGGTAGTAGTGCTTTGGTCCTTTCTTTGGTAAAAGGAATGTTCTGCTGATATATCCTCTATGCTGCTATGATCAATGATTTGTAGTTAATCTGTGCTGACTATGGATTAGGCTTCTTTATCTTCAATATTATGCCTTTAACCCTTTAATCTTTTCCTGATACACTTTAAACTTCTGCTGACCTGTTTGTGTGAATATACAGGTTACATAGGCACCAGAGGGTTTATTTCAGGGTAAATAACACTGATCTTTGATAAAAATTATTTTAAACCTCATTAGTGGTGTCTTCTTCTGCTATTTGGCTTTGTGATGGTCCTTCTGCGTTATGAGTCACCTATCTGTGACTGCGAAGACTGTATGGATTCGTCACCACTGAACCCTGCAAAAAATGAAAAACATGTTATAAAACCTAGCAGGAGTGGAGAAGGATGCTTCAGAGGCTCATGGGGATGGAGGAGCAGTGATGGAAAAAGGTGGATGCAGCAGAAAACCTGATGAAAATCATGGCGGAAGGCGAAAATAGGCCTGATGGGAGTTTGGGTGCGATGTGAAATGTGAACCATTGGATTAGAACAATCAACGGTGGGGATTGCTCGATGTAGTCATTTGGGATATCATATGAATGGAAAATGGATGGGGGTGAGATTAAGTGAGAGCCGTTCGATCTCAGAGATCAATGGCCAAGATTAAAAGTGCAAATTACATTAAGGAGGGCAGTGGTATAACAGAAAACTGGCAGTGGTTTTCACATTGAATTTTGGGGGGTAGGTGGTATTGCCATAAACAATGCGATTCCATACAGCATTTGACGTGTGTCCCTCCTAATACTGCTTATTTTGCAAAAACAATTGGCCTTAAACCTCTCACACGAAGATTTTGCGACATGTAATGTCAGCCGTCAGATGATCGGCTGCAGATCTGACAGTGCGGGTCGCACACGACGGGGAAGTTGCGTGGATGAGGAATGGCGGACCCGACATTTATTTTTTCGTGTAGTGGAAACATTAAGTGGTGGGGTAAAAATTTAAGTGAAAAACTGATTTCATCGGGTTAAGTCCCGACCATAAGATTTCTCAGATGGACGGTCGAGATTAAAATATGGATTGGAGGTTTTTAAAGTGAAAGGAAAGTGAATGGGCGGAGAAAATGAGACCCGATGGCCTAATGGCCATTGATCTTGTGCAGATCAACGATCTATATTCATTTAACTCAAAACGTAGGGGAAATGGATAAACAAAGGAAATATGGGTTTAGCATGGGGAGGGTTCATTTTTTAGCCCCCGGTTGTGGGGATAGAGCATGTGGAGGATAAAAGCTAAAGTATATAAGCCCTCGAGGGATAAAAAAACTTTGTAGTGCGAAAAGGGTGTTTTATGGAAAAAACTAGGGATTTTTAGGCCAAAAGAGGGATTCCGATAGGCAAAAGAAGGGATTTTTAAACGAAACAAAAGGGAAATATAAGGTTTAAATGGATTTAAGCTGAGATTGTGGTTGAAATGAGGGTCTACAAAGGAATTTTTTTGAAGGGAATGAGGATGAAAAATGGGGAATTTTTTGGGAGTGAAATGGAGAAAATGGAGGCCTTTTTTAGAGCAGCTTCTTTCACAAATAGCAGGGTTCATCAGTGGAAATAGCAGTGAATATTATTTGAAGGATAGAAGACACACGGAGGCTTCAAGAATGATAGATTTACAAAGGAAAATTTTCTCTTGAAGGCTCAGAAACATGCTTAGCCACCTGTTTGCTTTGACAAAATATTATAGGTGGCTAACAGATTCCATTCAATCCTATTGCCCCCCTCATAAAGAGACAAATGTATTACTGCGGAGGCCATATTATCTCCCATGCTCCCCTTATAACATGTACTGTAAAAAATATGGATATATTCTCTCCCAAAGGACACATCCATCCAATGTGTCTCTCTCCCACACATGCTCCTCATAAAGATAGAAATAATAGAAACTTAAGGAGCCAAAATCAGAATCATGATTGCTGCCATATGCAATAAGTGAGAAGGAAAATGGTCCCTCAAGTGTAACCAACACAGTTTTACTCTCAACTGCAATAGAGACTGATAAAGTGTGTGGATTTTCAACCACTTGCTTGCTGCCCCAATCTCCTCATAAGTATGGAGGAAGTGAATGATGTATGGTGTAAAGTGAGGATGTCCTCCATAATACATCTCCTCCCCAAGTCCTCCTGAGGAGTGGCTATCAACCATGCTTATGGCCTCAAGTAGACCATGAAGCCTGAAAGAAAGAATGCTCCTCCTTGGAGCAACATCCTGCACATATATGGTTAAGGGATACATACATACATTATACAAATCATCATGTAAATAATCAACACCCTTACCATATGTTTTGTTCATGCAAAGGGAGTATCTCATAGATGATTCTCCTCTTATCTCCACATGATCCATGCATCTCCTCATATGTTGATCATTAAATATTATGTAAGAAAAATTATCCTTGGAATACTCCACTAACATCCAGGAGCTCCAACATGGATCTATCCTCCATAGTGACAGTGCTGATGATCTCTCATGAAGAACATCTGTCATATGCTCATCCTCCTCTTTGACATCTCCCATGCCAAATATGCAAGTTGGAAGGCTGCTATCCTTCCCCTGATGCTTCTGCCATAGCGCAGAATCTGAACTGAGAGTGGGTAAATATGATGTTTAGAGAATGACTCTCTCCTCCTTGAGTCTACCCAAGACTCTCAGCGTTGTACAATTTCCTCCCAACGTTTCCACTCCTTTGTAATCCATGAATGGTGCTTCAACATATGAAGCATCTATCATCATCTACAGATCTGGTGGTCTCCTTGGTGAAATGTCTCTATGCAATGAGACATCCTCATCAAGAGTAGACTGCATACATGAATGGAAAGACTTGTCCCTGCTTTTACTACGCAATCCAGTCTTCCTCTTTGGTGTATCAACCTCATGAAATAGATAGGGATCTATGCTCCTCATCACATGATGTTGGTAATCCTCCCTATCTCCTCCTTGTATCTCCATAGTTTCACACCTCATCATCAATGGCACATGTAGATCATGAGTTGTGCCTTGATCTCCACACATGAGATCCTGGGGACTTCGTTGCAAAGATGCAAGAATCCCTCTACTTGGAGCAAGAGATCCTCCTTCCTCTCAATGAGGCACCAGATAATATCTATAAGTGATAGCATTGTTGCCCTAAATATCTGCAACATGAATGGGCAACCTCCCAATGATTGGATCCCTCTTTGAAAAGGAGATCTCCATGCTCCCTTGCACAAAGGTGTGAGGTGAAAGTCTTTCTTTCGGCAAGGTATGGTGCAAGTTCTCAGCCTCCTCCATGGATTCCTGAAGTGGTTTTGAGTTTCCATGCAAGGATTTTTTTTGAGTATCCTTGTTTAGCTCCACCATATTTGTATCATGAATCTTTCTATCAAATATTTTCACTAAGGCCTTAGTGAAAATTTCATAATATGTAGTGTTTACATTTTTTAAAGAAAAGGATTCAAAGATCCACCAGACATAGGTCTTACCTCTCAAATGCAGTGCTACAGCTTTGATGGCTTCATCCTCAAGAGTCTGGTGCTGCTGCAAGAAGGTATCTAACTCCTCCACCCAAGCTCTGGATGAACATATAGGTGACCCTTCAAAAGTAGATAGAAGAAATCTATCCTGTTGCTTTCTTCCCTTCACCTTGATCTTGAAAAACTCTAAAAAATTGAGATGATCTCATAATTTATGCGTTTTAGAATCATATTATTTCAGGAGATAACTAAGAGTTTCCCTCCTAGCAACCTATTCTCCACTTTCCATCTCCCCCCTGACAATCCTGGGCATGTGACTGCGCCGTGTATTATGGTGTGTGGCTGCTTGCTCACACTATGAAAATCTAGAGTTTGCTTTAGATTCAAACTCTTTCGGATATTATCCATACATATCCCTCCTTATCTTCTTGAGATCTACATGAATGTCTTGTACATATTTTGGGAGAATATTTGTAAGCCTATCTCCTTCCTCTCCTCTAGAAGTTGGAGTCTTTTTCCTGCTTATATCTCTGTCTCCTTCTTGATGAGAATAGGAAGTGCAGGGTTCTTCCTCTTCTATTTTCTTATCCTCCTTGGGGAGGTCCTTCATGGATCTGAAATATGATGAGATAAAACCCGTCCTCTTCAATATTCTAACCTCTTTGGCTAAGAGTCACATTCTGATCCAAGAAATTTGCTTTGATACCACTGTAATATCCCAAAATGGGATCTGTCACCAATACATGGCTGGAAAATGCATTTTCCAGAAATGCATGCAACAAGATTTGCAACCAAGACCTGGATCCCTTAGATCATTGCATATAAGACCGAAATCTAAGAGGAGGCTCAAAATAAATAACTCTAGGTGGGTTAAATAGGTCTCTTACACCTAGTTTCCTTAGAAAACTACCCAATGGAGGGTCTGCAACAGTTCTTGAACAAGGGATGGAATAACAATGTTATTTTTATTAGCTATGAGACAAGAAGATGTAAATATCCTTCCCTTCGATATTATTGCAGAAAATTTATACAATGATTTGAGGAATCAATCACTCAAGCTAGGGAATGAAAGCCTCAACAAAACATGTATAAGAAATTGAGGAACACTGCTACCCAAAATTTACAGAAGGCTATATCAGCACAGTTTATAGGAGACAATGCAACACTCTGAATGATAATAAAATTATATGACAATATATAGCTCAAGAAACGTGGGGGAGCAAGTTCTCAACCCCTGAAAACAATAGTACATAAATCCTTAAAAGGATTGGCTAAAATAGATACAAAATGGAAAAACTGCAAAAAATGTCAGAGTTGTAGTGTAGCAGCTGCAACTCAGAAAATGGATGGAGATGACTAAAGATGATGCACAATACGAAATATACCTCCTCCAACAGATCTCTCAAGTGATAGGCTGATCCTAACACTGAAAATCTGACCCTCCAAAATAGTGGTGCAAACCCCCACTGCAGATACACACTTGAATAATGAAGTCAAGGAGAGGGATTGTGCTGTAATAGATGGGAGATGCTTGGCCTAATGCCAAGATATGAAAATAAGCTCTGAAATATTCCTAACTGATCTCCCGGTGGAATAGAAGTTCCCTCTTCTGAAATATAAGCCCCGAAAGTGGTGTTATGGAACTCTCCACTGCAACACCCTGCAACACAACCCAGCTCTAAATAGAAACTGCACTGTAGCTGAAGGAGGTGGCCTTGGCCTTGAGCCTAAATGTGGAGAAATGCAGATAAATCCCTCAAGAGGCCTCTCAAGAAGGAGAAGGAATCCTAAACAGGAATTCCTTGTGCTATATAGCACTGCAACTCTGCTAAACAACTAAGAATGCAAAGAGTCTAGATAGACCAAAATCAAATACTCAAACATCATCCTCTATGGCTACCTCTTCCTCCTTTTATGCAAATGAAAACCTTCTTGCCTTGGACCCCACACATTAGAGTTTCCTCCACCAAGTGATATTCCTCCCATTCAAAATACGTTGTCTTCCCAAGAAATCCACACCCTCTTTGGCATCGTTGTTGACTTGGTCAAACTTGACCTTGTCCTCATGCATTTTCCCCTTTTCACACTGGAAGGTGAAAAATAAAGACATTCTATTAATCCATTTCACACTATGAGGGATTTTATTCCTACTCATGGGTCTCCTCAGCCATTTTATTGACCTCCTAGATGATATAAGCAAAATAAATGTTCAAATTAGCTTCTTGCTAATTTTGGGAACATTACATTATGGGAGATGTCTTTGACAAGACACATGTCAAAGAATGGAGTTATGAGTGGGCAGGAGCCTATTTGCATAGGCCAACAGTGTTGTCACTTGGTAGCTTGGGGTTATTGATGGAGTGTCCCCACGATCACTTCACACTTGATGCACTTGGTGGACAAGGAGGAGGTGAGGATGATGAAGTAGTGGATGGAAACATCTATTACAATGATATGATCTTCTTAACTTGGATTTCCAAGCATGAGAAGAGTGATCTTCATGCAACACATGCTTTATTCCTCTTCATAGTAGTGTGTCATATTACTATGAAGGAATTATTCACATACATATGCATCATCTTGCTCTCAACACATGGTAAGAATATTGTTTTTTCATCCTTGGATTATCTAACACAATATTTGGATACTCTTATCATTCATATTCAGTGCATTTCTCCACAAGAGGGCAAGATTTTCATCGAGCTCCATGGTCAACATTGGGCCAAATTGTATGATGGAGATAGCCATGTCTTATATGGCCTTGGGAAAGTGTTTTATTTCATGTATGTTTAGTTGATTTACCCAGCCATTTTTTATTTATCAGTAGATGTCATGACATACAGAATTATCCATGTAAGAAAAAAAAAAATCATGTAATGTTCTGAAGCAGCAGTTTGGAAAACTGCGCTGTCACTTTGGAAAAATGCACTGTCACTATTGGGAAAACTGTTGGTACCTTCTTGCACCACATGAAACCTTTATAATTTTCCTCATTTTGATGCTAATCATGATTTAATTTGTTTATATTGGTCTTATTTGTATTGGAAGCATGATTGGGAGAGAGACACATGAGTTGGATGTGTCCTTTGGGGAAGAGGATTCGCACACTTTTTGCATTGCATGTTATAATGGGAGCATAGAGGAGACATGACCACCACAACAAAACACTTGTTTCTTTTTTTTGAGGTGGGCCATGTGATTGATGGGATTCCATATAGTGATGATTTCCTATCCATCACATATGGGATGATTTGGGCCAGCTTGATTCACAGCGTTGTAGAGGAGATCTTTGGAGATCTAGTCTTCATCTTGCCACTTAAGAGAAATTGTTTTGCAACCCATGATCAACATATGCTATACACTTATCATAAGCAGAGAGGAGTAAAATTTGGGGTAGGCTCCTATGTCTACCATGTTTATATTTTAGCCCACCTACATTGCATGAGCTCAAGGTGGAGGAGCATTTCCAGGAGTTGCCATGTTGGGAGGTGACTCATTTTGTATGGATGATTGGTTGGGGATGGAGGATCCACATGGGAAGGATGTTTACCAATAAATTTTAGATTCCATGACTTGAGAGGACCTCTAGACAACACCTTATTGCCTCCTTGAGTACTTTACTTATTCATGATGATAGCCATTTGGCTAGCTTTCATGCTTGGGAGGGGAAATTTGGAGATTCATTGACGAGACAACATCTCATTCCTTGGAGGATTACATCATACATGGATGATACAGTAGGAGGAAGGGAGACCTATCAGTTATATCCTTGCTGTTGCTTGAGGACAAGCAACATTTTGGAGGGGAGGACTGTAATATTCCAAAATTAGCATGCAGCTAATTGGAATATTGATTTTTTTTATCACCTAGCAGCTAATAAATGGGTAAGGAGGCCCATGCATATTAAAAAAATGTATAAAATCCCTCATAGTGTGGAAAGGGATCATCAGAGGAGCTTGATTTCACACCGTCATGTGTGAACAGGGTCATTTGCATGTGGACAAGGTCAACTTTGACCAAGTCAACAGCGCTGGGATAGGAGGTGGGGAACACTTAGAGAAATAGTGAAATATGAATGGGAAGAGGTTTCTTTGGCGAAGGAAAACCTAACGAGTGGGACCCATGGTGAGAGGGCTTTCACTTTTTTAAAAGGAGGGCAAGGCAGCCATTTTATTTCATGTTATGTATTATTTATTTTATGGTTTGTTTAGACTTTATGAATTCTCCTACTGTTTAGCAGAGTTGCGGTGCTGCTTAGCACAAGGCATTCCTATATACAAATTCCTTCTCCTTCCAAGAGAGGCCTCTTGAGGGAACTACTCTTAATTTATCCACATTCATTCTTGAGGCCAAGCATCCTCCTTCAGCTACAACGCAGTTTCTGTTTAGAGCTAGGTTGTGTTGCAGGGTGTTGCAGTGTAGGTTACTGAACACCAGTTCCTATACTTATTTTTCAAAGGAGGAAGCCTTCATTCTTTTGGAGGATCAGTTAGGAATATATCGAAGCATATTTCACCATATTTGGCATCATTCCAACCATTTCCATGATCTGCAGCGCAATCCCTCTCTTAGACTGCATTATTTTCAGCGTGTATCTATAGTGAGGGTTTGCAGTATTGTTTGGAGGGTCAGATCTTTAGTGTTAGGATTAGCCTTTTACTTGGAAGATCCATTGGAGGAGGTATATATAGCTTGTGCATCACCTACATCCATCACCATCCAGTTCCCTACTACTTCGACATTTTTTCCATTTTGTATATTTCAGGAAATCCTTCTAGGATTATCTTGAGATTGTTTCTAGGGGTTTAGAGATTTTCTCCCCCACTTATTTGAGCTATAAATTACCATATCTATGTATTAAAATTATTTCTGTAGAAGTGCCTCCTATAAACTGCTCAGTCATAGCCTTGGGCTTTCTATATGTAGCATTGTTTTTCATTTTCTTGCACATGTTCTATTGAGGGTTGCATTGCCTAGCTTGAGTGATCATTACCTCAAGGATTTGTATACATTTTATGTTATAAGATAAATTTCATGGCGATTTGGATCTTCTCATGATTTATGTATTGATATAATGTTGCTACTCCAATATGTTTTTTTACATTGCCGCGTCTCCAACTTTGAAACATCTTAAGATGTTCTTATTGTTGTAAAAATTCCCTCTTTTGGTATATTACAGGTGGAGGGCATGGTGTCGTCTTTGTAGGTTACCCTCTTTTCCAATCTTAGCCTAGCACGTTTTTCAATTAAGTTGTTCACTACACTTATAGATCCCTTTTTCATGTCTTCTAAGGTTAGGGGCTCTCTTTCTCTCAGTTGATAGGCCATGTTGGGATCAAAACCTTCCGGAAATTTATCTAAGGCTAAGCCTAATGGGGGTTTCATTTTTGGCGGTAGTGCGTTGTAAACACTATTGAACCTTTTGAAATATTCTTAGACACTTTCCCCCCTGTTTATTTTGAGATTGATATATTTTGAGATGATCTAAAGGGGTTTTTTCTTGATTTCCCATTTGTTTATGAAATATTGGTAAAGGGAAGGGAGATCATGTATGCTGTTGGGAGTCAGGAATTTGAACCATTTCTTAGCTTCTCCTCCTAGGCTTTGGGCAAACATCCTCATCTTCATGGTTTCCTCTTCCAATTCCATGTAGTCAAAAGCATCATTCATTAAATCTACATGCTGTTGGCCAATGGTATATTTTGCCCCGATGAAGTGTGGGATTCTGGATTGGTAATCATTTGGCAAAGATACCAATGGTTGTGGTAACACAAGGGGTGCATACCATGCTTCCATGATGGGAGCTAATGGTGGATTTACAAGCAGAGGATTTTTGATATGATATGGAGTGGTTTACACAGTGATGGTGTGAATGGGTGTGATGGAAGTACTCAGAACAGTAAACTCATTCTGAGCAGACTTGGGATGAAAGGAGCCAAAGTGGCGGAGAAGTTGGAAATCAGGTGGTGTGGAAGGAGAAACTTCTCTGATAGGACTCTGCTGCAAGTCTATGGGCTCAAGATCAGTATGGTCGATTCTACTTTGTGACTTGGTTCTGAAAAGGTTTCTATTATGGTGAAAGTCAAACTGGGGTCTTGCAAGGCTGTAATATTTTCAGGTATAGAGCTTGCTTTATGAATGGTCCTATTAGTAGCTAAGTTTCCAATTTCAGAAGTTTTCCACAAAATCCTTTCTGGTCCATCAACTATATTAGGAGGGTTTGGGTCCGGATGATATCTGGTATTGATTCTTCGCAAAGCCAGATTTCAAACTCAAAATTTAGAGGGGCTGAAAGTTTTTAAAATGTTTTTTTTTTTGAAAATTTTACCTCTTTTATATTTGCTAAACTCACACAGTGTGAGACTAGGATTCTAGACTTCCCAGGGTTGATTTGGCACAATCCTATAGGGGTCTAGGGACACTAGTAAAGTGAGAGGGCCTACTATAGGCTAGCGAAGTCGTCAGGTGGATATTTTAGTTGTTTTGAAGATATGTGTCTACGGTCCACCACCAATGCTAACAAGAAGCCAATCTAGGAATTTTTTGTGGTTTTCTGAGTTTTTATATGTAGCCCTAAGGTTTGTAAGAGTGTCATATAGCTGCGTCATAATTTTTCTAGGATGGTGAAAAAGCTAGATTCTACTCTTAGGCTATCAGTTAAGTTCTCTATGATTTGACAAAGGTTTCTGAAGTCCTAAGGGATACTTAGATTGTCATTGACATCAGATGTTGCATCATGATCACCATTGTATTGGTGAAAGTGATGAGGTGATTTACAAATCACAAGATTTAAAAGTTTAACTAAGGGTTAAAAGAGTCTATAAGAGTTTTTAGGCTACTATGTACTTAGTCCCACTGTGATCGCCATTATGTTAGTGTGGCGATGAGGTGGCAGATAAACCAACAGATACTATTAGTCAAACTTGAGGGTCTGAAGAGTCTTAAGAGGTGTTCATGCAACTATATACTCAGAAAGTTCCAACGTGATCACCATTATGTTAGTGTCCCGTGATTTAGAAAATTGGTAGAGCAAATGCACAAGGTAACATCAGACCAGTATTTTGAGTCCTAGGACCTAGCCTTCCTTAACTCAGAGAGGGCTCTCTCTATTATGCCAACGATGTGAACTTGTTCGATTTGGATGGTTGATTTTAGGCTAGTTATTAAGTGTAGGTTTGCTGTTTTTTTTTTTTGGGGTAAGATGATCAAGTAGGATAGATGGAATGAGAGGTTATCAAATAAATTATGCTATGGAGTCTAGGAAGTCATTGATATCTCAATAATGAATATGGGTACATCATAGGGAAAATCTAGTGTAGTCAATGGATCTTTAAGTTTATGTGTGGGGTGAAATGGACAATAAGTTTGGGAACCAAGGTAGGGAAACGGGCAGTTAAGAATCCTTTTTCAAATACCTATGAACAAGGAGGTCTTTAATATTGATAGAAAAAAATACTAATCATGATATAGGGCACACAATTTACTTAGTGACAATATTTTTAAACAAATAAACATTGAAGATAAACAATCCAGTAGAAAGCGGAAGCAAGACAAATGATCTAATTTCAATGATTCAACTTTAAAGATTTGAAAACTTATAAGAAATGTATAGCATCAATAAATGAAGAGGGAAAACCTAAACATCATTCATTAAACTATAAATAAATTCGAGGAAAACTCATAGGCATATTCAAAGGGCAAGATCAAAACAAGACCTCTTTGACTTAACCTAACAATCAATACATGAAAGAGAGATTTCAAGACAGAGTTTAGATAGCATTAAACAAGCTGGGCTTACCATGAATCATGTTTATAAACTAGCATACTAAAAAAATAATGAAATATACAAGCTTAGGTGGACCTAAGGAAGAATTAAAAATTCTTTAAGCTAACCCAGCAGAAGAAAACATGAAAACAATAGCTAACAGGAGGACTGAGGTGCCTCAAGAAACATTTCTCATCCTATACTTTTTTGAGATATTGCAAGATAAAAAGATGAAAATATGGAAAAAAATAAAAAACATGAACATATGAGAGATACATCACCATTAACTAAACTCAGGGATCCTGCAAGCAAACCTTCATCACCATCAATCAAGGCAATCCATCCACAAGCTCCACAACACTAAATTGTTCTTCAACTTTAAAAAACCATGTATTTCTCTTAACGCATCAAGTTCCCAACTATTTACAATGAATCCTCATGACTTATATAACAAAAAATGAAGACGAAAACCGAACAGAGCATATAGAATCCTATTGGCCAATAAGAAATATCATAAGTTGTGCTTGAGGCTTTGCAAAGCCCAAGGCACAACAATATCTAACAAATATATTTTCCGACTATAAATGGAAATTAAATTGAATTTTAGGCCTGACATGCCTTTGAAAACTTGCTAAACGCACATTCTGTCTAGTCACCTATAGGAGCATAACAGACTGTGTCAAAAATTAAAATTATGTCACGAGCGCAGCACAGAAAAAGGCCTTTTTGCAGCAGTGTTTTGGAGGTCTTCTCGATGTCGTAAAAGGCTCCGCGATGGCTCGTTGGAAAGCCATGGAAGTATACTTTCCAGATATACCTTTTTTTCTTCAATATTTCCTATGAAAGTTTCCCAAAAAGTGAAAATTCCAAGACTTCCAGGAGCACAACACATGCTCTAAAAAGTGGGCAGAAAGGTGAAAAATTGAGTTTTTTTTAACCTTTTGGGGGGCCAAAACAACTCCAATTGAGCTGAAATTTGGTGAGAATACTCCTCTAATGATGGGAAATCAAAAAATTTAAGCATAGTCTCTTGAATATTCCATGGGGAAAATCGCAGCACAAGGTGTGCTGCGCTCCTAGCCTCAAAATTTGCAAAAAACAAAAAGTTGTTCAATTTCTCTCAAAATTGGTAGGTAGGTGCCTTATGGGTCACTGTAGACCTGTATAGAAGCTTGGGCCAAAATTCCAAGCCTAGCTTGGTCTTTTTCATATTTTGGTGTCGGGCCCTCGTTTCGGGAAATTTTTAGTTTTTTCCTTGCAACTCAGTTTCTTCCTTCATAGTGCTCATTCATTCTCCTTTGCAAGTTCAAATCATTGTTGGCCTTTTCCATTTTGGCCTCAAGATGTATTTTGGACCTTTGAAGCCATGATTCCCTATTATGCTTGTTGGGTAAGAACTCCTGCTGCTGTGTGCGTGGAGGGCCTTTGTCCTGCTGTGTGTGGACCCTGCTGCTGTGTGCGCAGGTTGGGTGTTGGGGTATTGTAAAAAGATCTGATGGATTAATGATTGCGGAAGTATTTTTGAATATATAAATCAATTTTATATGAATATGTGATGTTTGATTGCTTAATAAATGATGTTGTATTATTGATTTAAGTTGTGAACATACCTGTGTTACTTATTTATGCTGCGATCTGGATTTGTTATGTTTTACTTCATACAAGAATATCTGGAATAGTTGCATTATTATTATGAGAGTTCATGATCTGCTGACTTCTGTGAGTATCATTTTTGTTGTGCATGTGGATGCGAACGGAAGCTGTAGATATTGGCTCCGTAATACAAGATCTAGTAATTATAAGGTTGAACCCAAATTTTCTTGACTTACCTACCCTCTCCTTGGGTGCGGAAACCTGGTTCCAGCACCCACCCATACTACTTCAGGTGAGACTTTGGCCTGTGAAAGAAGGTCATTACCGAAAGGGCTTGTAGTATAGGGGTTTTTTTGAAAACCTTGAACATTCGAACCTGGGTTAGGACCCCTCGAGCCAACAAATGGTGTCATTGCTGGGACCTGGAGCATTTTGGGAGAGGGATCAGGCAATGCCAAGGCCATACTAGAAGCCTGAGAGAAAGGAAATTGATGAATGGTTTGAACAACAAGTTGAGGAATTTTTCGTAAAGGAAAACCACAGTGAGAGGTTGACCACCGAAGAGTGGAAGAAAAAGTACATTTTCAAAGAGACCTATGAGATCTTATTTGTAACGATTACGATCGAGCTCCAGGAGTGGCTTGCAAGGTTGGTGGAATTTTAGAAGTGTTGGAAGGATGAGCGGGTCATAGAGTGGACCCTTGAACTATTCGTGCGAGTGATGGACCATTGGGTAGACAGTGTGTTGGGAGGATTTGTGATAGAATTTTCCATCAATCAGTTTGTCTCCTACTTTGAAGCAGAGGGAAGATTCTTCAATGGGTTTCGAGGTCAGTTTCTGAAGACATTACCATTGTTGATCAATATATTATTATGCGAAAAGAGTATTATAGGTAGCCATACCAATTGAATGGCCTCTGATCTAGATGGGAGCACAACACAAAGTGGCAAATACTACAGAACCAACCTAGAAGGAGATAGATTGGTCTACAGTCCAGTAAGAGAAGTAGCCTTGCAGAGTCCTCCAGCCACACTTCTTTCAAACCAGCCTAGAGGTAAGAATTCACCCACACCCCTGCCACCGGAAGACGACATGGTTGTGCACATGAAGTTGCCGACCTTTAAGGGTGTGGCGGATGAAGACATGGATCAGTTGTGGTTTGTCACAGGAACGATATGGACTACACAGAACATAGCAAGCGATGCAGTGAAAAGGGAATAGCTGTCCCTTACCTTCGAAGGAAGAGCTTTATACTGGTACATGGGATACATCGGCCAAAACACAAATGCAACCATCGAAGATATTAAGAACACCCTGAAATAGAAGTTCAAGAAACCTAATTCCTACTCCCAAATCATGGTTGATCTAAAGGATTTCAAGCAAGGACCTTCTGAATCTATGTGGGAGGCTGATCAGCAACTAAAGAAGGTGATCAAAGAAGGGGTATTCCAATATGATGACAGGTAGCACACAGAATGGTTCATTGCTATGTTGCTACCTCACCTATGCGTACCTATGGGGCACCAGAATTTCGAATCACAAGAGACATCCTTGGAGGGTACCATGAAGCTATAAGCTATGTCGCGAGATGAGACTCAGCTAGGTGTCCAATAGATCTAGGCACAACTGGAAGCGATGCACATAGAGATCCAGAATCTGTGGAAGGAACGAGGGGTAGAGGTTAGCCCTGAGAGATGGTGCATACGATGCCAGGTGAATGGTCATACCAAGGATAAATACCCTCTATTAGCAAAATATATGCAGGCTAGGGGGCCTAGCCCATTGCACCTTAGGGAAATCGTGGGACCCAGTGGGTCGGCGCTATGGTGCGATGATTGTCGCATTGTGGGGCTGCATGATACCAACCATTGTCCCCGGATGGATGCGTATGTTCCAGAGGTAAAGCAGCAATGGTGTAGGTTCTACAGATTGGTGGGACATAATGAAAAAAATTTCCAGACATATGATTTGATGATTGATCAAGGAAACTTATATAGAGTACAATCAGACCCTGCGTCACCAAGAACCCCTGCAGGCGTAGGTGTCTCCCCATCAAGGGGTAGGGGAGGGGGCCGAGGTGGAAGTGCAGGTTAGGGACGAGGATAGCTAATATGTTATAGCTTTGGAGAAGTAGGACACTTTTCCAGGGATTGTTCGAACCCTACAAGGAAATCCTATCGATATTGCAGATAGATAGACCATGCAATTGAAGATTGCCCAATCTTGATAGCAAAAATGCAGGAAAAGCAGCCGACACCTACACAGAATGTCCAGAGAGTTAAGTATGATCTGTGAGACAAATATCCAAGTGTGAATGTTGTAACATGCAGTGGGATGGCCACCAGGGGACCTGAGGAGGAGGCTGCGATGGAACATGTAATCTGACAAGATGTTATTAAACAAGAAGGTTTGGACCTAAAAAAGGGAAAAGAAACATTTGTGATAGATCGAAAGGACTTTGCTGATACAAAGGCAGCTACTACTTGAGCACCTGCAAACCTCAAGGCAGATGAGGAATTCAAGCCCTTTTGGCAGGCATGTATGAATTTGTTGTGTAATGCAAAGGCTGTGGAGAATCTTCAGGCATTAATAGATAGATGCGCAACGTGACCCAATATACCCTCAAAGTTCAAGGATGTGCACAAGCTCTACAGGTATAAGAAACACACCAGAAGAGAAATGAGGTTGGTTGTGCAGATTGGTGACTATGAAATGAGTCAGGTTATTTTGGACCTAGGGTCAGATGCGAACGTGTTACCTAAGAAGACTTGGCAATGAATGGGAGAGCCTAAGTTGGAATTGTCCACTATTCAGCTACACATGGCAAAGCAACAAAAAATCATCCCAAGAGGAAGGTTGTCTAAAATTACAATGGATATCGCAGGAGTAAAGGCCCGAGCCGACTTTGAAGTAATTGAAATTGTAGAAGATGCGGACCCCTAACCTGCACTCTTAGGGCTAGACTGGGCCATAGATATGGGAGGTATCATCAACCTCAAAAGGAGAAGCACAGTGTTTGAGAATAACGGTACAAGGGTGATAGTATCATTAGAAGAGGAGGTGGATCACATTTACAAGTTGACTATGCGGGTCGAAGATTGGATCAACCCCACAGTGGAAGGAGTACTCTGCTCGGAAAATGACAATGAATGTTTCTCTGACTCTGATGGGGAGATGGAGAACTGGTAAAATCGATTGCACGATGTCTCGGCACTGCGTTGTCTTCATGTTGCAAGGGACTTCCATTGAATGTCCTTAGAGGTAAGGCACGTACCCTACTTTGATGGTTTTAGATTAGGAGGAATGTTTTGATATGATGATCCTACGATTTGAAGCCCCAACCAGCGTGTAGGTCAAGACATTCCTTGGATTGGAAGATCCACGTGAATATCTGCTTGCATGGGAAGAACATGGCGTGACATGACAACTAAAGAGTTGGTTCACCTACTGATTCATGACCTATGGTTGCTTCTGTCTGCATGGTAATTAGATGTGGAGCTACATCGGTGCACCTGCCACTAGGGGACAGTACAGGAAGAGTTCATGGGAATATTTGGGTTAGTAGGCAGGATCGAGGTGCTTGACACAGTCCTGTGAGACATTGACACTATGCTGTTGGGTGAATCGCACATGTTTACACAATGGAAATACCCACATGGGAAACATGGATACCAAGTTTGATCAGCTACCTTAGCCTAGTCCCAACAGAGGGTAAGGATTCTCCGTGAGCTACTCCATACTCAGAATTGGAAGGGGTGCACACGACTACCGGGCCGCTCAGGCTGCGAAGAGGTAGCAATGGGACACACCGTAAATTGGGTAAGAATGAGGATGAAGATATAGAAGGCAAAGTTAACCTACATTCGGCAACTCTCACAACAAGGAAACAACTGTGGTCACTCCTCGATAATGTAGGGTATTGCAAAAATTTTGGTTGGGAATATGCACTACTTACACCACCTCTGAGAGACTTATTTACGCAGGGGGTCCAGTCCGGTTGGGATGACACCTACCGGGAAAACATGTCGTTGGTTGTGAAATATCGTAGGAACACGCTGTTGAACCCTTAGTTAAACTGAGAGGGGGGGGGGGGGTGAATCAGTTTAACACATACATGGACTTTTAAAACTTTTCCCTTAAAACTTATTTACACCTTCATTTCATGATCAACTTAAGATGTGAGAAATCTTAATTTGTGAGCAGCAAATATGAAGAAGATTTGTTTATGTAATAGCAGTCTTAATATGTAAGTAACATTTATTAAGTAGATTAGATAAACCACATCAACACATAGAAATCATGCATAGAGACACCAGATTTAAGTGGAAACCCATAAAGGGAGAAAACCAAATCTTATTATTGTTGTGATGCAAAGGCAAGATCAAACTCCCTCTCAACACTGATTTTCTATAGGCACCAACCTACAGGAGGCTCCTACCTCAAATCTGAAAGCTACAACTTGCAAGGAAGCTTCGACTCCCATAAATTTTCTGCAGGCACCAACCTACTGGAGGCTCCAACCTCAGTCAGCTACAACTGACATTTTATCAAGCTACAACTTGATGTGGAAGCACCAACTCCCATCTATTTTCTGCAGGAAGCAACCTACAGGAGGCTCCAACCTTAGTCAGCTACAATTGACATCTATCAAGCTACAACTTGATAGGTAAGCTCCAACTTCCTTACTCTTTCAAAAGAAAAACACTTGTTGATTTACCTTGGGTATCAGCTCTGTTATGTACCTTCTCTTCTGTTGTTCAACAGTCCTCATATCTATCCTTACATCATTTCATCATCTTCTCGAATTCACTATCAGCTCCTCCTTCTTCTTTGCTCTGCTCCTCCTTCTACTCTGCCTCACTTCTTCATTTCTGCATTATTTGACTTTTCACAACATCTGGTTCTGCTCCTCCTTCTTCTTATCTTCTCTGCCTCAATTCCATACTCTGCATTCTCTATATTCACCCTCTCTAACCTCTTACAACTTTCTTATTTTCTTCAGCTCTCTTCAATTCTACTACACACTCTCTTCTTCTCTCACTCTGTTTTCGTCAACCTTCTCCCCTTGGATATTACCCTACTTTATACAAAATAGATTCATGGCTGTTTGTATTCTACTAGGAATTCGAAATGGACAGCCATGTCTCTTTGCCTTCTGCCTTCTCATATTTTTTATCCTCTCATTCAGAAAACATAACTATAGGCACCAATTTATCATTACAGTGGGATATTTGATCTCTACCGGAGACTTGACAATGCATCACAAACAATAAAAATCAATTAAAACATTTATATTCAAATTACAATGAGAACTCCAGCTCAACTCATTTAGTCTTTTGGCTCGCTGTGCGTTTGTCTTTTCTTTGACTGTGTCTTTCTTTTCTGTGACTGTGTTTTATCTCTTTTCAAATATGTTTACTCTTCTGTCCTCTGCTGAGGTGTAATTGCTGCATACGTGTAACTGTACTTTTTATATCAGTGCATTTTATATATAAGTGTAACTGCTGGCTTTAAATCTGGGCATATTCCAACCCTTTACACACGACAAGTGTCTTGTTGATGTGGTGAGTTCCGCAAGCGGAACAGACATAAATCGCAATCGTTTTGTATTAATAATCGCTCTCCACCTTAAGTCGAGGCCCGTGGGTCCACAGACCAAGCGACACATTTCAATACAATCGCAACAACATTACATATATAACAGCGCCTTTTATATATATATAACCCACTTTCATTCTTCAGCATAATTATACAAACTGCCCTTTAATCAACTCTCGGCATAAATAATAAAACCTGTTTCAACATATAAAAATCTCTTTCGGGCCCACTTGACACATTTTCCGATGCGATATACTAATCCTCCAACGATTTCCGATTCTGATTGATCTGATTCAATGCGATTAATCGCAATCACAAACTTCTATTTGCATGTTCCGCTGCTTTGTTTAACTCCGATACGATTGACCTGAAGCGATGTGATTAATCGCAAACGCAAACTATATTTTCATGTGCCGACGCCCTGTATTAACTCTAATTGCAATTAATCGCAATCGCAACTTTTAGTTGCAAGTGATCCGCTGCCAGTTTTTCTCCAATGCGATTGGGAAAGGGTCCCACCTTTTGATACTTTGGTTCCTTCGCTTATAAAGCACTTCATATTAATATATAGGCTTTGAACCTTTGTGTATTAGTCACAATATATGTAACGTGCTTCATATATATATATAAGCTTCCAGAATTCAAACATATATCAATTATGGTTCATTGATCCATCGGGTCCGGACTTACATCACAATCGAAACTTTATTTTGTTTACATATTCCGCTTCATAGTTTTTTTCTGATGTGATTGGGAAAGGTTCCCACCATATATGACCGAAAAGTACACCCTCGCACCTTTCATGAAGGTGACCTTGTTCTAGTATACGACCAGGCCCAGAATACCCTTGGTCATGGGAAGTTCGACTCATTATGGCTAGGTCCTTACATCATCAGTAAAGATCTGGGGAAGGGAGCATATATTTTAGAGGACTTTGAAGGCCACCCCCTTCCTAATCCTCGCAATGCACTCTATCTTAAGAGATATTACCCTTAGCATTTCCCACTCGAAATGCATGTTTTATCTCCTTTTAGATAGCCAGCGTATGTTTGTTTTTATTATTCACTACTTCACCAGGACACATGTTGTCCACGAAGTCTTTCTTTCCCTCTTCTCCACATCGTATTTCCTCTCTTACAACACTTTTCCTTGGGGCACCGCTTGACCCCCATATTTATTCTTGTTCATGTCGATTTTCGTCATGAGATACCATTTTGTACTCATGTTTTTTGGGTCCCCTTTGGCCCTTTCATCATTCCATCATCATCATCAGTGTCTACTTGGATGTCGCTCTACTATTTTCCCTCGTGCCTTAGCTGGGGATCCCTTATTGCCTCACCTATGGCAGACCTACTTCTGTCGACATCAGCTCATTTATTCTAGAAGCCTGGTCTAGGGGGCAATGTACCATTGGTTTGAGCTCTTCCCAGCAGGATCGTGATCTATACACTAGATCGTCTAGTGATGCAACATCACCTATTGGTGATTCCCGGGCATGTGTGAGATGTCTCAACCCTCATGAGGGGGTGGCCCTCCAGGTAGCCCCCGACATGCCTAGATGACTTCATTTCCACCCTTGATGCATCTCCTCCCATTTGATGATATCAGCCTCCACCGCTTGCGGTGCCTCTTCGATTTGCACGTATCAGTCAGATGTTGCGAGCCCTTCCCTGCGTGTAGGGGGCATTTGGGTGTATTTTTATCTCATGTACTACCATATTATTGCATAAGTCCTGACGATTATGCCCTGCATCGCATGTACGTGGGATCCATCATGTTATTTATCTGGCTCATGTTTCGGCCAGCACATGCTTCATTACTGCGTTTCGTGGTTTTCCGGACGCCTTATTCTTTGTACTTTGTCTTGGCGAGCATAGGTATGCCTCCCCTGCCGCCTTTACCACAGGTACCACTTCATAGAGACTTGTTGCACCTGTAAGTCTTGTCTCCTCAGGGTCTAGTCCTTTCACACATCAGACAACATTACACTTCTCTCTCTCACTTCCCTTTTGATATCTAGTGATTGAGTTCTTACAACGTACTTCGGTCATACGATTTGCTCCTAACACTCGTACATTGGGGGGCAATCTGTTACACCATTTTTTCATCATCTAACCTATTATTATTAGATGAACACAAGTACACCATGTAAGACCAATTTTACCCTAAGTAAAATTGCTTTCACGATATAAAATAGCTTATTTGCTCATATTTAACCCAAAACAAGGAAATTAATTAAACAAATCCTTATTTATTTAATTATTTCCTAAGAACAAGTTTTTTAAATCATTATTTAAATAATATTCTTAGTTAAATTTGACTAAATCATACATAAATAATTAAATAAACCATTATTTATTTAATTATATTGCCATAATACCCCTAAAATGATAAATAAATCATTTACTTATTTATTATTTATAAATAAAGGAATTGACCCAAGTCAATAATCCTTTTCCCTCCAACAAATATAATAAAATATTCTTAAAAGGTGCTTCTAGAATTCGATTAATAATATTTTATTCATGCACCGAGTTCTAGACTGCCCCAATATTTTGTTATAAATAGGGGGGTTTTCCCCATTCATCAACCACCTTCATTGCATTAGATCACTCTGGATCTTCTCTTGGTCACCATTTTCCATTTTTCTTTGTGAACTCCCATTGAGTTCTATGTTTGCTTTTCCACATCCATAAGAGAGAGAAATGCTAGATCTGAAACACTGAGGACTTCCAAGAACCCATCTCACTGAGGAGAACCGGAAAACACCTTTCTTTTTTTCCTCACACATGCCCCATTCTTTAACATAATAAAAAATTCTTTCATATACATTCTTCTTGTCTTGTTCATTGGATCTATGGAGCTATGTTATTTTTTATCTGCTTAATATCTTTTGTGCTTAGATCTGAATTTGTGTAGCAATATTAAAGGTATTTTGCAGCCATAATTGGTCTTACATGGTGTAATGGTCCCTTGCAACTCCCTCTGCCCAAAGCCAAGGTTCATCCCAGGCCTCCTAAGGGACCATTATGCCGAAATGCTGCCTCTGGTCAGGCTACCCATTCATAAATCATAGTAGACGATCTGGCCCAATCTCCTGCTGCCATTTCAACACTGGAACTCCTCCAGTCGTGTCCTTCTCAAAAGAGGGCTCTATTATCTTCCGTGGGCGTTGTAGATCTTGCTGATGACCAATTGATTGTTTTTGACGCCCGTCAGTCAGACCATGCCCCTCTTCCTCCTTCAGTTGCTTTCCAAATCCCAGTCAAAATCCGAAATGCCAATGTTGCTCGATGTATTATTGATGAGGGGGCATCTACCTGCATAATGTCCGCTTTGGTTTGGAAACAACTCAGATCCCCTGACCTTGCCCCTTCCACCACCACCCTTCATGCATGTGATGGCCATGCCTCCCAGCCCATTGGCCTATTTCGTAACTGTCCTATCACCCTTGCTGGCAAGACTTTTTGTGTTGACGTTGAAGTTATCGATGCCCCTCTTGACTACAACATCCTTTTGGGGCGTAGTTACACCTATGCCATGGCAGCCGTCCCGTCCGCAGTCCACTGCAAGATGTTTTTCCCTCATAATGGCAAGATTGTCACCATTGACCAAATGGTCTACCATGAACCAAAATATCAGACCCCCCCTGAGTCCACCATCTTTACTGTCACCAAAAAGCAATATGTTGATTCTTTGACCAGTGTCTCCCCTGGCGTCTACAAAGACACATCCTTGCTCGACACCTTTTTCGACTCCCCTCCCGTCTTTGATCCTAACTTGGGAAACATTTGCATGATGCAATCATCATGGGCTAACCTTACAGAGCCCACTTTGGCTAGTCAACAACCTCAACCTCAACCAGATCCTAGCCCTTCACCCCCGTTAGCCACCCTTCTTCCTTCTGAATCTTCTTCTACCACCAATCCTCATGGGTCGACTTCACCTGAAATCAACCCCCTTGGCACCATTCCTTTCGGCCATTTCCATGATGGAAAGATCCATTTCCTCGCTCCCCCTCTCGGTGCTTATTCAGTCCCTACCTTGGCCACCCTATCCCTCCCCAACTTGACCTTGGGTATACCCGTCTGGTATCTTGACCCTCCCGCCACCACTCCACCAGGTCAACCTAAACCATATATTACTTTGACCCCGGTTCAACCAATCCCCACCACTTCTCTTGCTATGTTGGTACCTCAGTCACCTCAACAAGCACCGCCTCCTGCTACAACCGCTTCGAGTAAACATATCAAAGCTCACAGGGGGGAATCAAAAGACAAACCTACCCTGCCGAACTCTACCCCTCCTTGGCCTCCCAAACATCCCATCCAGTATGCTCTATGTGATGTTGTTGGTCACGCCACTCATACCTGTCCTGAATTACTACCTCTCAAGACCATGGTCAATGAAACGTTTCCAAAACCAGACATCCCAGAAGTCCATGTCACCTACCCGCTCCTACCCCTAAACTTAAGAACTTGCGCACCAATCACCCTTGTTCTTTGTGCAATTTCCATGGAAACTATACCCACCTTTGCCCCCGCCTTGACGAGTATCGTGCTTCTTTAGCCACATATCGCCAATTCGAAGCCACCCTCGCCCGTAATCCTTCTTCCCTCACACCGGACCCCCTGTCCACCACGATTACCATTTCTCCTCCTGATACTGACATGACTGAAACTTCAGCTACCATTTCCTACCTTTCCTTATCCCCGCGATTCTCGGATACCAACCCTGTAGTAACTTCCCCCGATGCTTCGCCTGATCATTAAACTGCTCACTCTGTCACCTCACATGACACTGTACCTATGAGCCCTTCCCCTCACAATCAAGAGTCTCATCCCTCTACCTCCTCAACTCCACCTCTTCCATCCTCTCTTCCCATCTTCTAGTCCGATGAAGACATCATGGAAGCCATGAACCACCATGATTTTACATGGGAGAATATGCACCATCGCAAATATTTCCTCCCCCACCCATCCCATGACCAATATGCCCTCGAATCCAAAGACTTCATTCCTGATAAATTTGATTGGTTCAAAAACCCCATCCCTGCACCTGATGCTTTCGAAGAAGGAAATATGGCTAATATCTCTCCCACCATCGAAATCGACTTTTTTGTCAAGCCAAGTATTGAATAACATATCACCATGGGTGCCCAATGCACTCTGGAATAAATTGAAGCCTACACGAAACTCTTCAAAGAATTCTGTGATGTTTTCACCTGGTCATACTCAGAAATGCCCAGACTCGATCCTGCCATTGTCGAACATCACATCAACACATGGCCTGATGCCATTCCAATTCGTCAAAAGTTGAGACCCATCCATCCTTCCCGATGTGAAGCCATAAAAGCTAAAATCAACAAGCTCCGACAGGCTAGTTTCATTTACCCCATTGAATATACCACTTGGGTGTCTAACCCAGTTCCCGTCCTCAAAAAACAAGGCACCATTCGTATTTGCATTGACTTTCACGATCTGAACAAAGCTTGTCCCAAAGACAACTTCCCCACACCATTTATTGAACAAGTCATCGATGAGTGCGCGGGGCACGAGATTCTCTCCTTTATGGATGGCTTCTCTGGATACAACCAAATTGTTATCCATCGTGTTGGTCAACTTAAAACCGCGTTCATTAGTCCGTGGGGCACTTTCGCATACCGATTCATGCCATTTAGCCTTAAAACACTGGCACCACCTTTCAACGAGCCATGTCTTATTTCTTCCATGGCTTAACCCATATTATCCTTACCTATTTAGACGACCTTACTACACGTTCTAAACATCAGGCACAACACCTTCATGACTTGCGTACCATTTTCCTTCGATGACGCAAGTATAACATTTGCCTTAACCCTTTGAAATGTGTCTTCTGTGTTCCCGCCAGTTGTCTCCTCAGCTTCATCGTGTCTAAAGATGGGATAATTCTCGACCCTTTGAAGGTTCAAGCCATTCTTGAAATTCCTCTGCCTCGTACCTTACGCCAGCTACAAAGTCTCCAAGGTAAAGCTAATTTTCTTCGCCGATTCGTTCCTGACTACACCACTACCGTACATGGCTTCCTTAGACTTCTTTGATCTCACACCCATTTTATCTGGGATACATATGCTCAAGAGTCTTTTGGTCCCCTCAAACATGCTCTCACATTTTCTCCCTTGATCCGTCCCCCTGACTTTGACCGAGATTTCATTCTATACATCTCTGCTTCCACCTATTCGGTTGCTGGTGTCCTTATCCAGGAGGATGATAATAGTGCCGAACATGTGATCTATTATGTCAGTAAGAACCTTTCCAGTCCACCTATTTCCTACTTGCATGAAGAAAAATTAGCACTAGCTGTCGTGTTCTCGGTCCAAAAATTGTGTCATTATATCCTCATGCGTTCCACCAAGGTGGTGACTGATTCCAACCCCATGGCTTTCCTATTGAGTCGCCGAATCCTCAATGGGAAGTATGCCCGTTGGGTCGTTATTCTCCAAGAATTCAACCTTGAATTTGTCACCCAAAAAAGTAAGAAAGGTTTATTCCTAGTTGAACTCATTTCTGATTTGCCTACACAGACGCAGGATACTCCAATTAATGACGCTCTTCCTGATGAACATTTGTTTGCCATCACCACCAACGATCCTTGGTACAGTGACACTCTTACTTACTTGCGAACCCAAAAATTCACCCTTCACCTTGATCGTGATGCTCGATGACATATCTGACACCAAGCCTCTCGCTACCTTCTAATTGGCGATGACCTTTATCATCGCGACGTAGACACTGTCCTTCGTCTTTGCCTCACCCATCTGAAGCCGAGAAAGTCCTAAATGCCTGTCATAGTGGCGCTTGTGGTGGCCACCTCTCCAACCTCGCCACTGCCCAAAAAATCATGCGGGATGGGTATTTTTGGCCTTTTTTTTTCAGTGATTGCATTGAAGTAGTCAAACACTGTTACAATTGCCAACATTTCGCCCCCAAGGCGCGAACTCCTCCTGCTCCTCTCCATCCTGTCGTCATAGCCGGTCCTTTTTGTAAATGGGCCATTGAATTCATGGAATGTCGACCTCCATCTACTGGTAGCCACAAATATATCATCATGGCAATTGATTATTTTACTAAATGGGCCAAAGCTATGCCCACATTCAACAATACGGCAGCTACTACAGACCTCTTTTTCTTTAACCACGTCATTGCCCGATTCAGCGTTCCCAAAAAATTAGTCTCAGACCATGGCCGACATTTTGAAGATCATATTTGGCATGAGCTCTCCTCCCTATTAGGTTTTGAACACCAATATTCATCTTCCTATTACCCCCATGGTAATGGTCAAGTTGAAGCAGTCAACAAAATTCTTAAGACCATGCTTCAACGAATGGTGAATAAGCACAAAACCAATTGGCATCTCATGCTCTTCCCAACTTTATGGGCCTATCATACTTCTGTTGAAACCGCCACCAGTTTCACTCCTTTCCACCTTGTCTTTGGCGAGGAGGTTGTCTTACCAATCAAATGTGAAATCCCTTCCCTTCACTTGGCCGTCGAACTTCTTCCTGATACCCAACCTCTCGAAAAATGACTTATCATGCTTGAGTGCGCCTCTGAATACCGTCGCGTTGCATTGCAAACTCTCGAAGTGGCCAGAGCTCAGTATGACCAAAACGTACACCCTCGCACCTTTCGTGAAGGTGACCTTGTTCTAGTATACGACCAGGCCCGTGATACCCTTGTTCATGGGAAGGTCGACTCATTATGGCTAGGACCTTACATCATCAGTAAATATCTGGGGAAGGGAGCATATATTTTAGAGGACTTTGAAGGCCACCCCCTTCCTAATCCTCACAATTCACTCTATATTAAGAGATATTACCCTTAGCATTTCCCACTCGAAATGCATGTTTTATCTCCTTGTAGATAGCCAGCGTATGTTTGTTTTTATCATTCACTACTTCACCAGGACACATGCTGTGCACGAAGTCTTTCTTTCCCTCTTCTCCACATCAGATTTCCTCTCTTACAACACTTTTCCTTGGGGCACCGCTTGACCCCCATATTTATTCTTGTTCATGTCGATTTTCGTCATGAGATACCATTTTGTACTCATGTTTTTCGGGTCCCCTTTGGCCCTTTCATCATTGCATCATCATCATCAATGTCTACTTGGACGTCGCTCTACTATTTTCCCTCGTGCCTTAGTTGGGGATCCCTTATTGCCTCACCTATGGCAGACCTACTTTTGTCGACATCAGCTCACTTATTCCAGAAGCCCGGTCTAGGGGGCAGTGTACCATTTGTTTGAGCTCTTCCCAGCATGATCGTGATCTATACACTGGATGGTCTAGTGATGCAGCAGCACCTATTGGTGATTCCCGGGCATGTGTGAGATGTCTCAACCCTCATGAGGGGGTGGCCCTGCAGGTAGCCCCCCACATGCCCAGATGACTTCATTTCCGCCCCTGATGCATCTCCTCCCATTTGATGATATCAGCCTCCACCGCTTGCGGTGCTTCTTCGATTTGCACGTATCAGTCAGATGTTGCGAGCCCTTCCTCGCATGTAGGGGCATTTGGGTGTATTTGTATCTCATGTACTACCATATTATTGTATAAGTCCTGACGATTATTCCAGGCATCGCATGTACGTGGGATCCATCATGTTATTTATCTGGCTCATGTTTCGGCCAACACATGCTTCATTATTGCGTTCCGTGGTTTTCCGGGTGCCTTATTCTTTGTACTTTGTCTCGGCGGGCATAGGTATGCCTCCCCCGCCGCCTTTACCACAGGTACCACTTCATAGAGACTTGTTGCACCTGTAAGTCTCGTCTCCTCAGGGTCTAGTCCTTTCACACATCAAACAATATTACACTTCTCTCTCTCACTTCCCTTTTGATATCTAGTGATTGAGTTCTTACAATGTACTTCGGTCATACGATTTTCTCCTAACACTCGTACATTGGGGGGCAATCTGTTACACCATTTTTTTGGTCATATAACCTATTATTATTAGATGAACCCAAGTACACCATGTAAGACCAATTTTACCCTAAGTAAAATTGCTTTCACAATATAAAATAACTTATTTGGTCATATTTAACCCAAAACAAGGAAATTAATTAAATAAATCCTTATTTATTTAATTATTTCCTAAGAACAAGTTATTTAAATCATTATTTAAATAATATTCTTAGTTAAATTTAACTAAATCATACATAAATAATTAAATAAACCATTATTTATTTAATTATATTCCCATAATTCCCCTAAAATGATAAATAAATCATTTATTTATTTATTATTTATAAATAAAGGAATTTACCCAAGTCAAGAATCCTTTTCCCTCCAACAAATATAATAAAATATTCCTAAAAGGTGCTTCTAGAATTCGATTAATAATATTTTATTCATGCACCAAGTTCTAGACTGCCCCAATATTTTGTTATAAATAGGGGGGTTTTCCCCCTTCATGAACCACCTTCATTGCATTAGATCACTCTGGATCTTCTCTTGGTCACCATTTTCCATTTTGCTTTGTGAACTCCCATTGAATTCCATGTTTGGTTTTCCACATCCATAAGAGAAAGAAATGCTAGATCTAAAACACTGAGGACTTCCAAGAACCCATCCCACTGAGGAGAACCGGAAAACACCTTTCTTGTTTTCCTCACAGGTGCCCCATTCTTTAAAATAATAAAAAATTCTTTCATATACATTCTTCTTATCTTGTTCATTGGATCTATGGAGCTATGTTATTTTTTATCTGCTTAATATCTTTTGTGCTTAGATCTGAATTTGTGCAGCAATATTAAAGGTATTTTGTAGCCATAATTGGTCTTACATGGTGTAATGGTCCCTTGCAACTCCCTCTACCCAAAGCCGAGGTTCATCCGAAGCCTCCTAAGGGACCATTACGCTGAAATGCTGCCTCTGGTTAGGCTGCCCATTAATACAGCATAGTAGACGATCCGGCCCAATCTCCTACTGCCATTTCAACACTGGAACTCCTCCAGTCGTGTCCTTCTCAAAAGAGGGCTCTACTATCTGCCATGGGCGCTGTAGATCCTGCTGATGACCAATTGATTGTTTTCGATGCCCATCAGTCAGACCATCCCCCTCTTCCTCCTTCAGTTGCTTTCCAAATCCCAGTCAAAATCTGAAACGCCAATGTTTCTTGGTGTTAGTATGAATCCTTTGTCGAAGTGTACGAAAAAGGACCACTTTAGCTACGCATAACTAATAGCCCTAACAACAAAAGTGGCTACCAATATCTTCATATATGCGGTTAGTTAGACAAGAAAAGAGCTGCAAAATACCAGATCTATGTATGGAAATACATTAAGCAGTAAAAACAAGGGTTTGCTCCATATACCAATAGACAAGACAAGAACAATTTTTGAAAGAATTTTTGTATTAATGGGGCACCTGTGAGGAAAACCAGAAGGAGTATCCAATTCCCCTCAGTGGGATGGGTTCTTGGAAGTCCTCAGCACTTCAGATCTAAGATTTCTCTCTCTTGTTGATGCAGAAAACCCAATGCAAAGAGTAGAGCTCAATGGGAGCAAATGGTAGAAAATGGTGACCAAGTATATAGATCTAGAGTGATCTAATAGGCAACAAAAGGTGAAGAATGGTAGGAAAAACCCTCCTATTTATAACAAAATATTGGGTCATTCTAGATCTTGGTGCATGGGCTAACCAGATCTAGATCCACTTTTTATGGAATATTTTATTATATTTGTTGGAGGGAAAAGGTATTTGACTTGGGTCAAATCCCTTAATTTGTCAAAAATAAATAAATAAATGATTTATTTATCTTTTAAAGGAAGCGGTTAGAAGATAATCAAATAAATAATGATTTATTTAATTATTTAAGGAAGTGGTTGAAAGATAATTAAATAAATAATGATTTATTTAATTATTTGTGGGTGATTTGGTCATATTTAACAAGGAATACTATCTAAATAAGGTTTAAATAATTATTCCTAGAAAATAATAAGATAAATAAAGGTTTATCTAATTAATTTCTTTGATTTTGGGTTAAACATGACTGGGAATAATAATTAAATTATGGTTTAATTAATTATTCCATGAGGAAAATCAAACAAATATGGGTTTGTTTAATATTTCTTTTTGGGGTTTCTTGTTTTAACATAGTGAAAGCAGTTTTACTTAGGGTAAAAATGGTCTTACATGGTGTACTTGGGTCCATCTAATGATAATAAGTTAGATGACCAAAAAATGGTGTAACAGATTGTCCCCCAGCGTGCGAGTGTCAGGAGCAAATCGTATGACCGAAGTACGTTGTAAGAACACAATCACTAGACAACAAAAGGGGTGTCAGAGAGAGAAATGTGAGGTAGATAGTGTGCTGAAGGACTAGACCCTGAGGAGACGAGACTCACAGGTGAAACAAGTCTCTTTTTATGAGAGGGTACCTGTGCTGAAGGCGGCGGGGGAGGCATACCTATGCCCGCCGAGACAAAGTACAAAATAATAGTGTGTCCAGTAAACAAGGGACCGAACCATAAAATACAGCTGGCATAATCATGAGCCAGATAAAAATACAATGAGGAATCCCACATACATGTTGTGCCTGGGATAACAGCCAGGACTTGTAAAATAATATCTGAGTACATGAGATACAAATACAACCCAAATGCCCCCTGCAAATGGGGAAGGGCTCACAAAATCTGACTGATACATGCAAATCGAAGAGGCGCTGCAAGTGGCTATGGCCAACATCATCAAATATCTGGAGCTACATCGAAGGCTGCAAAGAAGAGGTCATCCGGGCATGTGGGGGGCTACCTGCAGGGCCACCCCCTCATGAGGGTTGAAACATCTCACACACACCCCGGAATCATCAAGAGCTGCTGCTGGATCACTAGACCTCAAGTATACGAATCTCGATCATGCTGAAGGAGCTGGAGAAACAATCAAGCCAAAGGGAAAGGAGATATCCCTTTGCCTGATCCTAGGCACCGAACAAGAGTGGAAGCTGGAACCAAGGTACACTGCCCTCTAGACCTGGCTTCTGGAATAAATGAGCTGATGTTGACAGAAGGAGGTCCGCCATAGTTGAGGTAATGAGAGATCCTCAACCAAGGCACGAGAGAAAAGAGTAGAGCGACGGACAGACTGACACTAATGATGATAGTGAAGTGGAAAGGACTGAGTAGCTAATGGACGACTTCCCTTGCTAGAGCATAAAGGGCATGAATGACATGGCAGCGACTGACACAACATCATCAGGGATGGGGGATAGTGGAACTGAAGGTCATAATGCGCGACACAAGAGAGAGACCAATCAATGAAGGATGGAGGGCTATAGTGGGGTACAAAAGGACTCAGTATAGACTCCATGGAGGGAATGATGACTCAACTTGGATGCTCTAAACAAGGGCGACTCGATGGTGCTGCCACACAGTAAAGGCCCCAATGGGGGGACCGTGGAAACATGAGTACATGATGGGAACTCATGACGAAAATCGACACGAACAAGGACAAGTAAGGGGGCAAGATGGTGCCCCAAGTAAAAGTGTCTTAAGTGAGGAAATTCGATTTTTAGGAGGGGTGAAGTGACCCTTCTTGGACAAAATGTGTCCTGGTGGAGTATCAGATCTCAAAATACTAACAGATACCCATTTTAGGGCTCGGTGAGAGCTTTCCAACGGTGCAGACGGCTCATCAAACGGGGCTACGGTGTGGTCACAACAGTCGAAAGAAGAAACAGGGGTTCTCTTTTAATAAGGCAGGTTTCCCTCCAAAATCATTCATTTGCTATTGTTGCTGTGGTGAATGTAGAGAGGAGAGAAGACCCTAAATCTTGCGGCGAACGTAGCGGACAAACCAACCGTTGGAATCGTGATCCGTTAGTTGCAGGTAAGAGGTCTAACTTTTCTCTTGCATTTTGATGGATTACATTTTCAGTTTAGGGCCCAGAAATCCAGGAACAGCCCCTCCTTCATCTCTACGGCCGGGTCGCACTTTTTGGGTCAAAAAGTGTGACCTAGGACGCAGCTATCAGGGCAACAAGTGCGACCTGGTCCAGAAAAGAGCAGAAAAATGAAACCTGGGAGATGAGGGGGTTTTGGTGCTGTTTTATGGCTGGAAGTTGGGTTTTGGTGTTTGGTTATGGTTTTCCGGTCTGTACGCTGACAAAAATGATGTGTTTGTGCAGGTATGGTAGAGTTACGAGTCAACTGGAGAGAGAGAGATTTGGGGACACTACGGACATAGATCTAGGCGGATCAGGGCGTCCGCCGTGTATTGGCCAGATTTGGGGTTCTCAAGTTTCTGGAGAACCCTTTGATGAGAGCAGGGGAACCGTTACTGGCCCGGATTATCAGTTACTGGGATCCCGATCAGGAGATCTTTATAGTGCAGGGGCACAGGATCGAACTGACGGTCCAGGACGTGTACTTCCTGACTGGTCTCCCGCCACTGGGGATGGTGGGAAACACCCAGCCAATGTTGTCGCGGGGGCGGCATATCATGGAGTTCGTGGAACGTCATTGTCGACCGGGTCTCCAAGTCAAGGGGACTCGAATACCGATCGGGGATCTAGAGAGGCTAGAAACCCGTGCAGTGGCCGCAGCTGTGCTGCGAATCCTGGGCATCCAGGCGTTCCATCACATCACTGGGGGGCAGATGATGATAGTGGACAGTGTGCTAGGTGGGACCTACTATGGGTGGGCCCAAATTTTGTTGGTGTCGCTAAAGCGACAGTTGTCACTATGCAGGCAGCAGGTGAACCATGACTGCTCATATGGGAATTTGTTGTGCGCCTTCTTCTTTGAGAAGATCCCGACCTTGAGGCCTCGTGTACAGCTTCCAGATGGGGGCCCGAGAGAGCCCAGGATGCGCCGTTGGGGACGGCTACTGTGCAGAGGAGGAGGAGGGGAGGTCGGGCGGGTGTTTCGATCGGATTTTTTTGCCCATTGGGATCAGATGCCATTGTACATAGACGACTATCCCTATAGTGGGATGAGCTACTGTGGAGATCCAGATCTGCTACTTCCGCCTGGTCGAGTTTGGGGGCCCGATGGTAAGTGACAGATTGCTATTCTTGTGTGGGCATGTTAAAGTTTTTGAATAGTAATTGATGGTACTGATTCATGTACTTTTGGTATGCAGATATAGCACCGGTAAAACCAGACGGATATATGGGACGACCGGCAGCGTCTGGAGCTACAGGTCCAAGTGGGTCAAGAGCGGCGCAGACTGAGGATGCAGCCGCCCTGCTGGAGGACATCCGCCGTAGATGCGAAAGGTTGTTGACCGGAGTATCAGAGCGCGGGTGGAAGGACTTAGACGACCAGTTCATAGAGCCATGTGTTGGTCTACCCTCGGAGTGGCGAGGTGTCATGCGGCGCATGGCGATGGCCGATCAGGCTATGCACGATCTACATGCTGCAGGGGCAGAGCCATTGGCCTGGGAGCCTCCAGATAGCGATTAGGGGTGGGGCATGTGGTGCCCCCTATGATGTATGTAGGGGCAGGTGGTGCCCCCAGTTTTGGGTTTCTGTTTGTAACATGCTATGGGCATGTCGTATGTATCAGAGTAGATGGACTCTAAACACATGTTTTGTGACACGTATTATGGATATGCATCGTTTTTTGATGGTTATTAATGTTATTGTCCTGTATGAAATTTGTGTGATAAATGCCAATCTAGAACATGGTTTGCAATACTATCTACATAGTGATTCTGTTCTCGAGGTACATGGTTGAAAGTTATGGTTTCAAATGCACGTATCAAGATTTTCACTCGTAAATAGCATCTAAATAGCACAGGGTTATGCACACGGTAAACACCATTTAGTTGCATCACAAGAAGTAGGGAATCCAAACGAACGTGCAGATGGAGGATGCAATGAAAGAGGGCATCGGCTAAGAGACCACGCACTGCATCATATTCGGCCTGATTGTTGGTGGCAGAACCAATGCATACCCCATTAGAAAGAACAAGGGCATGCAGGGGGGTGAAGATGGCCCAACCTGCCGAGGATAGATTCCTGGAGTAATGACTTGCACCATCGGCGTAACCGATAAAGGGTGTGGACGGGGGGTCCTGCAGAATGGTGTGACAAGACAACAAATGAGGGGAGGAAAGGTAATGACGGCAGCGTGAGTGTACAGAAGTCATCGGGCGGCAACCGCAGGAGGGAGTGCGAGGGGTAGGATGACCATGACTCATACAGGGTGGTATATGAGGGCTGTTAGAAGCATGGTGAGGACTCGGGCTGCGGAGGTTGACAGAGACACGGGTGGAGTGATCTCGTGTATGGGGAGGAAAAGGGTGATCAAGGGACACAACAGGGGAGGATGTAGATGGGCTAGGCTTCGAGTGTCTCGCAGAGGAGGATAGGTAAATAATGGTTACAATAGACTCCGTCATCTGAACATCAGGGGGGGGAATGTCGATGGGAGCGGGGGGATCCTCAGGCTGACTTGAAGCATACTGCGCGAGGATAGGAGACGCGGATTGATTTTGTTCAATCTCATACTCTCGGATGACCTCTAACGAGGCACGGTAGTGCGTCAGGTGAGGAAAATGGTGGGAGTAATGGCCATGAACGCCGCACAAAGCACAGGGCTTGCTGGTGTGGAGAGTCTTGGGGTTCTTGGTTACGGACGGAGAAGGAATGGGGGCTTCAGGGACCGTAGACTCGGGGAACACGACTTTAACCATGGGCTGAATACGGGGCAACTCGGGATAAGCATTGGTGGCATGAACGGTGACATCACATAAAGCGCAAGGCTTCGCGGGCGGCGGAGGGGCTGGGTCAGTCATGGTAGTATTGTCTTTGGGTGCCCCCTTGCGGGCTTTGCCTTTCTTCCCAGGTGCCGTCACGACAGGAGAAGGGTCCTGTGGAGGTGCTGGAGGCACAGAGGCAACGGAGGAAGCTAGGGGGACCGGTTGAACCGGTGTCAAAGCCATATAGGGCTTGGGATGACCAGGAGGGGTGGCGGCTGGGGGATCAAGGTACCAGACCGGTATGCCCAAGGTCAAGTTAGGGAGAGAGAGGGTGGCCATGACGGGGAAAGAATATACTCCGGGAGAGGGAGCTAGGAAAGGGATCTGCCCAGCAGGGTAATGACTAGGAGGGACGGCTTAGAGATGGTTAAGGCCAGGAGGAACCGATCCAGGAGGGTAAAGGGGTCAGGGATACCAGCTGTAGGGGTAGGGATAGAAGGAGGAGGTCCGCCGTCGGGGGGGGGGGGCGGCCCCACAGAGCCAAGCCATGGAGGCCGAGGAGGAGGTTGTCGACCAGCCGAGGCAGCCGCCACGGCAGCCCGGACCCATCGCATCATGCAAACATTCGAGAGTCGACCTGACGGAGGGGGGAAGGTTAGAAATTCCAAGGTGGAGGACCTTAGAACGCCGGTGGGAGACACTACCATGAATCAACCCGTTTGCTTCGTTGGCTACAGAAGAGATGGTCGCCCTGTGTGGAGGTCTGAGATTTTGGCTCATGATATGTCAACTGTCAATGGTGACTATCTTTCCATTATGGGGGAAAGACATCTTTGCGAAAGACTGGCGATGGACAAAGGAGCATAGTGATAGGTGGCTTCGCCCCAATAGAATGTTGTAATCTAGCGGGCGCGATGACTTCGACGTCAACACAAACAGTCTTACCGCCGAGGGTGGACAGACAATTACGAAACATGCCAATGGGCTGGGATGCATGACCGTCCCACGCTCGAAGGGTGATCGTGGAAGGGGACAGTTCAGGGGATCCGAGTTGCTTCCAAACCGAAGCGGACATCACGCAGGTGGATGCCCCCTCATCAATGATACACCGGGACACGTTGGGGTTCCGGATTTTGACTAGGATTTGGAAGGCGACGGAAGGAGGGAGAGGAGGATGGTCCAATTGAGTGGCGTCAAAAACGATCATTTGGTCGTCAGCAGGATCTACAGCGCCCACGGTAGATAGTAGAGCCTTCTTTTGGGAAGGGCACGACCAGAGGAGTTCCATTGTGGAAATGGCGGCAGGAGTTTGCGCCAAATCATCTACTATGCTATACGAATGGGAAGCTCGACTGGGAGCAGCGTTTCGACGTGGTGGGCCCTTAGGTATCTTGGTATGAACCTGAACTTTTGGTTGAGGGATATGTAAGGGGCCACTGGGTGACGAAAGAGGCTCTGGAGAACCTGAAGAAGGAGGCTCGGGAGCAGACTGAGCAGGAGGCTTGGATTACTGGCGAGACCGAGTTTGAAGGTGAAGATCGACGGACGGGTTAGGATCGGAGTGCATCATAAGGATCTGGTAATCGCAGGAACCCGTAAAGGGAAGGGGGCGGCTACCCGGATGTTCCGGCGGTTGGGTAGCCACGAATCCTTGCTGGGGGAAAGGATCAGTAAACACAGCTGGCTGGGTAGTGGCCACATTATGAGGAGCATGAGGGGAGGTGTGTTGTCCGCGCAATGTGGCTTGAGACTCCCACATCTGCCACATCTGGGGTAATAAGGGACAATCGTGGGTGTAATGACCATAAACACCACAACACGAACAAGGCTTACTTGTGCGAAGCGGCCTGTCCGGTGTGGGTTGAGTGCCCTGTGGCTAGTTGGCATTGCTAGGGTCCACACGAAGATTGGGTCCACGAGTGCCAGGGGCAGAGTGGTTTTGATTGCCTCTCCGCCTTCTTTGAGAGGAAGGGAGCCAGCGCGCCCGCCGTGCAACACTTACCCCCGGAGGGGGCTATAGGTGGCCGGTGCTGGGGTTGGAGGAGGCAGGAGGAGGAAGACATGTTGGAGGATCCGGCGTACTGTGTCGCTGGATAAGGGTAATGGGTAGGTTGGGCATAGCTACGCATAACTAATAGCCCTAACAACAAAATTGGCTGCCAATATCTTCAGATATGCGGTTAGTTAGACAAGAAAAGAGCTGCAAAATACCAGATCTATGTATGGAAAGACATTAAGCAGAAAAAACAAGGGTTTGCTCCATATACCAATATACAAGACAAGAACAATTTTTGAAAGAATTTTTATATTAATTGGGCACCTGGGAGGAAAACAAGAAGGCGTATCCAATTCTCCTCAGTGGGATGGGTTCTTGGAAGTCCTCAGCACTTCAGATCTAAGATTTCTCTCTCTTGTTGGTGTAGAAAACCCAATGCAAAGAAGAGAGCTCAATGGGAGCTCACACAGCAAATGATGGAAAAATGTGACCAAGTGTATAGATCCAGAGTGATCTAATAGGCAACAAAAGGTGAAGAATGGTAGGAAAAACCCTCCTATTTATAACAAAATATTGGGTCATTCTAGATCTGGGTGCATGGGTTAACCAGATCTAGATCCACTTTTTATGGAATATTTTATTATATTTGTTGGAGGGAAAAGGTATTTGACTTGGGTCAAATCCCTTAATTTGTTAAAAATAAATAAATAAGTGATTTATTTATCTTTTTAAGGAAGTGGTTAGAAGATAATCAAATAAATAATGATTTATTTAATTATTTAAGGAGGTGGTTGAAAGATAATTAAATAAATAGTGATTTATTTAATTATTTGTGGGTGATTTTTGTCATATTTAACAAGGAATATCATCTAAATAAGGTTTAAATGATTATTCCTAGAAAATAATAAGATAAATAAAGGTTTATCTAATTAATTTCTTTGATTTTGGGTTAAACATGACTGGGAATAATAATTAAATTATGGTTAATTAATTATTCCATGAGGAAAATCAAACAAATATGGGTTTGTTTAATATTTCCTTTTGGGGTTTCTTGTTTTAACATAGTGAAAGCAGTTTTACATAGGGTAAAACTGGTCTTACATGGTGTACTTGGGTCCATCTAATGATAATAAGTTAGATGACCAAAAAATGGTGTAACACTTGGTGTATTATTGATGAGGGGGCATCTACCTGCGTAATGTATGCTTTAGTTTGGAAACAACTCAGATCCCCTAACCTTGCCCCTTCCACCATCACCCTTCGTGCATGTGATGACCATGCCTCCCAACCCATTGGCCTATTTCGTAACTGTCCTATCACCCTTGCCAGCAAGACTTTTTGTGTTGACGTTGAAGTTATCGACGCCCCTCTTGACTACAACATCCTTTTGGGGCGTAGTTACACCTATGCCATGTCAGCCGTCCCATCCGCAGTCCACCGCAAGATGTTTTTCCCTCATAATGGCGAGATTGTCACCATTGACCAACTGGCCTACCATGAACCAAAATCTCAGACCCCCCCTGAGTCCACCATCTCTACTGTCACCAACAAGAAATCTGTTGATTCTTTGACCAGTGTCTCCCTCGGCGTCTACAAAGACTCATCCTTGCTCGACACCTTTTTCGACTCCCCTCCCGTCTCTGATCCTAACTTGGCAAACGTTTGCATGATGCAATCATCATGGGCTAACCTTACAGAGCCCACTTTGGCTAGTCAACAACCTCAACCTCAACCAGCTCCTAGCCCTTCACCCCCGTTAGCCACCCTTCTTCCTTCTGAATCTTCTTCTACCACAAATCCTCATGGGTCGACTTCACCTGAAATCAACCCCCTTGGCACCATTCCTCTTGGCCATTTCCATGATGGACAGATCCCTTTCCTCGCTCCCCCTCCCGGTGCCTATTCAGTCCCTACCTTGGCCACCCTATCCCTCCCCAACTTGACCTTGGGTATACCCGTCTGGTATCTTGACCCTCCCGCCACCACTCCGCTAGGTCAACCTAAACCATATATTACTTTGACCGCAGTTCAACCAATCCCCACCACTTGTCTTGCTATGTTGGTACCTCAATCACCTCAACAAGCACCGCCTCCTGCTACAACCGCTTCGAGTAAACATAGCAAAGCTCAGAGGGGGCATCAAAAGACAAACCTACCCCACCCAACTCTACCCCTCCTCGGCCTCCCAAGCATCCCATCTAGTGTCCTCTATGTGATGTTGTTGGTCACGCCACTCATACCTGTCCTGAATTACCACCTCTCAAGACCATGGTTAATGAAACGTTTCCAGAATCAGACATCCCAGAAGTCCATGTCACCATACCCGCTCCTACCCCTAAACTTAAGAACTTGCGCACCAATCACCCTTGTTCTTTGTGCAATTTCCATGGCCACTATACCCACCTTTGCCCCCGCCTTGACGAGTATCGTGCTTCTTTAGAAAAATATCGCCAATTCGAAGCCGCCCTCACTCGAAATCCTTCTTCCCTCACACCGGACCCCCTCTCCACCATGATTACCATTTCTCTTCCTGATACTGACATGACCGAAACTTCAGCTACCATTTCCTACCTTTCCTCATCCCCGCGATTCTCGGATACCAACCCCGTAGTACCTTCCCTTGATGCTTCGCCTGATCATTCAATTGCTCACTCTGTCACCTCACATGACACCGTACCTGTGAGCCCTTCCCCTCACAATCAAGAGTCTCATCCCTCTAACTCCTCAAGTCCACCTCTTCCATCCTCTCATCACATCTTCCAATCTGATGAAGACATCATGGAAGCCATTACCCACCATGATTTTCCATGGGACAATATGCACCATTGCGCATATTTCCTCCCCCACCCATCCCATGACCAATATGCCCTCAAATCCAAATATTTCATTCCTGATAAAGTTGATTGGTTCAAAAAACCCATCCCTGCACCTGACGCTTTCGAAGAAGGAAATATGGCTAATATCTCTCCCACCATCAAAATCGACATTTCTGTTAAGCCAGGTATTGAAGAATATATCACCACGGGTGCTCAATGCACTCCGGAAGAAATTGAAGCCTACACGAAACTCTTCAAAGAATTCCGTGATGTTTTCACCTGGTCATACTCAGAAATGCCCGGACTCGATCCTGCCATTGTCGAACATCACATCGACACATGGCCTGATGCCATTCCAGTTCGTCAAAAGTTGAGACCCATCCATCCTTCCCGACGTGAAGCCATCAAAGCTAAAATCGACAAGCTCCGATAGGCTGGTTTCATTTACCCCATTGAATATACCACTTGGGTGTCTAACCCAGTTCCCATCCTCAAAAAACAAGGCACCATTCGTGTTTGCACTGAATTTCATGATATGAACAAAGCTTGTCCCAAAGACAACTTCCCCACACCATTTATTTACAAAATCATCGATGAGTGTGCGGGGCACAAGATTCTCTCCTTTATGGATGGCTTCTCCGGATACAACCAAATTTTTATCCATCATGCTGGTCAACTTAAAACCGTGTTCATTAGTCCGTGGGGCACTTTCGCATATCGAGTCATGCCATTTGGCCTTAAAAACGCTGGCACCACCTTTCAACAATCCATGTCTTATTTCTTCCATGGCTTAACCCATATTATCCTTGCCTATTTAGATGACCTTACTACACGTTCTAAACATCAGGCACAACACCTTCATGAATTTGGTACCATTTTCCTTCGATGCCGCAAGTATAACATTTGCCTTAACCCTTTGAAATGTGTCTTCTGTGTTCCCGCCGGTCGTCTCCTCAGCTTCATCGTGTCTAAAGACGAGATAAATCTCAACCCTTTAAAGGTTCAAGCCATCCTTGAACTTCCTCTGCCTCGTACCTTATGCCAGCTACAAAGTCTCCAAGGCAAAGCTAATTTTCTTCGCCAATTCATTCTTGACTACGCCACTACCGCACATGGCTTCCTTAGACTTCTTCGATCTCACACCCCTTTTGTCTGGGATACATATGCTCAAGAGTCTTTTTATGCCCTCAAACATGCCCTCACATCTACTCCCTTGATCCGTCCCCCTGACTTTGACCGAGATTTCATTCTATACATCTCTGCTTCCACCTATTCGGTTGCTGGTGTCCTTATCCAGGAGGATGATAATGGTGCCGAACATGTGATCTATTATGTCAGTAAGAACCTTTCTAGTCCACCTTTTTCCTACTCGCATGAAGAAAAATTAGCACTAGCCATCATGTTCTCGGTCCAAAATTTGCGTCATTATATCCGCATGCATTCCACCAAGGTGGTGATTGATTCCAACCCCATGGCTTTCCTATTGAGTCGCTGAATCCTCAATGGGAAGTACGCCCGTTGGGTCGTTATTCTCCAAGAATTTGACCTTGAATTTGTCACCCCAAAAGGTAAGAATGGTTTAGTCCTAGCTGAACTCATTTTTGATTTGCCTACCCAGACGCAAGATACTCCAATTAATGACGCTCTTCCCGATGAACATTTGTTTGCCATCGCCACCAACGATCCTTGGTATGGTGACACTCTTACTTACTTGCGAACCCAAAAATTCACCCTTCACCTTGATCGTGATGCTCGACGATATATCTGACACCAAGCCTCTTGCTACCTTCTAATTGGAGATGACCTTTATCATCGTGGCGTAGACACTGTCCTTCGTCGTTGCCTCACCCACGCTGAAGCCGAGCAAGTCCTAAATGCTTGTCATAGTGGCGCTTGTGGTGGCCACCTTTCCATACTCGCCACCGCCCAAAAAATCATGCGGGTTGGGTATTTTTGGCCTTCTCTCTTCAGTGATTGCATTGACGCAGTCAAACACTGTTCCAATTGCCAACATTTCGTCCCCAAGGCGCGAACTCCTCCTGCTCCTCTCCATCCTGTCGTCACAGCCGGTCCTTTTTGTAAATGGGCCATTGACTTCATGGAATGTCGACCTCCATCTACTGGTAACCACAAATATATCATTGTGGCAGTTGATTATTTTACTAAATGGGCCAAAGCTATGCCCACATTCAACAATACGACAGCTACTACAGCCCTCTTTTTCTTTAACCATGTCATTGCCCGATTCGGCGTTCCCAAAAAATTAGTCTCAGACCATGGCCGACATTTTGAAGATCATATTTGGTATGAGCTCTCCTCCCTATTAGGTTTTGAACACCAATATTCATCTTCCTATTATCCCCATGGTAATGGTCAAGTTGAAGCAGTCAAAAAAATTCTTAAGACCATGCTTCAACGAATGGTGAATAAGCACAAAACCAATTAGCATCTCATGCTCTTCCCAGCTTTATGGGCCTATCGTACTTCTGTTGAAACCGCCAACAGTTTCACTCCTTTCCACCTTGTCTTTGGCGAGGAGGTCGTCTTACCAATCGAATGTGAAATCCCTTCTGTTCACTTGGTCGTCGAACTTCTTCCTGATACCCAACCTCTCGAAAAATTACTTATCATGCTTGAACGCGCCTCTGAATACCGTCGCGTTGCATTGCAAACTCTCGAAGTGGCCAGAGCTCAGTATGACTGAAGCATACACCCTCGCACCTTTTGTGAAGGTGACCTTGTTCTAGTATACGACCAGGCCCATGATACCCTTGTTCATGGGAAGTTCGACTCATTATGGCTAGGTCCTTACATCATCAGTAAAGATCTTGGGAAGGGAGCATATCTTTTAGAGGACTTTGAAGGCCACCCCCTTCCTAATCCTCGCAATGCACTCTATCTTAAGAGATATTACCGTTAGCATTTCCCACTCGAAATGCATGTTTTATCTCCTTGTAGATAGCCAGCGTATGTTTGTTTTTATCATTCACTACTTCACCAGGACACATGTTTTCCACGAAGTCTTTCTTTCCCTCTTCTCCACATCGGATTTCCTCTCTTACAACTCTTTTCCTTGGGGCACCGCTTGACCCCCATATTTATTCTTGTTCATGTCGATTTTGCGTCATGAGATACCATTTTGTACTCATGTTTTTCGGGTCCCCTTTGGCCCTTTCATCATTACATCATCATCATCAGTGTCTACTTGGACGTCGCTCTACTATTTTCCCTCGTGCCTTAGTTGGGGATTCCTTATTTCCTCACCTATGGCAGACCTACTTCTGTCGACATCAGCTCATTTATTCCAGAAGGCCGTTCTAGGGGGTAGTGTACCATTGGTTTGAGCTCTTCCTAGCATGATCGTGATCTATACACTGGATGGTCTAGTGATGCAGCAACACCTATTGGTGATTCCCGGGCATGTGTGAGATGTCTCAACCTTCATGAGGGGGTGGCCCTGCAGGTAGCCCCCCACATGCCCGGATGACTTCATTTCCACCCCTGATGCAGCTCCTCCCATTTGATGATATCAACCTCCACCGCTCGCAGTGCCTCTTCGATTTGCACGAATCAGTCAGATGTTGCGAGCCCTTCCCCGCGTGTAGGGGGAATTTGGGTGTATTTGTATCTCATGTACTACCATATTATTATAGTGTGATTATTCCAGGCATCACATGTATGTGGGATCCATCCTATGATTTATCTGGCTCATGTTTCAGCCAGCACATGCTTCATTATTTCATTCTGTGGTTTTCCGGGCGTCTTATTCTTTGTACTTATTGCGTTCCGTGGTTTTCCGGGCGCCTTATTCATTGTACTTTTTCTCGGTGGGAATAGGTATGCCTCCCCCGCCGCCTTTAGCATAGGTACCACTTCATAAACTAGAGACTTGTTGCACCTGTAAGTCTCATCTCCTCAGGGTCTAGTCCTTTAGCACATCAGACAACATTACACTTCTCTCTCTCACTTCCCTTTTGATATCTAGTGATTGAGTTCTTACAATGTACTTCGGTCATACGATTTGCTCCTAACACTCGTACGTTGGGGGGCAATCTGTTACACCATTTTTTTGGTCATCTAACCTGTTATTATTAGATGAACCCAAGTACACCATGTAAGACCAATTTTACCCTAAGTAAAATTGCTTTCACCATATAAAATAACTTATTTGGTCATATTTAACCCAAAACAAGGAAATTAATTAAATAAATCCTTATTTATTTAATTATTTCCTAAGAACAAGTTATTTAAGTCATTATTTAAATAATATTCTTAGTTAAATTTGACTAAATCATCCATAAATAATTAAATAAACCATTATTTATTTAATTATATTCCCATCATTCCCCTAAAATGATAAATAAATCATTTATTTATTTATTATTTATAAATAAAGGAATTGACCCAAGTCGAGAATCCTTTTCCCTCCAACAAATATAATAAAATATTCCTAAAAGGTGCTTCTAGAATTCGATTAATAATATTTTATTCATGCACCGAGTTCTAGACCGCCCCAATATTTTGTTATAAATAGGGGGGTTTTCCCCATTTATGAACCACCTTCATTGCATTAGATCACTCTGGATCTTCTCTTGGTCACCATTTTCCATTTTTCTTTGTGTACTCCCATTGAGTTCTATGTTTGCTTTTCCACATCCATAAGAGAGAGAAATGCTAGATCTGAAACACTGAGGACTTCCAAGAACCCATCCCACTGAGGAGAACCAGAAAACACCTTTCTTGTTTTCCTCACAGGTGCCCCATTCTTTAACATAATACAAAATTCTTTCATATACATTCTTCTTGTCTTGTTCATTGGATCTATGGAGCTATGTTATTTTTTATCTGCTTAATATCTTTAGTGCTTAGATCTGAATTTGTGCAGCAATATTCAAGGTATTTTGCAGCCATAATCGATGTTAGGGCTATTTTTTATGCGTAGCTAAAGTGATATTTTACGAAGAAATATTCATACTAACACTAGATGTTAAGTGCAGGGCATTTGATTGTTTTTTGGTTGGGTATGATACTTTGATAGATTTTAGATACGAAACATGGAATATTGTTAAGTCATTGGGAAATGGAGTCTAACAAGGTCGAGATAAGTTCATCAATGGTGTTTAAGAGAATTTTCAAGGCAAGTTTACTTGGTTGGTAGATATTTCAAGGTTATGAAGGATTTATGAAATGGACATAAAGATCGAGAAAAAAAAACTAATAAAGGGCTGAAACCGAATCCTTTGGGAGTTAGAAAATTGATAAGAACAAAAAGATAATCAAAGGCATAAGCAGAACCTAATCCATTTGATTTCAGACTGAAAACAGATAATTTACCAAGACAAACATTCAGATAAAAACATAGAAAGGTAATAAAATTATCCAACTTTTAGAGATTTTATCATCTAGAGCAAAAAAACATTTAATATACACAAGTAAATATAACCATAGAAGGAGAGAAAACTCTAACATCCAAAGTTACAGCTATAAGGTTTCCTTAAAACAATGATTCCAAGAATGGAATATTTTAGTCGCAACAATATGCAGGGCTAACCATAAATCATAATTGATGCTAACTGATCTAATTATTCAAGAAATGGACGAGATAAGAACTTGTTAGAGAGAAAGAAATTATTTCTCTAATGTATCTTAGCAGAAGAAAACATTAAGGAAAAACAGATTTAAGGTGGCATTAGAAAAAAATTCTTAATCTAAATTCTTTGTCCTACTGCAACATAGCAAGATGGAAAACATAATGGAAAACTAGAAAGCATAAACAAAAGAAAAATTCACCATCAACCAAGCCTGTGGACCCTACAAACAATCCTTCTCCATCAACAAGCAAATCAGATCATGCATGAGTTCCAAGACATCAATTTCTCTTCAAGAGCTTCAAGGGACTATGTATTATTCTTGCATCAGTCATAAAAATCCAAAATCTACAATGAGTTCCAATGCAGTATTTATGATGCAAATGAGGAGGTGAAACTCTTATAGGGTTCAAAATGTTATTAATTACAGAGTAAATGCATTCCTAACCTTGAAAACCATGCAGGGCATAAGGTAAGAATATCTGCAGCTACTTCTCTGTTAAATAACTTTGTCTTAATTTCAGAGATAAATATAGGTGGAAAAGATTGACTTTAAGGATTTATCCTATATTTACAATAACTGTTCTAACAGTTTTAAATATATTATTTAGTGTAATAACTCTCGATTTTCCCTTTGAGATAGAAGGTAGCCTATAGGTGGCAACTAGATCTTTTGGAGAAATGACTGCCTCTATTTGATTCATTCGAAGTTGATTTTGGTCTAATGTTGTCTTTGTTTAACCTTTACACTTGGTAATAAGCCTTTAACATCAGATTTTCCTTTAATATTCTGTCTCACTGCTTTATGATTGATTTAATCAATAACTGTGCTTTAGGCCCTTTAGCCTTGATCTTTTGTTAATCTCACTTCACTGTCTTTTCTCTGTTTTTTGTTAAAAAAATTGTTTATTTCTTAACCCTTTTTCCTTTATCTTTTGGCCTTTCATCTTTAATCTTCATGGGTTAAGTTCTTTATCTTCTTGCTTTTGACTTTAACCTTTAACCTTTGCTGTCTTTTGATGTTTTCTCCTTAAGTGTACAGACAGCTTCCTTTATGCGCTGGAGGGATTCATTTAGCTAATGCTCATGAGACATTGATCAAACCTTGGAACTAGAAACCTGGGTCCCCTTTTGAATTTATCAAGCCATTAGGATCTTCATCCTGGGCTTTGCCACTGCGTTTTTGGCTATGGGATGGCTTGGATAATTGGTTGCAATTAAACATACAACTTGAAACATAAAACATTTATAAAAACCTGCGCTTGTGGATTTGAATACTAACAGAGGCTCGGGGAGGGGTTATGGAGCGATGTAGAGGAAGGGGTTATTGCAGCAAGGAGGTTCCATGGCGGAACCATGAAGAACAAGCTTTGAATTTGAATAATGGCATGAATGGAAAAGGGTGGTTTTGGGGAATACCAGGATGGTATTCATGCAAGGATTAGGTGGTAACTGTTATGGGCCATTTTGGATGCGATACCACACAGATGGTGACACGTTTCCAACCCAAAACCACCTCTTTCGTGTTGAAAATGTGTGTTAAAATGTTTTGGTGAAATGGGCGCAAAATCAATTCTGGGTCGCCAGATCTAGAGGATTGACGGTTGGGATCTATTCACAATTTCATGCAAATCACAAATGAGTAAGAGGGTCAGCAAAAATGTGAAAGAGTGATGACCGTTGGATCTTAAGGATCAACGGTGGAGATCAATAATGAGAATGTGCAAAATAAAATATATGGGCGGGGGAATGGATGAATGGTGAAAGACCGATCACTATTGGATCTAGAGGATCAACGGTGAATATCCTTTCATAAGGAAGTGGGTAGAATGGAAAGGTGGGGCGAGGGTCGAAAGGGTGATGATGCGATGGTCGTCGGATCTAGAGGATCGATGGTCAACATCTTATCGGAGAAATCAGGGTAGAAGGGGATGTTGTAGAGTGAAATGAGAAATATGAGAGTGCGCTAGCCATTGGATCTGAAATATCAATGGTCCAGATTATATTGAAGACACAAAAAAAATAATGAATGGGGCAGAGGGAGGAAAAAATGTGAAGGAGCGATGACCATCGGATCTGGAGGATCGACGGTTGGGATATTTTCGCAGTTTTGCATAAATAACAAATGGAGCGAGAGGATGGAAAAAGAGAAATGACCGTTGGATTGGGAAGATCAACAGTGGAGATTATATCAGGGAAAAGTGAATAGATGGGAATGGTTTGGAGCGGAGCGAAGAAACGAAGGAGCGATGGTCGTTGGATCTGATCGATCAACGGTCAGGATTTCATCGTGGGGGGAATGAGAATGGAGCGGAGGAAGACCCGATTGCCATTAGATCAAAATGATCAATGGCCAGGGTTATATTAGGGGGGAAACATAGTCAAGGGGTTAGGTATTTATTGCGTGGATTTTGGATCTGCGAGATAGCGTAAGCTGTTGGATCTCGAAGATCAACTATCCAGATTATTTTGGAAGAACGCAAAGGCGCGGGGTAAAATATAGATGAACGGGGCTGAAGTTTTTAGAGAATGGTCACGGGTGTCCGGTCACATGAAGAAGAGGGGCTGAGGTCTTAAGCCAAAAGGGGCTTAAGGCCTTATTTAGTAAAAGGTCGGAAAAGAGGCCTAAAAAGTGAGTTTTTGAGCCTTTTTGAGGTTCCGATAGGATAAAAAGTGTGAATTTAAACCATATGAAGGGGTTTTTTCATGATTTAAATGGATTTTTCAATGGTAATGAAGGGTAAATGAAGAGTATCAAACCCTTTTTGAATAGGAAAATGATAATAAAAAATGAGTGAAAAATGGGTGAAATGGATGGGAGAATTATGAGATGATGAACATAACCTTTTATCACAGTTCCTTTGTATCAGTAGGATAATCTTGGAGGTTTTGGGTAAATATTTTCAGTGGATTGGTAGAATTAGGATAAAGAACACAGTGGGATTTCAAGAACTCACAATTGTCTCATAAAAATTCATTTCTTGAAAGCTTAAGAACCTTTTTAGCCATCTTGAGATATAACAAAAACTATAGATGGATAACACCTGGCATTTAATAAGGTGGATTTTGGGGACTTTTGACTATTTATCTGATGGTAAGTTCCAGGTGAAGTTTACCCTACCATTGGATAACCACAATCACTATAAAAACGATAGGGTAGCTCAACTAAGGGATCTGCCTCACTTGCATAGCCTGTACTTCTCACCTTGGTCTCGAGAGAACTTGAGCTATACGATTCTCCTAGTCTGCACTATCCCTTTCATGTCTGATCAACCTACTCCTTCTGACAGTAGCCACTCAGAGCTGGGATACCCTTTTCACTCTAGGATGACGACCACGAACCTTGCTGAACCCTCAGCACCAACAGAGCTAGAAAGTGAGGAAGTAATGGAGATAGGGGCAGAGGATGAGGAAGTGCTCTCTAGACCAGTCAAAAGGAAGGGAAAAAACAAAGCACAGGGCTTGGGGAACCCCCAAAAAGATACAAAATGGGCTGCAGTGAGGCCTAGGACTTCCCTAAGGCATTCCAAATCTCCACGAACAACACCTGAAGATCATGATGCACGGGAGGAAGCCCAACCTACCAATCCAATCAATTGGTTACCTCCCTTCATCCGACCGCGCCGGCCTTCAACACACACACCCAAAAATTTGGATGGTTTGATCACCTATCTGCAAACACCTCTAACCCTAGGAGAAGTCCCTGTCATCAGTTATCCTTGCGGGAGGCTCCATGAAGTTAAATTTGATGATCATGACTTGGTGAATTATGAAGCCTTCCCTAAACTGGCCCCCGCATTATACTTCGACATAGTTTATGCGAATGATGGGGTCATGGTCATTCCTCAATGTTGGGTATGTGAATTGGCTAGAGTCGGGCTCTTGAACCTGTTGTGGATGCCCCATTCTAGCCATTACAATGTCACGGACCGGTTGGCCTGACAATTGCTCGCCTTGATTCACGATGGCTACTTATGGATTCAGGACTGAGTCCCCATTGATGCTACCTTAATTTACCAGATTACGGGCCTTCCCATTGAGTGGCTGCACCTTCTGGAGTAGGTGGGCAAGAAATATGAAGGTGATATTGTTGAATTAGTGCGCCAAAAATATAAGGTGGAGCGGAATACCTGTGGCTTTATCATCAAATCCATCAGTGACCGTGCTACGCAAATGGGTACCTATTATTATCATGCAAGATGATGCGGAAATGCTAGCTCACAACTATCCTTGAATATGTCATTCGATTAGCAGGCTGGTTTATGAAAGGGGTCTGCCTCAATTGGGCCCAATATTTGTGTGACGAATTCCTGACCAACGTCCATGAATCCCAAGAACAAGGGAAGGCCTTTTTCTATTCTTGGCTACTGCTCCTTATAGCATTGTTTGTCTGGGAGGCCCCTAAGGAGTCGGTCCTCCGTGAGCTCACTCCAGAAATGTGTGAAGGGGCTCGCTTCACCCATGTATGGGACTCTAAGGACACACAGTGCATGGAAGATAACCAAGTCTTTGGGTCCTATTCCAGAGCAGCTTGGCCGCAGCCATTAATTCTCGACCATGGTTTTACCCAATGGTGTACAATAGGTATAAAAGTATTGCAACATTCCAGATTACGATGCACCACATTCAGATCTGCAACCTCAAGGGTAAAACCTAGACGTCCCCCCCATATATGGTAGCAGAAGAGGACATTGACCATGTGATCGAGCTATGGCCTCATGCCTAGAAGATAGGCTTCAAAACCCCCACCAAGGAGACTGAAAGACCAAGAAAACATGGCTCAAATGTAGCCATGAAGAAGAACACATCGCCCAAAAACACTGGGGCTGAAAGCAGCACGCGCAAAGGGGATAATATGATGCGAAGGTCACACTAACTGATTGGGACCTCGAACAAATAGCGGACACCATCACAATGGCCACAAAAGACAAGTGGGTAGCCTTGGAGGAACACTAGAAGGTTACAATTGACACCCTCCAGCTGAGCTCCACACCTTATAGTTGAACACACCAAGTGTGCCGAATGTGACCTGCATGGCCTCCTCGAACCGGCCATGTCGCTACTAAGGAAAGCCATTCCGTTAGCATACCGAGCGTCGCCTCATGATCGCATCATTAATCAAGCATTCCAACTCCAGACAGAAACAGGGGTGCAGCTGAATCTGGCCATGCTACCCCATGATGCATTACAGGGCCTCCACACTACTCTATTCCAGGAGATTCACCATTGGGACCAGCAAGTGCACCAACAACTCGGGGTGGCTGAGAAGATCATCACGCATCAGAATGCCAAAGTACTCTGCACTATCACACAGTAGGCAAAGCTTGAGACATTGATCCACCATCTTTGTACGGAGGTTACAGAGGAAATCCCAGCCGCAGTCACCCACTAGGCTAAAGTTGAAGGGTTGGTCACTGCATTGAAGGCATCTAGGATGGAGATGCAGGTCGTGAAGCCATAGCTAGAGAAGCAAATCACTGACTTATAGGCCAAGTTGCAGCCCGAAACACCTCTGGAGGTACATGTCCAGTGCACTGTGCTCATGACCGAGGCCACTAACACCATTACAGGATATATTTATTAGGGCGCCCGGTTACTCGAAGACGCCATGTAGCTTTGGACCAAGATCTAGTGTGATTTGGTCCTCTAGAGAATCAATCAGGACTTACGACAGAAGGAAGAAGATTTCGATCAGGTTGAAGCTACATTGCCCTCCTTAGATCCTGCACAACGTCTAGCATGCTTGAAGACTAACAACATGCTCTAAGATGAGATTGAAGAAATCCGGTGCAAGAAGCATGCCATCGCGGAACGCTTGAAGCCTTGGGCCGACGCAACCCTCCAGCTATCATAGGATACCGATGTTGTAGTCAAGCGACTGAATCAGACACAGGAGAGTGTCACTGTGGTGACCGAAGGACTAAAATACCAAAAGTTCGTGGATATTGCGCAGATCACTGCTGCTTAGAGTCAAGAAGTGTTGCCCCACTGATTTCCGCTGTTAACACACTACGCACACAGGTGGAAAACCCTCCACCATAGTGACTTGGGCCGAGTCACAAGATTGTGTCGGGGGACTGTTGGAACAGGGTCTCCTGTAAGCTACGAAACTGGTCCATTTTGTGTAGTTTTTTATTATATTTAGTCTAGCGCAGGGGTTTTGGGGTGGGTCAAAGCACCGAAATCATTGTAAATGGGTCAAGGGTAGACCAAGAGTCCGCAAACCATGGTTTGCGGACCATTGGATGCATAGGCTAAAGTAGTATAAGTAGTTGAACGTTTTTGAGTTATAGGACAAACTAAGAATGATAAGAGATTGCTGCTAAGTGTGAATCGATAGATCTGGTCAGGTTTGTTGGGTAAGGACTCCTGCTGCTGTGTGCACGGAGTGCCTTTGTACTGTTGTGTGCAAACCCTACTACTATGTGCGCAGGTTTGGTTTTGCAGTATTGTAAGTAGATCTGAAGGATTAATGAACGCAAAAGTATTGTTGAATATTTGACTCACTGTGATATGAATATGTGATGTTTGATTGCTTAATATATGTTGTTGATTTATTTATTTAAGCTGTGAACATACATGTGTTACTTATTTATGCTGCAATTTGGATTTTTTCTCTTTTACTTCATACAAGAATATCTGGAATAGATACATTATTGTTATATGAGTTCATAATTTACTGATTTCTATGAGTATCATTGTTGTTGCGCAGGTGGATGTGAAGGGAAGATGTAGATATTAGCTTTGTAATACAAGATTTGGTCATTATAAGGCTGAACACAAATCTTCTTGACTTACCTACCCTCTCCCAGGGTGCGGAAACGTGGTTCCAACACCCACCCATACTACTTCGGGTAAGACTTTGGCCTACACAAGTAGGTAACTTCTGAAAGGGCCAGTAGTATAGGGGTTTGTTGGCAAACCTTGAACATCCGAACCTGGGTTAGGACCCCTTGAGCCAACAATGCTAAATTTCCATGGCAAGGAATTTAGTGAGGGGAAATTGTTGGGCTTGGGCTGATTCTTGCTCCTTTTCTCATGCCAAAGCCTTTCTTAGACCCATAGTTCTAGGCCTCCTTCTAGACTGACCCTCCTCATCCTCAATTTCTTCATAAGCCCCCATGTACTCCTCCAACTTCACCTATGCTATTTGAGCCTCTTTCTAGTATTTGAGTGCTCTTGTTTCATAGATGTCCTGTTGGCCACTCATTTGTTTGTTCTGAATTTGTAATAGATGAATGACATCCATATCTATCTATAATTCAGCTTCCAAATCCCTGATCTATGCATTCTTGTCTTGTAGGAGAGAGTTTGCAATTATTGTTTCATTTTCCTTATCACTGTCTATGTGAATGAGCTCAAATTCTCTCTCCTCTTCATGATTGTCTTCTTCCTCTTTTACTTGTTATTTACCTTTGTCAATCATTTGAGATGAGGAGGATGACATGGCCCCTTGCCCTTTCGAGGCAGCAAACACATGCATCACTCCTCTTTGATAGGTAATGGGAAAAGGTAAAACAAGTTGCACTTGCAAACTTTGATCATAAGTGACCTTAGGACTCCTTTTCTCCTCGTGTATTATCTCTGTGAGTGCATCATTTTCACCTTGCCCTTGAATAACCTTTTGATAATAATTATCATTATCTCTTATTCCATCATTACTATTAAGACCTTTAGGACTGTCATCCTCTATTTTTTTAATGCTCGATGTGTCTTCATCATTGCTGGGTATATCTTCATTTCTATGATTGTCCTCTTCTTCATCTTTCGAGCCACTGTATTCACTGTCTAACTCATCCTTTGTATCACTATTTGGACTCTTGGTAATGTCACTATCTTAGGCATTCTCATCAACCTTTCTCTTACTGTGATGGTTATTTTCATCTTCACTAGGTGAGTTTTCTAGGTTGGCTTCTTCTTCATTGTCATGTTCATCATATTCATTGCTTGGCTCATGATCTTCATTGTTTTTCTCATTGAAATCACTTTCAAACTCTGCTTCTTGGCTGCCTTTTCCATCTTGGTCACTGTCTTCTTTGTCCTCTTTGCTACTTTCATATGCCTCCTCACCATTGTCCTTTGTATTTTTAGTGTCACTTTCTTCATTGTCTACTTCTTTTCCTTGATTGTCATTTGTTTGCTGACTGTCACTAGGCTCACTATTGTTTTCTTTTTGTAGCTCAATTTTTTCCTCTTGATAAGCTGGCTCTGACCCTGTGTCCTTGGAGTCATCCTCTTCACCTTTAGACCCATTGTTTTGGTCTTTTTTCTCATCATCTGGATGACTTCTTCCTTCATTTTCATAATCGTCTCCGTCACTGCTTTCTTCATTTGCATCACTGCTTTTATCACTTTATTTTGCATTACTGCTTTCTTCTTGGCCATCTTCCTCTCCTTGACTGCTTTCTTCATTTTGATCATCCTCTTTCTCATTTATTTCTTCATTTGCATCATCCTCTCTCTCACTTCTTTCTTCTTGGCCATCACTGCTTTCTTCTTGGCCATCTTCCTCTTGTTGACTACTTTCCTCATTTTGATAATGCTCTTCCTCACTACTTTCTTCATTTGCATCATCCTCTCCCTCACTACTTTCATCTTGGCCATCTTCCTCTCCTTCAATTCTTTCTTCATTTTTATCATCCTCTCCCTCACTGCTTTCTTCATTTTTTGATTTATTAGGGGAAGGTGAATGAGGAAGGTCTATCTGAGGAAACAATTCATGTGAAGAAGATGAACCAAGGTTAGTGGAGGGTGATGGAGGTGTGTGAGGAGGATTTTGAGATGACGATGGCAGACTTTGCAGAGGGATGAGCTGTGGAGTTTTGAAATCATCATGGGTGATGAAAATCTCCCAGGGATGCCTTGTTGTTCTATTTGGTGTGAGAAAATCACTTTGATGAGAGAATGATGAAAAAGGTTTGACATTTGTTGGGATGGAGGCCTATTTTTCATGATGGAAGACATTTTCTCAATACTTTTGCAAAGGTAGTAGGGCATATGTAGTAGCTTGGTTTTGGTGAAGTGCATGAGAAGTCTTATGTGGTAGGAATGGACTTTGGAGAACCTACCCTTGCAGGTGAAGTATTTCATAATGATATTCATTAGGAGAACATATCTATCCAATAGATGAGAGAAGGGGAACATGGTTTTGCAATCAACTTGACAACTCGGTTTCAAGAATGGGAAATAGTGGCTTAGGTCCAGATGCATTTGTTTGAACCACCTTTCTCATATGCAATGTATTCCAGTGGCCCTAGAGATGGCATTGGTGGCCAACTCAAATTTCACCCTGGCTAGGTGTGCTTGATGATTAGGAAGGTTTAGGGCAAAGAGCTTGGTCAACTGAGGATGACTCTAGTTCTTTTGTACTTTATTACAGAATTCATAGCACCCCGATTCTTGAAAACAAGAAAAAATAGTAGGGGAGGTTATCAGCTCTTCAGTGCTTATAAGTTCAAACCTATTCGGCATCCCTCCCTTCCTTTGCTAATTTTTAGGCCCTTGAATTGCCTTATCAATGTCGACATTCTCTTCTTCAGAAATTTTGTTTTTTTTTACCCCTACCTCAAAATCCTTAAAGAGAATTGGAAATACTTGTAGAATGATGTGAAAATGGTGAATGAGATGTTGAGGTTTCTAATTAGGTCAAGGAGCAGTAGTGTGTAGGCTAGGTGTTTTCTTCAAGATTTCACTGCCTTCACTAAACAATATTTCAATTTTCTTTATGACCTTATATTTTACAAAAACATGAACATGAATGAAAAGTTCAAAATACCTCTCTAAATGCCTCCATAGTAGAAAAACTAGCTCAGAAAACCTTTCTGGGTGGCCCGGGTCACCTTCTGAACGTGAAATCAGGCAAAGGTTGCACGCTGTGGGAGGAGTGCAGCACATCTTTTGTTCGGAGGCTCGGGTCACCTCATAGATGAGTTTTCGTGTAGAGGTTGCACGTTATGGCAGGAGCGCAGCACAGCTTCTGTCAGGCAGCTCGGGTCACCTTCTGAATGTGAAATCGGGCAGAGGCTGCACGATGTGGCAGGAGCACAACACAGCTTCTGTCGGGTAGCTCAGGCTACCTCCTGAATGTGTTTTCGTGCAGAGGTTGCATGCTGTGGAAAGAGCATAGCACAATGTCGGGTGACCCTAAATGAGTTTTCATGCAGAGGCTACACATGGTGTTTTTTATAGGTGCGTAGTGCCTCCAGACAGGAACGTAGCGCCGAATGGAAAATAGCACAGGGAGACGCTACATGAGTGCAGTGCCTAGAAAATTTTCCCCGAGGACTCTGTCGAAAAATTTGAAAAAACCCTCACTCCTTCTACAAATATCCAAATGGTGAATGGGAGATGCTTTGCTAGAGTTGTTTTATACCCTTTGATAAAAATTAAGGGAAAAGCCCACTTTATAAGGTTTGTTCCGTTTTTATTTTGCTCACTGTCTTCCTTTCGCTCTTTGGTCCTGTAGGTGGGTAGCTTGATTAAAACATTGTTCTTTTTACTGCTAGAGACCTCTTAAGTTTCTTTTCAAATTGATAGCCTTACTAAAGAAGCCAAGACTATTCCTCTCACCTATATTTGGAGAATGAACCTGTTTTATGACTTTTAACACCTATACACAGCAAACTTATAATTTTTGTAATTTCTCACTATGACTGATATTCTGCCATGTTTTCATCTTTAAGTAATGAAGAAAAAAAACCTCTTGGTGGGAGAAATACCCTAGCAGTAAGTATAAACAACAGCTTCGTCTTTTGAGATGTGCCACCTTCATTTGAAACATTGCTTGCCTTGACCTTATCAATTTTCTTGTAAGAAAACACTTTTGACAGTCTTGTAAAGTGCCATTCATGTTCATCTATCTTTTACAGAATAGTCATTTGATAAGGAGGCCCTTTTTGGGAGTTCCACTGCTCTGCTATAAACCAGGGGTATATATGTTTCTCAGGCCACTTGAAATATGCCTCTAACTATTCTTCAGAAAAAAAGACCCTTGAAATGACATTTCTTGCCTCTTTGTGCTGATACTCTTCATCATTTTTCTACCTTTGGTGTAGTGGAGTATTGATTTTCATGTCAGACCTTATTGATCTTCTTTGAAACGTCTAATTTTACCTTTTGATGAAGTGGAGTTAGTGCTTATTTGCCAAACCCTAGAAGGTAGTTTGAAAACCCTTTGAAACAATCTGTTGTGATGAAGGAGGCTTCTTTGTCACTATTTCACATTCTTTGTCCATCTTCCCAAACTTCTGAGTTTTTGGGGGATGCTTAGAAAAAGCAAACAGTGTTGTCTAATAAGTTCTCAAAGAAAAACTTATCAAACTCATTACTTATGTCTAAAAAGTCTTCAATGATCATTTGAAGCGGTTGAGGTGTCCTTTCCCTTTGTAACCATGGTATTTCTTTATTTCTTGATCAAAACAGTCATAAACCCTAATTCCCATCAAACTCGTACCTTGTTGCTTTCTTCTTGGTTGTGAGTGGTTTTCTTGTGATGGTGCCTCTCATTACTTTACCTCTGGCTAGGTTGATAGCTTTTTTAATCTTTTGTAGAAATGTAAGCAAGGGGCAGTTGTACCCCTACAAAACTTGTGCTTCAGGCCAAATACCTTTTAAATGATCTCTTTGATGATTTTAAGACAATATTACCAGTCTTGTCCTTCTTTGAATGCAGTTTCTTCATATAGGAAAAACATAGTTTGTAGGGCACCTAATCCACCCTATGACTTTGTGAAACTCTAGGTGGCCTAGTGGAGGCTTTCTGGGACTTGGCTTTTGGAAAGAAATCTAGAACCTGGGATTTATCAAGTGTGAGATAGAGTTCATGATAAACTAATGTATTGAATACCCAAAACCCAATGTGCTTGATTTATTAAAGAGTCTACAGAGATAGTTTGAGACTATCAGTGTTTAGGAGTAGTTTGGGAGACACAACAAGCTAATTGATTGGTTAGCTTAGGTAGAAGTGGGGTTTTTAGGTGAAACAAAAACAGGGGATTTGAGTCAAAGGTGAAAACATATAGATAAAATGGGTGACATGGGCTCTTAATGGGTATTCTGAGACTGGTAGGAAAAGATAGATAGGATGAAATGATGAAATAGTGAAAAATTATCTTAAGGATAATGAAGGAAATGAGATTTCTAGAACTCACGATGTCTATGAAATTTGTTTCTAGAAATCTTGGACAAGAATTTAGTCATATAAAAAGGTAAAAATTATTGATGACTAACAGTGGCTCCACTTGGGGAGGGCAGCCCCATTTAAAGAGGTGTCCATAATTTCAGATCTCTAGCTTTATGGAGACCAGTGCCTCATCCATTGGGCAGATTTTTACCTTTCTTTACTTGTTGATGCTTTCTTGAAGCTATGGTCTCAAAAATCTAAAATATATGATTAGATTAATTCCATCTCTACGTACCCAACCTACTTGCCTATCATTTTTTCTTCTTTAGGTGCATTTAGACTATCAACCTTGACTTCCTTTTATTTTTAAAAGTAAACAACTATCTACTTCTACACATTTTCTTTCGGGATTTCATATTAGGTTAATGAACTCCTTTGATTCTCTACCTATACTATTCAACTGTCAAGGTTAAATTGTTTGAGAAGATTTATTCACTAAGCTAAAAACATGAAATTGAAAACATGTCTAAATCAAAATTAGACAATCTGATTTATCATGGGTTTGTGGCATAAAAACAAGCTGCACAAAAATGTTATTTTTGTACAAAATAAGACTTAGAAAAATCAGGGCTAGGATACATAGTTTTCAATTCATCCCTATTTTTCTCCTTTGTTCTTTTTTGAGCATGTGGAACCAATATCTTTCTTTCCTAATTTGTTTTCCTTGACAAGTCAAGCTTCAATGATTTGACTAGCATTCTTTTCACTAACTTATCAACAATAAATTTAAAGCATTTCCAGCCATGATTATGCTAGATGACTGAACAAGACATTCTTTTTGCGCCAGTAGTGTCATTTAGGATTGCACACTTTCAGTATTACTATTTTTGGTTATGGGGCTATACCTTGTTTTGAATCTGCCCTCTTTTCTATTATTTTCTATGTTTTTGTGTTTTTCTCTTTGTGGCCCTTTTTTCAAATAATGGTATGTATAATGAGCGAAAATGTTAAAGCTAAGGATCTAGAAAAAAGTAGTGTTTGAGCATCCTGTCTTCAAAAGGATATCATAACATTTTTTGTCCATTTAGCTCTTGTAAATAGAAAACATAGTTACCTCTATTTGACAGCATGGAATAAGGACTATTCCAAGAGTTTTTGGAAAATCCATGATCCCCTTGGTGCTTCTTCTTTGACCATTACTCCTCAAATCTGTTTGTGTCAAAGATCCTCTTTAGGTAGGCAAGGTATTATTTATCATCTTTAAAATGATGAAGTCATCCATGTACACCATTGTAGAGAAATTTAAAACTAAGGGCATAGTTTTTTGGAAATTATCTCTAATACTTTCTAGCCTAGGAAGTATTTGTCTAAGCATGCAACTGTCCCAAGGAAATTTGAAAAAAAATTTGAGTTGATTGATCTAAAGTGGTATCATCTAATGGTAACCTGAAAAGCTATCATGCAATGATAATTGGTTAGAAAACCCTACCCTTTGTAAAGTATGATCTTTTTTGGTAAAAAGCTACCTGTTCTTTTGGAAGGGTTGATCTTGGTACCTAAAGTCTATACAAAGCCTATGTCCTTTTGCTTTCTTTCTAAGTGAACTCAACTTCTCAACAATGTCTTTTTAGAACAATGGCTGTGTTACAAGGTTTTAGACAAGCCTGCTTACACACATAAGCATTCTGAATTTTTTTGCACAGTCTTGTATTTCTTTGTTTTGAGTGTAGTGATAAAATTTTAGAAAACTTAATTATTTCAGGCTTCTTAAGTTTACCCATGCTATCTTCCTCTCTATCAGCTTTTGCAATGATTTCTTTGGGATCTATAGCAGTATTTGTGAAAATTGACAATTTTTCTGAAAGGGAAAAATTCTTGGATGATGAAGTATCTAGGTAAGTCAAAAACATATGACTATCTTGTTCCAGATTCCCAAAGATTTGTGTTTTCTGAGGGTATCTCATTTTCTCAGGATTAGCAAAAGGAGGAAGTTGTATTTTGGTGGTTTGTCCTTCCTTTGAGCAATCTGTTTCCTATTCTACACTGGTTTTTGTTTTTGATATTTCATTTTCAATTTGCAGAAAATGAAGTTCAATTTTATTATCTGGTGGTGTTTCAGGGTCGTGATAGTTTTGACTATCGAACTCATCATAGAGGGACTGAGCTGATTGTTTTAATGTGTCTAGATCTTCACAATCTTCATTCACTTTCTCATCAAGGTCATTTTCATTATACAAGATGAATGAGTCCAAGTCTGAATGAGTGGAATAGATAGGGGTGTTGTTGGGTCTATCTAGGCTAGTTACCATATACTTCATGTGAGATTCCCGGTAGAGTCTCCTTGTTTGGTTAAAAATTGGGATGGTAGCATAAGACATGTCAAGTTGGAGGTTCCCTGGAATTTTGGATCCGCAAGATCGGGACAAAAGCATGTCATATTTGGGGGGAATTTCAGCCACTACTATGTCCATGACGAGGCTCTTAGCAAGGATTTGTGCCAAATTGACACATAAATCCTTGATTAGGCCCAAGCACTTAACTCTGATTGAATTGACGGAATACATATATTTTTAGGGCGTGGTTATTTCTAGGCCTAATATTTCCATCACTACCTTTGGCATGAGGTTGTGAGAGGCACCAGTGTCTATCATGGCATTATGTAGGATTTTTTTGTGTGTTTAGGCTAACATAGAATGGGGAATGGATCCTTCTTGGTATTTTCCATCTACTTCGGGTCCAAACAACATCTCTGGTTTATCATATGCCAGATTCAGAGTATCGGTATCATTTCCTATGTTCAAAAATTTCAAAACTTGGGAGTGGTACATATCTTGAGCTACCAGTTCAGTGAGAGGGATGATTATTTTGAATTTAGTGATCTCTCCTTCAAAATTGAAAGGTACTTGAGTTTTGGACATATTTACATCAGTTTTTCCAGAAATAAATTTTTCCACATTTTTAATTTTCTGATTATGATTCGAGCCTTTGGCCAATAGAGTTTTCTCAAGGGCACTAGCATAGGTACCAGGACAGGTTGTGTCAACACTTGGTTGCCTATTTTTTTCTTTTTAGGATCAATTTTCTTAGCCATGGTATTGTTATTGTCTGTTGTTATTTTAAGAATGTTTTGGGGAGTTTTCTTAACAACAGTGTCCGAGTTTTTTTTCCTGGAGTTGTCCTGATTTTTCTTACTCCTAAGATCATATTGTAGAAATTAGTATACACTAAGCATGCATACATCCAGATTCCCCTGATCTAACAAAAAATTATCTTCTTGCTAAATATAGAATCATTTCATTGTTAATATTTTGCGGAAAATTAATTACAAACACATGTGAAGCATAAATAAAAACAATCGCACATAACACAGTTTTTTAACGGGAAAACCTGAAGCTGAAAACCCCAACTTTCATATATTATGTATCATGGAGATCATGTAAAAATATCATAAAAATCTTAGTACATCAAGCTCTCAGTACAATCAATTGTCACACACTAACATAGAAGAAATCTACAAATCCATGCACTGATCTCTACCCTCCTGCTAGCCTGCCTCCACTGCACAATCCCTACTAAAGAATAGCTCTGGCTGAATTCAAATCACCATTTCCTTGACTACACAATCCTCATTAGCAACTCCAATGTGTGTGTGGTGCAATCAATGCATCACTATAGTCACAACAGATAGTCCATCTTTCCCTTTCACCTATCTCTCCACTGGGTCTCCACTGGAACTTCCATGCAATATAGTTAACTGCTATCTTGTTCAGTTGATTAATGAGTTATTATTTTTGAATTAATTAACTCCACTCTCACTAGTGTATCATTTAGTTAGACTAGATACAACTAGCTCAACTGAGTTTAACTAAGTTAAACTGAATACAACTCCATGAACTACTCCTCCAACTCTGTCATAACTTTTCCACTTCAGTTCTAACAAATTCCTCCATGCATGAACCATCAGTAAACCCTAGGAATTGTCTAATTCCTTCAGCCCACTGATTTTCCAAATCTGTGCACTGAAATTAAGTGCTCCAAGAGAATAAGTTGATATTTATTGTTGGATTATTATTATGAGCTAATAATAATAGACACTTCTATTTTTAGATCGACGATCTATAAATAGAATTCACCCAATATTATAAAAATATAATTTCATATATTTTTCCAACTTGACCAACCATCCACAAATAACATCCTGCAACTTCTAAAATATGATCACCATGTCTAAAAATAGACTTGCACCAAAAATAGCCTGCGAGCCCATTTAGTGAAGGCATGTATTTTCACTAAGCTCCTCATCTTGTTGAATCTCAGCACTCACTCTCAACAAGATAGCGATTATCCTTCACCCCGATCCTACCTCTATGGTATTCGAATTTTCTCCTTGTGAGTGCCTTCGTCAGAATATCTGCATCCTGATCGTATGTAGGAATGTACTGAAGCAACATGATCTTCCGCTGGACACAATATCTGATATGATGATACTGGATATCAATATGTTTAGATCTATCTTGAAACACACGATTAAACGAGAGTTTAATTCAACTCTGATTATCACAATGTATCATTGTAGCATCTAAGTGTGAACCAAACAAACCAACTAGTATCTTTCTCATCAAGATATCCTCACATGCAGCTTGAATTGCTGCCATGTATTCTGCTTCCGTTGAAATCAGTGCCACGGATATTTGTTTCCTGTTGTACCAAGAAACTGTCGTAGATCTGATAGTGAAAATCCCTCCTGATGTGCTCTTTCTGTCTGTTGGACTGCCTACCCAATCTGCATCCATGAAGCCATGCAACTTCAGCTCATTCGTTTGTATGTACCATAAACCATTCTTAGATGTGCCCCTGAGATATCTCAAGACATGCTTTCCTACCTTCCAAAAGAGCTTGGTAGGCTTAACCATCGCCTGTGAAAGCTGGTTCACCGCATAGCATATGTCTGGTCTTGTATTAACTAAATACATGAGTGAACCGACCAAATGTCAATAAACAGTGGCATCCACTACCTCTGCCGATGTAGCATCCTCTTTGTACCAATTTTCTAGAAGAGGAGTATCGATAGGCTTGTAGCCTTGCATGTGAAACTTCTCCAGTATCTCCCAGGCATACTTGCCTTGAGACACAAACAGTTCACCTTCCCGCTGCCATATTTCCAATCCAAGGAAATAATGAAGGAGGCCCAAATAATTCATCTCAAACTCCTTTGTAATATATTACTTGCATGAGTGTATCAATTTATCATCACCTGTTAGTATTAAATCATCAACACAAAGAACAATGATTAAAAGCTTACCCTCCGTGTAATGTTCCAAATCTGAAACTTTGCAATGAATAAGATGTATAGCGGTCCTGTTATGATGAATAAGCTTAAAATATACATAATAAACACATATACATCATCTTTAGCTACTGCAACAACTTTTACTTCATTTCATGATCCAGAAAGTTGGGAAAAAGGGGATTTTATGCCCTAAAAAGGTTGTTTTCATAAATGAGTGTACAAATAAGCATGGGAAACAAGTGGATATGATAGCTTAGGTCAATAGGGACCTATGGTCCGAATTTAAGCTCAAAATAATTCTTCTATCTATAATAAATAGCTCCTCCTTTCCCGAGTAGGCTAGAGAACACTGATTTCCCATGACTTTACTAAACATAAATTTCTAAATATAGTGAGAGCGTAATTCCCATTACGGTTTCTAAAAAAAATGAAGAAATAGTTCTGATATAAAACTTATATTAATCACACAGCAAATAAATGGAGGTTTAATCACTTATACAATAGAAACAAGGCACCCCGCAAGGTTTCCGACAAAATGCATGTACAAAGCAGCACTGCAGAAAATAATGCAGTTCACTGCAACACTATATTAAAAATGACTTAATATGACATATAAATGCTGAATAATATAGATAATGGCCTTAGGCCTTCTTATTGGAGCTCTCAGAGGGAAATAAGCACCTCCTCCTCAAAGATAAACATACAATCAAAGGATGCAACTCTACTGCTGCTGCTCCTGCATAAAATATGCAGTTTATTGAAGGAAACTATGTTTTGGCTGAAAGTATATGAATGGCCTCACGAAAAATACATAAATGAAGCTCAAATAACTCCCCTTTGATCTCTTAAGCAAGTTTATCTAAAGAGAGGATGGAATTCCCGCATAGGAATTCCTTGCACTAAGCAGTGCAGCAACTCCGACTAAATAGTTGAAGCATGCAAGTGGTCTTAAGACAAAAATATTTGAATACATGAATGATATTATTTTGATGTTATGCCTTCCTCTTATCTTTGGTGAGCATCCTCACCCCGGACCCCACATAATGTTGAGGTGACTTCTTCATGAAGCTTCCTCTTTCAAAACTGCGCTGCCCTAGCTTGCTTCCCTCCTCTTGTGGCTGCGCTGTTGACTTGGTCAACTAATCCACCTCCAATGCCTCTTTTAAAACTATATATATTAAATCTAGTTTACATATGTGTCTTAGGATGATATTTTTTTGCATTGACCTAGTTTACATGAGTATTTCTTCCTCCTCAAGAATGGTTGTTGACTTAGTCGAACTTGACTATGTCTTCATCTAAAATGTCCTTGTTCACACTTCGAAGTGTAAAACCATATCCTAAGGTGATCTCCTTCCTCATCAAGGTGAAATTTATTAATAATTTTATTTTTCATGGGCCTCGTTACCCGTTTATTCCTCTTCTAAGTGAAAGTAGAAAAATCTAAATTTCTAGGTGCAAATTTGGGAACATTACAGTCCTCCCCTACCAAATGTTGCTTGTCCTCAAGAAAATACAAGGATAGGACTAAAGAGTGTCCTCTTCTCCCCTATATCACCCTCATAAGATGAAATCCTCCAAGGATCAACGTGATGTATCATCAATTTATCTCCAAGTTTCCCCTCCAAAGTGTGCAAGCCATCTTTTGGGAAGCATCCCAAATAGCTAACGTTATGTGACAATGAAACAATCCTGGAAGAAAAAATGGGCTATTTGAAGGTCTTATTGAAGCAAGAGGGCTGATGTATATTGGGATTCATCATCCCCATTTGAATCTCTCTTTCCCAAGCTATCAACCAAACAAAGAGAGTCACCCTCCAGGATGGAAACTCATGAAGAATCTCTTCCACCTTAAGCTCCTGCAAAGAAGGTGGGCTACATGGCTGACTGTGTGGAGTCAAAATGTACCTTTATTATTGCTTTCCTATCCACCTATGATATATATAGGGTTGCTGATGATATATGGCTGAAATATAATAGTCTCCAAAGAAGACCCAAGCCACCCCATCAAATCGAACACCCATGAGGTGTCTCCCCAAAGAAATCAAACCTCCCAAATGAGTCCTCTCATTTGAAGGTATGATGTATAGTATGGAAACCAAGGTTTTCCCATTGTTATTTCTGAAATATGAAACCTTTGTAATGTGAAGAATTATCTTTTTATTGTGCCTCTTCAACTCGTGTGCCCCTCCTCCAAAGGTGCTTCCTACAACCAATGTTTTAGCAGCATAATATGCGAGCATAAACATATGAAAACAAGGAGGTAGAACATAGTCCCGAAAATGGAACCAATGCAGGTCATTCTTTTCCTGCCTCAATGCATAATGCAACAAGTGTCTTTTCAGCCACTTGTTTGCTGCCACATTCATTTTACAAAATGAAATCATGAAAGAATAATTTGGTGCCAATGATGCACACCGAAAACCATGTGGCTTTCCCCCACAATCCACAAATAGAATGGCCATCATAAACACTGCAAGTGGCCTCAAGTACATAAAAATATAATATGAAAAAAGGAAAGACCCTTCTTGGTATGATGTGTTTCTCATATAGACAAGTGTAAAATACAAATAAAAGTTTTACCTCCTACATCATGTATTCTGGTCGTTGAGTTGAAATGGCTCAAGTGAAAATTCTCCCTTAATGGAAGTGAGTAGGGAAGTGGTTGTGCCAACCTTTTCTTTATCTTATGGGCTATGCATCTCTCCATATGCTGATATACATTCAATTTAATTCCCTCCCAAGTGAACTCCCCCATTAAGGGATGGTATGCATAAAAATGCATGGAAGGAAAGTCCACAAATGTTGCATGTAGATCTTTCTCCTTGTGCTTGTGAACCCAAGCCAAGAAGGTAAAAAAATAGTAAGGGATGCTTCCATCCATTACTTCCTCATGACCATCTTCCACATGCCTCCAAGGTGTATTACTTGTGAAGTGGTATTGAGGACACTTCAGCAAGCAATCCAAGATCCTAAGTGACAGCATCGCTAGCCTTTGGAGTAGGGCTACTGTCATCTCAAAGCTCAATTATTTGACAAAGATTGTGTCAAATATTCTTCCCAAGATGGAGGTGCTATTTTTTTCACTATGATAATGTCATCCATTAATCCTGCAGCATCATGCCACGTGTGAGAGAAATTCTTCCCTTGCTCTCTCCCAATCCTCGAAAGCAACAAATGACTTTGTTGCCTCACCATACCTCCATCATACAACCTATGTGGTGAAAACATAATGATCATATCACCATAATGCATCCACACTCCTTGCTACCCCATGATGAAATTATCCTACCAATTTCCCTTCCTCTTCTCACCCCATGGAAAAGGGCATGTCATAGGTTGACCAAACTCTCTCAAGAGTAGCCAACGCAGTCTTACTTCTTGTTTCCCAGTATCATAGAGTTGCAAGTAACCTTCCATTTTCTTGCTCTCTATCCACATCAACATATCCATTGATGGATGCGTCCCATCATTCTTCATCTTGGCAATCTTCCAAAAGAGACTACCATCCTCCAATTTCTCCTTGCATTTCATAAGGTGTTGAAATGCAACTCCTTGGAGACCTTCAAAAAAATATATCTCATTATTGATTATCTTGGACCCATAAGGATCCAAAGGGGCTAAAAGCAAAGCCTCCTTGCTGCTACCACTTGATAACATTGTAACCCTCCTCCATGGTGTTCTGGCTATCTCATTTTGCTTCTGCATGAATTTGTTTGAAGCAAAGTTCACTCCATCCACCAAGAATTCACACTCCAACCTCAAGGGTTGTGTGTAACTCATTAGTGATGCATGTGGTTGATGGCTCAAATCTCCCTTGAACCCTTCAAGCTTGCACAACACAATTCCATCCTGCTACTTTATCTCAGCAATATCATTTGATCCTGGGCCATATGCAAACAAATCTCCAACCCTTTCCATAAAATTTTCTGAAATGTTAAGACATGGAAATTTATGCATACCTATGTGAGTTTTTGGGGCATCTTCTATGGCTACAAGAGGTCCTCTCTTGAATGTGTTGGCTGATCCAACTGATGATGTAGAAGGCTACTCTCTCAAGGCTATGGTAGCACTAGTACTTGCGTCCTCCCATGGCGGTGTGGGTATTCTCTCCTCTAATATTTCCTCATCAAAGGTTCTGATCAGCTCTTGAGTGAACTTAGAAAAAGAAGTCACCCTTGTGTGCTTTAAGTGACTACACCACCAAGCATTGGCTTCACCCTCCAGGTGCAGCGCTGCAACTTTTACTGCCTCCCTCTCTTCCACTGGATGAAGTATGAAGAATACCTCAAGATTTCTTGCCCAAGCTCTTGCTATAGTTAACCCATCAAATTTATACAATAGGAATCTATTGCCTTTGATCTCTTCTTTGCTGCAAGGTCTTCTTTCTTCTCTCAGCTGGATAAACTGAGGAAAATCTAGGGTCTCTTTGAAAGCCCTAGGTTGGAACTTGTATTCTACCAAATACCCACTCAAAATTTCATGCTCTAATTGGTCTCCTTTCTCTTCACTTCCTCTACAAGAACAATACTTGCATGCATCTGCTTTTGCTTCTTGAAACACTCTAGAAGTCTCACTGCAATTCTTTCCTCCTTGAAACCCACTTGGAGTTTCAATGAATTTCTCTTTTCATTTCTTCTTAGTTCTGAAAATGGATGAGAGTAAGCTCATCCTCTCCATAATTTTGATCTCTGATTTTTCTCTTTTCTCCTCTGATAGCTTGATCTCAGAGGCTGTGCTAGAGATCATGCTCTGATACCACTGTAATGTTCCAAATCTAAAACTCTGCAATGAATAAGCTGTATAAAAATAATTTTATGATGAATAAGCTTAAAATATACATAAGAAACACATAGAAATAATTTTTAGCTATATCAGCAACTTGTCTTTCGTTTCATGATCCAGAAAGTGGGGAAAAGGGGGATTTTATGCCCTAAAAAGTTTTTTTTTTTTTTTTTTCAGAAATGAGAATGAAAATAAGCCAGGGAAATGGCTCAAAATGATAGATTATGTCAAGAGGGACGTATTCTCCTAATTTAAGCTCAAAATAATGCTTCTAGATATATTAAACAACTCCTCCTTTCCCAACTAGGCTAGAAAACAATAATTTCCCATGACTTTACTAAACATAAATTTCTGAATACAGTGAGAGCATAATTCCCATGATGGTTTCTACAGAAAATGAAGAAAGAGGTCTGATATAAAACTTATATTAATCACATGGAAAATAAATGGAGGTTTAATTACTTATACAGTAGAAACAAGGCACCCGACAAGGTTTCCGACAAAATGCATGTACAAAGCAACACTGCAGAAAACAACGCAGTTCACTGCAACACTGTATTAAGCATGAATTAATATTACATATAAATGCTAAATAATATAGAGAATGGAATTAGGCATTCTTATTGGAGCTCCTGGAGGGAAATAAGCACCTCCTCCTCAAATATAAGCATACAATCAAAGGATGCAGCTCTACTGCTACTGTTCCTGCATAAAAGACGTAGTTTACTGAAGGAGAATTTATTCTAGCTGAAAGTAGATGAATGGACTCAATCCAAATACATAAATGAATCTCAAATCACTCCTCTTTGATCCCTTCAGCAAGCTGATCTAAAAAGAGGATGGAATTCTCGCATAAGAATTCCTTGCGCTAAGCAGTGCAGCAACTCCAGCTAAACAAATGAAGCATGCAAGTGGTCTCAAGACGAAAATAGTTGAATGCATGAATGATATTATTTTGATGCTATGCCTTCCTTTTATCTTTGGCGAGCCTCCTCACCTCGGACCCCACACAATGTTGAGGTGACTTCTTCATGAAGCTCCCTCTTTCAAAACTGCACTTCCCTAGCTTGCTTCCCTCCTCTTGTGGCTGTGTTGTTGACTTGGTCAACTAATCCACCTCCAATGCCTTTTTTTACACTAGATATATTCAATCTAGTCTACATATGTGTCTTAGGCTGATCTTTGTTCACATTGAGCTAGTTTACTTGAGTATTTCTTCCTCCTCAAGAATGGTTGTTGACTTAGTCAATCTCGACTATGTCTCCATCTAAAATGTCCTTGTTCACACTTGGAAGTGTAAAACCAGAACCTAAGGTGATCTCCTTCCTCATCAAGGTGGAATTTATTCATAATTTTATTGTTCATGGGCCTCCTTACCCATTTATTCCTCTTCTAAGTGAAATTATTAAAATCTATTGTTCTAAATTGCTAGGTGAAAATTTGGGAACATTACACTCTGCCACATTTTGTTACAGGTTTTCATCTGCCTCACTCTTGGTGAAGCCAAGTATAGTGAAATAGTTGTCGATCTGAGTGTACCAAGCACGTGGTGCTTTCTTCAGCCCATAAAACTCTCTTTTGAGCCTGCACACTTCCGATTTGCTACTGAAGATCTCAAATCCTTCAGGCTGCTCAATGTACACCTCTTCCTCAATGATCCCATTAAGAAACATAGTGTTCACATCTATCTGATGAATGTGCCAACCCATCTGCGCTTAGAGAGCAAGGATGGTCCTTATGTAAGAATACCATTTGACAGGTGCAAAGGCTTCTTTATAATCAATCCCATTGATCTGTGAGAAGACCCGGGCAACAAATCTTTCCTTATATTTCTCGACACTCCCATCAGTAGCTTGCTTTACCTTGTAGATCCATCTTGATCCTACAAATGATTTTCCCACCAGCCTTGGAACAATCTCCCAAGCACTGTTTCTGACAATGAATTCATACTCCTCCGCCATGGCATCTACCCATGTGGGCTCCTGCACTTCTTCTTTAAAATAAGATGGCTCTGTCATGATACACTTGCTCATAAGAGCCATGTATCCAATAAATCGGTCAGGTGAATGTCTCTGTCTGCGTTGTGATGTAGGGACTCCTACATTATATGCCACATCAAGCTTCAGTCTCTTAGCTTCTGTGGTCCTCTTTCTCCCTTGTGTGATGTTTGGATCTGCATGAGTGGACTCCTCCACTCCATGAATATCCTCCTATGGCTGATCCACATCTAGAGGCTCATCTTTGGGAACAAGAATTTCTTCCTCTGCATGCAAGTGCAGATCCCTCTCAAGTGAAAAATTCATGGCTTTCACCTCATTGAATTTTATATCCCGTCGCACCACAGTCATCCGACTGTTTGGAAAATACACACGATAATTATGGGTTGTTTCTGTGTACCTCACAAATATCCCATCTTCTGCAGTCAGCTCCAGCTTCTTCCTGGCCTCCTTTGTCACATGAATTTAAAAATATGAGCCAAAAATATTTAAATGAGAAATATCAGGCTTCTTACTGGTAAAAAGCTTCTTCAGGCGTACTCATGCCAAGTACTCTATGAGGACAATGGTTTTTCACATAAACCGCAGTGTTGCATGCTTCTACCCACAAGTGCATCAGTAGGCCATGTTCATGCAGAATCGCTCGTGCAGCACCATGATCATTCTATTATTCTTCTCTGTGACCCCATTCTGTTGTGGGTTATGAGGCGCTATAACTTCTCTTCGAATTCCTTCTTTCCTATAGAAGTCTTTGAATTTGTTAGGTTCCCGTGATTTGGAAGATTGACAGACCAAATGAAGGAGTAACATCAAACGAATCTTTGGAGCCCTAGGACCTAGCCTTCCTGGTCTCAGAGAGGGCTCTCTCTAATGAAAGCGAATGATGTGAGCTTGTTCGCTTAGTTTGTTTAGATTTTAAGCTAGTTGTTAAGTGTCTTTGTTTGTTTTTTTTTAGTTGTTTGGAGGAAAAACTTATCAAGTGGATCAAAATAGAACAAGAAAATGAGATCAACTGGGCTATGGGGTCAAAAGCAAGCCAAGGATGTCAAGACAATGAATAGGGTGTACTGCAGGGCTGATTTAGTATAGCGAATGGATATTTCAGGTGGTTTATGAAGCGAAATGAAAATCAATTTGGTGCAAGACAAGGGGATCTTAAGCATCAATATTTTAAACAGCAAGTATTCATGTCATAAGGCTAACCATTAATCACTATGAATCCAACTCAAACTGATAGATGCATAAAATAAATATTTAGGTGATGCATAGAGTTATAAGACCCTCTAACTGTGGGAAAATCACCTTCAGTGGTTGAGAACACATGTAAGACAAACCAACAGCTAAAAATGTGGAAAGGAAATTCCTAAGCAACACATTCAATCTAATGAGAACTTTGAAATAAGTCCGCAAGTATAGGCAGAGGGAAAGATCGAAACAAGACCTCTCTAATTTAACCTAGATAGTCAATACTTGAAAGGAGAATTCTTTAATGAGGTTTAAACAACTATGAGTAAGAAGGGCATACCATGAATCAAACAAGATATCATTTCATATTAATCATTAAGGAAATAAATAAAAAGCTCTTAGTGGACCAAAGGGCAGTTAAGAATCCTTTGACATGAATAAGAAAGATGAAAACATCGAACCTATAATGAATCAAGAAATTTGATGAGCCTCCATGGGCATACCTCAAAATATTCTTTTCTGACCTACAACAAGCAAGAAGCATGGATACATATGTGAAAATCTAAGAAAACATAACTGAAAAGAAGTACAATACCATTTACCAAGCCATGGAATCCTGCACATAGATCCTCTCCATCATCTAGGCAAGCAAGTCAAGCTATTCACTCCATAAAACAAGTTTGATCATCAAAACTCATAACATATATTGCTCTAAGCTCAGTCAAGTTCATAAGATCTTCAAATTTAAGCTTGTTTATCAACTCTTCAACCAAAAATATTACAATGATTCTCCATGAGTTATATAGGAGAATGAGAATATAAGCTTCACAAAACTGACTAGAAGCTCATAGGCTAAAACAAATATCTGATCTTATCCTTGAGGCTTTGCAAAGCCCAAGGCACAAATATCTCCAAAATATCTATAAAATGCTAAAAGGGAAAAAATATTTACTTTTCATTACTGAAAATGGCTAAAAATTTCCTAATGCGCATTTGGATAAGCCACTACAGAAAACTGCCTTTTTGCCAAAATGCTACAGGAACGTAGCAGCAAAAAATTTCTTGTTTTGCAGACAACTTTTGAAGGACCTCCCGATGTCGAAATGAGGCCTGTGATGCCTCTTTTGGAAGCCCCGGATGTTTGGTTTCTGAAAATACTTTATTTTTCGTAAACGGATCACTAGAAGTATGTCAAAAGATGAACTAAGTGGAGAAAACCAAAAAATAGCCCTTGCTGATATGTGAGGCAGAATGTCAACAAATCATTGTTTTTCGCCTCTTTGGGGGATCAAAACACATCCTTTCGATATGAAATTTTATAAGTAGATGCCCTTGAATTTAATTCATCCAATTATACCACTCTCAACAACTGAGGATGCTCCAAACAAAAACGACGGCGCCCATGAATTTATGCAATTAGGCCCAAAAATGTCAAAAACAAAATCTTGTCAAAATTTTCTCAAGTTTGGTGAGCAAGCCCCTCATGGGTTTTTAGAAGCATGTAGAGAAGTTGAGGTTAAGATTTTGAGCACTGATGTGCCTTTCTCCATTTTTTCTACCAGGCACCTTCTTTGGGTAGTTTTGAGTTTTTCTTGTGCAACCTTCAATTTCTTTCGAGCAAATTGATTTAGCTTTTTGTAGTGCCCAGTCATCTTCTTTTGTAGGCTCAAGTCTCTGTTAGCTTTCTCTAACTTATCCTCCAAATGCTTGTTGGCCCTTTCAAGCCATGATTCTTTATCATTCTTAATATCTTGGGCTAGCAAATGAGTGAAAGGATAAGATCAGACAAGGGTTGCCTCTTCTTCTTTCTTTTTCTCCAAAGATCTCTTGAGACACATAGTCCTAGGCCTCTTTCTCATTGGTTGATCTTCTTTTACAGTATCATTGAATTCGCCCATAAGCTCTTAAGCTTGAATTTTGATTTGGAGGCTTCCCTTTGGTACTTGAAAGCCCGAGCCTCAAAAATTGCCATTTGATCACTCATTTGTTCGTTTTTCATCTGTAGAACATGTATGAAGTACTCTGAGCTTTCTAGATCAGCTTGTAGTTCATGAATTTGGTCTTCTCTGTTTCTCAAAAGAGCCTCAAGGATTATAGCTTCATTATCACTATCATCACTATCTATCTGTATGATATCAAATTCTCTTTCCTTTTCATGACTACTCTCCTCTTTTTCTTTCCCCTTGCCTTGGATAGGCTTTTTGGTCCTCTTCCTCTTTGGTAATTCAACAATGCTCTTCTTAGGCAGTTTGCCTCTACTCCTTAGTGCTCTTGTGACATTTCTAGTCACTAATGAAGTGGTATTGTTCTTTGTTGATCTATTGTTTCTAGGCTTAGCCACTTTTGGAGGAAGATTCATGGCCCCTTGCCTAGGAGAGGCAGCTAGCACATGCTCAACTTGGTCTTTTACCTTGCTGCTTCCATCATCATCTTTCTCAAAATTTTCTTCTATTTGAAGATTGCCTTGTTTTTATTTATCATCACTATGCTCATGGTCACTGATTTGGTCCTTTTTTTCCATGCTTCCCTCTTTGGAATGCTCATTGTTTGGTGTTTGATTGTCGGGATCATTACTTGCTTGAGGGCTGTCTTGTTTCTCATCATAAGTGTCCTTTTGAGGACTATCATGACCCTCATCATAAGTGTCTTTTTGAGGACTGTCATGACCCTCATCATCACTATTTTTTCTACCACTTTGTATGTTTTCTTGAGGGCTACCTTGCTCATCTTTGTCCTTGTTTTCTTCATGGTTGTTTTGCTCTTTACCTTCACTGTTTTGTCCCTCATCACCATCATGCTCACTACTGTGTTGGCTGACATCATGTTCCTCTTCATTACTGCTGTGCTTGCCATCAATTTTTTCATGCTCATCATCACCTTGTTTATGCTCATTTTCATGCTTAGATTATTTACTTTGTCCTTCTTCATCACTAGTTTGCCTCTTGTCACTTTGTCCTTCTTCACTACTGGTTTGCCTCTTCTCTTCTTCACCCTCAATCATAAGAGATTTTTGTTTTTTATGAGTGGATTTACTAGAAGAAGGAGAAACATGATGAGTGGATGGTGAGGAAGGTGCATGAGATGAAGAGGCAATGGAAAAATCAGGATGGGAGATGAAAGAGTCCCAAGAAACTCCCTTTTTCTCAAGTTGATGGAGGATGATGATCTTGATAAGGGAATGATGAAATAGGCAAGCTTATTGTTGAGCTGAGGGATTCTTTTGGACAGTAGAGGCCATCTTGTCAATGCTTCTATAGAGGAAGAAAGGTAGGTTCAACAATTGAGTTCTTGTGAAATGCATAAGAAGCCTGATATTATAGGCATAAATCTGGGAAAACCTCCCTTCACACGTGAAATAATTCATGATGATTTTCATGAGAGGGGCATAGCTTGTCAAAAATTGGGAAAAAGGGAAAATAGCTTGGCAAAAATCCCTATGGTTTGGTTTTAGGAAGGGTTTGTAGTGATTCAGATCTAGGTATGTTTTTTTGAACCACTTTTCTCCGATATAGGGGATCTTGGTAGCTTTGGAGAAAACCCTAGGGGAGAGTTTGAAATCCAGACCTGCTAGATGGACATGCTTCCCTTGCAGCCTTAAAGAAAAAAGATGTGTTAAAGGAAGGTGAATTTTCACTTCTTGGACCTTTTGGCAAAATTCCATGCACCCTACTTCATGAAAATTAAAAAGTACTAAAGGAGATTCATTTACTTCCTAAGTTGTAACAGGCTCATACCTATTGTGATAACCACTCCTGTTGTCTTTCTTTGGAGGCATTTTTCTTTTTATACCCTTCACTGGCTTGCCAAGGAAAACTGTTCAAATGATCACTGAAATAGGTTCTCAACAAAAAACACCTTTTCCTCCTTGCAAATCACTGTTTTTCTTTGAGGCTAGCAAACAAGTGTTTGTTAAATTAAAACAATTTTATTTCTTCAACAATGTGTTTGAGCTAAGAGACCTTTTACAAGATATGTTTGTGGTTTTTTGAAAAGAAGTCTCCTTTTGTTTTTTGGCATAAAAACTCTTTCCCCTCAGTCACTGTTTTTACCCTTTGCTATTCACAGCAAGAAGATCTCCTTTAAACTGAAAAAATCCCTTATCTTTTGTCACTGTCTCTCTGTGGTTTTGATAAACATTGAGCTCTTCGAAATCACCGTTTTTAAAAGACTCCTTCAAACCGATTTAAAATACCTTCTAATCAAACTCTATTTTTCTTGTAGAGACTATGCAAATCCTCAATTATTCATAGCATAGAAAAAACCTCCTTTAAGCTGACAAAAAGCCCTTCTAATCAAGCTCTGTTTTGTTTTTTAGAGACTATGTGAATCCTCAATTATTCATAGAAGGAAAACCCTTTTAAAATGACACACTGACTCTCCTCCTATTCAACTTTTCTATCCTTTTTTGTTCTCAGCAATAATATCTCCTTTAAACTCACAAAGAACTTATCCTTTATCACTATATCCCTTTGATTTCTTTAGCATGCAAGTTTTCCTTTTTTTTTTGATGAAGTTTAATTTGTTTTCTTTATGCACACAATTTTCTCCTCTGTTTGATAAACAAGTCTTTGAGAACAAGCACACTTCTAGTAAAAATATGATTATCCTCTTATCCTAAATCACTTATTTCCTTTGAAATTTGTTATCAAACCCTCCCTCAAACAAAAAACGTGGCTAAGAGACAGTAAATACCTTTGAAAAAACAAGTCTTTGATGCCTTTTGAGTATTGGCCTAGTGGGCAGGAACACGTTCAAACTTGGTTGTTGGGCGAGCTCTGAACGGATAAACGCATCGCGCCTAGGTTTTTCAGGTCGGCCTTGGGCGCCCACTGAACACCGACACAGGTGTGCTACGCCATGCTACAAGCATGCCACGCCTGTTTATTAACCCCTCTGTCAGATGCCTACAGGCGTGCCATATAGTTATACAGGTGCGCGCGCATTCCAAAGGCTGCAAATGCGTTGAAAAATGCTCAAAATGTTCTTCCTTTCCTTGACTTGGCCTTGCAAAGTGACGAATGACAAGTAGTCGAGCTCCTTTATATTTGAAAAACCAAAGTTTTTCTCATTTCGATTAAAAAAAAAAATTCTCATTTTTTCTTTGAAAGAAACTTTTGAAAAGTGGCTTTGTGCACTCATTTTCCGAGGTTGCCCTTTTAACAACTGTTTAATATTTTCTAAGTTTTCTTTCTTAACTCTGCTACATACAATAATTTTTTTATCAAAAAACATATCATACCTTGATTTATCCTTTGTTTATGATGTGATAGAGGTCTATAAAAAACTGTGCTTTTTCTCCACTTGTCATTTTTGAGTTATCTCCTTACAAACAGTCCTTTTGTCTTTCATTAAAACTTTTCCTGTGATATCTGTCTCTCTTATCATTGGATGGAGGTAGCCTTTGAATGAATCGAATCATGGTTAAATCACCCTCTTAACCCCTTTAATGAGCTAATTCATAGTGTAACATTTTGAGGGTTGATCCTCTGCCTTTTTACTGATTTGAAAAGGTGGCTATGTCCATATGTGCTTTGAGGCTACCCTTTAACCACTGTTTCACTTCTTTTAAACTGTGTTTCTCCATAAATATCCTATGGATTCCATTTTAACCTAAAAAGTAGCCCTGTGGGACCTCTTAGCATTTATCAAGGTTATAATATTTTGAAAAACTTTCACAAAATCAATACAAACAGACCTTAGACAATAATCACCCATATGTCCATTGTTTTATGAGGTGAATAGGACCTTTAAAATCTGTTTTGACCTTTTACTTTCTCTGGAAAGAGATCATGTCATGATAACTAATCAAGTTGTTTATAATCACTATTAGGCATTGTGTTTATGATGAAGGGGCTCCTCTCCAACTACTCCTCTGGAACTTTGCTTTTCATACTTAGCTTTCAACTTTTAATAATCATGAGGCCTTATCTTCAGTTTGTAGTAGGCTTGCTGAAAACTAAGACCTTGTATTTATCACCTGGAGTAAAATCACACACACACCACTATTTCAACTTCTCAAAACCATAATGCAACCCTCTTGTTGATGAGTTTAAGGAGGTATTATCAGATTGATCTTCTAAGTGTTCATGAACGAGGTCTTTAAAACATGATTGTACCTTTTGTTGGTTTACATAAAGGAGGCCAAAAATTATCTTTATAAGACACTGTCATATTGTCCTTTCAAACTTCGTCTTTTATCATTTAATGGAGGAGCCCTTTGAATGTGAGTTAAATACGTTTTATCACACCTTTAACCTTTGAATGAGTTTTTTCATGGTACAAACATTTAGAGGGCTGATCATCTTCCTTTTTATGAAGGATGGCCTATAAACAGTGAAAGTTTTCACCCTCTTACAATGTGCCCTCTGTCCTTTGACTGATCTGAAAAGATGGCTCTTGATGCTTGCCTTTCATTCATCACTCAGAGGGAGTTAGTCTATGATAAAACATAATGGATTTGTAAAAAAAATAAGAATGCCCCTTTCACATACACATTCTGTATGAATTCTCCCTTATACCAGTTTGCAGACATGACTAGAAACAGAGCTTGGTCTATCAATTTCATCATTCAGAAAGGCTTGTTCAATCAAAATTATAACCTCTGATTTATCCGTTGAAGGAGGTTGTCATAAACACAAGATCAGAGGTCTCTAACACCAACATGCCAACCTTCTGCCTGTAATATGAAAAAGGGCTTTAACTTATCATTTTCATTCGTGACACCATTATTCCTCAACCTTGTCTTTCCAATAGAAAAATTACTCAAATAAAATTTGAAACTCTGCTGATGCATCCACTTTTCATTTTTGGAGGAGGTGGCTCACAATAGTTTCTGAAGTCACTTAAGAACATGTTGGTCGTTTGCTTGTCTATGAAGGAGGCCACAACATGTATTTCTAACCATCTTCTTTTCAAGAAGGAGGTTCCACCATACACATGAAATTTCATCCATTTCAAAGCTGTGTTATTTCTCTAAAATATGTGTCTCTGCTTGAAGAATACCAATAGGAAACAAAGTGAATTCTAACATTTGTCATTATGAGGCATGGTCTGAGATGTATATCCCTTTGTAAAATATCATTGGGAACACTTAGACCAGAATCCATGTGATTTGTATTATGGAAAATACTTACTGCAAAACATTATTGACTATCCTTCATTTGACTGTGTTTTCAAGGGTATCTTGAAATTGCCCTTTGACTAATGTTCACATCCCAGGCTTGAGGTAGCATAAGAAGCAGTTGTCTTCTTATGCCCTACATGATGATGCCCTTTGGAAAGTTTATGCAGTACTGCTTTTGGAGGAGATGTTTGGAACACTACTAATCACCATTACATCAGTTTTTGGTATCTATGTGACTTGGAGGATGTTCTCTGTTCTTCAGGTATTTTTTGGGTTTCAAACCATACCTATTAGTTGCTCTTTACTCACTGCACTCCATTTGTTTCACTGATGGAAAACTAATTCAGCATGAAGGACCTATTCTAACTTGTCCCTTTGCTCTTATTTGCATACTTTTTATCATTCAATTACACCCTTGCAGAGATGTAAAAACATATCACTTGGAACCTTGGAGAGCTCTTTTGGTGTTTCATGGAGATTTTACTCGATCTAAGTGTAATTATTTCAGACAGTGAACATCCTTATATTTTCCTGATCTGGATCTTTGTGAACTTCTTCTGACATGAGACAAAATGACCTCTTAGTGGTGTGCGAACTATGGATAGAACAATGCTTTCTTTGCAGAATAGGAATGAATTCAAGTCTGACTAGTACTAGACAAAGGCTTTTTGGCCTAGGATATCTTAGCCAAGGAAGAACTCCCTAAACACCACTATCTAACTTAGGGAAAATCTTGAAAGATTCTACATGTTTTCTCAGTCATGATCAGATTTTCAAATGACAAGATGACCAAGAATAGGGTTGCAGAAATTTTGTCAACTATTGGATAGTGAATGGCATGAGAAACAAGGGTAAATGATGGCAAATAATTTACAGCTATGACAGCTATAGACAGGGATATTTTGCTAAAATCAGATAGGACTTGACAGCTGAAGTTTTTTCTCATCATAGACTGACAGGAAGGGGTAGGAGGACAGAAGTTGTTTTGGGGTGTTTTCTAGATGACATATTTGACAGTTTTGAGATTAGCTTCTACAAACTAAGCTAAGGAAACTAGTCATCAGCAACAGGTAAAAAAAATTGATGACTAACAGTGGCTCCATTTGGGGAGGGAAGCTCCTTTTCAGGAGGTGTCCAGAATTACAGATCTCTGGCTTGTGAAGACCAGCGCCTTATCCATTAGCGCAAAATTTTTCATTTATTGATGCTATTTCTGAAAATTGATAGCATGATTAATATCAAAGTCATCTCTACCTACCTAGCTATATTTCCTAGCATTTTTTCTTCTTTTAGGTGCATTTGAACTAGAAACCGTTTGACATGATATTTTTTTTTTGAAAAAAGAAAAACTATCTAATGCTACACTTATATCTTTCGGGAGTTCAGAGTAAATTAATGAACTCTTTTGTTTCTCTACCTATACTACGATCGACTGTCAAGATTAAGCCATTTGACAGGATTTCATTCACTAGTCTAAAGAATGAGATTGAAAAATGATCAAATCAGGATTAGAAATTCTGATTTGTCATGCATTTGTGGCATAAAAACAAGTTGGGCACAAACATTATTTATGTACAAGATGAAACTTAGAAAAATCAGGGCTAAGATATACAATTTTTTTTTTTTTGCATCCTTGTTTTTCTCTTTGGTTCTATTTTTAGCGTGTGGAACCAACATTATTTTCCTAATCTACTTTCATTGATAAGTCAAGCTTACACAAATTCACTATCATCTCTCTCACTAACTTATCAGCAATCAATTTAAAACATGCTCAGTTATGATTAGGCTAGATAATTGAACAAGATATCTTTTGAGCACTAGTAGTGGCATTTAGACTTGCGCACTTCCAGCATGACTATTTTTTGAGTATGGGGCTTTTCATGGTTTTTTCAAACTGCCCTCTTTTTCTAATTTTCTATTTTTTTTGTATTTTGTATTTTTTGATTTATTTCTTCAAGCAATGGTATGTACAATGATTGAAAAGTTTGAAACTAGAACTCCTAAAAACAGTGAAACTTGAGCATCTTATCTTCATAAGGATCTCCTGAAGCTCTTGGTCCACTCAGCTCTTGAAAAGAAAAGTTTGGAACATTTTCTCTTGTAAGAATAACATAAGGATTCATGCATGAATATATAAACAATCCTGTGTCTTCCTACTGTACTTCTTTATACCTTTGATCTCCACTTCTCCTTTTGATGTACATATTTTTCAAATAATGCATATATTATTTGTCATTTTTAAAGCATATGATGACATCATCAAGGTAAATCATGACAGGGAAATGTAGAACCGGCAACATAGATTTCCTGAGGGCATCTTCGGTTTTCATTGGTTTTGGACAAATTGGTTTGAACATGAAGTTGCCACTAGTATATTTGAAGAATTCTTTGAGCTTATCTATTTGAAGTGGTATTATTCTATGGTATCCTGAAAAATTATCACTCAAAACCACATGATTAGAAACTCCTAGTTTTCTTATGATATGATCTGTTTTTGGAAGGGGATGAATGTTGTTTATGATAGTTTTATTTATGTTTCTAAAATCTAAGCATAACCTGTGTTTAGTTGTCTTCTTTTCGAGTGACCATGTTTGACTAGATATTTTGTGTTCTTTTTTGAAAGGATGATATCTAGAGAAGACAACATTTCTATGTTTTTTTTTATTCATTTTCCGGCATATGCTTGTACTGTGAAGAATCTTGTCTAGTCTTGTATTCCTTAATTTCTGATATAGAAACAAAATCCTAGGTAATTTAAATAGCTCAAGTTTTTCACAATTGTTTTCATCAGCTTCCTTATCATCAAAACTAGTGAATATCTTTTCAGGATTTGTGGAAGAACTAGCAATGGTTAACATTTCATTTGGAGAACTATAATCTTTAGAGGGTGAAGTGCTAAGATATGGCAAGAACATGAGGCTTTCTGCCTCCTAGTCTCCCAAGTTTCTTGTGTTATGCAAGTCCATTAGTGGCTTTAAATCAAAAGAGAGTTTCAATTGTGTGTTTGATACTTGTATTGAGTTGAGATCACTTGCTTGAGAATTTAAAATTATTACTTCTTCTGAAGTATCAGTTTCAGTTTCTGGTGAATCAAGTTTAATTTCATCAAAATGCAAGTGTATCTAGTCATGATAATTTTGAATGTCAAATTCATCATATAGAGGTTGGTCTGGCTGCGATACTGTGCTTGAATTGGTTTCAGTTTCACTTGTGTTTTCATCAGTGTCATCTTTCAGGTGTAAGATGAAGGAATCCATGTTTGAATGTATGGAATAAAGAGGTATGTTTTCCAGTTTCTCTTGACTACTGACCATATATTTCATGTGTGATTCACAGTATAATATTCTTGGATGGCTGAAAACAGGAATAGTAGCATAAGCCATGTATAACTGAATGTTTGCATGGAGTTTAGCCCCCCAGTTTCTAGATAAAAGCATCCCATATTTCGGGGGAATGTATGCTACCACTATGTCCATAAGAAAATTTTTAGCTGGGACTTGTGTCAGTATTACACACATGTCTTTAATTAGGCCCAAACATTTTACTCTACTTGAATCGAAAGAGTACAAGTCTTTGTAAGGTTTGGCTATTTCTAAGCCTAATCTGTCCATTATTACTTTAGGCATGAGATTATGACAGGCACTGGAATCTAGCATAGCGTTATATAGGATCTGGTCATGTACATTCAAGCCAATGTAAAAAGGAGGAGTGGTTCCTTCTTGATACTTTCCTTTTATCTTTGGTCCAAATAACAGTTCCGTAGTGTCATCAGCTAAGTGCAAAGTGTCGGTATCATTTCCTATGTTTAAGATTTTCATAACCTGAGATTTATCGGAATTTTGAGCTATTAGTTCAGTTAGGGGCATATTTATTTTGATTTTAGCAATTTCCCCTTAAAAACTGAAAGGTACTTGAATTTTTGACATGTTTGCATCAACGTTTTCAGCCATTACCTTCTCTACTGATCTGTCCTTTTGATTTTGATGTGGAGCTTTGTTCAGGATGGTACTTTTAGGAATTTTGGTGGAAGTGCTGGCACAGTTTGGGTTGATGTTTGATTGGCTAGTTTTGTCTTTGTTTAGATCAGTTTTCTTAGCCATAACATTAACATTGTCTACTATTTTTTTAAGAATAGCTTTAGGAGTTTTCCTGACAGCAAAATCTAAACTATTCTTTTTTAATTTTTCCTGGTTTTTCTTCGAGTTTTCTTGGTTTTTCTGACTTCTGAGCTCATATTGCCTATGGAATTCCATTATGGCATTTTGTAAACTAATTTCAGGGTCTTCAGAATCTTCAAAGTCAGTTTCATCTTGGTATGAGGAGAAAAAACCTTGTTCTTCTTCCGTGAGATAAACCTCACCCTCACTATCAGAGCCTATCAGGTTTAGATGATTTTCCTCAATATGTTCAATGTCTCTTTCTCCTTCATCAAGATAATTATCTTGGAAAGGAGACTTGATTTGTTGATCATTTTCTCTCAGTTTGTTTTGAGGTGGGTCCTTTCTAAAGTTTTGATTCTAGTTTCTGGTTTGTGGGTTTGGCTGGTTGTCCCTAGGAGGTGTTCTATCACTGAGACTTATTCTTTCCATCATTATTTCTATCATTTTTTCCATTTTTCTTTCTAGGTTTTCTATTTTGGCATCGGAAGAGGATGTAGAGGGAAAGGTTTCATCTCGGTATGTGACCTTCTTTTCTGATCTCAGCCTAGCCCTCTTTTCAACAAGGTTTGCTTCCACACTAATAACCCCCTTTTGCATTTCTTCTAGAGTTGTAGGTTCTCTTTCTCTTAGATGATATGTCATATCCGGATCAAAACCTTACGGAAATTTTTCTAGAGCTAAGCCAGGTGGAGGTTTCATGTTATGAAGGAGAGCGTTATAGACACTGTTGAATCTGGTACAGAAATCTTGAACACTTTCTCCTGAGTTCCTCTTAAGAGCATTATATTTAGAGAGGACTTGAAGTGGGTTTTTCTTGATTTCCCATTTGTTTATGGAAGTTTGGTATAATGATGGGAGATCATGTATGTTGTGAGGAGCTAAGCCTTTAAACCATTTTTTAGCTTCGGCTCCTAGGCTTTGGGCGAACATTCTCATCTTGACGGTTTCTTAATCTAATTCCATGTAATCAAAAGCATCATTCATTCTATCTACATGTTGTTGGGAAGTAGTGGATTCAACCCCGGTGAAGTGTGGGATTCTAGACTGATAGTCATTTGGAGATGGTGCCAAAGGCTGAGGTAACACTATGGGTGCATACCATGCTGCCATGATGGCTGGTACTGGTAAATTTACAAGTGGAGGATTTGGTACGTGAGATGAAGTGACTTGCACAGTGGTGTTTTGAGTGGGAGTGTTAGATGTGCTTAGACTAGAAAACTGATTTTGAGTAGACTTGGGATGGAAAGAGCTAAAGTGGTGGAGGAGCTGAAAATCAAGTGGAGTAGTAGGAGATGCTTCTTTGCTAGAACTTTGCTACAAGTCTAAAGGCTCAAGATCGGAATGGTCAAATCTAGGTTTTGACTTGGTTCTAAAAATACTTCTGGTATGGCGCAAGTCAAAAGTTTGGTCTAGCAAGGATGTAAGATTTTCAGGTACAGAGCTTGCTCTATGAAGGCTTTTATCGGTAGTTAAATCACTAGTCTTAGAATTTTGCCACAAAATCTTTTCTGGGTCGTCAACTATGGTAGGAGGATTCCACTCCAGATGAGATCTAGTATGAATTCTTTGTGAAGCCAGGTTTCAGATTCAAATATTTAGAGAGGCTGAAATTTATGAGTTTTTTTCAACAACTTGTCTTCTCTAAGTTTTGTCAAACTAGCTCAGTTTATGGTTAAGACTTCTTAGACTTTTCAAGGTTGTTTTTAAAGAATTCTTATAATAGTTTGTGGAAGCTTAGCAAAGTTTTCAAAAAGGCCTACTGGAGGCTAGTGGAGTCACTGGGAGGAAATATTTTGGATTTTTGAGGATATATTTTCTATGGTCCACCACCAAAACTTGATATGAATAGTCAATCTAAAATTTTTTTGTGAGGTTATTTTCTGAGCACCCATGATCGTTCTATTATTCCTCTCTGCGACCCCATTCTGTTATGGGTTATGAGGCGCTATAAATTCTCTTCGAATTCCTTCTTTCCTATAGAAGTCTTTGAATTTGTTAGGTTCCCGTGATTTGGCAGATTGACGGACCAAATGACGGAGTAATATCAAATCAACCTTTGGAGCCCTAGGACCTATCCTTCCTGGACTCGGAGAGGGATATCTCTAATGAAAGTGAAGGATGTGAGCTTGATCGCTTAGTTTGTTTACATTTTAGGCTAGTTGTTAAGTGTGTTTGTTTTTTTTTTTTTTTAGTTGTTTGGAGGAAAAACTGATCAAGTGGATCAAAATAGAACAAGAAAATGAGATCAACTGGGCTATGGGGTCAAAATCAAGCTAAGGATGTCAAGACAATGAGTAGGGTGTACTACAGGGCTGATTTAGTATAGCGAATGGATATTTCAGGTGGTTTATGAAGTGAAATGAACATCAATTTGGTGCAAGACAAGGGGATCTTAAGAATAAATAGTTTAAACAACAAGTATTCATGTGGTAAGGATAACCATTAATCACTATGAATCCAAATCAAACTAATAGATGCATAAAATAAACATTTAGGTGATGCATAGAGGTATAAGACCCTCTAACTATGGGAAAATCACCTTCAGTGGTTGAGAACACATGTAAGAGAAACCAACAGCTAAAAATGTGAAAAGGAAATTCTTAAGAAACACATTCAATCTGATGAGAACTTTGAAATAAGTCTGCAAGTATAGGCAGAGGGCAATATCGAAACAAGACCTCTCTGATTTAACCTAGATAGTTAATACTTCAAAGGAGAATTCTTTAATGAGGCTTAAACAACTATGAGTAAGCAGGGCATACCATGAATCAAACAAGATAGCATGTCATATTAATCATTAAGGAAATAAATAACAAGCTCTTAGTGGACCAAAGGGAAGTTAAGAATCCTTTGACATGAATAAGAAAGATGAAAACATAGAACCTATAATGAATCAAGAAATTTTATGAGCCTCCATGGGCATACCTCAAACTATTCTTTACTAACTTAAAACAAGAAAGAAGCATGGATACATATGTGAAAAACTAAGAAAACATAACTGAAAAGAAGTACAATACCATTTACCAATCCATGGAATCCTGCATATAGATCCCCTCCATCATCTAGGAAAGCAAGTCAAGCTATTCACTCCATAAAACAAGTTTGATCATCAAAACTCATAACATATATTGCTCTAAGCTTAGTCAAGTTCTTAAGCTCTTCAAAGTCCATCTTGTTTATCAGCTCTTCAACCAACAATATTACAATGATTTTGCATGAATTATATAGGAGAATGAGAGGATAAGCTTCACAAAGCTAACCAGAAGCTCATATGCTAAAACAAATATCTGATTTTGTCCTTGAGGATTTGCAAAGCCCAAGGCACAAAATATCTCCAAAATATCTATAAAATGATAAAAAAGGAAAAAATATTGACTTTTGATTACTGAAAATGGCTAAAAATGGCCTAACGCACATTTGGATAAGCCACTATAGAAAACTTCTTTTTTGCCAAAATGTTATAGGAACGTAGCAGCAGAAAATGTCATGTTTTGCAAACAACTTCTTAGGGACCTCCCGATGTAAAAACGAGGCCCGTTATGGCTCATTTTTAAGCCTTGGATGTTTAGTTTCTGAAAATACTTTATTTTTTCCAAAATTATCATTGTACATATGTCAAAAACTGAAATTAGTGGAAAAACCCAAAAAATATCCCTTGCTGATATGTGAGGCAGAAAGTCAAAAAATCACTATTTTTCGCCTCTTTGGGGGATCAAAACACATCCTTTGGATCTAAAATTTTTCTATTAGATTCCCTTGAATTTAATGCATCCAATGATACCACTCTCAATATCTGAGAATGCTCCAAACAAAAATGGCGGTGCCCATGAATTTATGCAATTAGGCCCAAAAATGTAAAAAAACAAAATCTTGTCAAAATTTGCTCTATTTTGGTCAGCAAGCCCCTCATGGGTTTTCAAAAGCATGTAGAGAAGCTGAGGCCAATATTTCGAGCATTGATGTGCCTTTCTCCACTTTTTCTACCGAGCACCTTCTTTGGGCAGTTTTGAGTTTTTTTTGTGCAACCTTCAATTTCTTTCAGGCAAATTGATTTAGCTTTTTGTAGTGCCCGATCATCTTCTTTTGTAGGCTCAAGTCCCTATCAGCTTTCTCTAGATTATCCTCCAAATGCTTGTTGGCCATTTCAAGCCATGATTCTTTATCATTCTCAATTTCTTGGGGTAGCAAATGAGTGAGAGGATAAGATCGGACAAGGGCTGCCTCTTCTTCTTTCTTTTTCTACAAAGCTCTCTTGAGACCCATAGTCCTAGGCCTCTTTCTCATTGGCTACTATTCTTCTACAGTATCATTTAATTCACCCATAAGCTCTTCAAGCTTGAATTGTGCTTTGGAGGCTTCCCTTTGGTACTTGAAAGCCTGGGCCTCAAAAAATTCCATTTGACCACTCATTTGTTTGTTTTGCATCTGTAGAACATGTATGAAGTCCTTTGAGCTTTCTAGATTAGTTTGTAGTTCATGAATTTGGTCTTCTCTATTTCTCAAAAGAGCCTCAAGGATTCTAGCTTCATTATCACTATCATTATTGTCTATCTATATGATATCAAATTCTCTTTCCTTTTCATGACTACTCTCCTCTCTTTTTTTCCCTTGCCTTGGATAGGCTTCTTGGTCCTCTTCCTCTTTGGTAATTCAACAATGCTCTTCTTAGGCAGTTTTCTTCTACTCATTAGTGCTCTTGAGACATTACTAGTCACTAATAGAGTGGTCTTCTTCTTTTATGATCTAGTGTTTCTAGGCTTAGCCACTTTTGGAGGAAGATTCATGGCCCCTTGCCTAGGAGAGGCAGCTAGCACATGCTCAACTTGGTCTTTTACCTTGCTGCTTCCATCATCATCTTTGTCACTATTTCCTTATATTTGAAGATTGCTTTTTTTTTCTTTATCATCACTATGCTCATGGTCACTGATTTGGTCCTTTTGCTCCATGTTTCCCTCTTTGGAATGCTCACTGTTTGGTGTTTGATTGTCATGATCATTACTTTCTTGAGGGTTGTCTTGTTTCTCATCATAAGTCTCCTTTTGAGGACTGCCATGACCCTCATCATAAGTGTCTTTTTGAGGACTGTCATGACCCTCACCATCACTGTTTTGGCTTCCACTTTGTATGTTTTCTTGAGGGCTGCCTTGTTCATCTATGTCCTTGTTTTCTTCATGGTTGTTGTGCTCTTTACCTTCACTATTTTGTCCCTCATCACCATCATGCTCACTGCTGTGTTGGCTGACATCATTTTCCTCTTCATGACTTCTTTTCTTGCCATCAATTTTTTCATGCTCATCATCACCCTGTTTATGCTCACTGTCATGCTTAGATTCTTTACTTTGTCCTTCTTCATCACTAGTTTTAATCTTGTCACTTTGCCCTTCTTCACTACTGGTTTGCCTCTTCTCTTCTTCACCCTGAATCATAGGACATTTTTGTTTTTTAGGAGTGGGTTTAATAGAATAAGGAAAAACATGATGAGTGGATGGTGAGGAAGGCGCATGAGATGAAGAGGCAATGGAAAAATCAGGATGGGAGATGAAAGAGTCCCAAGAAACTCCCTTTTTCTCAAGTTGTTGGAGGATGATGATCTTGATAAGGGAATGATAAAATAGACAAGCTTGTTGTTGAGATGAGGGCTTCTTTTGGATAGTAGAGGCCATCTTGTCAATGCTTCTATAGAGGAAGAATGTTAGGTTCAAAAATTGAGTTCTTGTGAAAAGCATAAGAAGCCTGATATGATAGGCATAAATCCGGGAAAAACTCCCTTCATATGTGAAATACTTCATGATGATTTTAATGAGAGGGGAATAGCTAGTCAACAAGTGGGAAAAAAGGAAAATAGCTTGGCAAGCATCCCTATGGTCTGGTTTTAAGAAGGGTTTGTAGTGATTCAGATCTATGTATGTTTGCTTGAACCACTTTTCTCCGATATAGGGGATCTTGGTAGCTTTGGAGATAGCCCTAGGGGAGAGTTTGAAATCCAGACCTGCTATATGGACATGCTTCCTTTGAAGCCTTAAAATAAATAATTTTTTCAAAGGAAGGTGACTTTTCACTTCTTGTACCTTTTGGAAAAATTCCAAGCAGCCTACTTCATGAAAATTAAAGAGTACTGAAGGAGATTCATTTACTTCCTGAGTTGTAATAGGCTCATACCTATTGTGATAACCACTCTTGCTCTCTTTCTTTGGAGGAATTTTTCTTCTGATACCCTTCACTGACTTACCAAGGCAAATTGTTGAAATGATCACTGAAATAGGTTCTCAACCAAAAACACCTTTTCCTCCTTGCAAATCAATGTTTTTCTTTGAGGCTAGCAAACAAGTATTTGTTAAATGAAAAAAAATTTACTTCTTTAGCACTGTGTTTGAGCAAAGAGACCTTTTACAAGATATGTTTGTGGTTTTTTGAAAAGAAGTCTCCTTTTGTTTTTTGGCATAAAAGCTCTTTTCCCTCAATCACTGTTTTTACCCTCTACTACTCACAGCAAGAATATCTCCTTTAAACTGACAAAAGCCCTTATCTTTTGTCATTGTCTCTCTGTGGTTTTGATAAACATGGAGCTCTTTGAAATCACTATTTTTTAAAGACTCCTTCAAACCAATTTAAAATACCTTCTAATCAAACTCTTTTTTTCTTTTAGAGACTATGAAAATCCTCAATTATTCACAACACAAAAAATACCTCCTTTAAGCTGACAAAAAGCCCTTCTAATCAAAATTTATTTTGTTTTTTAGAGACTGTGTGAATACTCAATTGCTCATAGAAAGAAAACCCTTTTAAAATGACACACTGAATGTCCTCCTATTCACTTTTTCTATCCTTTGTTGTTCTCAACAAGAAAATCTCCTTTAAACTGACAAAGACCTTATCCTTTATCACTGTCTCCCTTTAATGTCATTACCATGCAAGTTTTATTTTTTTTTTGATGAATTATAATTTGTTTTCTTTAGGCACACAATGTTCTCCTCTGTTTGATAAACAATTCTTTGAGAATAAGCAGACTTCTAGTAAAACTATGATTATCCTCTTATCCTCAATCACTACTCTCCTTTGAATTTTTTTAGTAAACCCTCGCTCAAACTAAAAACTTGGCTAAGAGACAATAAATACCTTTGAAAAAACAAGTCTTTGATGCCTTTTGAGTATTTTCCCAGTGGGTAGGAACACATTCAAACTTGGTTGTTGGGTGGGCTTTGAACGGATAAACACGCTGCACCAAGGTTTGTCCAATCGGCCTTGGGAACTCGCTGAACACCGTCACAGGCATGCCACAATATGATACAGGTGTTCCATGCTTATGTATTAACTCCTCTGTCGGATGCCTACAGGCGCGCCGCGCGTTCCAAAGGCTGCAAATGCCTTGAAAAATGCTCAAACTGTTCTTCTTTTCCTTGACTTGGCCTTGCAAAGTGATGAATGACAAGTGGTCGAGCTCCTTTATATTTGAAAAACCAAAGTTTCCCTCATTTTGATTAAAAAACAGACTTCTCCTTTTTGCTTTGAAAGAAACTTTTGAAAAGTGGCTTTGTGCACTCATTTTCTGAGGTTGCCCTTTTAACAGTTGTTTAATATTTTCTTAGTTGTCTTTCTTAACTCTGCTACATCCAATCAAAGCTTTCTCAAAAACCATATCATACCTTGATTTATCCTTTGTTTATGATGTGACAGAGGTCTATAAAAAACTATGTTTTTTCTCCACTTGTCATTTTTGAGTTATCTCCTTACAAATAGTCCTTTTGTCTTTCATTAAACATTTGCCTGTGATATGTGTCTCTCTTATCATTCGATGGAGGTAGCCTTTAACTGAAACAAATCATGGTTAAATCACCCTCTTAACCCCTTTAATGAGCTAATTCAGTGTATAAACATTTGGAGGGCTGATCCTCTACCTTTTTACTGATTTGAAAAGGTGGCTATGTCCATATGTGCCTTGAGGCTTCCCTTTAACCACTATTTCACTTCTTTTAAACTGTGTTTCTCCATAATGATCCTATGGAGGCCCTTTTAACCTAAAAGGTAGCCCTGTGGGACATCTTAGCATTTATCAAGGTTATAATATTTTGAAAACTTTTCACAAAAGCAATACAAACAGACCTTAGACAATAAACACCCATATATCAATTGTTTTATGAGGTGAATGGGACCTTTAAAATATGTTTTGATCTTTTACTTGCTTCGGAAAGAGATCATGTCATGATAACTACTCAAGTTGTTCATAATCACTATTAGACCTTGTATTTATGATGAAGGGGCTCCTCTCCAACTACTCCTTCGGGCCTTTTCTTTTCATACTTATCTTTCAACTTTTAATAATCATGAGGCCTTATCTTCAGTTTGTAGGAGGCTTTCTGAAAACTAAGACTTTATCTTTATCACCTAAAGTAAAATCTCACACACACCACTATTTAAACTTCTCAAAACCATAATGCAACCCTCTTGTTGATGAGTTTAAGGAGGTCTTATCAGATTGATCTTCTCAGTGTTCATGAACGAGGTCTTTAAAACATGATTGTACCTTCTGTTGGTTTACATAAAGGAGGCCAAAAATTATCTTTATAAGACACTGCCATATTGTCCTTTCAAACTCTGTCTTTTATCATTTAATGGAGGAGCCCTTTGACTGTGAGTGAAACATGTTTTATCACACCTTTAACCTTTGAATGAGCTTTTTCATGGTGCAAAAATTTAGAGGGCTGATCCTCTACCCTTTTTTGAAGGATGCCCCATAAACAGTGAAATTTTTCACCCTATTACAATGTGCCCTCTATCCTTTGACTGATCTGAAAAGATGGCTCTTGATGCTTGTCTTTCATTCATCACTCGAAGGGAGTTAGTCTGTGATAAACAATAATGGATTTGTAAAAAAATTAAGAATGTGATTTTCACATACACATTCTGTGTGAATGCTCCCTTATACCAGTTTGCAGACATGACTAGAAACAGAGCTTGGTCTATCAATTTCATCATTCAAAAAGGCTTGTTTAATCAATATTATAACCTCTGATTTATCCTTTGAAGGAGGTTGTCATAAATAGAAGATCAGAGGTCTCTAACACCACCATGCCAACCTTCTTCCTGTAATATGAAAAAGGATTTTAACTTATCATTTTCATTCGTGACACCATTATTCCTCAACCTTGTCTTTCCAATACAAAACTTACTCAAACACAATTTGAAACCCTACTGATGCATCCACTTTTAATTTTTGGAGGAGGTGGCTCACAATAGTTTATGAAGTCACTTAAGAACATTTTTTCCATCTTCTTGTCTGTGAAGGAGGCCACAACATGTCTTTCTAACCATCTGCTTTTCATGAAGGAAGTTCCACCATACACATGAAATTTCATCCATTTCAAACCTGTGTTATTTCTCTGCAATATGTGTCTCTGCTTGAAGAATACCAATAGGAAAAAAAATGAATTCTGACATTTTTCATTATGAGACATGGTCTGAGATGTATATCCCTTTGTAAAATATCATTGTGAACACTTAGACCAGAAATCATGTGATTTGTATTATGGAGAATGCTTACTACAAAGCATTATTGACTAACCTTCCTTTGACTATGTTTTCAGGGGTGTCTTGAAATTTCCCTTTGACTAATTTTCTCATCCCAGACTTGAGGTAGCATAAGAATCAGTTGTCTTCTTATGCCCTACATGGTGATGCCCTTTGGAAAGTTTATGCAGTACTGCTTTTGGAGGAGATATGTGGAACACTGCTGATCAACATTACATCAGTATTTGGTATCTATGTGACTTGGAGGATGCTCTCTATTCTTCAGGCATTTTTTTGGTTTCAAACCATACCTATTATTTGCTCTTTACTCACTGCACTCCATTTGTTTCACTGATGGAAAAATAATTCAGCATGAAGGACCTATTTGAACTTGTCCCTTTGCTCTTATTTGCATACTGTTTATCATTCAATTACACCCCTGTAGAGATGTAAAAACATATGACTTTGAACCTTGGAGATATATTTTGGTGTTTCATGGAGATTTTGCCCAATCTAAGTGTAATTCTTTCAGACATTGAACATCCTTATATTTTCCTTATATGGATCTTTATGAACTTATTCTGACATGAGACAAAGTGACCTCTTAGTGGCATGTGACCTATGGATAGAAAAATGCTTCCTTTGCAGAATAGGAACTAATTCAAGGCTGACTGGTACTAGACAAAGGCTTTTTGGCCTAGGATATCTTAGCCAAGGAAGAACTCCCTAAACACCACTATCTAACTTAGGGCCAATCTTGAAATATTCTGAATGTTTTCTCAGGCATGATCAAATTTTCAAATGACAAGATGACCAGGGATAGGGTTGTAGACATTTTGTCAACTGTTGGATAGTGAATGGCATTAGAAACAAGGGCAAATGATGGAAAATAATTTACAGCTATAGACAGGGATATTTTGCTGAAATCAGATAGAATTGACAGCTGAAGTTTTTTTCTCATCATAGACTAACAGGAAGGGGTAGGAGGACAAAAATTGTTTTGGGGTGTTTTCTAGATGACAGATTTGACAGTTTTGAGATCAGCTTCTAGAAAAATAAGCTAAGGAAACTAGTCATCAGCAACAGGTAAAAAATACTGATGACTAATAGAATTCACCCGATATGTATTCACCACCATTATTTCTCCGTAGAGATTTCACTTGCTTCCCCAACTCCTTCTCCACCAATGATTTGAAATCAAAGAAATTTGAGAATGTTTCGCTCTTCTTCTGCATGAAGAAGATATAGCATCTACGAGAATAGTCATCAAACAAATATAACATAATACCTATGTTGTGCTGTTGAAGAAATCGAGAAAGGTCCACACACATCTATGTCAATTCTCTCCAGGATCACTGAAGCACGGTTCTCCTTCTGATGAAAGGTAGTCTTCAGAAACTTACCCATAGTACATCCCTTGCACTAATCTGACTACGCAAGAGTACCCTTGGGAAGTCCAGTAGAAATATGTTGCAAAATATTCAAAGCGCCATGGTGAAGATGGCCCAATCTCCTGTGCCATAATTTGCCCTCATCCCGGCTCACCACTTCTTCTTCTTTGCCCACCATTGCAGCGCAACCATCTACCTCCAGCTTGTAGATATTGTTAACTTGAATCCCTATCTTCTTGGTTTGACCCATTGTTTTATGTCGAAGGAAGGATTTAACAACATCATAACCTTTTTTTTCCAACGTTGCGACCGAGACCAAGTTATTCTTCAGACCTATAACATGCATAGCATACTTCAACAAGAATGTATTACCAGAATCTATCTCGAAGGTAATGGTCCCAATTCTGGTCACACTTTATTGACCATTGTCACCCATCTCTATATGCATCTGTAGGTCCTTCTCCTCTAAGTCACTAAACAACTCCTTGTCTCCCGTCATATGGAAAGATGCACCACTATCAAGATACCACACCAATCCCATATAGCTTGAAACCAAGCATGCAATCAAAGATAAATCAAGTTCAAATTGTGATTCTAAGGCCTCTCCAGATGCAGATCTAACAACCTTCTTGTTTTTATTCTTATGTGGGTAGTTAGTGGCGAAATGCCCATGTTCGTGATTGTGAAAACACTTCACCTTGGACAAATCCTGCTTCTTGCCTTTAGCATCGAATTTTGAAGGAGATTTCTTCCCCTTCCCTTTCCTTGCTTTTGTAGCCAAAGCACAATTCTCTTCATCTTCATTCTTCGATGAAGAGTCATCCCTGGTACCGCGCCTTATCTCCTCCTGCACAAGATCCGACCAAAGTTGCTCCCATCCCGGCAGTTTCTAGTCCCATCCATTGACAGAGTCTTCGTAGCTATGCCAACACTTCGGAAGCCCAAGGAGACCCAAGCTCACCAAGTATTCATCATCAAAAGTAATCCCCACACTTCCCAGTTCATCCCTACAGTGGACAAACTTCGTGAGATATTTTGGAATACTGTCGCCCTTCTCCATTTTTATTTTTTTGAGCTTGTATTTAAGCGCCAACTTCCTCTGGTCACTTCTGCCTCGGAACAAATTTTCCAAAGCATTCCACATTAAGAATGGAGTGGATTTCGTGTGAAGGGTGGACATAATATGGTTCTTCACACCTTCCAATAGAATTCTTCTTGTCTTTGCTATCTTCTTTTTCCCTGTGTCAAGTAATGCAACAACAGTAGATCCTGGCTTAAGAACATCATTATCGATGAACTCCTTCAGTCCATTATCCTCCAACACTGCCTCCATCCTATCCTTCCAGGATATGTAGTTCAAGCTCCCATCAAGGGGATACTCCTGTTAGTCATCAATATTTTTCACCTGTTGATGATGACTAGTTGTTAAAACCAAGTTTTCTAGCAGCTGATCTCAAATATGTCAAATTTGTCAGCTAGAAAACACCCATAAACATTTTTTCCCTCCTACCTTTTCAATCAGCCCATAATGAGATAATACCTCATTTTCAAGCCCTATCTGACCTCAGCCATACAAACTTGTCCATCAGCTCCAAAGAGAATACTCCAAATTTGTCCAAGAAGTCTCCCCTAAGTTAGGTAGTGGTGCTTTAGGTGATTTTTCCTTGGAAAACTATCCTAAAGCCAAAATAACTTCTATCTTATATCAACCATTCCTAGATGACCTTCCTATTTTGCAAATAAGGCTTGATTACACCCTTAAGTCGCGCCACTAACAAACCTTAATGTCTCAGTAGTGCATATGCCATATGTCAAACTGATATTAGGTGGATTTACAATGTTTCAATGTATCTTTAAAGAGAAAAAGTGTACCAGTGTTCCAGAAGACATTATTAAACTCAACATGAGAAGGCAACTGCCTCTCATGTGGTTTTGAGCCTGGGATGCAAGTATTGTACAAAGATTTATTTCAATAAGCTCCTGCAAACACACTCAAAGGTTAGTGACTTATGAATTACAGGAAATGATTTGCAGATACTGGCTAGGCTTCCTTTGATTGTCTAAATATGCATAAAGGTATTTTAACAGTAGGATTATATGTCTCAGAGAAATTCCATTCATGGCATATTGTTAATTTGTCACTTTTATTTTCTTAAGCATGAATAGGAAATGAAAGGAAAGATAACATTGTTTGAAAGCTGATGAAATGGAATCACTGAGAAAACCTCCTCCATACATGAGCAACGGGTTGAAAGACTGAGAAAACCTCCTCCATACATGAGCAGATGGTCAGGTCATTGGTTGAAAACCTCCTTCATTTTACAAGCAGAGGGTTTGGAAATGTGATAAAGGCCTCCTTCATCTAATAAGAAGAGGGCCCGGAACAAAGGTATGGCCTCATTTAAAGGGCACAAAGTTATCAATGATTGCAAACTATCTGAAGAACTTGTTTAACACCTTGTCTCCAATAGATGAAGACCACTAACACAGCAGTGGTGTTTCAAAGATTCACTATAGGTTTCACTGATTGAAAAGTGGGTTTTAAGTGCAGTGGGAAAGAAACTGAAGGCTTATGGATAGAAAAATTGTGTTAAAAACAGAGGGAAAGCAGTGGTACTATAATAATCAAAGAGGTTTGACTTGTCTTCTATCAGATATTTCCTCCAAAGGCAATCTAAAGCCAAAATGAACAAACCCTGCTGAGAGTTGAAATTAGTGGAAATCCATTCAAGGTTTATGAGTTGAAAGTTGGGTTAAACATAAGCCAAAGAGTGATGTTGATGTTCAAAGAAGCTTTGCTCTTCTTTTCCGTGAAGATATTTTTCAAAAAACTCATCAAAATGGACCAGAAGGTAACCTAAGCCTGGTTTCTGAGGGAGGCTTTGCATATAGACACATAGGTTCATCAATGTGTAAGAAATGATATGGCATGTGTTTCAAGTTTAGGAACAACACTAAAAAAAAATGAAACATGCCACTATCACAGTCAAAGGCCTCTTTACGGACATGTGAAAATGACCTTGCTATTGCATATGAGTCCCAAGGGTCTCTAAAGGCCTTTTTCCTTGATAAAAAGGTATGGGTAAAATATGGGGAGTACAAAGGAGGGTTTCATCCATAGTCAAAGGGAAATATCATTCAAAGGGCCATCTACAATCATTTATATGGCTGGGAGCAGGGTTTTCCTCTAAAAAATAGATATGAACAAAGGAAACAAGTTTCCTCCCTTAAGGAGAAACAGTGAAAATATTTTGGCTTTTAAAAGGCTTCTTTACTTCAAAAAATGAAATCATGCCTATGAGAGAAGTTTTTCACACCGCTTTGTCATTTACTCGAGCAAAGATGAGTCTCTGTTATGTTTTAAAAAGACATTTTCTTTATGTATGATTATGACCGAAAAAGCCTTTTTTTTAAAAATAAAAAAGGCCTCCAAAACCCTCACAAATAAATCTCAAAGGGTGATTGGCTTTTTAAACTATAAAAGGAGTAAGAGATTGTTGCAAGGCCCATTTTACAAATTCAAAACTCACCAAGTGCTCCATTGGCTATTCACAGGATAGAGCAAGGATTTTCGAGCAATTTCAAAGTGTTTTGAGGCTTAAAGCCTGTGCGGCACGCCTAGAAAAGTGCACAGTGTGTTTGGCAAAGAAATTACATGGGCTTTATACTGTGGTGCGGCGCGGCTGTAGCGTCGGTCACCACTGCCCGAAGGCCGACCCGACTGCTTTTTGTTGCACGACGTTCTTTCCAGAAAACATGCCGCACCTCTTTTCACCTTCCAAGAAGCCCTGAAAGCTCCCCAAAACAATCAACCAAGGCTCATGAAATACTTTTGAGGTATTTTTCATCACCTCGTGGTAATTTTTGATTTTTGAAAGGGGTGGTTTGCTATGTTTTTCTCCATGAAGAAACGACTGTCCTAAAACCACTTCATCATATAAAAACTATGAGATAAGTCAGTGTTAAGGAGACAGAGTCCTTTTAAAAGCTAGAGAAACCTTTCTTGTGCTTATGGGGTCTCAAATCAGTTTAAAACAGTGTTTTAACAATGGTTTTAAAAAGGAAGTTTGTCATATAAAGAGCATAAGAGAGAGACAGTGATTAGAGGGCAGTGTTTTTGAGTAAACTCAGAGATTTTTATTTTTGTGATTCTCACACATCTTTACAGTGTTTGATGGATGTTTTAACCATCTTAAAGGACCCTAAATGCCTTTAAAAAACATTGATAGCCCACAGGTAAAACAAGAGAAGACTTTGTTAAAAATCAAAGGGGAAAACAATGGTCATAGTCTGAATGCCTTGTCATTTTGAAAAAGGTCCTCTCTATGTGATAAAACAACCAAATCTATGCAGCCTCTATAAGTCCCAAAAGCAGAGTGTGTGAGAGATTTTCCAAAGTCAGTTGAGGGTGTTTTTTGTCTACCTCTGTAAAAACAGTGAACAACAGAGAGTTTTGTTTGGGGAAGGGTGATTTTGTTTGTTCACAAGGAGATCCTTGTTCTAAAAAGAAAAAACAGATACCTCTTTTAAAATGCCTTGCCCAAACACAATAATAAATTGACTGTGTGCTTTTTATTTGAAAAATACTTGTTGTCTGGCATAAAAGAGGACAAAACAGTGATTTATAAGGAGCACAAAGTTGGTGTTGAGGGACTATTTCACAAAACATTTGAAGCAGTTTGTCTTGATAAAACAGTGACTGATAAGGAGGACAGAGGCGTGGTTGAGAAAAACATTTCAAGGGCCATTTGAGGTAGCTTGTTTTTTCAAAGAACATTCAAAACAAAATGCCTCCCAGGAAAGACAGTAGGAGTGGCCTTCACAGGAGATTTGAGCCTGTTTCCACTGAAGAGGTAAATGCCCATCCATCAGTCATGTTTAACTTTCATGAGGTTGGGTGTCTAGAGTTTTGTCAAAGGGTGTAGGAGGTGAAAATTTATTCCCCTTTGACACATCTTTGTGCTTTGAGATTTCAAGAGAAGCATTTTCAGCTGGCAGGCTTGGATTTCAAATTCTCTCCAAGGTCCATTTCCAAGGCCACCAAAATCCCTTATGTCAGATAGAAGTGGTTTAAACAAAGCCACCTAGACTCAGAACAATACAAGCCTTTTCTGAAGCATGAGCATAGAGATTCATGTCCATCCATTTTTCCCTTCTCATATCTATTGACTAGTTATGCCCCCCTCATGAAGTTAATCATGAAATACTTCACTTGCGAGGGAAGGTTATCCCGAGTCTATGCCTACCATATCTGGTTTCTCATGCATTTCACCAGAGCCAAATTGTTAAATCTCCCTTTCTTCCTGCATAGAAGTATTGAGAAAATGGCCTCCACTATTCAGAAAAAACCTCCTTCTCAGCAGACAGCCTGCCTCTTTCATCACTCCCTCATCAATGCTATCATTCTTCATCAGCTTGAGAAGAATGAAATCGCTTGGGATACTTTCATTACACATCCAGATTTCACCACTATCCCTTCATTCCATACATCTCCTTCACCTTCTACTCACCATCCTTCACCTTCTTCAAGCAAGCCCATTCCCAAGAAGCTCAAATTTCCTAGTGAACAAGAAAAAGAGCATGAGGAGGAAGAACATGATGATAATGAACAACAACATGTTGAGACAGAGCATCAAGGGGAAGAAGGGCAAGATAAGGAAGGGAAACATGATGAAAAAGTGCAGGACAGTGAGGAAAGGCAGCCTCATGAAGAAGAACAACAGCATGATGATGAGTAGCATGAAGAAGAACAACATCATGATGATGAGCAGCATGAAGAAGAATAGAAACATGATGTTAAATGGCAACATGATGTTGAACAGCCTCATGAAGAAGAAGGGCAGCATGATGAACAGGTGCAACACAGTGAGGAGGGCAACCCTCAAAAAGAAATGAAAGAGGACAGTCAAGGCATCCAAGAAAAAACTCAAGACAGTGGCAAGAATGATGAGGAAAGTAACAAGGGAAAAGAGCCAATAGAGCATGTGCTAACTGCCTCTCCTAGGCAAGGGGCCATGCTCTCTTCATCAAAAGTGGCAAAGCCCCAGACATCAAGGAAAAGGGTGCCTAAAGCTGTAACTCCAAATGTCACTAGGGCCCTCCGAAGCAAGGGGAAATTGTACAAGAAGCCCATTGCCGAATTTCCCAAGAGGGTGAAGACTAAAAGAGCCACCCAAAGCAAAGGAAAGGAGAAAGAAGAAAGTAGCCATGAAAAGGAAAGGGACTTCGACATAATTCAAATCCAAAGAAATGATAGTGACAATGAAGCCCGAATCCTAGAAACTCTCTTGATCAATAGAGAAAACCAAATTGATGCTTTGAGGACTGATCTAGAGAGGGCTATAAACTTCAATCACTTTTTGCAAATTCAAAACAAACATATGAGTGTCCATATGGCGGTATATGAGACACGGGCCATTAAATACAAAAAAGAGGCCTCCAAGGCACAAGTGAGATTGGAAGAACTCATGGGTGAGTTCGATGAGAGCGAATATGAAGATCAGGCTAGGAGAAAAAGGCCAAGAACCATGGGGCTCAAAAGAGCCTTTGAGAAACAAAAGGAAGAAAAAGCTGCCCTTCTCAAAGTATTCCTTGCTTACTCATGGCTAGTCATAGCTCCACCTATGAAACCTCTCTTTGATTGATTAGATTGTCATTTGTTGAACCAAGGAGGTCTTGTACTGATCTTGCCCTTTGCCTAAATATCAATACACATTTGACCACTGGTTTAACCACATATGTGAAGCATAAATAAAAATAATCGCACATAACATAGTTGTTTAACGGGAAAGCCTGAAGCTGAAAACCCCAACTATCATATATTATGTATCATGGAGATCATGTAACAATCTCATACAAATCTTAGTACGTCAAGCTCTCAGTACAATCAATCATTACACACTAACATAAAATAAATCTGCAAATACATGCACCGATCTCTTCCCTCTTGCTAGCCTGCCTCCATTACGCAATCCCTACTGAAGAACAACTCTGAATGAATATGAATTACCCTTGCCTTCACTGTGCAATACTCATTGGAAACTCCAATGTATGTGTGGTGCAATCAATGCATCACTATGGTCACAATAGATAGTCTATCCTGCCCTTTCACCTATCTCTCCACCGGGTCTCCAATGGAACTACAATGCACTATATTTAATTTTTGTATTGTTCAGTTGATTAATGAGTAATTATTTTTGAATTAATTAACTAATTAGTTCACTCCACTCTCACTAGTGTATCATTCAGTTAGACTAGATACAACTAGCTCAATTGAGTTTAACTAAGTTAAACTGAATACAACTCCATGAATTACTCTTCCAACTCTGTCATAACTTTTCCACTTCAGTTCTAACTCAGTCCTCCATGCATGAACCACCAGTAAACCCTAGGAATTGTGTAATTACTTTAGCCCACTGATTTTCCAAATCTTTGCATTGAAATTAAGTGCTCCAAGAGAATAAGTTGTTGTTTATTGTCAGATTATTCTTAAGAGCTAATAATAATCGACACTTCTATTTTTAGATTGACGATCTATAAATAGACTTCACCCAATATTCTAAAAATATAATTTCATATATTTTTCCAACTTTACCAACCATCCACAAATAGCATCCTACAACTTCTGAAATATGATCACCATGTCTAAAAATAAACATAGTGTAAAAATAAACTTGCACAAAAAATAGCCTGTAGGCCCACTTAGTGAAGGTGAATCTCTTCACTAAGCTCATCATCTTGTTGAATATCAACACATATTTCCTATGGACTTCCATTATGGCATTTTATAATCCCAATTCATGGTCTTCAGAATCTTCACAGCTTGTTTCATCTTGGTTTGAGGAGAAAAAGCCTTTTTCTTCTTCTGTGAGAAAGACATCACCCTCAATATCAAAGCCTATTAAATTTAGATGATTTTCATCTGGTTGTTCAATATCTCTTTCCCCTTCGTCAACATAGTTATCTTGGAAGGGTGGCCTGATTTTTTTATCATTTTCCCTTAGTTTGTTTTGGGGCGGGTCTCTTCTAAAGTTCTGATTCCAGTTTCTATTTTGGGGATTTGGTTGGTTGTCCTTAGGGGATGTTCTTTCTTTTATGCGTATTCTCTCCATTATTTTTTCCATGGTTCTAAGGAGGTATTCAAGCCTTGAAAATCACTGCAACAACATTGGGGGGTAACCACCCAGTCCGGACCTTAAAAGAACTCCTTTTTCATTTATGATAGTGGCTCCGACTGGTTTAACCAGGTCCAGTTAACTTTTCCTTATCGCTATTGGTTTATGATGTATCTTTAACTACCAATATACAGGGATATCAGATCATTTTTTCTTGCTGATCGGGCAAGAGAATGACCCTTAAGCTGATTTGGGTTCAACTAAACCACAACTAAGATTTTGCCTCTTCAAGAAGAGGACTTAAAAGAATGTAGAACTTAATCTAAATGCAAACTTATTCTATAATGCAAACAAAAGAAACTAATCTAAATCCTATCTTATTTAGGTAGATATAGATCTAACCCAACTAAGAGCAAGATAATTAAATAATGAGAATTTAAATATGTCTGGATTTTAATTAATATCAAGCTAACAAAGAAATTCAATTTAGTTGACATTTTTGAATATCAAAACACATCCTATTGAGACCATTTAATTGAAATATTAAATCTATGACACTCTGGAAGAAATTCACAAAAATGATTTTGATTGTTAAAATCAGTCAAGCCAATAATTAAACAATAACATGTGGAAGAAATTCGCAACACATTACTATTTAATAAATCAGTTTGATAAGACAGATTTCTGAGTAAATAGTTACTCAGAAATCAGATTTAATCCACAATAATGGAGATACATAACAATATTGAAACAAATTATCCATATCAACAGAAATGCATAAACATGAATAAAATGAAACAACAATTTTATTATCATAAAATTGAAATTGGTATTTGATACAGAAATTCAAAAAATACCATTTAATTGAATCCTCTTCTCTGATCTTGGTCTCTAACAGTCCTTTACATTACTTGAATTTCTGTTTTCAAAACTAGAGCTACAGAAATGCAAACTCTGTTCATCATACATCATTCAAGATATAAAGAAAAACCTTCAATAATGTTCAGATTTAAAATTTTCTCTCCTCCCTTCTACAACTCTAAATTCCTATAACAGAAATGCTTTCAGAAGTCCAGAATTGTAGATGAGAATAACTCTTTTCACATTCTACAATCTTCCATTTATAATATTTCCAAAAGAATTTTGAGAGGAGAGTTTGTTGAAGAAAAATCTGCCCAATCCAATTTTAGTTGCTCAAAAATTCCAATCTTTAATTGTTGTAGTCTTCTCATTGATTGAGAGTTTTTTTTTCCATATCCCTTCTATTGTTTTTCCTGCACAAAGAAAATAAAATGAGTTAAGATGCAACAAAAAATCAAAATATTACTTCTGGCATTAAAACAAATCCAAATAAAATTTTATTTAAATAAATAAAAATGAAATTTGAGTTTTTTTTATTGATGGTAATAACGATTTTAATTAAACAAGGATATTATTGATGCATGAATCTGCAATTAGAAGAGGCTTGGGCAACTGAAAATGAAGAAAACAAAACTTAGAAAATTGATTTTGTTTTTACAAATTCGAAGCTTGATCTTCTGCCTGATTTTTTACCAAATAAATGACCAAATATGTTAGTGAAACCTTCTCATAAATGTTCTCCTTGAGTTTCTCTTTCCAATGAGCCATCACGGGCCTCATTTGGCCAAGAAAAACTCAATCTATGAGCATCCAAAGTTGATAAGTCAAATCTCATATAAATCTGAAATTCTGTTGCTGGGCTAAAAAATCAGAAATTTAATTAAAAATATAATCCTAAATTAGATTTTAATTATCTAATAATTAATCCTAATTTATTTTTTAATTATAAACTAAACTAGTCATTAATATTAATCTAACTAATGTAATTAACTAAATAATTTAATCTAATAATTAATTATGATTTAATTAGATTCTACATATTAATTAATGTAACTAATCTAAAATTAATTATTAATATTAAATCTATTATTAAATTAAAACTAAACTAATCACTAACTAATATTAAACTAATACTTAAACTAACCTACCACTAACACTAACATTCCACTACTTAATATTAAACTATACTACCAAATACTAACTTAATACTAATGTTATGATCAATCGACTCATCGCGTGAATTTGAAACTCAAAAATAAAGCAAATGAGTTATAACTCATCGCATCGGCATATCAAAAGTGAAGGTTATCGGAGTTTCTAAAAAATTCATCCGATGGATACTTCTGATGCGATGTAATTTTATTATTTTTATTTTAATATATATATATATATTTTTATATTAAATTTTAATTTAATTTAATTAATTATATAATAATTAACTTAATTAATTTAAAATTTAATGTTAAAAATTAGTTTTTTGTTTTGGTTTCATTTTAATGATGTTAAATTAAATTATGAATTTATCTAAAGTGGTGATTTTTCTATCTAAATTACAACCATTTTGTCATTTTGAATTTTTTCGAGATTAGTAATTTATTTGAGAATTGGAAAATTAGAATAATAATTAAAATCCCGATGCTTTATAATTTGGTTGTATAAAAAAAATGAAAAATGTTAGTAATAACTAACTACGGGTTAATATTTAAACTAAATGCATTATTTAACTAATTTAATTACAAAAATGAAATATTGTACATTTTACGCATTTTTTAACCTAGGCGACATAATTGATTAGACTTCAAAGGAGTGCCATTTACAAACCGATTAACCAAATGAGGTGTAACAAACATCAATAGGAAGCTTATAAAAATTCGATTTCAATCAAGCAATTAAAACAAGAATGTAAAGAAAATGAAAAATTAACAAAATCGTAGGATAATTAACTTAATAAAAATCTTAAAAGGTGTTTAGCCAAAAAAATTATAAAAAGGGTCCCCATTATTTGAAGTGAACAAGTAAAAAATGGGGGGTTGTTTTTTACCACAACAATTAGCAACATACGGGATAAGAATCAGTTATCTTTGTTTGATATGAATGAGATTTTCTCAAAATTAAAGTAAAAATAATTAAAGAAGAGAAAATTATTTTTGGAATGCTTGACTAGGTTCATTAATCTGAATAAAAGAAAGAATTATCTTATTGTGATTTTCTCAAAATTCCTCATGAATTAAAATATATCAAAATTCTATATCAATCCTTAATTAGTTGTAGGGATAATGCAGGGATCACTTTACAGCTTAGCTTTTAAATCTACTCATTTGTCAGAGGTAGAGCCATTGCTGCCAGCAAACATCTATAGTCTCGACAGGGTTACTTTCGAATCATGAATGATTCAGAATCCCATCTATTTGAGTATTATTGACCTAGCGATAAATTCATTTATATATGTTTATTTTTTTATTTTTATTTTTTTAATTCTTAAAAGCCATTGTCCTGGTTTGGTAGCCAAATAGTTGACAACGTCATTCACTGGTTATAATTGGACTGAACAAGCTGGCTCATGATGAGACCCCTTGTCTTATAATTGTTTGCAATCATAATCCATTACCCTGGTTTGTTTAGCAGTATTGGTAATGTCAGCCTAGTTTTCCCCTATGATCATGGTAAACATGCTCATGATGAGAACTTTTATCTTTTAAGTTTAAATATATTTGTAGATTACACTCTAGAAAAATAAAACTCTTTTAAATGGGGATAATCATTAACTCCTTAAGTGTTCAGAATGAAAATTTCAGAGTTAAAAGTGCTTTGCTGTAAAGTGTCTTTACTTGGTTAAAAATAACTTTTCTTGACTGATAATAGAATTTTGAAAGATCTTAATAAAATATTGAAATCTCAAAATAATTTCAATTTTGATGAAAAATAAAATTTTCAGATTTCATGATGCTTCGTCAACTTCTCTTGCTTTGTAATCTCTTCCTTAATTATGTCTACCTTTATAATAAGAAAAAAAATCTGCTAAGAGATTTAAAAAAGCTAATAAGAGACTATGAACAATTTTTCCTATGTATGCCAACCATTGTTAGGTAACAAGAAGGCCTTGTATATAAATCATGGCAAAGTCATCAAAATCAAAACTGAAAACCAAAGGAAAATCATTCTTAAGCTAAAGTGAGAAAGGAAATCAACAAACAAAAATAAAAATGAAGAAATTTAAAAGTGGAAAGGAAAATCCTAATTTTGAAAACACAAACTCTAACAAGAATGTTTATGCCAATGTATCAACAACATGAAGTAAAAGAAAATACTCATGTAATCATTCCTTCTTCTGTCGAGATTCAGATAAATTATATCTTGCAAGGTTGTAAATTTTTTAGGCTTTAGATAGCAGTGATGATAAAATTCAACCACTGAAAAATTTCTGTCTGATGTCAATCTTCTTGTTTAAAAGCATCATTTTAATTATTTTCTAATAAAAGGAATGCTTTTAAAGAAACAGATTAAAGTTTCAAAAACTTCCTAGTGTAGTTGTTTCAACGAAGACTATTGTTGCTTCTTGAAACCAGGAAAAGAGCATAGGACTTCCAAAATATGATTTGGCAGATGATTGAAAGCTTTATTGAAAAGATGCGAAACATAGTTTTTATATCAACATAATTTAAAAAACAAAACTGAAACTAAAGTAATGAAATGAAAATTAATGAAAGTGGGTACATGAATCTTACCATTGGATAATTGCATTTGATCTTACCTGAGGGTATCAATTTATCCAATAGTAGCTGACTTCTTCTTTTAGTTGACATTAAAAATATGAAGAAGGAAAACTAACCAAAATCCTATAACTCAAAATCATTATTTATTTTATTTAAACTAAAGCAAGAAGTAAAATGTAAAAATGGAATGCTTTGTATTCAAGGGAGTTGAAATTAAAATAAATGAATGAGAAATGAGATTGAGAATTTGCACTGATGAATATTCTCAAAATATTATAAGTTTTATACAAATTCCATGATTTTATAAATTGTTCAGATTTAAGACCAAAATTAAGATAATGAAATTTAAAATAGAGAGGTCTTGAATTTCATATTTAATTATGGAATTATTTAAAACTAAAATATATGAGAAATCAAAATGATTTGATTATTTTGCAAATTTTTCATCAATCGCTTTAGTATCATAATTGTTACCCAAGATTACTTTAAATTCACACAATGCCTTATCAGATGATTCGTATTGTATGTAGAGGCAAGCATTGGAGTTTATCGCATCAGGGGTTGCAGTAGAAAATTGCCGATATGAGAACATGTGATGAGAATATATGTGATGCGATATTGAATAATTGTTATGTCAAGAATTAGGGAATGGTCGCATCGTGCTTTGTACTTCGGACATTGTAGATCGCACATCATGCATCGCAGATCCAGAATAGTGATATGGCCATAAATAAAAATGCGATGAAGTGATTGCGATATCGGCATATCTGAATATTGGAAAATAGTCATGTTGGAAATGCCAATATGATTCTTGCGATAGCGAGAATGCAATGGATGATGTGGCTTTTAGGTGGGACCGGCTTTAGACCTCAAAAGAAATCGGCGATGAGTTATCGCATCACAAATTTTAAAATGAGTGCACAAGGATGTATTCAATTTTCCTCCTGATTTGCAATTTGAGATTAGACTTATCACATCGAAGGTCTTTCAAATGAATATATTAGAATGTGATTTCCCTGATTTGCAATCACCGATTGGGTTCATCGCATCGAAACCTTTCAAATGGAAGGATTAACATTATGCTTAATGCGCTTTTGCGATCCAATCTACCGCATCAGAACTTTTGCAATGGAAAACAAACTTTTGAATTCATCCCAATGCAATATGCAATTTTACGTTTCATTGCATCAGACTTTTCGAAAAAATGACATGTTAAACATTTTCTTTCATATTTTTGTGAAATGTGATGAATGATGTGGCTCTTGGCAATTGGAAAAATTAAGTGCAAGATGTAATACAACATGATACAACGATATGTGATGGAGAATGAGCTTGATAAATTTATTATGAAAGTTTAATATGATATCAGATCCGAGGCATTGGTGCTTTCAAAATTATGCCCCTACCATTATTGCGATTGAATGGACGCGATATTTCTTATGAACTTATATTGAATTTCATATCGGGTCCAAAATTATGTGAACATCATAATATTGGTAAAGTCATTCTAATGGATAATGAATGAAAAAAAAGGAACATCGGAGATGTATGAATTTTGCAGTATCGGGGGTATGAAATGTTCTGATATGAATCTTCCAATAGTGTTTTCAATGTTTCTTGGGTTTTTTAAATAAATGAAAGAAAAGTTAAAGAATGCTCAAATTCTAATGAATCACAAAATAAAATTTCCCTGAACCTGTTTGCAAATTTGAAATGGGCTTGCTGCTTACTTCAAGTTTTGAAAAAAAATTAAAACTTGCAAATAAAATAGAACAAGAATAAAAAATAAACTAAGGAAAAGAGAAACTATTAATAGATGAAAATGAACTTGTAAATGTGTACCTCGAAGAAAATTTAGAGTAAATTTTACCTTTTTTGAAACTTCAAGTTCTCCCAATTTTTCTATAAGTTCAATATCATTTTCTTATTTTAATCTAAAACGCTAAGTAATGATTGCATCATTTCCAAAATTATATCAGAAGACTAGAGTAGCAAAAATGAGTTCTTAGAATTACTTGTGAATAAAAAAAATTGTCAAGTGATAGAAAATTCTTGTAATTTCTTCATGTATGATCAATGTTATGAATTTTAGAAAAAACAAGAAAGTTGAAGGCTTGACAAATAAGTATGATCAGATAATTCAAGAGCTTTTCAAATGATCTAGGTTGTTTCTTTATAATTGAAATGGATGCCAAAAAGAAATTGGGTACATTACTTGTTTTATTGAAAATCTAAAATAATGAAATAAATGCAAACATAAAAGAAAATTAATATATTCCTATTTCTAACTTAATGAAGGAAACATGACTAGGTATATTCATACTTATAATGAAGCCATGTAAGCATTTTAATTCCTACATGTATGTACATGTCAAACATTAGTAAAAATGCAAATATAATTAAACTAAAAAAACTTAATATGAAAGTAGAATGTATCTTTATTGTTAGTAGATTATTCATCATTACCTTCTCTTGAAATGCTTTTTCCAACTGAATTTCAATTGGATCATAGAAATCTAGATGGATTTCCATTATTGAGTGGGAAAGGATTAAAAGAGAAGATGGCAGGCCAGGTTGTAGAAATGATCTTTTAGCAACAATGGTCTGTGTGATTTTGTTAGTGTTATGATTAAGTGTTAAATTATTAACGATCTTCCGTGAAGGAAATATTTCGAAATGTATTTCAAGGTGATCAATGAAAAATGGATGGGAGTCCGATAAATTCAACAGAATATTATTAATTGAATTAGATTGCTGGTCATATTGTAAAAATACACTCGCTTGTTGGTACTACTTTTGAGAAGAAAGAAGTGATTGATAAGGAATGAACATCCATTGAAATTGAAATTTTAATAATTCTTGATGTTCACTATTATAATTTGAATCTTCATTTATCCATTGAGGCAATGCATCAATTGAGTGTCCAATATTGAGCTGCTCAATATGCCAGCATAAAGTATCTAAAATTTTAACACTAAAAACAGAAGAAAAAAAAAAAAATCTGAAGTTAAAAATAAATGTTGAAATAATAACAAAATTGAATCATAGTTTACACTAGTGTTATAGTTATTGTTACACCACAATTGAGACTGATTTAAACCAATTTCATCTTCATAAGAATTGGGCAGAATAATGTAATTAGAATGATTGTTGATACCCATTTTTGAATTAGAGAGAAGGGTATGCCTCTGAATAGGAATGCGATCTTGATTATCATATAAATCATAGATTGGAATGGTTTGTTGAATGCCGAAATCATAAGTTTGATTATTTGTTTAAAAATGAGAACTAATTCGAACAATTTCTAAATTAGATTGTTCTTAATTTTCAGATGTGATTAGACTTTTATCATGAGGATTCAATTGTAAAGAAGACACATCAATATCCTCAATATCAAAGTAGTTATCATAAATGATCAAGGATAATTTTAAGCATGGAAAATTATCTTGAAGTTTAAAACATTGGCAAATTTCACTAGTCCCTAATATATGAACTTTAAATTTTATTGCTATGTTTGTAAAATTATACAAATTTATAATTATTTTATTTATAGTCTATGTATAATTTTGGCTATTTTTAAGGTAAAATAATTTTATATTGTAAAATTTGGGTGAATCATTTTTATAGAAAAATGGAAATTGGTGAATATTTTTTTTGAAAAACCATTGAAAATTAGCCGACCTACAAATATTGGCCTCTAAAATTTTCCATGTAAATGATCTCAAGGCATTCATTAGAATTCTCTTCCATTTTATTTAATGAATTGAGACAAGAAGTAATATTTAGCTCATGTTCACTAATGCCAGAAGAATGATCATTAATTAATTTTTCTATCCTGATAAAAACTAATTGGAAATTCATTTAGATTAGCCCCTTTGTTTTCTGAAATATCATTAATACTAATAGAGGAGAAATTACCAACATTAAAAATATCAGGATAAAGGGAAAAATTAGAATCATAAATAATGAATTCAAAGTTTTCTTTGTTCGAGAAATCTTGTGCATTTTGTTCGCTATAAATTCCAGATTCTAGATCATTTCTTTGTCCACTCGTGTTTTCTTGAAGAAGGTTGCTTTGCTGCTCTGTTTTCGGCATTTGCTCATCATGAAAAAATTCAAAAAATTGTACAACAGTTTGCATTTTATTATTCACTTTGATTGTTGCTTGCACCTGTTGATTTGAGATCTTATTTTCTGAATTTGATGCAGAATAATTTTCAGATTTCAAAGCAGCTCTTTCTCCAAAATTACTGTTATTGTCTTCTTGCATTTGGATAGAAATATTTTCCAAGATTTGTGAGACCACTTCATCATAATTTATCTGCATATCCACATTGGAATATTTAAGTTGGAATGGGGTAAAACAAAACTTGAACTAATTTCATATGGATTGGGAATGAGAGGAAGAGAGAAAATATATTCAAACCAATCTAGCGATTCTTCTTTCGTAGGTTTATCTTCAACTTTAAATCTTAAACAAGTCAAATGAAATCGAATATTAAAATCTCTAACATATTCATTTTCAAATCTTCGTAGATATTCAATTTCATCGCATACAGTTCGTAATCGTATCCGTCAAATTTACAACTGAAAATTGTAGCAAATTGATCCCAGCTATGAATTTAGGCAACCAGAAGAGTTCTACACCAGTTTCTAGCTTTTGCCGCAAATGTGAGAGTAAAAATTATGCATAAAATGCCTTCATCAATTCCTTGAAAATCATAATTTGAAACATTTTTAATAAATTGAAAGACATTATTAAAAGTAGAAGAATTTTTCTTACCATTAAACTTTACCTGAGACAAGAGTCTTACCACTTCGGGTGGAGTATTGGAAGATGCTTGTCCAGAAATACAACTCCAAATTGGAAGTTTTAAAGGAACCATTGTAATAAAAATGAAATGTTAGAATTAAAATATTCCAAAGTAAAACAAGTTTCGACACTCCTTCTAGCACCAAAAATGTTGAAGCCTCGAAAATAATTGCAACAACATTGGGGGATAACCACCCGGTCCGGACCTTAATATAGCTCCTTTTCCATTTATGACAGTGGCTCCGACTAGTTTAACCAGTTCTAGTTACATTTTCCTTATCGCTATTGGTTTATGATTTATCTTTAACTACCAATAGACAGGGATATCAGATCACTTCTTCTTACTGATCGGGCAAGAGAATGACCCTTAAGCTGATCCAGGTTCAACTAAACCACAACTAAGATTTTTCCTCTTCAAGAAGAGGACTTAAAAGAATGTAGAACTTAATCTAAATGCAAACTTATTCTATAATGTGAACAAAAGGAACTAATTTAAATCCTATCTTAATTAGGTAGATATAGATCTAGCCCAACTAAGAGAAAGATAATTAAATAATGAGAATTTAAATATGTCTGGATTTTAATTAATATCAAGCTAACGAAGAAATTCAATTTTTCTGACATTTGTGAATACCAAAACACATCCTATTGAGACCATTTAACTGAAATATTAAATCAACAACACTCTGGAGGAAATTCACAAAAATGATATTGATTGTCAAAATCAATTAAGCCAATAATTAAACAATAACATGTGGAAGAAATTCGCAACACATTACTATTTAATAAATCAGTTTTATAAGACAGATTTCTAATTAAATAGTTACCAAGAATTCAGATTTAATCCATAAGAACAGAGATACATAACAATATTGAAACAAATTATCCATATCAACAGAAATGCATAAACATGAATAAAATGAAACAAAAATTTTATTATCATAAAATTGAAATTGGTATTTGATACAGAAATGCCAAAAATACTATTTAATTGAATCTTCTTCTCTGATCCTGGTCTCTAACAGTCCTTTACATTACTTGAATTTCTATTTTCAAAACTAGAGCTACAGAAATGCAAACTTTTCTCATCATACATCATTCAAGATATAAAGAAAAACCCTCAATAATGTTCAGATCTGAAATTTTCTCTCCTCCCTTATACAACTCTAAATTCCTATAACAGAAATGATTTTAGAAGTCAAGAATTTTAGAGGAGAGCAACTCTTTTCACATTCTACAATCTTCCATTTATAATATTTCCAAAATAAATTTGAGAGGAGAATTTGTTGAAGAAAAATCTTCCCAATCCAATTTTAATTGCTCAAAAATTCCAATCTGTAATTGCTAGAGTCTTATCATTGATTGAGAGTTTTTTCTCCATATCCCTTCTATTGCTTTTCCTGCAAAAAGAAATTAAAATGAATTAAAATGCAACAAAAAATCAAAATATTATTTCTGACATTAAAACAAATCCAAATAAAATTCTATTTAAATAAATAAAAAGGAAATTTGAGATTTTTTTATTGATGCTCATAATGATTTTAATTAACCAATGATATTATTGATGCATGGATCTGCAATTAGAAGAGAGTTGGACAAATGAAAATGAAGAAAACAAAACTCAGAAAATTGATTTTGTTTTTAGAAATTCGAAGCTTGATCTTCTGCCTGATTTTTGACCCAGTAAATGACCAAATCGGTTAGTGAAATCTCCTCAAAAATGTTCTCCTTGATTTTTTCTTTCCAATGAGCCATCCTGGGCCTCATTTGCCCAAGTAAAACTCAATCTATGAGCATCCAAAGTTGATAAGTCAAATCTGATATAAATCTGTAAATTCTGTTGCTGGGCTAAAAAATCAGAATTTTAATTAAAAATCTAATGTTAAATTAGATTTTAATTATCTAATAATTAATCCTAATTTAATTTTTAATTATAAACTAAAATAATTATTAATATTAATCTAACTAATATAATTAACTAAATAATTTAATCTAATAATTAATTATGATTTCCCCAGATGCAGGTGGTAATGGTTGACATGACGGCTATAAGCCTGTAGGACGGCGCATGGCATGGCCACATGGCCACCCACAGGCTGCAGTTAAGGTGCCTCAGCATGTTCAATTCTCCAGGTCGTCACCCTGTGCGGCATTTATGCCGGTGTGGAGGTCGAGGTTGCAAGCATTTCAAAATGACGCCCCATGGTTCTTCGTCTTCGTCCGTTGTCACTGAGTCTGAGTTCTTTGTTCTGTCTTGGCTCCGTTTGGTATTCTCCATGCCAATGAAATTCCTTCCTATTGGGTTTAGCTACTCCCCGGAGGCCGAATTGCCCAACTCTCACACCTCCCTTGGCAGGCGCTGTCATTTGGGCTGTTGTGTCGATTTTCTTCCTGGCTTTCACTTCTCGCATAGCCCTTTCTACTCTCTGCAATTTTCCTCCCCGCTTGGACTCAATTTTCCTCCCCCTCCTTGTCGCCTACAACCATTACTACTCATTCCAATCAGTTTCATGCAATCATTCCCAGGCTTAGGCACTATCTGAGATGTCGACAGGGCAGCTCCAGAGCAAGCCTCTCTGGCCGACATCACTCCTTTTCCACCAGCCCTTCTTCGTCTTCTGAGAGCTTTCGTGGCTGATATCCCTCAACACATAGTGGGCGTGGGTGTGGGCGTGGGCGTGGGCATGGGCGTTTCCCCTCTTCCTCCCCCAGATGTGATGCCTCTGCTTCTCTATTGCCTCCTTTCTTTCGTCCTGCAGTTTTTGCCTCCCTTTACAGTTCGTCCACTGCCCATTTTCATTTTCAGTGCAATACCAATCGCCCTCTGGTCAAAGCGACCATCTTTGTCTCTTTTAAGGAAATTTTGAGAGCTATTCCTGACCCCCCCCCTCTTTTGCATCCTTCTAAAATGCCGAACCCCTCTGACCCTGTGCAGCCCCATCATACTGTGGACAGAGGTGCTTATTTCAACACTGGCGACTGCAGTTCGAGTCTCCTTCAGGATAAAAGAAAGCAAGGTGGTAGCAGCGAAGCAGGTGCAACAGCTGTTCGAAGATACCCTGTTCCAGATGATGATGATGGATATTGGTGTAGGATTGAAGAAGAAACGCCCTCGGAGGATTATGGTCTCTAGAGTTGAAGGCATTGTCCAAGTAATTATGTTCAGTTCCTTTTTCATTTTTGTTGTTTTTGGATGCAATAGGTTTTTGTATGCTATAGCTGGTTTCCTCCATCGAGGCAGCTTACAAACATTGTTTGGGCTGGTTTCTCCATGCGGACAGCCCATTTTTTGTTATCCTGCTGAACCTATGAGGCCTCTGATGGCCTGCATCATGGAGGCCATGAACTAGTTGTACTATATGTTTTATTAATAGAATTAAGCTTACTTAGAAAAAAAAAATTAATTAATTATGATTTAATTAGATTGTACATATTAATTAATGTAACTAATCTGAAATTAATTATAAATATTAAATCTATTATTAAATTAAAACTAAACTAATCACTAACTAATATTAAACTAATACTTAAACTAACCTACCACTAACACTAACATTCCACTACTTAATATTAAACTATACTACCAAATACTAACTTAATACTAACATTATGACTCATCGACTCATCGCGTGAATTTGAAACTCAAAAATAAAACAAATGAGTTATAACTCATCGCATCGGCATATCAAAAGTGAAGGTTATCGGAGTTTCTAAAAAATGCATCTGATGGATACTTCCGATGCGATGTAATTTTATTATTTTTTATATATATATATATATATATATTAAATTTTAATTTAATTAATTAATTATATAATAATTAATTTAATTAATTTAAAATTTAAAGTTAAAAATTAGTTTTTTGTTTTGGTTTCATTTTAATGATGTTAAATTAAATTATGAACTTATCTAAAGTGATGATTTGCCTATCTAAATTACAACCACTTTGTCATTTTGAATTTTTTCAAGATTAGTAATTTATTTGAAAATTGGAAAATTAGAATGAATAACTGAAATCCCGATGCTTTATAATTTGGCTGTATAAAAAAAAATGAAAAATGTTATTAATAACTAACTATGGGTTAATATTTAAACTAAATGCATTATTGAACTAATTTAATTACAAAAATGAAATATTGTACATTTTACGCATTTTTTAACCTAGGCGACATAATTGATTAGACTTCAAAGGAGTGCCATTTACAAACCGATTAACCAAATGAGGTGTAACAAACATCAATAGGAAGCTTATAAAAATTCGATTTCAATCAAGCAATTAAAACAAGAATGTAAAGAAAATGAAAAATTAACAAAATCGTAGGATAATTAACTTAATAAAAATCCTAAAAGGTGTTTAGCCAAAATTTTTATAGAAAGGGTCCCCATTATTTGAAGTGAACAAGTAAAAAATGGGGGGTTTCTTTTTACCACAACAGGAGGTTGTCAATCTTGGAATTAGATGAGGAGGTGGAGGGCATGGTGTCATCTGTAGTATCCCAAAATCCCGAAATTCTACACTATTGGGAATATCTTAAGATATTCCAAATGTGGAGATCCAGTAACACATAAACGTAAACTGGAAATAGCAGTGAATAAACATCATAACAAAATGCATGGAAACCATAGAGCCATTTAGTTATGAAACAACACCAAATAATAGCAATACAACTCAAAGGATCAAGGCAAACAAGCCTCCCATCAATACACATGCTAAAAGCAGTGTGTCTATGAACAAGAGCTGTGTAGTCATATATGGAGCATTGATACAGGAAGTGTAAAATATCATATATCTGCATATATATGACTCATACAATATTGGGAGAGAATATATATGCTCCCAATCACTACCTCAAGACAATCCTAGAAGGATTGGATGAAATATACAAAACTGCAACATGCCGAAGTTGCAAGGTAGCAGCGGCAATTCAAGAACTGGAAATTAATGGAGAAGGTTGAAGATGCCGCATCTGATGAAAATACCCCCTCCAATGGATCTTCCAAGTAAAAGGCTTATCCTAACACTGAAGATCTCACCCTCCAACAATCACTGCAATCCCTGACTGAAAATAAAGCAGTCACTAAGGGATACTGCGATGTAGGTGCAAGAAAAGAATTTTCCAAGTGCCAAGATATGAAATATGCTCCAAGGGCTTCCATACTGATCTCTCAAAGGAAAGAGAGCCTCCTCCTCTGAAAAATAAGTGATGGAAGTGGTGTTGTGAACCCTCAATGAAACACCCTGCAACACAACATTATTCTGCTGCAGAAATAACATTGTAGCTGAAGGAGGATGCTTGGACTCAAGCCTGGATGCAAGGAAAATCAGTACAACTCCTTCAAGAGGCCTCTCAAGAAAGGAGAAGGATTTCTAAACAGGAAATCCTTGTGCTAAGCAGCACTGCAACTCTGCTAAACAACAGGAGAATGCACAAATTGTAAACAGACAAAGAAATCAGTAATCTGAATCACGAATAAGAATGGTTGCCTTGCCCTCCTTTTAAACAAGTGAAATCCCTCTCTCCATGGGTCCCCCTCATTAGGGTTTCCTCCACCAAATAACCCTCTTCCCATTCATACTGCACTGTCCATAAAAGTTTTCTCCACCTCCTCTCTCAATGCTGTTGACTTGGTCAAACATGACCTTGTCTCCATGCAAATGTCCCCTTCCACACATAAGGGTGTGAAATCCAGCTCTTATGACTATCCCCTATCACATTTGAGGAATTTTTTTCATGCTTTTAATGTGAATGGGCTCTGTTATCCATTTATTTAGCTCCTAGGTGATAAAAACAAAACTTTAATATTCCATTTAGCTATGGGCTAAAATGGGAATATTATAGTCCTCCCCTCCCAAATGTTGTTTGTCCTCAAGCAACTGCAAGGATAGAACTGGAAAGTCTCCACCCAAGGCATGGAGTCTGAAATTTGTTGAGGAACATATTCCCCATTTGGATCCTCCATCCCCCAAGAAATCATCCATACAAAATGAGTTACCTCCCAACATGGACACCCCTGGAAATCCTCTTCCACGTTTGGCTCCTGTAATGTAGGTGGGCTGAAAATCTTATATTGGTATACAAAATAGCCTACCCCACGCTGTCCTCCTATCCACTTAGGATAAGTGTATAGTATATGCTGATCTTGGGCTGCAATAATATTTCCCTCAAGTGGCAAGATGAAGACTAGACCTCCAAGGATCTCTCCTCCAACGTTATGAAACATGCTGTCCCAAATCATCTCATATGTGATGATTTGGAAGTCACCATAATATGGCATCTCATCAATCATATGGCTCACCTCAAATGGAAACAAGTGTTTTGCTTTAGTGGCCACATACTCTCTCATGCACCCTTTAGAACATGCAATGCAAACAATGTGGGAGATCTCTCCCCCAAGGGACACACCCAACCCATGTGCCATTCCCCCAATCATACTTCCAACAAATGTAAAAACAACATCAACATAAGGAACCATAATGAGAACCATGTTTGCTGCCATATGTAGCAAGGGAGAAGGACAATGGTCCCTCAAATGTAACCAACATAGTTTGACCCTCAACTGCAAAAGAGTGTGACAAAAAGTGTGGTTTCTCAACCACTTGCTTGATGTCCCACTCTCCTCATATGTTTGGAGAAATTGAATGATGTATCGCGCAAAGTGAGCATGTTCTCCAAAATACATCTCCTCCCCATGTCGTCCTAAGGAGTGGTCACCAAAACTACTCATAGCCTCAAGTAGACCATGAGGTCTAGAAAAAAGAATGTTCCTCCTTGGAGAAACATCCTGCACATGTATGGTTAAGGGATGCATATATACATTATACAGATCATTATACAAACAAACAATACCCTTACCATATGTCTTGCTCATGGAAATTGAGTGGCTCATAGATGAGTCTCCTCTCATCCTCAAAGAGGAAAGAGGTGTATGTGCTAACTCTTCCAAATAGTTATATATCTCCTCCATCTTCACATGATACATGCATCTCCTCATATGCTGATCATCCAGTATCATGCAAGAAAAATGATCCTTGGAATACTCCACCAACATCCGGGAGCTCCAACATGGATCTGTCCTCCATAGTGACAACATTGATGATCTCTCATGAAGAACATCTATCATATGTTTATCCTCTCCTTTGACATCTCCCATGCCAAGGATGCAAGTTGGAAGGCTGCTATCCTTCTCCTGCTGCTTCTTCCACAACGCAGAATCTGAAATGGGAGTGGGTAAAGATGATGTTGAGAGAATACCTTTGTCCTCCTTAAGTCTACCCAATACTCTTAGCACTGTAAAATAATCCTCCAAGGTCTCCACTCCTCTGAAATCAATGAATGGTGCTTCAAAATGTGAAGCATCTCTCATCATCTACTTATCTGGTGATCTCCTTGGTGAAATTTCTCCATGCAATGAGACATAATCATCAAGAGTATACTACATACATAAATGAATAGACTAGTCCTTGCTCTCACTATGCAATCCAGTCTTCCTCTTAGGTGTATCAACCTCATGAAATAGATAGGGGTGTGTACCCCTCATCACATGATGCTGGTAATCCTCCCTATATCCTCCTTCTTTCTCCATAGTCTCACAACCTATCATCAATGGAACATGTAAAACATGAGCTTTGCCTTGATCTCCACACATGAGATCCTGGGGACTTCCTTGCAAAGATGCAAGAATCCCTTTAGTTGGAGCAAGAGCTCCTCCTCCCTCTGCATGAGTTGCTATATCGACTCTAGATATGATAGTGTTGTTTCCCTCAGCCTCGTCAACATGAATGGGAAACCTCCCAATGATTGGATCCTCCTTTGAAAAAGGGGTGTCCATGCCTTCTTGTTCCAACATACAAGATAAAGGTCTTTCCACTAGAAACGTATGATGCAAGTTATCAGCCTCTTCCATGGGTTTCTGAAGTGGTTTTTCTTTTATGATTTCCTCCATCACATATTGCTTCACCACATGTGTTTTAGAATTTTCCTTATCAAAATCTTCCGCCAATGTTTTAATGAACCTTGCATAGGAAGAAATATTTGCATTCTTTAAAGAAAAAGACTCAAATATCCACCATGCATAGGCCTTACCTCCAAAATGTAGCACTGCTACTCCGATGGCTCCATCTTCAAAAAATTGGTGTTACTGCAAAAAGGTGTCTAGCTCTTCCACCCAAGCCCTGGATGAACATGTAGGGGAGCCATCAAAGGTAGATAGAAGAAATATATCCACATTATTCTGCTTGCTCCTCCTCACCTTGATCTTGCAAACCTCTGGGAAAGTGATATGATCTCTAAAATTTTGATTTTGAGATTCATGTTCATGCAAGAAACCACTAAAAGTTCCCCTCTTAGGCATTCCTTCCTCCTCCCTCTCTCTCATGGTAAAACTGGGCATGTGACTACGTTGTGAATCATAGGGTGTGGCTGCATGCTCACACTCCCCATAAGAAAATCTAGATTTTGAGTCAGTTTCAAACCCTCTTAGAGATTCTGTACACATCTCCCTCCTTATCTTCTTGAAATCTTCATGAATGATCTGTACAGATCTTGGAAGAATCTTTGTGAGCCTATATTCCTTTCTTTCTCCACATAATGGAGTCTTCATCTTCTCTTTTATTGATAGCATCATGGCTGATATCCATAGGCTAAGCCAATATTATGCTTTGATACCACTGTAGTATCCCAAAATCGAGAAATTCTACACTATTGGGAATATCTTAAGATATTACAAATGTGGAGATATAGAAATGCATAAACATAAAATGGAAATAGAAGTGAATAAACATCATACAAAAATGCATGGAAACCATAGAGACATTTTATTATGAATCAACAACAAATAATAGAAATACAACTCAAAGGATCAAGGAAAATAAGCCTCCCATCAATACACATGCTAAAAGTAGAGTATTGCTACATGGAAAAGTGTCTATGAACAAGACCTGTGCATTCAGAGATGGAGCACTGATACAAGAAGTGTAAAATATCATAGATATGCATATATGTGATTCATATAATATTGGGAGAGAAGATCTATGCTCCTAATCACTACCTCAAGACAGTCCTGGAAGGATTAACTGAAATATGCAAAACTGCAAAATGCTAGAGTTGCAGGGTAGCAGCTACAACTCAAGAACTAGAAATTAATGGAGAAGGATGAAGATACTACATCTGATAAAAATACCTCATCCAATGGATATTCCAAGTGAAAGGCTGATCCTAACATTGAAGATCTCACCCTCCAACAATCACTGCAATCCCTCACTGCAAATACCAACTGAAAATAATGCAGTCACTAAGGGATACTGCGCTGTAGGTGCAAAAAATGAATTGGCCAAGTGCCAATATCTACAATATTCTCCAAGGGCTTCCAAACTAATATTTCAAAGGAAATAAATCCTCCTCCTCTGAAAAACAAGTGATGGAAGTGGTGTTGTGAACCCTCAATGAAACACCCTACAACACAACATTATTCTGCTGCAGAAATAATGTTGTAGCTAAAGGAAGATGCTTGGCCTCAAGCCTATATGTGAGGAAAATCAATAAAACTCCTTCAATAGGCCTCTCAATAAAGGAGAAGGATTCCTAAATAGGAAATCCTTGTGCTAAGTAGCACTGCAACTCTTCTAAACAACGGGAGAATGTACAAAGTATAAACAGACGAAGAAATCAATAATCTGAATCATGAATAACAATGGCTGCATTGCCCTCCTTTTAAACAAGTGAAAGCCCTCTCTCCATGGGTCTGAATAATTGTGGTTTCCTCCACCAAATAACCCTCTTCCCATTCATACTGCGTTGTCCATCAAAGTTTTCTCCACCTCCTATCCCATCGCTATTGACTTGGTCAAACTTGACCTTGTCTCCATGCAAATGTCCCCTTTCACACATAAGGGTGTGAAATCGAGCTCTTGTGAATATCCCATTTCACATTTAAGTTATTTTATTCATGTTTTTAATGTGCATGGGCTCCCTTACCATTTATTTAGCTGCTAGGTGATAAAAAAACAAAACTTTAATATTCCATTTATCTGTGGGCTAAAATGGGAATATTACTGTCCTCCCCTCCAAAATGTTGCTTGTCCTCAAGAAACTACAAGGATAGAACTGGAAAGTCTCCACCCAAGGCATGGAGTCTAAAATTTGTTGAGGAACATCTTCCCCATGTGGATCCTCCATCCCCGAAGAAATCATCCATACAAAATGAGTTACCTCCCAACATGGCAACTCCTGACAATATTCTTCCACCTTTTTCTCCTGCAATGTAGGTGGGCTGAAAATCTTATCTTGGTAGACAAAATAGCCTACCCCACCCTGTCCTCTTTTCCACTTAGGATAAGTGTAGAGTATATGTTGATCTTGGGCTGCAATGATATTTCCCTCAAGTGGCAAGATGAAGACTAGACCTCCGAGGATCTCTCGTCCAATGTTATGAAACATGCTGTCCCAAATCATCTCATATGTGATGAGTTGGAATTCACCATCGTATGGCATCCCATCAATCATAAGGCTCACCTCAAATGGAAAAAAGTGTTTTGCTTTAGTGGCCACATACTCTCTCATGCTCGCTTTAGAACATGCAATGCAAACAATGTGGGAGATCTCTCCCCTAAGGGACACATCCAACCAATGTTCCATTCCCCCAATCATGCTTCCAACAAATATAAAAACAACAACAACATAAGGAACCATAATGAGAACCGGGCTTGCTGCCATATGTAGCAAGGGATAAGGACAATGGTCCCTCAAATGTAACCAACATAGTTTGACCCTCAACTGCAAAAGAGTATGACAAAAATTGTGGTTTCTCAACCACTTGCTTGATGTCCCACTCTCCTCATATGTTTGGAGAAAGTGAATGATGTATCGTGCAAAGTGAGCATGTTCTCCAAAATACATCTCCTCCCCATTTCGTCCTAAGGAGTGGTCACCAATACTGCTCATGGCCTCAAGTAGACCACGAGGTCTAGAAAAAAGAATGTTCCTCCTTGGAGCAACATCCTTCACATGTATGGTTAAGGGATGCATATATATATATTATACAGATCATTATAAAAACGAAAAATACCCATACCATATGTCTTACTCATGGAAATGGAGTGGCTCATAGATTAGTCTCCTCTCATCCTCAAAGAGGAAAGAGGTGGATGTGCTAACTCTTCCGAAGAGTTATGTATCTCCTCCAGATTCACATGATACATGCATCTCCTCATATGCTGATCATCCAATATCATGCAAGAAAAATGATCCTTGGAATACTCCACCAACAGTCAGGAGCTCCAACATGGATCTATCCTCCATAGTGACAGCGCTGATGATCTCTCATGAAGAACATTTTTCATATGGTTATCCTCTCCTTTGACATCTGCCATGCCAAAGATGCAAGTTGGAACGCTGCTATCCTTCCCCTGTTGCTTCTACCACAGCGCATAATCTGAAATAAGAGTGGGTAAAGATGATGTTGAGAGAATACCTCTCTCCTCCTTGAGTCTATTCAAGACTCTTGGCACTGTAAAATAACCCTCCAAGGTCTCCACTCCTCTGAAATCAATGAATGTTACTTTAAAATGTGAAGCATCTCTCATTATCTGCTAATCTCGTGGTCTCCTTGGTGAAGTGTCTCCATGCAATGAGAGATAATCATCAAGAGTAGAATTCATACATAAATGGACAGACTTGTCCCTGCTCTTACTGAGAAATCTAGTCTTCCTCTTAGGTGTATCAACCTCATTAAATAGACAGGGGCGTGTCCCCCTCATCACATGATGCTGGTCATCCTCCCTATCTCCTCCTTGTTTCTCCATAGTTTCACACCCTATTATCAATGACACATGTAAAACATGAGTTTTTCCTTGATATCCTCACATGATATCTTGGGGAATTCCTTGCAAATATGCAAGAATCCCTCTAGTTGGAGCAAGAGCTTCTCCTCCCTCTACATGAGGTGCTAAATCAACTCTAGATCTAACAACGTTGTTGCCATTAGCCTCCTCAACATGAATGAGCAACCTCCCAATGATTGGATCCTCCTTTGAAAAAGGGGTCTCCATGCCTTCTTGTGCCAACATACAAGATAAATTTCTTGCCTCTAGCAAAGCATGATGCAAGTTATCAGCCTCTTCCATGGTTTTCTGAAGTGGTTTTGGTTTTATGAATTCCTCCATCACATATTGCTTCACCACATGTGTTTCAAAATTTTCCTTATCAAACTTTTCCACCAATGTTTTAATGAACCTTGCATAGGAAGAAGTATTTACATTCTTTAAAGAAAAATACTAAAATATCCACCATGTATAGGCCTTACCTCCAAAATGCAGTGTTTCTACTCTGATGGCTTCATATTCAAAAAACATTTGCTGCTACAAAAAGGTGTCTAGCTCTTCCACCCAAGCCCTAGCTGAACATGTATGGGAACCACAAAAGGTAGATAGAAGAATATATCCACATTATGCTTCTTTCTCCTCCTCACCTTGATCTTTCAAAGCTCTGGGAAAGTGATATGATCTCTAAACTTCTGAGTTTGAGATTCATATTCATGCAAGAAACCACTAAGAGTTCCCCTCTTAGGCATTCCTTCTTCCTCCCTCTCTCTCATGGAAAAATTGGGCATGTGACTGCACTGTGCATCATAAGGTGTGGCTGCATGCTCACACTCCCCATAATAAAATCTAAATTTTGACTTAGTTTCAAACCCTCTTGAAGATTCTGTACACATCTCCCTCCTTATCTTCTTGAAATCTTCATGAATGCTCTGTACAGATCTTGGAAGAATATTTGTGAGCCTATATTCCTTTCTTTCTCCACATAATGGAGTCTTCATATTCTCTTTTCTTGATATCAGCATGGCTAAGATCCACAGGCTGATCCAAGATTATGCTTTGATACCACTGTAGTATCCCAAAATCGGGAAATTCTACACTATTGGGAATATCTTAAGATATTCCAAATGTGGAGATCTAGGAATAAATAAACATAAAATGGAAATAGAAGTGAATAAAAATCATACCAAAATGCATGGAAACCATCGAGCCATTTTATTATGAATCAACATAAAATAATAGAAATACAACTCAAAGGATCAAGGCAAACAAGCCTCCCATCAATACACATGCTAAAAGTAGAATACTGCGACATGGCAGAGTGTCTATGAACAAGAAATGCACAGTCATATATGGATAACTGCTATAGGAAGTGTAAAAAAACATAGATATACATATATATGACTCATACAATATTGGGAGAGAATATCTATGCTCCCAATGACTACCTCAAGACACTCCTGGAAGGATTGGCTGAAATATGAAAAACTGAAAAATGTTGGAGTTGTAGGGTAGCAACTGCCACTCAAGAACTGGAAATGAATGGAGAAGGCTAAAGATGCTACATCCGATGAAAATACCTCCTCTAATGTATCTTCCAAGTGAAAGGATGATCCTAACACTGAAGATCTCACCCTCCAACAATCACTGCAAATACCAACTGAAAATAATGCAGTCACTGAGGGATACTGCGCTGTAGGTGCAAGAAAAGAATTGGCCAAGTGCTAAGATTTGCAATATGCTCCAAGGGATTCCAAACTGATCTCTCAAAGGAAAGAGAGCCTCCTCCTCTGAAAAACAAGTGACGGAAGTGGTGTTGTGAACTCTCAATGCAACACCCTGCAACACAACATTATTATGCTACATAAATAACACTGTAGTTGAAGGAGGATGCTTGGCCTCAAGCCTGGATGTAAGGAAAATCAATACAACTCCTTCAAGAGGCCTCTCAAGAAAGGAGAATGATTCCTAAACAGGAAATCCTTGTGCTAAGCAGCACTGCAACTCTGCTAAACAACAGGAGAATGCACAAAGTCTAAAAAAACAAAGAAATCGATAATCTGAATCATGAATAATAATGGCTTCCTTGCCCTCGTTTTAAACAATTTAAAGCACTCTCTCCATGGGTCCCACTCATTAGGGTTTCCTCCACCAAATAACCCTCTTCCCATTCATACTACGTTGTCCATCAAAGTGTTCTCCACCTCCTATCCCAGCACTGTTGACTTGGTCAAGCTTGACCTTGTCTCCATGCAAATGTCCCCTTTGACACATAAGGGTGTGAAATCCAGCTCTTATGACTATACCCTTTCACATTTGAGGGATTTTATTCATGTTTTTAATTTTCATGGGATCCCTCACCCATTTATTTAGCTACTAGGTGATAAAAACAAAACTTTAATATTCCATTTAGCTGTGGGCTAAAATGGGAATATTACATCATCTTTGTAGTTTACCCTATTTTCCGATATTAGCCTAAATATTTTTTCAATTAAGTTGGAATTTACACTTATAGCTCCCTTTTCCATGTCTTCTAAGGTTAGGGGCTCTCTTTCTCTCAATTTATAGGCCATGTCGAGATCAAAACCTTTCGGAAATTTAGTGTAATATTCCAAAATTTTCCTACAATAATTTCGAATATTAATTTTTGTTGATTTCACCTAGGAGAAGAATAAATGGGTAAGGAGGCCCATGCATAATGATAATCTCAATAAAATCCCTCATAGTATGAATGGGGATCATATTTGGAGCTATTTTTCACACCCTCATGTGTGAACAGGGATATTTGCAAGTGGACAAGGTCAAGTTTGACCAAGTCAACAGCACTGGGATAAGAGGTGGAGAACACTTAGAGAAATAACAGAGTATGAATAGGAAAAGGGTTATTTGGTGGAGGAAACACCAAAGAGGAGTGGGACCCATGGAGAGGGGCTTTCACTTGTTTTAAAAGGAGGGCATGGCAGCCATTGTTTCTTATATTATGGATTATTGATCTCATTGTCTATTCAGAGATTGTGCATTCTTTTCTGTTTAGAAAGAGTTTCCGCGCGAACTCCTATTTAGGATTACTTCTCCTTCTTGAGAGACATCTTGAGGGATTGCACTAGTTTTCCTCACATCTAGGCTTTATTCCAAGCATCCTCCTCCAATACAGCGTTATTTCTGCAACATAATAATGTTGTGTTGCAGGGTGTTGCAGTGAGGGTTCACTACACCACCTCCATCAGCTATTTTTCAGAGGAGGAGTCTCTCTTCCCTTTGAGAGATCAGTTTGGAGGCCTTTGGAGCTGATTTCATATCTTGGCATTGGGCCAACCCATTCTCTTTCCCCTACAGCGTAGTTCCATCCAGTGACTGCATTATTTTTAGTGAAGCATTTGCAGTGGGGCTCTTGCAGATTGTTGGAGGGTGAGATCTTTGGTGAGGGGATCAGCATTTCACTTGAAAGATCCATTGGAGGAGGCATATTCAGTTGAGGCATCATCTACATCCATCTCCATATATTTATATTTCTGAGTTGCAACTGCTACCCAACAACTTTGGCATTTTGTAGATTTTGTATTTTATAGCCAATCCTTCTAGGATTGACATGAGGTAGCCTTTGGGAGTTGAGATCTTCACTTCCAATGTTGTATTGGGCCATATAATTGTACATATATGTATTTGACATATGTCAGCATGCATTTGATATATAAAATTGTGTTGTCATAGCTTGGGAATACATGTGTAGCAGTGGTTTTATCATGATTGATGTACTAGTCTCTTGAGGTTGAGCATTGCCTATCTTGTGTAACATTTCCTCAAGATATTGTATTCATTTATTGCTGCTATTTATTAATAAGATGGCTATGGATTTCTCTCATATTTATATGAGTTGAGTATTACTGCTGCTCCATTGTTGTGTTTTCATATTGCTGGGTCTCCAAATTTAGAATATCTTGAGATATTCTCATTGTTGTAGCATTTCCCTAATTTGGGATATTACAGTGGTATCAAAGCATAATCTTGGCTCAGCTTGTGGATCTCAGCCATTATGCTATCAAGGAGGGTGAGGATGAAGACTCCACCACGTGGAGAGGAAAAGGAAGATAAGCTTACAAAGCTTCTTCCAAGATCTGTACAGAGCATTCATGAATAATTTGAGAAGATAAGAAGGGAGATATGTACAGGATCTCCAAGAGGGTTTGAAACTGAGTCAAACTCTAGTTTTTCTTATAGGGAGTGTGAGCATGTAGTGACACCCTATGAGGTACAGCACGGTCACATGGTCAGATTTGCCATAAGAATAAAATAAGAAGGAGGAATGCCGAAGAGAGGAACTCTTAGTGGTTCCTTGCATGAGTATGAATCTTGAACTCAAAAGTTTAGAGATCATATTACCTTTCTGGAGTTTTTCAAGTTCATCGTGAGGAGGAGAAAGATGCATAATCTGGATATATTTCTTCCATCTATCTTTGATGGTTTCCCTGCATGTTTAGTTAGGGCTTGGGTGGAAGAGTTAGACACCTTTCTGCAGCAACATCAAATTTTCGAAGATGAAGCCATCAGAATAGTAGCACTGCACTTTGGAGGTAAGGTCTATGCATGGTGGTTATTTGAGTCATTTAATTTGAGGAATGTGAATACTTATTCCTATTCAATGTTCATTAGAACTTTGATGGAAATATTTGGTAGGAAGAATTCTGAAGCAAAACCCTTGCATGTGATGGAGGAAACCATAGACTCAAAATCACTTCAGAGAACTATGAAGGAGGCTGATATCTTGCATGATACTTTGTTGGAGGCAAGGCCTTCATCTTGTATTTTGGAAAAAGGAGGAAAAGAGATCCATTTTCCGAAAGAGGATCCAACTATTGAGATGTTGCCCATACACATTGATGAGGATGAGGGCAACAGCGTTGTCACATCTAGAGAACATCCACTGCCTCATGCAGAGGGAAGAGGAGAACATGCTCCAACAAGAGGGATTCTTGTATCCTTACAAGAATTTCCCCAGGATCTCATACATGGAGGTCCAAGAACAATTAGTGAGCAACATGATTGTTCAGCATTGCAGCTAGAAGGAGGAGGTAGGGAGGAAGAGTAGCATCATGTGATGAGAGGCACACATCCTTCTCTTTTTCAAAGAGCTAGTACAAAGAGGAGGTAGACTGTGTTGCATTGTGAGAGAAAGGGAAAGGTTTCCCAACCATATGTGTATTCGATTCTTGACATTGATGTCTCACTACATGGAGGCATTCCACCTGGGAGGCCACCTAATCTAGAGTTGATAGAAGACATCTTGTCTTTGGATTCACCACTCTTGGATTTTGGAGAGGTGAAGAGTTTGGAGGAAGACTTTGGCATGGGGGATGTCAAAGTAGCAAGTAGCAGCATGAGGAGAGCTTCACATGCCAGATCACCAGCGATGTCTCTTAGGAGGATTGATCATTACTGGAGATCTCAGCTCTTGGTAGAGTACTCCAAGGATCTTGGTGCATGCATGATTCTCGATAACCCGGATAGAGATGATGAGTATAGGGTGGATGTTATGGTCATTTATTCACATGGTAGAGTCTTCTTGACTAAATATTCTAGTCTCAAGGAGAAGCTGCTACATGTAGCACACGGGGAATTCTTTTCCATGCATTTTGATGCATATCTTCCCTTGGAAGAGGAGTTCATTTGGGAGGGCATTCAGAAAGAGATATTTCAGCATATGGAGAGATCCAGAGCCCGAATAATGATGGAGGGGATGTCACAACCACCTTCCTACTCGTTGGGAGTAAGGGAGAATTACCAATTGAGCCATTTCAGCTCAATTCTTCGAGTACATAATGAAGAATGTACAATTTCACCTTATGTTTTGTAGTTCTTGTCTTTTTATGAGCAACATAATGTACCAAGGAGGATTATTCCTTCTTGAATATTATATAATGATGTATTTGAAGCCATTTGTAGCATGGAGATAGGCTATCTCATTGGTGGTTTTTGGGGAAAGCCACATGACTTTTGGTGTGCACCATTGACACCCTTTTGTACTTCCATGTCTATATCTTGTAAAATTATTGTGGCAGAAAACAAGTGGCTAGAAAAGCACTTATTTTTGTTTTATTTGATGCAGGCAAGGAATGAACTGCGCTGGTTCCTCGTGTGGGACCTTGATCCACTTTTTGGTTGTCATGTGACAACTTGTTTCTATTGGTTTTTGCTTCCATGTATTTCTAGTATCACTATGTTCATGGGGAGATTTGATTGGAGAGTGGGCTTGAGACTGAAGATGACCATTGGGAGCATGATTCTCCCTACGATACATGTTGTACATTTTAGAAGAAACCATGGGCCAACCATGAATGCCACATTGCATTTATTTCCTTCTTGTGGGAGGAACCACTTGAAGAACTTGCGGAGGCACTCCATGGATCATAAGGAGATGGAGGAGTTAGCACAGTCAACTCTTTTCCCTTTGAGGATGAGGGGAGACTCATCTATGAGCCACTCCATTTATATGGGCGAAACCTATGGTAAGAGTATTGTTGACTTGCATAGTGATTTATCTATATATATGCATCTCTTAACCATATATGTGCAAAGGTTTTCTTAAAGGAGGTATATTCTTCCTTCTAGATTTGGTGGTCTACATAAGGCTATTATGGATGATCACTCCCTAAGTGGATATGGGGAGGATATTTCTTATGAAGAACATACTCAAATTTCACATGACATCATTCATTTTCTCCAGGAGATTGGGGCAGCAAGCAAATGGTGGGGAGGCCACCGATCATTTTATTTTCTATGGCAGTGGAGAGTCAAACTGCGTTGGCTACATTTGAGGGACCATTTTCCTTCTCCTTTACTACACATGGAAGCCAACATGATTTCCCTTATGGTTCCCTTGGTTGATATTGCTAAATATTTTCTTGGGAGCATGATCGGAGGAGAGACACATTGGGTCAATGTTTCCTTGGAGGGAGAGAACTCCCACACACTTTGCACTACATGTTCTAGAGGGAGCATGGGAGATGGTATGGCCACTACAAAAACTCATTTGTTTCCTTATGAGGTGAGCCATATGAGGAATGTGATTCCATATGATGATGACTTCCAAATCATCAAATATGAGATGACTTGGGCCAGCATGTTTCATAACTTTGGAGGAGAGATCCTTAGAGGTCTAATCTCCATCTTGCCATTTGAGGGAAATGTCATTGCAGCCCAGGATCAACATGCACTCTACACTTATCCTAAGTGGAGAGGAGGAAAATGTGGGGTAGGCTATTTTGTCTACCAATATCCGATTTTCAGCCCACCTACATTGTCGGAGCCAGAGGTGGAAGATGATTTTCAGGAGTTTCCATGTTGGGAGGTAACTCATTTTGCATGGATGATTGCTTGGGGGATGGAGGACCCACATGAGGAAGATGTTCCTCAACACATCATAGACTCCATGCCTTGAGAGGATGCTTTCCAGTTCTTTCCTTGCAGTTACTTGAGGACAAGCAACATTTGGGAGGGGAGGACTGTAATATTCCAAAATTTTCCTACAATAATTTGGAATATTAATTTTTGTTGATTTCACCTAGGAGGAGAATAAATGGGAAAGGAGGCCCATGTATAATGATAATATGAATAAAATCCCTCATATTATGAATGGGGATCATCTTTGGAGCTGGTTTTCACACCCTCATGTGTGAACAGGGATATTTTCAAGTGGACAAGGTCAAGTTTGACCAACTCAACAGCGCTGGGATAAAAGGTGGAGAACACTTAGAGAAACAACACAGTATGAATGGGAAGAGGGTTATTTGGTGGAGGAAACCATAAAAAGGAGTGGGACCAATGGAGAGGGTCTTTCACTTGTTTTAAAAGGAGGGCAAGGCAGCCATTGTTTCTTACGTTATGGATAATTGATCTTATTGTCTATTCAAACATTGTGCATTCTTTGTTGTTTAGCAAGAGTTGCCGGGGGAATTCCTGTTTAGGATTCCTCCTCCTTCTTGAGAGGCCTCTTGAGATATTGTACTGATTTTCCTCACATCTAGGCTTAAGGCAAAGCATCCTCCTCCAAGACAGCATTATTTCTGCAGCAGAATAATGTTGTGTTGTAGGGTGTTGCAGTGAGGGTTCAGTGCACCACCTCCATTAGTTATTTTTCAGAGGATTCTCTCTTTCCTTTGAGAGATCAGTTTGGAGGCCTTTGGAGATGATTACAGATCTTAGCATTGGGCCAACCCATTCTCTTTCCCCTACAACACAGTTCCATCCAGTGACTGCGTTATTTTTAGGGAAGCATTTGCAGTGGGGCTCTTGCAGATTATTGGAGGGTGAGATCTTTGGTGAGGGGATCAGCCTTTCACTTGAAAGATCCATTAGAGGAGGCATATTCAGTTTCGGCATCATATAAATCCATCTCCATCCAGTTCTATTTTTGAGTTGCAGCTGCTACCCAGCAACTCCAACATTTTGCAGATTTTGTATTTTATAGCCAATCATTCTAGGATTGACATGAGGTAGCCTTTGGGAGCTGATATCTTCACTCCCAATGTTGTATTGGGCCAGATAATTGTACATCTATGTATTTGACATAGGTTAGCATGTAGTTTCTCTAAAAAAATACGCTGTCATAGCTTGGGCATACATTTGTAGCAGTGGTTTTATCATGATTCATGTACTAGTCTCTTGAGGTTGAGAATTGCCTATCTTGTGCAACATTTCCTCAATATCTTGTATTCATTTGTTGCTGCTATTTCTTAATAAGATGGATATTGATTTCTCTCATGTTTTTATGATTTGAGTGTTACTACTACTCCATTGTTGTGTTTTCATACTGCTGGGTCTCCAACTTTATAATTTCTTGAGATATTCTCATTGTTGTAGCATTTCCCTAATTTTGGATATTACATTTAGCTAAGGCTAAGTCTAATGGGGGTTTCATGTTTGGCAGTAGTGCATTGTAAACACTATTTAAACTTGTGTAATAGTCTTGGACACTTTCCCCTATGTTTCTTTTGAGATTGCTATATTCTAAGAGGGTCTGAAGGGGGTTTTTCTTGATTTCCCATTTTTTTATGAAATATTGGTAAAGGGAAGGGAGATCGTGTATGTTGTTGGGAGTTAGGATTTTGAACCATTTCTTAGCTTCTCCTCCTAGGCTTTGGGCAAAAATCCTCATCTTCATGGTTTCCTCTTCCAATTCCATGTAGTAAAAAGCATCATTCATTCTATCTACATGTTGTTGAGCGGTAGTAGATTCTGCCCCAGTTAAGTGTGGGATTCTGGATTGGTAATCATTTGGCAAAGGTACCAATGGTTGTGGTAACACAAGGGGTGAATACCATGCTGACATGATGGGAGCTAATGGTGGATTTAAAAGCAAAGGATTTGTGATATGAGATGGAGAGGTTTGCACAATGGAGGTGTGAATGGGTGTGGCAGAAGTACTCGGACCAGTAAACTGATTTTGAGCAGACTTGGGGTGAAAGGAGACAAAGTGGTGGAGAAGTTGGAAATCAGGTGGTGTGGAAGGAGAAACTTCTCTGCTAGGACTCTGTTGCAACTCTATGCGCTCAAGATCGGTATGGTCGATTCTACTTTGTGACTTAGTTCTGAAAAGGTTTCTAGTATGGTGCAAGTCAAACTAGAGATCTTGCAAGGCTGTAATATTTTTAGGTACAAAGCTTGCTTTATGAATGGTCCTATTAGTAGCTAAGTTTCTAGTTTTAGAAGTTTTCCGCAGAATCCTTTCCTGGTCATCAACTATAGTAGGAGGGTTTAAGTTCGAATGAGATCTGGTATTGACTCTTCGCGAAGCCAAATTTCAAACTCAAAATTTAGAGGGGCTAAAAGTTTTTAAACTTTTTTTTTTTTTAATTTTACCTCTTTTATGTTTGCTAAACTCACACAATGTGAGACTAGGATTCTAGACTTCCCAAGGTTGATTTAGCACAATCTTATAGGGGTATAGGGACACTAGTAAAGTTAGAATGCCTACTAGAGGCTAGTGGAGTCGCCAGGTGGATATTTTAGTTGTTTTGAAGATATGTGTCTATGGTCCACCACCAATACTGACAAGAAGCTAAGCTAGGAATATGTTGGGGTTTTCTGAGTTTTTACATGCATCCCTAAGTTTTTTAAGAGTGTTCTATAGCTGAGTCATCATTTTTCTAGGATGGTGAAAAATCTAGATTCTACTCTTAGGCTATCAGTTAAGTTCTCTATGATTTGACGAATGTTTCTAAAGTCCTAAGGAATACTTAGATTTTCATTGACATTAGAGGTTGCATCATGATCACCATTTTTTTTATGAAAGTGATAAGGTGATTTACAAATCACAGGATTTCAAAGTTTAATTGAGGGTTAAAAGAGTCTATAAGAAGTTTTAGGCTACTATGTACTCAGTCCCACCGTGATCGCCATTATTTTAGTGTGGCGATGAGGTGGCAGATAAACCTCCAGATACTATGAGTCAAACTTGGGGGTATAAAGAGTCTTAAGAGGTGTTCATGAAACTATATACTCCAAAAGTCCCACCGTGATCGCCATTATGTTAGTGTCCTGTGATTTAGCAGATTAGTAGACCAAATGCACAGGGTAACATCAGTCCAGTCTTTGGAGTCCTAGGACCTAGCCTTCCTTGACTGAGAGAGGGCTCTCTCTATTATGTGAAGGATGCGAACTTGTTCTCTTTGGATGGTTGATTTTAGGCTAGTTATTAAGTGTAGGTTTGTTGTTTGTTTTGGTTGGGGTAATATGATCAAGTAGGATAGGTGGAGTGAGAGGTTATCAAATCAATTGGGATATGGAGTCTATGAATTCATTGATATCTCAATAATGAATCTCGGTACATCACAGGGAAAATCTAGTGTAGTCAATGGATCTTTAAGTTTATGTATGGTGTGAAATGGATAATAAGTTTGGGAACCAAGGTAGGGAAAAGGGCAGTTAATAATCCTATGTCAAATACCTATGAACATGGAGGTATTTAATATTGATAAGAAAAAGATACTAATCATGATATAGGGTGCACCATTTACTCAGTGACAATAATTTTAAACAAATAAACATTGAAGATAAACAATCTAGTAGAATGCGGAAGCAAGACAACTTATCTAACTTCAATGATTCAAGTTTCAAGGTTTGAAAACATATAAGAAACAAATAGCATCAATAAATGAAGAGGGAATGCATAAACATCATTCATTAAGCTATAAATAACTTCGAGGCAAACTGATAAGCATATTCAAAGGGCAAGATCGAAACAAGACATGTCCGACTTAACCTAACAATCAATACATCAAAGAGAGATTTCAATACAGAGTTTATATAGCATTAAACAAGTAGGGCTTAAAATGAATCATGTTTATAAAATAGCATACTAATCCAATAATGAAATAGACAAGCTTAGGTGGGCCTAAGGAGCATTAAAGAATTCTTTAAGCTAACCCAGCAGAAGAAAACTTGAAAACAATAGCTAACAGGAGAACTGAGGTGCCTCAAGAAACATTTTTCATCCTATACTTGTATGAAATATTGAAAAATAGAAAGATGGAAATATGGAAAACAATAAAAAACATGAACATGTGAGAGATACATCACCATTAACCAAGCTCAAGGATCCTGAAAGCAAGCCTTCATCACCATCAGTCAAGGCAATCCATCCACAAGCTCCACAACACTAAATTGTTCTTCAACTTTCAAAAACCATGTATTTCTCTTAACACATCAAGTTCCTGACTATTTACAATGAATCCTCATGCCTTATATAACAAACAAGCAAGAGGAAAACCAAAGAGAGTATCTAGAAGCCTATTGGCCAACAAGAAATATCCTAAGTTTTCCTTAAGGCTTTGCAAAGCCCAAGACACAAAAACATCTAACAAATATCTTTTCCATCTATAAATGGAAATTAAATTGACTTTTAGGCCTCACATGCCTGTGAAAACTTGCTAAACGCACATTCTGTCCAGTCACCTACAAGAGCGCAACACACTGTGTCAAAAATTAAAATTATGCCAGGAGCACAACACAGAAAAAGGCTCCATGATGGCTCGTTGGAAAGCCATGGAAGTCTAATTTCCAGATATACATTTATTTCTTCAATATGACCTTTACAAATTTCCCAAAAATTGAAAATTCCAGGAATGCCAGGAGCGTAGCACATGCTCAAAAAAGTGTGTAGAAAGGTGAACAATTTAGTGTTTTTTACCATTTTGGGGGGTCAAAACAACTCCAATTGAGCTAAAATTTCGTGAGCATACTCCTATAATGATGGGGAATCCAAAAATGTAAATATCACCTCTTGAAGATGTCCTCAGAAAAAGTGCAGCATAGGGTGTGTTGTGCTCTTAGTCTCAAAATTTACAAAAAACAAAAAGTTGCTCAATTTCTCTCAAAATTGGTAGGTAGGTGCCTTGTGGGTCCTTGGAGACTTGTAGAGAAGCTTGGGCCAAAATACCAAGCCTAGCTTGGTAATTTTAATATTTTGGTGATGGGCCCTCGTTTCGGGCAATTTTTGAGTTTTTTCCTTGCAACTCGGTTTCTTCGTTCATAGTGCTCATTCATTCTCCTTTGCAAGTTCAAATCTTTCTTGGCCTTTTCTAGTTTCGCCTCAAGATGTATGTTGGCCCTTTCAAGCCATGATTCCCTGTTATGCTCAATTTCCATGGCAAGGAGTTCAGTGAGGTGAAATTTTTGGGCTTGGGCTGATTCTTGCTCCCTTTCTCGTGCCAAAACCTTTCTTAGACCCATAGTTCTAGGCATCCTTCTATATTGACCCTCCCCATCCTCACTTTCTTCATAGGCGCCCATGTACTCCTCCAACTTCACCTGTACTCTTTGACCCTCTTTTTGGTATTTGAGCACCCTTATTTCATAGATGGCCTACTAGCCACTCATTTTTTTATTCTGCAATTTTAAGAAATGAATGACATCCTTAGTTCTCTCTAATTCAACTTCCAAATCCCTGATCTATGAATTCCTATCTTGTAGGAAAGAGTTTTCAATTATTGTTTCATTTTCCTCATCACTGTCTATCTGAATGATCTTAAATTTTCTCTCCTATTCATGATTGTCTTCTTCCTCTTTTACTTTTTCTTTACCTTTGTTAATCATTTGAGCTGAGGAGGATGACATGGCCACTTGTTGTTTCGAGGCAACAAACACATGCCTCACTCCTCTTTGATAGGTAATGGGACAAGGTACAACAAGTTCCACTTGAAAAACTTGATCATAGGTGACCTTAGGACTGCATTTCTCCTCATGTATTATCTCTGTGAGTGCAACCTTTTCACCTTGCCCTTGACTGCCCTTTTGATAAGCATTCCCAATATCTCTTATGCCATCATTACTGTTAAGACATTTAGTACTGTCATCCTCTATTTTTGTAATGCTAGAGGTGTCTTCATCATTGCTGGGTATATCTTCATTTCTATGACTGTCCTCTTCTTCATTTTTTGACCCAGTGTATTCACTGTCTGACTGAGCCTTTGTATCACTATTTGCGCTCTTGGTAGGGTCATTGTCTTGGGAATTATCATCAGCCTTTCTACTGTGATGGTCATTTTGTTCATCACTAGGTGAGTTTTCTAGGTTGGTTTCTTCTTCACTATTCTATTCATCATATTCATTGCTTGGTTCATGATATTAATTTTTTTTCTCATTGAAATCACTTTCAAACTCTGCTTCTTGGATGCCTTTTCCATCTTGGTCACTGTCTTCTTTGTCCTCTTTTTTTCTTTCATATGCCTCCTCTCCACTATCCTTTCTATTTTCAGTGTCACTTTCTTCATTGTCTACTTTTCCTTAACTGTAATTTGTTTTTTGACTGTCACTAGGCTCACAATTTTGGTATTTTTGTAGCTCATTGTTTTCCTCTTGATAAGCTTCCTCTGACCCTATGCCCTTGGAGTCATCCTCTTCACCTTTAGACCCATTTTTTTCACCTTTTTGCTCATCAACTAGCTGACTTCTTTCTTCATTTTCATAATCCTCTCCCTCATTGATTTCTTCATTTGCATCATTGATTTTATCACTTTCTTTTGCATTACTACTTTCTTCTTGGTCATCTCTATTTTCTTCTTGGCCATCTTCCTCTCCTTGACTTCTTTCTTCATTTTCATCATCCTCTTCGTATCTTCTTTCTTCACTTGCATCATCCTCTCCCTCACTGCTTTCTTCTTGGCCATATTCCTCTCCAGGGGATGCCTTGTTGTTCTAGTTAGTGTGAGGCAATCACTTTGATGAGGGAATGATGAAAAATGTTTGACATTTGTTGGGATGGAGGCTTCTTTTGCATGATGGAAGACATTTTCTCAACAATTTTGCAAAGGTAGTATGGAATATGTAGCAGCTTGGTTTTGGTGAAGTGCATGAGGAGTCTTATGTGGTAGGAATAGACTCTGGAGAACCTACCCTCACAGGTGAAGTATTTCATAATGATCTTCATTAGGAGAACATATCTATCCAATAGATGAGAGAAGGGGAACATGGTTTTGCAATCAGCTTGAAAAATTGGTTTCAAGAATGGGCGATAGTGGCTTAGCTCCAGATGCATTTTTTTGAACCACCTTTCTCCTATGCAAGGTATTCCAGTGGCCCTAGAGATGGCATTGGTGGTCAAGTCAAATTTCACCCCTGCTAGGTGTACTTGCTGATTATGAAGGTTTAGGGCAAAGAACTTGGTAAACCGAGGGTGACTTTGGATCTTTTGTACTTTTTTACAGAATTCATAGCACCCCAATTCTTGAAAACATGAATAAATAGTAGGGGAGGTTATCAAATATTCCTTGCTTATAAGTTAAAACCTATTTGGCACCCCTCCCTTCCTTTGCTACTTTTTAGGCCTTTGACTTGCCTTATCAATGTCAACATTCTCTTCTTAAGACATTTTGTTTTTTTTACCCCTGCCTCAAAATCCTTAAAGAGAATTTTCACTGCTTGTAGAATGATGTGACAATGGTGAATGACAAGGTGAGGTTTCTAATTGGGTCAAGGCCCAGCAGTGTGTAGGCCAAGTGTTTTATGTATGATTTCATTTCTTTCTCTAAACCATATTTCAATTTTCTTTGTGAGCTTATCTTTCAGAAAAACATGAACATGAATGAAAATTTCAAAATACCTCTCTAAATTCCTCCACAGCAGAAAAAAAAAGCTTAGAAAACCTTGTCAGGCCACCCAGGTCACCTTCTGAAAGTGAAATCGAGCAGAGGCTACACGCTGTGGTAGGAGCATAACATAGCTTCTGTCAGGCGGGTGGGGTCACCTCGTGAACACATTTTCTTGTAGAGGCTACACACTGTGGCAGGAGCACAACACAGCTTCTGTCGGGCGGCTCGGGTCACCTTCTGAACATGAAATCAGGAAGAGGCTGCATGTTGTGGCAAGAGTGTAGCATAGCTTCTGTCGAGCAGTTCGGGTTACATCCTGAATACGTTTTCATGCAGAGGCTGCACGCTGTGGCAAGAGCGCAGCATGGTGCCAGGTGGACCTGAATGGGTTTTCGTGCAGAGGCTGCATGGAGCGTTTTTTACAGGCACACAACACCTCTGGACAAGAATGTAGTGCCGAATGGAAAATAGCACAGGGAGACGCTACAGGAGCACAACGCCTGGAAAAATTTGCGTGAGGGCTTTGCCGAAAATTTCGAAAAAACCCTCACTCCTCCAAATATCCACAAGGTGAATGGGAGATTCTTTTCTGGAGCTTTTTTATACCCTTTGATAAAAATTAAAGGAAAAACCTAATTTATAACATTTGTTCCCTTTTTATTTTGCTCACTTTCTTCCTTTGGCTCTTTGGTCCTATAGGTGGCTAGTTTGATTAAAACATTGTTCTTTTTACTGCTAGAGGCCTCTTAAGTTTCTTTTCAAATTGATAACCTTGCTAAAGAATCCAACACTATGGCTCTCACCTATATTTGGAGAATGAACTTGTTTTATGAATTTTAACACCTATACATAGCAAAATGATCATTTTTTAAATTTCTCCCTGTGACTGATATTATGCCATGCTTTCATCTTTAAGAAATGAAGAAAAAAACCTCTTGGTGGGAGAAATACCCTAGCAGTAAGTATAAACAACAACTTGGTCTTTTGATATTTTCCACCTTCATTTGAAACATTGATTGCCTTGACCTTATCAATTTTCTTATAAGACAACACTTTTGACAGTCTTGTAAAGTGCCATTCATGTTCATCTATCCTTTGCAGAATAGTCATTTGATAAGGAGGACCTTGTTGGGAGTTCCACTACTCTACTCTAAACCAGGGGTATATATGTTTCTGACGCCACTTGAAATATGCCTCTAACTGTTCTTCAGAAAAAGGAGCTTTGAACTGACATTTCTTACCTCTTTTTGCTGATACTCTTCATCATTTTTCTACCTTTTGTAATGTTCCAAAATTTTCATGAATAAATTGGAACATTAATTTTTTCTCATATTTTATAGTAGGTGAATAAAAAGGAAGAGGAGACCCCTTAACATGAATAAAACCCTTCCTAATGTAAAAGGGAACCTTTGAGAAACTTATTTTACAACTCCTAGTGTGAAAAGGGCCAATTACATGAAGGCAAGGTCTAGTTGACCAAGTCAACCAGCGCAACCTAAGGAGGAGTAGCTAGCCTAAGAAGACAACGCAGTTTTGGAGGGAAGAGATTCAAATGAAGATGGAAACCCTAAGAGGTGGGACCCAAGGTGAGGAGACTCACAAAAAATAAAATGAGGGCATAGCATAAAAGGGCATTCATTCATGTATTCAGATATTTTGGTCTAGAGACCATTTGCATACTTCAGCTGTTTAGCTGGAGTTGCTGCACTGCTTAGTGCAAAGAATTCCCGTGCGGGAATTCCATCCTCTCTTTGGATCAGATTGCTTAAGGGATCAAGAGAGAAGGATTTGAGCTTCATTTATATATTTAGCTTGAGGAAATTCATCTACATTCAGCTACAGAAAATTCATCTTCAAAAACTACTTCCTCCATACAAAGGCAACAACAACAGTGTTGCATCCTTGACTTTGTATTATTTCTTGAAGAGGAGGTGCTTATTTCCCTCCGGGAGTTTTTTTGGAGAGGCCTTTGGCCCTATTTCTGTATTATTTATCCATTATATGATTTATTCAGTCAATATTAATACATATTTGCAGCATCTGCATTATTTTCTACAGTATTGCTTATTTCATGTATTTTGCCGGAAATATTGCTGGGAGTCTTGTTTCTACTGTATAAGTGTTTAAACTTCCATTTATTTGCTGTGTGATTGATATCAGTTGTATATCAGACCTCTTACCTCATTTTTTGCAGAAAAACTTTCAGAAAATACGCTTTCTATGCTTCAAAAAATTCTGCATACTCCAAGCCTTGGGAAATCAGGGTTTTAAAGCCTAGTTTGGGAAGGAGGAGCTCTTTAACTAAGCTAGAATCATTTTTTTAAGCTGAAATTAGTATCATAGGTCCCTCGTGACCTAATATATCAGATCAAACAACTTACCACCCTTATTTTCTCCCAAATATCTGAATATACACATTTTAGGGCTAAAATCATCCATTTTCCCCACCTTTTTGCCCCTAAAACACTGTATAAGGTTTTTGTTGTTGTATAAGCCGAAGGATTTGTTATTGAACATATTTTATGAAATTATTGGATGATTCATAACCATTTTTTGTCAAATATTTCTTATTTCCCCAATTGGGAATATTACAGTGGTATCAAAGCAAGATCTTTGGCTCAGCCTATAGCTTCATGCCAAAGTCTTGACTCCCTAGAGGAGAAATATTTACATAGCTATAGACAGAGCCTGAGGAGGGGCCAGATATCCTCTGGACCTTATCCTCTCCTTAGAGGTGACACATCTAGTAAATGCCCACTCAGTCCGTCTCTGAAATAGCCTTGTACATATTTCCATGAAAGGGTTTCTTCAGTGGTGGCTTCAAGAAAGGTCAGAATGATGGAGAGGATGAGTTTACTCTCATCCATATTCAAATCCAACAATAAAAGAGAAGAGAAATGCAGTGAAACTCTAAGAGGGTTTCAATGAGGAGAAAATTGTGGTGAGACCTCTAGAGGGTTTCAAGAAGCAAAGGCAGATGCCTGCACTTCCTGTTCTTGTAGAGGAAGTGAAGAAAAAGGAGACCACTTAGAGAATGAAAATATTAGTGGGTATTTGGTAGAATAAAAGTGCCAACCTAGGGCTTTAAAAGAAACCCTAGACTCTCCTTATTTTATTCAATTGAGAGAAGAAGGAAGACCCACATCACCAAGGGAAGAGGCAAATACTAGTGCTTCCATGACCTTGAGAGAGAAGAAATCTACACCAGAAGTTGGATCAACCAACATCTTGGAGAGGGGACCTCTTGTAGCCATATAAGATGTCCCGAAGGCTCACAAAGGTATGCATCAGTTTCCATATCTCAACATTTCAAAAAATGATATGGAAGGGTTTGGAGATTTGTTTGCATATGGCCCTGGATCAAATAGTACTGCTGAGGTAGAGTAGTAGTATTGCACTGCATAGTACAAGCTTGGTGGGTTCCAGGGAGATTTGAACCATCAACCTCATGCATCTCTAATAATTTACACACAACCCTTGAGGTTGAAGTATGAGTTCTTTGAGGATGGAGTTAACCCTGCTCCAAACAAATACATGCAGAACCAAATGCTCATCCGGGAGTTGCTGCATGAGATATCCAAATCACCCTAGAGAAGGGTTACAAAAATATAAAGAGAGAGCAGTAAGGAGGGTTTTCCTTCTTTACATTTAGATCCTTATGGGATCAAGATGGTTGTGGACATGAGATCTCCTCTAAGGGATCTCCAAGAAGATGCATTTCAACATATCATGAACTGCAAAGCAAAAGAAAAATTTTCTTTGGGAAAATGGTAGTCTTCATTGTGAGGACACCAAGAAAGGAGAAGATGGGTGAATTTCCAGTTCTCAGGGAGGGAGTGCAGAGAATGGAGGGCCACAAGAAGAAGTGGGTAGATGGCCAGAAGAGGAGGAGCTCTCTTCCCCACTTGAGGAGGCTTCTGCCGGCGCTGTCATGTTCATAAAGGGGCAGCCAACCATATCAACATTTGGACCAGCCAACACATTGCAGAAAGAGACTATTGCAGCCCTACAAGATGTCTCAAGGACTTCCAAAGGTATGCAAAAATTTCCATGCTATAACACTTCAGAAGATTTCATGAAAGGCTTTGGAAATTTGTCTTCACATGGCCCAGGATTGAAATGCCTTGATGACAAGGAGAGGAAAGCTTATACAATGTTGTGCAATATGGGTTTGATCTAGGAAGGGATCAAAACTCATTCCTTTACACCCTTATTGAGTTGCATGCAGCACGAGGAGTTATGGTGCAAGAATTTGGGGAGCATCATGCATGAGGTGCCATCCCCTACTGATTTTTTGTTTCTAGCACTCTTGGGTTCTATTGGATTCAAGGGGTTAATTGGTGAGAGGTCTCTCTTGAGAAACCTCCAATGGATTACATCTCAACCCCCCATGAGGTGTAAGAAGGAATACTTGCTTGGGGATATTGGTGGTATTAATTGGGAAGATGCTAAGGGGGAGGATAATCAAGGGCAGCCAAACTTGGATGAGGGAAGAGGGATGGAGAGCAAGAGGCTTGTGAGCCTCTTGAAAATCTATGACACGGGGCAGCAAGAAGAAAATTTGTGCTGCCTACTCAGGAGAGATTTTGGCCATCATGAGACATATCCTATTTCCAAGGGTATGAGGGAGGAAGGAACTTGGCAGGGTACTTTCATCATGGGGCAGCAAGGAGCGTGGATGCAATATGATGGCATTATCATTATGTTTTCACTACATAATGTGTATGATGGAGGTATGATGAGGCAGCAAAGATATTTTTTGCTTCGGAGGATTGGGAGAGAGAAAGGGAAAAAATTCTCTCCCACTTGGCATAGTGTTGCTAGGGTGAAGTATGGCACTATCATGGTGCAAGAGGTGTTTTCATCTTGGAGGAGACCCCTCATATATGGCAGCATTATGGAGAATACCTTTGAAAAACTACATGTCAAAGGATGGAGCTATATTTTGGCCGAGGCTTGCTTGCATGAGTCAACAACACTGTTACTTCATGGCATGGATTTGCTAATGGAGTGTCCATTTGACCTCGCCACTTTGGAGGCACTTGAGCGACAACATGAAGGTGAGAATTTTGTTTTTTCGGGTGTTGATTACCTAGCACAATATTTTCATCTTCTCTCCATTTCTATGTAGTGATTGGCTCCACAAGAGGGCAACCTATTCATCAAGCTCCATGAGCATTATTGGGCAAGACTATGTAATGGAGGCAGCCATCTCTCATATGGCCTTGGGAAAGTGTTTATTTCCATGCATGTTCAGCTTATATATTCAGCCACCTCCTATACATTATCATAAATAAGAGCTTGCATTAATTTACATGTACTCAAAGACATCTTGCCAGATCACTTCTTCAAGCAGCAATTTGGGGAACTGCGCTGTGACCAATTGGAGGACTGTTGGTGCCTTACTGCACAACATCAAACCTTCAGTACTTCTTTCAATTTTTTGCTGATCATGTGTTTCCTTTCTGATATTATCATTCTCTTTATAAAGAGCATGATTAGAGGAGAGACACATAAGGAGGATGTGTCCTTGTTGGGAGAGGACTCCCATATTTTCTGTAGTGCATGTTCTAAAAGGAACATGGAAGGAGACATGGCCTCTACACCAACATATTTGTTACATAATGAGGAGGACCATGAGATGGATAGGGTGTCATATGGTAGTGATTTCTTATCCATTATGTCTGTGATGGATTGGGCTAGCTTGATTCACAGTGCTGGGAGAGAGACCTTTGGAGGTCTAACTTCTTTCTTGCCATTGGAGGGCACTCATGTTGCAGCCCAAGATCAGTATATCATCATCACTTGTCTTGATTTGGGAGGGGGACAGTGTGGGATAGGCCTTCTTACCTATCATGATCAGTCATTTATCCCACCGACACTTCAAGAGCCAAAGGTGCAGGGGATTCTTCATGAGTTACCATGCTGGAGGGTGACTCATTTTATATGGATGATAGCTTGGGGGTGGAGGTTTCACTTTGGGGAATAATATTTCCCATGCATTTTGCACTCCATGCCTTGAGAAGACCTCTAGACCACACATGGTTGTCTCGTTGATCAATTTCCTTCTCATGATCTTAGTCATTTGGGGTGTTTCACCAAATTCTAGTCTATATGCTTGGCAGAGGCACTATGGAGTTTCATGGATGAGATGACATCATATTCTTTGGAGGTTTATATCATATGCTGATGCTACCAAAGGAGGTAAGGAGATTCACTCAGTTCTATCCTTGTAGTTGCTTGAGGAAAAGCAACATTTGGGAGGGGAGGACTGTAATGTTCCAAAATTTTCATGAATAAATTGGAACATTAATTTTTGCTCATATTGTATAGTAGGTGAATAAAAAGGAAGAGGAGACCTCTTAACATGAATAAAACCCTTCATAATGTAAAAGGGAACCTTTGAGAAACTTATTTTACACCTCCTAGTGTGAAAAGGGCAAATTGTATGAAGACAAGGTCTAGTTGACTAAGTCAACCAGCGCAGCCTAAGGAGGAGTAGCTTGCCTAAGAAGACAGCGCAGTTTTGGAGGGAAGAGATTCAAATGAAGATGGAAACCCTAAGAGGTGGGACCAAGGTGAGGAGACTCAAAAAAAATAAAATAAGGGCATATAATCAAAGGGCATTCATTCATGTATTCATATATTTTGATCTATAAACCATTTGCATACTTCAGCTATTTAGTCGGAGTTGCTGCACTGCTTAGTGCAAAGAATTCCCGTGCGGGAATTCCATCCTCTCTTTGGATCAGCTTGCTTAAGGGATCAAGAGAGAATTATTTGAGATTAATTTATATATTTATCTTGATGCCATTCATATAAACTCAGATACAACACATTCATCTTCAGAAGCTGCGTCCTCCATGCAAAGGCAGCAACAGCAGCGTTGCAGCCTTGACTTTGTATTATTTCTTGAGGAGGAGGTGCTTATTTCCCTCTTGGAGTTTTGTTAGAGAGGCCTTTGGCCCTATTTCTGTATTATTCAGCCATTATATGATTTATTTAGTCAATATTAATACATATTGCAGCATCTGTGTTATTTTCTGCAGTATTGCTTATTTCATGCATTTTGCCGAAAATGTTGTTGGGAGTCTTGTTTCTACTGTATAAGTGTTTAAACTTCCATTTATTTTCTGTGTGATTGATATCAGTTGTATATCATAAATATTAATTCAATTTTTTCAGAAACCATTTCATAAAATATGCTCTCTATGCTTCAGAAAATTCTGCATACTCCAAGTCTTGGGAAATCAGGGTTTTAAATCCTAGTTTGGGAAGGAGGAGTTGTTTAACTAAGCTATAATAATTTTTTAAGCTGAAATTCGGAGAATAGGTCCCTATTGACCTAATATATCAGATCCAACCGCTTCCCACCCTTAGTTACACGCAGATATCTAAATATACACATTTTATGGCTAAAATCACCCATTTTCCCCACCTTTTTGCCCGTAAAATGTTGTATAAGGTTTTTGTTGTTGTATCAGATGAAGTATTTGTTATTGAAAATATGTTATGAAATTATTTTATGCTGCATAACCATTTTTTTATCAAATATTTCTTATTTGCCCAATTGGGAATATTACACCTTTGGTGTAGTGGAGTATTGATTTTCATGTCTGCCCTTCTTGATCTTCTTTGAAACCTATGATTTTACCTTTTGATGAAATGGAGCTAGTGCTTGTCTGCCAAACCCTAGAAATTAGTTTGAAAAACCTTTGAAACCATCTGTTGTGATGAAAGAGGCTTTTATGTCACTATTTAACCATCTTTGTCCATCTTCCCAAAATTTTGAGTTTTTGGGGGATGCTTAGAAAAAGTAAACAGTTTTTTATTCTAATTTCTCAAAGAAAAACTTATCAAACTCATTACTTATGTCTAAAAATTCTTTAGTGATCATTTGAAGGGGTTGAGGTGTCCTTTTCCTTTGTAACCCTGGTATTTCTTTATTTCTTGATCAAAACAGTCATAAACCCTGATTCCCATCAAACCCATACCTTGTTGCTTTCTTATTGGTTGTGAGTGGTTATCTTATGATGGTGCCTCTCATTACTTTACCTCTTTCTAGGTTGATAGCCTTTTGAATCTTTTGCAAAAATGTAAGCAAGGGGAAGCTGTCCCCCTACAAAACTTATGCTTCAGGACAAATACCTTTTGAAAGATCTCTTCGATGAGTTTAATACAAGATCACCAGTCCTTTCATTATTTGAATGCAATTTCTTCATATAGGAAAAATAGAGTTTGTAGGGCACCAAATTCACCTATGAATTTGTGAAACTCTAGGTGGCCTAGTGGAGGCTTTCTGGGATTTGGCTTTTGGACTGAAACCTAGAACCTGGGATTTATCAAGTGTGAGATAGAGTTCATGACAAACTAATGTATTGAAGACCATAAACCCAATGTTCTTGATTTATTAAAGAGTCTATAGAGATAGTTTGAGACTATCAGTGTTTAGGAGTAGTTTGGGGGACACAACAAGCTGATTGATTAGTGAGCTTAGGTAGCAGTGGGGTTTTTAGGTGAAACAAAAATAGGGGATTTGAGTCAAAGGTGAAAACATATAGATAAAATGGGTGACATGGGCTCTTAATGGGTATTCTGAGACTGGTAGGAAAATTTAGATAGGATGAAATGATGAAATAGTGAAAATTTATCTTAAGGATAATGAAGGCAATGACATTCATAGAACTCACAAGGTCTATGAACTTTGTTTCTAGAAATATTGGACAAGCATTTAGTCATATAAATAGGTAAAAATTACTGATGACTAACAATGGCTCCACTTGGGGAGGGAAGCTCCTTTTCAAGAGGTGTCAAGAATTTCAGATCTCTCGATTTATGGAAACTAGTGCCTCATCCATTGGGCAGATTGTTACCTTTCTTTACTTGCTAATGCTTGCTTGAAGCTATGGTCTCAAAAATATGAAAGATATGATTATCTTAATTCCATCTCTACCTACCCAACCTACCTGCCTATCATTTTTTCTTCTTTAGGTTCATTCATACTAGCAACCTTGACATCCTTTTATTTTGAAAGTAAACAACTATCTACTTCTACACTTTTTCTTCTAGGAGTTCAGATTAGGCTAATGAACTCCTTTGATTCTCTACCTATACTATTCAACTTTCAAGGTTAAACTGTTTGACAGGATTTATTCACTAAGCTAAGAACATGAAAATGAAAACATGACTAAATCAGGATTAGACAATCTGATTTATTATGGGTTTGTGGCATAAAAACAAGCTGCACACAAATGTTATTTTTGTACAAAATAAGACTTAGAAAAATTAGGGCTAGGATACATAGTTTGCTATTCATCCTATTTTTCTCCTTGGTTCTGTTTTGAGCATGTGGAACCAGTATCTTTCTTTCCTAATTTGTTTTCTTTGACAAGTCAAGCTTCAATGATTTGACCAACATCCTTTTCACTAACTTATCAACAATAAATTTAAAACATGTTCAACCATGATTAGGCTAGATGACTAAAAAAGAAATTTTTTTTGTGCCAGTAGTGGAATTTAGGCTTGCACACTTTCATTATTACTATTTCTGGGTATGGGGCTATACCTTGTTTTGAATATGCCCTCTTTTCTATTCTTTTCTATGTTTTTGTGTTTTTCTCTTTGTGGCCTTTTCTTCAAAAAATGGTATGTACAATCAATGAAAATTTTAAAGCTAAGGATCTAGACAAAAGTAGTGTTTGAGCATCATGTCTTCAAAAGGACCTCCTAACATTTTTTGTCCATTCAGCTCTTGTAAATAGAAAACATAGTTACCTCTATTTGACAACATGGTATAAGGATTATTCCAAGACTTTTTAGAAAATCCATGATCCCCTTGGTGCTTCTTCTTTGACCTTTGCTCCTCAAATCTATTTGTGTCAAAAATCCTCTTTATGTGGGCAAGGTATTCTATATCATCTTTAAAACAAATGATGAAGTCATCCATGTACACCATAGTAGAGAAATTTAAAACTGAAGGCATAGTTTTTTGGAAAGTATCTCTAGCACTTTCTAGCCTGGGAAGTATTTGTTTAAGCATGCAACTGTCCCAAGGAAATTTGAAAAAAACATTTGAGCTGATTGATCTAAAGTGGTATCATCTGATGGTAACTTGAAAATCTATCATGCAATGAAATTTGGTTAGAAAACCCTAACCTTTGTAAAGTATGATTTTTTTTGGTAAAAAGGTACTTGTTCTTTTGGAAGGGTTGATCCTAGTACCCAAAGTATATACAAATCCTATGTCCTTTTTCCTTCTTTCTAAGTGAACTCGACTACTCAATATTTTCATGATTCTTTTTGAAAGGAGGGTTGTTTAGAACAATGGATGTGTTACAAGGTTTTAGACTAGCCTACCTACACACATAAGCATTCTGAATTTTTTTTGCACAGTCTTGTATTTCTTTGTTTTGAGTGTAGTGATAAAATTTTAGACAACTTAATTATTTCAGGCTTCTTAAGTTTACCCATGCTATCTTCCTCTATATCAGATTTAGAAAATATTTCTTTGGGATTTATAGCAATATTTGTGAAAATTGAGAATTTTTTTGAAAGGGAAAAATTCTTGGATGATGAAGTATCTAGGTAAGGCAAAAACATAAGACTATCTTGTTCCAAATTCTCAAATATTTGCATTTTGTGAGGGTATCTCATTTTTTCAGGATTAGCAAAAGGATGAAGTTGTATTTTGGTGGTTTGTCCTTCCTTTGAGCAATCTATTTCCTATTCTACACTTGTTTTTGTTTTTGATATTTCATTTTCAATTTGCAGAAAATCAAGTTCAGTTTTATTATCTTGTGGTGTTTCAGGGTCATGATAGTTTTTACTATCGAACTCATCATAGAGGGACTGATCTGATTTTTGTAATGTGCCTAGATCTTCACAATCTTCACTCACTTGCTCATCAAGTTAATTTTCATTATACAAGATGAAAAAGTCCAAGTCTGAATGAATGGAATAGATAGGGGTGCTGTTGGGTATATCTAGGCTACTTACCATATACTTCATGTGATATTATTAGTAGATTCTCATTGTTTGGTTAAAAATTGGGATGGCAGCATAAGGCATGTCAAGTTGGAGGTTCCCCAGAAGTTTGGCTCCCCAAGATTAGGACAAAAGCATGCCATATTTGGGGGGAATGTCAGCCACTACTAAGTCCATGACGAGGCTCTTAGAAGGTATTTGTGTTAGATTGACACATAAATCCTTGATTAGGCCCAAGCACTTAACCCTGATTGAATCGAAGGAATACAGATCTTTGTAGGGCCTGGTTATTTCAAGGCCTAATGTTTCAATCACTACATTTTGCATGAGTTTGTGAGAGGAACCAGAGTCTAGCATGGAATTATGTAGGATTGTGTCATGTATGTTTAGGCTAACATAGAATGGGTGAATGGATCCTTCTTAGTATTTTCCATCTACTTCGGGTCCAAAAAAAAGCTATGTTTTATCATCTATCAAATTCAGAGTATTGGTATCATTTCCTATGTTCAAAACTTTCAAAAATTGGGAGAGGTACATATCCTGAGCTACCAGTTTAGTGAGAGGGATGGTTATTTTGATTTTAGTGATCTCTCCTTCAAAACTGAAAGGTACTTGAGCTTTGGACATATTTACATCAGTTTTATCAGCCATAAAGTTTTCCACATTTTTAGTTCGTTGATTCTATTTTGGGGCTTTGGTCAAAAGATTTTTCTCAGCACCACTAGCAAAGGTACCAGGACAGGTTGTGTCAACACTTGGTTGCCTAGTTTTGTCTTTTTTAGGATTAGTTTTCTTAGCCATGGTATTGTTATTATCTGTTGTTCTTTTAAGAATGTTTTCGGGAGTTTTCTTAACAGCAGTGTTTGAGTTGTTTTTCCTGGAGTTGTCCTGGTTTTTCTTAATCCTAAGATCATATTACCTATGGAATTCCATTATGTCATTTTCTAATCTTGATTCATTGTCTTCGGAATCTTCACAGCTTGTTTGATATTGTTTTGAGAAGAAAACACCTTGTTCTTCTTTTGTGAGAAATATATCACCCTCGCTATCAGAGCCTATTAAGTTTAGATGATTTTCATCTGGTTTTTCAATATCCGTTTCCCCTTCATCAACATAGTTATCTTGGAAGGGTGGTCTGATTTGCTGATCATTTTCCCTTGGTCTGTTTTGGGGTGGGTCTCTTCTAAAGTTCTGATTCTGGTTTCTGTTTTCGGGATTTGGTTGGTTGTCCCTAGGGGGTGCTCTTTCATTTATGCTTATTCTCTCCATCATTCTTTCCATAGTTCTAAGGAGGTTTTCAATCTTGGAATTATATGAGGAGGTGGAGGGCATGGTGTCATCTTTGTCGGTTACCCTCTTTTCCGATCTTAAGCTAACTCTTTTTTCAATTAAGTTGGCCTCTACACTTATAGCTCCCTTTTTCATGTCTTCTAATGTTAGGGGCTCTCTTTCTCTCGGCTGATAGGCCATATTAGGATAAAAACCTTCCGGAAATTTATCAAAGGCTAATCCTAATGGGGGTTTCATGTTTGGTGGTAGTGCATTGTAAACACTATTGAACCTTGTGCAATAGTCTTGGACACTTTCCCCCGTGTTTCTTTTGAGATTGCTATATTTTGAGAGGATCTGAAGGGGGTTTTTCTTGATTTCCAAATTGTTTATGAAATATTGGTAAAGGGAAGGGAGATCATGTATGTTGTTGGGAGTTAGGCTTTTGAACCATTTCTTAGCTTCTCCTCCTAGGCTTTGGGAAAACATCCTCATCTTCATTTTTTCCTCTTCCAATTCCATGTAGTCAAAAGCATCATTCATTCTATCTACATGCTGTTGGGCGGTGGTAGATTTTGCCCCGATGAAGTGTGGGATTTTGGATTGGTAATCATTTGGCAAAGGCACCAATGGCTGTGGTAACATAAGGGGTGCATACCATGCTTCCATGATGGGAACTAATGGTGGATTTGCAAGTGAAGAATTTGTGATATGAGATGGAGTGGTTTGCACAATGTAGGTGTGAATGGGTGTGGCGGAAGTATTCGGACCAGTAAACTGATTCTGAGCAGACTTCGGGTGAAAGGAGCCAAAGTGGTGGAGAAGTTGGAAATCAGGTGGCGTGGAAGGAGAAAATTCTCCACTAGGACTCTGTTGGAAGTCTATGGGCTCAAGATTGGTATGGTAAATTCTACTTTGTGACTTGGTTCTAAAAAGGTTTCTAGTATGGTGTAAGTTAAACTGGGGATCTTGCAAGGCTGTAAGATTTTCAGGTACAAAGCTTGCTTTATGAATGCTCATATTAGTAGCTAAGTTTCCAATTTCAGAAGTTTGTCACAAAATCCTTTCTGGGTCATCAACTATATTAGGAGGGTTTGGGTCCAGATGAGATCTGGTATTGATTCTTCGCAAAGCCAGATTTCAAACACAAAATATAGAGGGGCTGAAAGTTTTTAAACTTTTTTTTTTTTTTTAAATTTTACCTCTTTTATGTTTGCTAAACTCACACAGTGTGAGACTAGGATTCTATACTTCCTAGGGTTCATTCGGCACAATCCTATAAGGGTCTAGGGACACTAGTAAAGTTAGAAGGCTTACTGGAGGCTAGTGGAGTTGCCAGGTGGATAGTTGTTTTGAAGATATGTGTCTATGGTCCACCACTAATACTGACAAGAAGCCAAGATAGGAATGTTTTGGGGTTTTTTGAGTTTTTATATCCAGCCCTAAAGTTTTTAAGAGTGTCCTATAGCTGAGTCATCATTTTTCTAGGATGGTGAAAAAGCTAGATTCTACTCTTAGGATATCAGTTAAGTTCTCTATGATTTCACGAAGGTTTCTGAAGTCCTAAGGGATAATTATATTTTCACTGACATTATAGGTTGCATCATGATCACCATTGTGTTTATGAAAGTGATGAGGTGATTTACAAATCATAGGATTTCAAAGTTTAACTGAGGGTTAAAAGAGTCTATAAGATTTTTTAGGCTACTATGTACTCAGTCCCACTGTGATCGCCATTATGTTAGAGTAGCGATGAGGTGGCAGATAAACCAGCATATAATATCAATCAAACTTGAGGGTCTAAAGTTTCTTAAGAGGTGTTCATGCAACTATATACTCAGAAAGTCCCACCGTGATCACCATTATGTTAGTGTCTCGTGATTTAGCAGATTGGTAGACCAAATGCACAGGGTAACATTAGACTAGTCTTTGGAGTCCTAGGACCTAGCCTTCCTAGACTCAGAGAGGGATCCCTCTATTATGCGAAGAATGTGAACTTGTTCACTTTGGATGGTTGATTTCAGGCTAGTTATTAAGTGTAGGTTTGTTGTTTGTTTTGGTTGGGGTAAGATGATTAAGTAGGATAGGTGGAGTGAGAAATTATCAAATCAATTGGGCTATGGAGTCTACGAAGTCATTGATAGATCGATAATGAATCTGGGTACATCACAGGGAAAACCTAGTGTAGTCAATGGATCTTTAAGTTTATGTGTGGGGTGAAATGGACATAAGTTCGGAAACCAAGGTAGGGAAAAGGGCATTTAAGAATCATTTTTCAAATACCTACGAATGGGGAGGTATTTAATATTGATAAGAAAAAGATAATAATCATGAGATAGGGCACACCATTTACTCAGTGACAATATTTTTAAACAAATAAACATTGAAGATAAACAATTCAGTAGAACACGGAAGCAAGATAACTTATCTAACTTCAATGATTCAACTTTCAAGATTTGAAAACATATAAGAAAAAATAGCATCAATAAATGAGGAGGGAACGCCTAAAAATTATTCATTGAGCTATAAATAACTTGGAGGCAAACTGATAAGCATATTCAAAGGGCAAGATCGAAACAAGACCTCTTTGACTTAACCTAACAATAATTACATCAAAGAGAGATTTCAAGACAGAGTTTAGATAGCATTAAACAAGCAAGGATTACCATTAATCATGTTTATAAACTAGCATACTAATCCAATAATGAAATATACAAGCTTAGGTGGGCCTAAGGAGCACTAAAGAATACTTTAAACAAACCCAGTAGAAGAAAACATGAAAACAATAGCTAATAGGAGGACTGAGGTGCCTTAAGCAACATTTCTCATCCTGTAATTTTCTGAGCTATTGCAAAATAGAAATATGGAAATATGGAAAACAAGAAAAAACATGAACATATGAGAGATACATCACCACTAACTAAACTCGGGGATCCTGCAAGTAAGCCTTCATCACCGTCATTCAAGGCAATCCATCCAAAAGCTCCACAACACTAAATTGTTCTTCAACTTTCAAAAACCATGTATTTCTCTGGACACATCAAGTTACTGACTATTTACAATGAATCCTCATGCCTTATATAACAAAAAAGGAAGAGGAAAACCAAAGGGAGTATCTAGAAGCCGATTGGCCAACACGAAATATCCTAAGTTGTCCTTAAGGCTTTGCAAATCCCAAGGCACAAAAATATCTAACAAATATCATTTCCGATTATAAATCGAAATTAAATTGAATTTTAGGCCTAACATGCCTTTGAAAAATTGATAAGCGCACATTCTTTTCAGTCACCTATAGGAGCGCAGCACAGAAAAAGGCCTTTTGTACCAGTGCTTTGGAGGCCTTCCCAATGTCAAAAAAGGCTCTGTGATGGCTTGTTGGAAGGCCATCTAAGTCTATTTTATAGATATACCTTTATTTCTTCAATATTACCTCTAAAATTTTCCCAAAAAGTGAAAATACAAAAACTTCCAGGACTGCAGCAGATGCTCAAAAAAGTGGGCAGAAAGGTGAAAAATTGAGTGTTTTTGACCCTTTTGGGGGGTCAAAACAACTCCAATTGAGCTGAAATTTGGTGATAATACTCTTATAATGACTGGAAATCTGAAAATTTAAACCTCACATCTTAAATATGCCCTGGTAAAATGCGCAGCACCTAGCCTCAAAATTTGCAAAAAACAAAAAGTTGTTCAATTTCTCTCAAAATTGGCAGGTAGGTGCCCCATGCATCCCTAGAGACCTGTAGCGAAGATTGGGAAAAAATACCAAGCCTAGCTTGGTATTTTTAATATTTTGGCGTTGGACCCTCATTTCAGGCAATTCTAAGTTTTTCCCTTGCAACTCGGTTTCTTCGTTCATAGTGCTCAGTCATTCTCTTTTGCAAGTTCAAACCTTTGTTGGCATTTTCTAATTTGGCCTCAAGATGTATGTTGGCCCTTTCAAGCCATGATTCCCTATTATGCTCAATTTCCATGGCAAGGAGTTCAGTGATGGGAAATTGTTGGGCTTGGGCTGATTCTGGGTCCCTTTCTCATGCCAAAGACTTTCTTAGACCCATAGTTCTAGGCCTCCTTCTAGACCGATGCTCCTCATCCTCACTTTCTTCATAGGCACCCATGTACTCCTCCAACTTCACCTATTCTCTTTGAGCCTCTTTCCGGTATTTGAGTGCCCTTGTTTCATAGATGGCCTACTGGCCACTCATTTTTTTGTTTTGCATTTGTAAGAAATGAATGACATCCTTAGCTCTCTCTAATTCAGCTTCCAAATCCCTGATCTATGCATTCTTATCTTGTAGGAGAGAGTTTGCAATTCTTGTTTCATTTTCCTCATCACTGTGTATGTGAATGAGCTCAAATTCTCTCTCCTCTTCATGATTTTCTTCTTTCTCTTTTACTTGTTATTTACCTTTTTCAATCATTTGAGCTGAGGAGGATGACATGGCCCCTTTCCCTTTGGAGGCAGAAAACACATGCCTCACTCCTATTTGATAGGTAATGGGAAAAGGTACAACAAGTTCCACTTGCAAATCTTGATCATAATTGACCCTAGGACTGCTTTTCTCCTCATGTATTATCTCTGTGAGTGCACCCTTTTCACCTTTCCCTCGACTTCCCTTTTGATAAACATTCTCATTATCTCTTATGCCATCATTACTGTTAAGACCTTTAGGAATGTCATCCTCTATTTTTGCAATGCTAGAGGTGTCTTCATCATTGTTGGGTATATCTTCATTTCTATGACTGTCCTCTTCTTCATCTTTTGACCCACTGTATTCGCTATCTAAATAAGCCTTTGTATCATTGTTTTCACTCTTGGTAGGGTCACTATCTTGGGCATCCTCATCAGCCTTTCCCTTACTGTGATGGTGTAATATTCAAAAATTTGCATGGAGCAAATTGGAATATTATTTTTTGCTAATTTCACTTAGGAGGTGAATAAAATTTGGTAAAGGGCCCATGAGTAGGAATAAAATCCCTCATAGTGTGAAAGGGATCATTGGAGAAACTTATTTTGCACCTTCCAGTGTGAAAATGGGCAATTTGCATGAGGACAAGGTCATGTTTGACCAAGTCAACAGTGTTGCCTAAGAGGTGTAGCTATCTTGGGAAGACAACGCAGTTTTGGAGGGAGAAATATTCTCTGTGGAGGAAACCATAATGTGTGGGGTCCAAGAAAAAGAGGCATTCACTTGCATAAAAGGAGGAAGAGGTGGACATAGTGAGGTATCGTTGAGTATATGATTTTAGTCTGAAGACTTATTTGCATACTCCGGCTGTTTAGCTGAGTTGCAGTGCTGCTTAGCATGAGGGATTCATGTTTAGGATTTCATCTCCTTCTTGAGAGGCCTCTTGAAGGATTTCACATCATTTTCTCCACATCTTGGCTCAATTCCAAAGCCATTATTCAGTCAATGTGTTATTTCTACTGAAGTATAACGTAGTGTTGCTGGGTGTTGCAATGGAGGGGTTCCACAACACCATTCGTTGTCTCATATTTCAGAGGAGGGAGTTTCTATTCCTTGAGAAGATTAGTAAGGAATGTCTCCAAGGCATATTTTCATATTTTTTCATCAAGGCCAACATCTCCTATCTCCTATAGCGTAGTCCAGTGCCTTGACTGCGTTATTCTAGAGTGCATCTACAGTGAGAGGTTCCATCGGCATTTTGGAGGGAAATATTTCTAGTATTAGGATCAGCCTTTTACTTAGGGAATCCATTGAAGGAGGTTTGCTGCATATTGGACATATCATTCAGCCATATCCATATTGTACCAGTTTTGAGTTGCAGCTACTACCCAACAACTCTGGCATTTCTGCAGATTTGCCATTTTGATGTATATTGTAGCCAATCCTTCCATGGATTGTGTACCATTGTTGTATTAGTGTTTTTAGGGATTGAGAGCTTGATCCCCCTCATTTATTTGATCTATAATTGTCATATCATGTATTTTTTTGCAGTGTCTCATATAAAATGAATTATTTTAGCCAGGGCTTTCCATATGTAGCGGTGCTCTTGCATTTTCTTGTTATGCTCTATTGAGGCTTCCATTGCCTAGCTAGAGTGATTGATTCCTCCACAAATTGTATAAATTTTCTGCTATATCATTTATTTATTGGCTACATATATCTTCATGTGTTCACAGCTATAGAATAACGTTGTCTTTCCATTTCTTGCTCAAGAATTGTTTCAGTCCCTCATCGGGCACTTCCTGAGGACATCTAGTAGTGGGAGATTTGTTTAACCACTTTAGAATGATTTATTTGGAGCCTCCTCTTGGATTTAGCACTTAGACACATTTTGATAAGATATCCAGGTCTTGGTTTCAATTCCTATAGCAGCCATTACTGGAAAATGCGTTTTCCAGTCATGCCTTGCTAGTTGTTCGATATTTGGAATATTACAGTGGTATCAGAGCTTCTTTCTTGGGTCAACCTGTGAGTCTAAGATCAATAATATCAAAATATTGAAGAGGATGGGATTTATCTCATCATATTTTAGATCCATGAAGAACATCCCCAAGGAGGATAAGCATAAAGAAGAGGAAGAACCCTGCACTTCCTATTCTCATCAAGAAGGAGACAAAGAAATAAGTAGGAGAAAGACTCCATATTTTGGAGAAGAAAAATGGGATAAGCTTACCAAGCTTCTTCCTAAATCTGTACATATGATTCATGAAGAGTTCGAGGATATCTGGAGGAAGATGCTTCAAGAACCTCCTTGAGGGTTTGATTTTAAAGAAAACTCCAGATTTGATGAATGTGAGCATGCAACTACACATCCTAATTCTCAGCGCAGTCACATGCCCAGGATTTCCGGAAGAGAGATGGGAAGAGAAGAAGAGGTTGCTAGGAGGGAAATACTTAGTGATTTCTTGAAGGAGTATGAGTTTCAAACTCAGAAATTTTGAGATCATCTTAGTTTTTCAGAGTTTTTCAAGATGAAGGTGAAAGGAAGAGAAAAGAAGGATAGATTTCATCTATCTACCTTTGAGGTTTCACCTATATGTTCAGCCAAATCTTGGGTGGAGGATTTAGATACCTTCTTGTAGCAGCACCAAATTCTGGAGGATGAAGCCATCAAAGTTGCAGCACTGCATTTGAGAGGTAAGGCTTTTGCCTCTTGGATTTTTGAATCCTTTTCTTTGAGAAATGTAAATATTGCATCCTATGCTAGTTTCACTAAGGCATTAGTGAAAATATTTGATGTGAGGATTCATGAGACACACATGGTGGAGGTAAACAAGAAAAATCAAGCAAAACCCTTGCATGAAAACTTGCACCATACTTTGCTGGAGGAGAAACCTTCTTCTCACACTATTGAGCAAGAGAGCATGGAGATCTCTTTTTCAGAAAGGTATCCAATCATTGGAGAGTTTCCCATTCATGTTGCAGAGATTGAGATCAATATCGGTGTTATATCTGGAGTTGATCTAGCACCACATGAAGGGGAAGGAGGAGCTCTTGCTCCAAAAATATGGATGCTTTCATATTTGCAAGGAAGTCCCCAGGATCTCATGTGTGGAGATCAAGGAACAAATCATGTTTTACATGTGTCATTGTTGAGGAGGTGTAGAACCATGGAGACACAAGGAGAAGGTAGGGAGAAGACCCAACATCATTATATGAGGAGTAAACATCCCTATTCATCTATGGGGGTTGATGCACCTGAGAAGCTGACTAGATTGCGCAGTGGAAGCATGGACATATTTGTTCATTCATCTATTCAATCATATCTTGATGATGATGTCTCACTACATGGAGACATTTTTCCGAGGAGACCACTGGATCAGCAAAGGAGGATGGAGGCTTCACATGTTGGGGCACCACTCATGGATTTCAGGAGGGTGGAGACCTTGGTAGAGCTTGATACAGCGCTGGGAGTCTGGGTTAGACTCAAGGAGAGATGGATCATTCCCTCAAAATCATTTTTACCCACTCCCACTTCAGATTCTGCGTTGTGGTAGAAGCAACAAAGGAAGGATAGCAGCCTTCCAACTTGGATCTTTGACATGGGAGATGTCAAAGGAGAGGGAAGCCATATGACAAATGTTCTTCGTGAGAGATCATTAGTACTATCACTATGGAGGTTAGATCCATATTAGAGCTTCGAGCTGTTGGTGGAGTATTCCAAGGATGTTTTCACTTCCATGATCTTGGATGACTAGTTGCATGAGGAGGGATATTCAATCAGATATGGGGTCATCTTTTATCATGGTAAGATATTCTTTCCTAGAGCTTCCAAGCTCAAGGAGAAGTTTCTACAAGCAGACTATGAGGATTTCCTTTTCAACCCCACTTGTTCTATGAGAGCATACCACACCATCATGGAGGGGTGTTTTTGGATGGGCTTTGAGGAGGAGATATATTAGCTTATGAGTAGATGCATGGACCATATGGAGATGAGGGAGAGACATAACTCTTTGCTGGAGTTAGCACAACCACCTCTTTTCTCTTTTAGGATGAGAGGAGACTCACTTATGAGGCACTCCATTGGTATGAGCATAAAATATGGTAAGGGTATTAATTATTGTTCACATGATTATTTGTATGATGTATATGTGCATCCCTTAACCATACATTTGTAGGATGATGCTCCAAGTAGGAGAATTATTTTTTCTATACCACATGGTTTAGATGAGGCCATAATCTCTATTGATGGCCATTCCATAGGAGGACTTAAGGAAGAGATACACTATGGAGGACATGTTCATTGTACACCTCACATCATTCACTTCCTCCATACTTATGAGGAGATTGGAGCAGAAGGAAAGTGGTTGAGAAGCCACTTATTTTATCAGTCTCTAGGGTAGTTGAGGGTCAAGATACGCTGGTTGCACTTGAGGTATCATTTTCTTTCTCATTTTTTGCATGTGGCAGCAAGTATGATTCTCATTTTTGCTCCCTATGGTTCTATTTTTGCTGTCTTTATGAGGAGCATGCTTGGGAGAAAGACACAATGGGTGAATGTGTCCTTTGAGGGAGAAATTCCTCACACTTTTTGCAGTACATGTTCTAACGGGAACATGAGATATGATATGGTTACCTTAACAACACATTTTTCACTTTATGAGGTGAGCCATATGATGGAGATGATGCCATATGATGATGACTTCCAAATCATCATGTATGGAGATACTTGGGTCAGCATGATTTGCAACTATTATCACCAAAATAGGACCTGATAAGGTACTGATCAGGCTACTCTGAGTAACTATTTCGAACCAAACTTTTAGTTGAGGCTTAGCCTCCTCAACCTGAGAGGGCTCTCTCAATAGGTTTAAGATTTTGAATAAAGGATTAGATGGCTAACTCTAGGAATAAATTTGATATAACGTGTATAATTGGTTGAATTACTAATAAAAAAAAATCTATTGGGCTATGGAGTCAAGGTATGTTTCAAAAAAACATCAAAATTGGCTTAACATGGAAGTCAGGGCATTTCAGAGTTTTAGATGTATCAGAAAAACAGTAACATAGTGAATAAAACACAATTTAAAAACATATGAAGGAATTTAGAGCATTTTCCAATGAATTCTAAGTAACATATTTTCATACCACTGCAAGTAGGTAGATGAGGAAAGACATAGGAAAATTAAACACCAAAAACTCTTTCTGAATCCTGAGTAGTAAGCTAATATCTGTATTAAGATAAAAACACACAGTTTGCTATAGTGACATAGTTTTCTTGTCAATGAAAATTTCCAACCTTGAGAAAATCTACCTCATGTCTCTTATGGAGTCATTACAACCTTGGATTCTATGATCCATCTTCAGAGGAATTCGAATTCTATCTTAAAATGCAACCTATTTGCTCTAAAATTGACTATTAACTACATCTAAGAGTTAACTGTCTCTTTTAGAAGTCCTAATACAAATAGGAGTAAAACTCCTTATTATATCTAAAAAACCTTATCTAGAACTTAAATTATATATCTGACAGTTGTTCCTCCATGCATTCGACCTTGATGATGCCTGCAATCTTGTTATGTTATCATACTGGTTCATGTCTTACTTGCCCTACAAAACAGGGGACATGCTTCCTATAATTTAGCCTTTTCCTTCTTGATGATCTTCGAAACCTTTCTACTTTCAATATTGACCTTTTAAGATAAGTGACATGTATTATCACTTCTATGGAACCATGCTTTTCCACCTGTACAGAAATTGAGCCTTTTGAAAAAGTAAAAGGAGAAATGATATGTCTGCGCTACGAAATGAGTAGTTGTTTTCGTAGCGCAGAATTTGTATCTTGGTAAACATATCTCAACCATCCACTTTATTTTGCCTTGAGACTTGGTCTTTCATTTTTCAACCCTTTCTAAACACCATAAGCAACATAATTCGGAACCCAAGCTATTTACCTCTCAAAACTTTTATATTTTCAAAAATGCACCTACAGTAGTTTCGTAGCGTGCTACAAAATTGCTGTGTAACTCCTTTTTACACAGTCCTTTCAAAATATTTAGATCTTAAGAGTATTGACAACCCTTTAATGGCTTTCTTGATGCTAATAGACCTTAGCAATCAACATAAGTCAACTTTACAATGTTTTCAGAAAGTGGTGTCCTTCCCAAAACAAAACTGTATTAGGGATTTGTCACTTAATTCATTACCTCTGTTGTAGATGACCTTCATAGTTTGTCAATTTAATTTCAAGATCTTAAATTGAATTGATTCTAATAGACCTTAACAAAAAATTTCAAAAATGAAACTATAGTAGTTTCGTAGCGCACTACGAAACTGCTGTGCACCTACCTTTGCTAGTCGACTGTTCCTGTATTGTTTCCTTACCTTTGGTTGTCCTCTTTTGTGCAGGTTGAGGGTTTTCTTGAATAATCACTTGTGTTTTAACATCTGGCTCTTTCACTTTTTTTCTAGGCTTTAACTTGAAAAATATTTTTGATTTTGTCTCTAAAATTTCAGTGGTTTCTAATGATTGTTTTTCTTTGGCCCTAGGGCTAACACCTGCTCCTTCTGTTTCCACCCCAAATCCACACAAAAACAAAAATGTAGACCATTCTCTGTTTATTATCTGAAGTTCATGTAAAAAAATAAATTTAACTAGACCATGATGGAAAAGTGAAGTTTCACAGTATTGAGCTTTCATCTTCATTTTATCTGCCATCTTAGCTAAAATTTGAAACAAGAAGAAAGGCAAATCCACAGAAATCATTCCAGTAAAATGCAACAGGAGCTTGAAATGATAAGAGTACACCTTATGTTATCTTCCCTCACAGGTGAAGTACCTTGAATGTTGTAGAGAATATTGGCATAGGTGTTTTTGGTGTCCTCCCCAAAACAAAACTGTATTAGGGATTTGTCACTTACTGCCTTACCTCTATTGTAGCTAACCTTTAGAGTTTGTCAATTGAATTTCAATATCTTCAATCTGCCTCTTCAACGTTCTATTAGTAGCCCTTAAATTAACATTTATCCTTCTCAAAAATTTAGCATCTCTGATTGCAGGAAGAGTCTAGGTAAAATACTGAGCTTCATTGCTAACTTTTTTAGGTTTTGAGACTCTTCCAAGCTCCCACAAAGCCTTAATTCTATTGAAGTTTATCTTCTCAACAACATGTTTTCTTGCTTTCTTCTTAAGCTTAGCAATTTCAAGATTAGCTAGTCTCAACTTTTCTTTAATTCCTTCATAAATGCTCTTTTCTCTTTGAGTATTGAAAACTCTACTTATGTCATCTTCAGGCAGAGGTGATGAAATTTCTATGGGTTCCTCATAAACATTTGAAACTTCTCCATCTTTATCTAACTCCAAATCCAACCCTTGTAACTTTTTTGAATTCCTAGTCAGAGGCTTTCTGGGATTTAACAAAAAATCTGAAATTTCATCATTAAAATATAGTTTTTTTGAAGACTTTATCTTCTTAGATTTCCCTTCATCCAAACTTATAAAATATTCCTGAACTAAAGGAGATTCCTCAATATCAATAGCTTGTAAAATATCATTCAAACTACCCTTTAAACCTAGATCTTCTTCTGAAACCACTGTTTTTCCTTTTTCCCTTGCTATTTGACTTCTAGTCAATCTTTTATGGGCTGATTTGCTAGTTGAATATTCCTATATTGTTTCCCTACCTTTGGTTGTCCTCTTTTGTGCAGGTTGAGGGGTTTTTTGAATAATCACAAGTTTTTTAATCTCTAGCTCTTTCACTTGTTTTCTTGTTTGCTTTTGAAAACTTGTAACCAACAGCCTCGCTTGATTTCAGAGTAAACTGCCTCGCTTGATAAACTCCCTCATTTGATTAGAGACAATGCCTCGCTTAATGAATGAAAAAGAAGCTTTGGTTTCTACTTACCATGAGCTTACCATTCGGAAGAGGGTATGAATCATGTGTTTCTTGCATGAGACAATAAAACCAAAACTAGCCCCTTTCAAATTTGAAAATTACATAAGACAAATGAGCTTAAATGAATGTTATGATGGCTATGAATGGTTGCATGCGTGAGAAAAGAATCGTGGCTGACACCTAATCATGATTGATTAATGGAATTCTGGTTGATTTGATAACTGACAAGACATGCTACGAATCCCTAATTTCGTAGCGCACTCAATGAAAAATTAGGATTTTGTGCTATGAAATGACCAGCTTTTTCATAGTGCAAAAGAAGTTTTTTACACTGTTTGCGCAACGAAAACGTGGTTTCGTGGCTTAATCAATTTTTTTTCAAAATGGTTTAAAATTTGACTTTCCAAACATGGTATAAGACTGTCAATGTATGAAATAAGGTTGCTAGACTTTATTTTGTGAATGGAAATGAGACTCTAACCCTATCACATAACCCCTAAAAAATTAACATGACTTCACACCTATCTAAAAAAAATGACTAGGAACCAAGCAATGTATCCAAATTTGGAAAAAAAATTATAGTGATAACAACAACATTGGGGAAGAGATCTCTGGAGGTCTAGTTCTCATCTTGCCACTTGAGGGAAATCTTATTACAGCCCAGGATCAACAATTTATCTACACTTATCATAAGTGGAGAGATGGACAACATGGGGTAGGCTACATTGTCTACCATGTGCAGAATTTCATCCCACCTACTTTTCCAGAGCCAAAGGTGGAGAACAGTTTTCAGGAGTTGCCTAGTTCAAAGGTGGCTCATCTTTCATGGCTCATAGCTTGGGGATGGAGGATCCATATGGGAGAGGTAATTCCCATAATATTTCAGATCCTATTCCTTAAGGGGACCTCTAGATATCACTTTGCTATCCTCTTGAGTATTTCACCTTTACATGATGATGGCTTGATAGCTAACTTGCATGCTGAGGAGGAGCAATGGGGGGCGTGATTGATGAGATAACATCACTTTCCTTGGAGGAGATCATCATACATGGATGCTACAGGGAGATGAGGGGGAAAGAAATCATTCTATCCTTGCACTTTCTTGAGCACAAGCAATCTTTCAGAGGGGAGGACTGTAATATTCCAAAATTTGCATGCAGCAAATTGGAATATTAATTTTTGCTAATTTCACTTAGGAGGTGAATAAAAATGGGTAAAATGCCCATGAGTAGGAATAAAATCCCTCATAGTGTGAAAGGGATCATTGGAGCAGCTTATTTTGCACCTTCCAGTGTGAAAAGGGGCAATTTGCATGAGGACAAGGTCAATTTTGACCAAGTCAACAACACTACCTAAGAGGTGTAGCTTGCTTGGGAAGACAACGCAGTTTTGGAGGGAGAAAAATTATTTGTGGAAGAAACCCTAATGTGTGGGGTCCAGGGAAAAGAGGCATTCACTTGCATAAAAGGAGGAAGAGGTAGCCATAGTGAGATATCTTTGAGCATATGATTTTAGTCTGAAGACTAATTTGCATACTCCGGCTGTTCAGCTGAGTTGCAGTGTTGCTTAGCATGAGGGATTCCTGTTTAGGATTTCCCCTCCTTCTTTAGAGGCCTCTTGAAGGATTGCACTTCATTTTCTCCACATATTGGCTCAAGGCCAAAGCCATTATCCATTCACTGTGTTATTTCTGCTGAAGTATAACGTAGTGTTGCTGGGTGTTGCAGTGGAGGGGTTCCACAACACCATTCCTTGTCTCATCTTTCAGAGGAGGGAGTTTATGTTCCTCGAGAATATTATTAAGGAAGGTCTCTATGGAATATTTTCATATTTTGGCATCAAGGCCAACATATCCTATCTCCTACAGCGCAGTCTAGTGCCTTGACTGTGTTATTCTAGAGTGCATTTGCAGTGAGAGGTTGCACCAGCATTTTGGAGGGCAAGATTTCCAGTATTAGGATCAGCGTTTTACTTAGGGAATCCATTGGAGGAGGTTTGCTGCATATTGGACATATTATTCATACATCTCCATATTTTACCCATTTTGAGTTGTAGTTTCTACCCAACAACTCCGACAATTCTGCAGATTTTCCATTTTGATGTATATTCTAGCCAATCCTTCCATGGATTGTGTATCATTGTTGTATTAGTGTTTTAATGGGTTGAGAGCTTGCTCCCACTCATTTATTTGAGCTATAATTATTATATCATGTATTTTTTTGTAGTGTCTCATATAAACTGCATTATTTTAGCCAGGGATTTCCATATGTAGCAGTGTTGTTGCATTTTATTGTATATTCTCTATTGAGGCTTCCATTGCCTAGCTGGATTGATTTATTCCTCCACACATTGTATACATTTGCTGCTATATCGTTTATTTATTGGCTACATACATCTTCATGTGTTCACATCTATAGAATAACATTGTATTTCCATTTCTTGGTCAAGAATTGTTGCAGTCCCTCATCGGGCACTTCTTGAGGACATCTAGTAGTGGGAGATCTGTTTAACCACTCTAGAAGGATTTATTTGAAGCCTCCTCTTGTATTTAGCACTTAGAGACATTTTTCTAAGAGATCTAGGTCTTGGTTTCAGTTCCTGTAGCATCTATTACTGGAAAATGCATTTTCCAGTCATGCCTTTCTAGCTTTTCCAGAATTGGAATATTACAGATTGTCATTTTCGTCTTCGCTAGGTGAGTTTTCTAGGTTGCTTTCTTCTTCATTGTCCTGCTCATCATATTCATTGCTTGGCACATGATCTTCATTGTTTTTCTCATTGAAATCACATTCAAAATCTGCTTCTAGGCTACCTTTTCCATCTTGGTCACTGTCTTCTTTGTCCTCTTTTCTGCTTTCATATGCCTCCTCTCCACTGTCGTTTGTATTTTTAGTGTCACTTTCTTCATTGTCTACTTCTTTTTCTTGACTGTCATTTGTATGTTCACTGTTACTAGGCTCACTATTTTGGTCTTTTTGTAGCTCATTGTTTTCCTCTTAATAAGCTGCCTCTGACCCCGTTTCCTTCAAGTCATCCTCTTCACCTTTAGACCCACTGTTTTGGCCTTTTTGCTCATCATCTGGCTGACTGCTTTCTTCATTTTCATAATCCTCTCCCTCACTGCTTTCTTCATTTGCATAACTGCTTTTATCACTTTATGTTGCATTACTGCTTTCTTATTTTCCATCTTTGTTTTCTTCTTCGCCATCTTTCTCTCCTTGATTGCTTTCTTCATTTTGATCATCCTCTTCCTCACTGCTTTCTTCATTTGCATCATCCTCTCCCTCACTACTTTTTTCTTGGCCATCACATCTTTCTTCTTGGCCATATTCCTCTCCTTGACTACTTTCTTCATTTTGATCATTCTCTTCCTCACTGCTTTCTTCATTTGCATCATCCTCTCCCTCACTACTTTCTTCTTGGCCATCACTGCTTTCTTCTTGGCCATGTTCCTCTCCTTCACTGCTTTCTTCATTTTTAGCATCCTCTCCCTCACTACTTTCTTCATTTTCTGATTTCTTAGGGGAAGGTGAATGAGGAAGGTCTATTTGAGGAAATGATTCATGTGAAGAAGATGAACCAAGGTCAGTGGAGGGTGATGGAGGTGTGTGAGGAGGATTTTGAGATGATGATGGCATAATTTGTATAGGGATGGGCTGTGGAGCTATGAAATCATCATGGGTGATGAAAACCTCTTAGGGGATGCCTTGTTGTTCTAGTTGGTGTGAGAAAATCACTTTGATGAGGGAATGATGAAAAAGGCTTGACATTTGTTGGGATGGAGGCCTCTTTTGCATGACGGAAGACATTTTCTCAATACTTTTGCAAAGATAGTAGGGCATATGTAGCAGCTTGGTTTTGGTGAAGTGCATGAGGAGTATTATGTGGTAGGAATATACTCTGGATAACCTACCCTCGTAGGTGAAGCATTTCATAATGAGCTTCATTAGGAGAAGATATCTTTCTAATAGATGAGAGAAGGGGAACATGGTTTTGCAATCAGCTTGACAACTTGGTTTCAAGAATGGGTGATAGTGGCTTAGGTCTAGATGCATTTGTTTGAACCACCTTTCTCCTATGAAAGGTATTCCACTGGCCCTAGAGATGGCATTGGTGGTCAACTCAAATTTCACCCCGGATAGGTGTACTTGATGATTATGAAGGTTTAGGGCAAAGAGCTTGGTCAATGAAGGGTGACTCTGGATCTTTTGTACTTTTTTACAGAATTCATATCACCTGAATTCTTGAAAACATGATAAAATAGTAGGGGAGGTTATCATCTCTTCAGTGCTTATAGGTTCAAACCTATTTGGAATCCCTCCCTTCCTTTGCTACTTTTTAGGCCTTTGACTTGCCTTATCAATGTCAACATTCTCTTCTTCATAATTTTTTTTTTTTTTACCCTTGCCACAAAATCCTTAAAGAGAATTGGCACTGCTTGTAGAATAATGTGACAATGGTGAATGAGATGGTGAGGTTTTTAATTAGGTCAAGGCCCAGTAGTGTGTAGGCCAAGTGTTTTCTTTAGGATTTCACTGCCTTCTCTAGACCATCTTTCAATTTTCTTTGTGAGCTTATCTTTTCGAAAAACATGAACATGAATGACAAGTTCAAAATACCTCTCTAAATGCCTCCATAGTAGAAAAAACAGCTCAGAAAACCTTGTCGGGCAGCCCGGGTCACCTTCTGAACGTGTAATCGGGCAGAGGTTGCACGTTGTCACAGGAGCGCAACACAACTTCTGTCGGGGGGCTCGGGTCACCTCCTGAATGTTTTTTCATGCAGAGGCTACATGTTGTGGTAGGAGCACATCATAGCTTATGTCGGGCGTCTCAAGTCACCTTCTAAATGTGAAATCAGGCAGAGGTTGCACGTTTTTGCAGGAGCGCAACACGGCTTCTATCGAGCAGCTAGGGTTAACTCCTGAATGCATTTTCATGCACAGGCTGCACGCTATGGAAGGAGCGTAGCACGATACTGGGTGGCCATGAATGGGTTTTCATGCAGAGGCTGCACACGGTGTTTTTTACAGGCGCGCAACGCTTCTGGATAAGAACGCAATGCCGAATGGAAAATAGCACAGGGAGACACTATAGGAGTACAGCGCCTGGAAAAATTTTCCTAAGGAATCTATCGAAAAATTAGAAAAAACCCTCACTCCTTCTACAAATATCCTAATGGTGAATGTGAGATGTTTTGCTAGAGTTTTTTTATATCCTTTGATAAAAATTAAAGGCAAAACCCACTTTGTAAGGTTTGTTCCCTTTTTATTTTGCTCACTGTCTTCCTTTGGCTCTTTGGTCCTGTAGGTGGGCAGTTTGATTAAAACATTGTTCTTTTTACTGCTGGAGGCCTCTTAAGTTTCTTTTCAAATTGATAACCTTGCTGAAGAAGCCAAGACTATGCCTCTCACCTATATTTGGAGAATGAACCTGTTTTATGACTTTTAACACCTATACATAGCAAACTTATCATTTTTGCAATTTCCCTCTGTGACTGATATTCTGCCATGTTTTCATCTTTAAGTAATGAAGAAAAAAACCCTCTTGGTGGGAGAAGTACCCTAGCAGTAAGTATAAACAGCAGCTTGGTATTTTGAGATGTGCCACCTTCTTTTGAAACATTGATTGCCTTGACCTTATCAATTTTCTTGTAAGAAAACACTTTTGACAATCTTGTAAAGTGCCATTCATGTTCATCTATATTTTGCAGAATAGTCATTTGATAAGGAGGCCCTTGTTGGGAGTTCCACTGCTCTACTGTAAAGCAGGGGTATATCTATTTCTGAGGCCACTTGAAATATGCCTCTAACTATTCTTCAAAAAAAATACCCTTCAACTGACATTTATTGCCTCTTTTTGCTGATAATCTTCATCATTTTTCTACCTTTGGTGTAGTGGAGTATTGATTTTCATGTCTTCCCTTCTTGATCTTCTTTGAAGCCTATAATTTTACCTTTTGATGAAGTGGAGTTAGTGCTTGTCTGCCAAACCCTAGAAGGTAGTTTGAAAACCCTTTGAAACCATTTGTTGTGATGAAGGAGGCTTCTTTGTCACTATTTGACCATCTTTGTCCATCTTCCCAAACATCTGAGTTTTTGGGGGATGCTTAGAAAAAGAAAATAGTGTTGTCTTATAATTTCTCAAAGAAAAACTTATCAAAATCATTACTTATGTCTAAAGAGTCTTCAATGATCATTTGAATGGGTTGAGGTGTCCTTTGCCTTTGTAACCCTGGTATTGATTTATTTCTTGATCAAAATAGTCATAAACCCTAATTCCCATCATACCCATACCTTGTTGCTTTCTTCTTGGTTGTGAGTGGTTTTATTATGATGTTGCCTCTCATTACTTTACCTCTTGCTAGGTTGATAGCCTTTTGAATCTTTTGCAAAAATGTAAGCAAGGGGCAGCTGTCCCCCTACAAAACTTGTGCTTCAAGCCAAATAACTTTTGAATGATCTCTTTGATCATTTTAAGACAAGATCACCAGTACTTTCATTATTTGAATGCACTTTCTTCATATAGGAAAAACAAATTTTGTAGGGCACCAAATCCACCCTATGACTTTGTGAAACTCTAGGTGGCCTAGTGGAGGCTTTCTGGGGCTTGGTTTTTGGACTGAATGCTAGAACCTAGGATTTATCAAGTGTGAGATAGAGTTCATGATAAAATAATGTATTGAAGACACGAAATCCAATGTGCTTGATTTATTAAATAATCTACAGAGATAGTTTGAGACTATCAGTTTTTAGGAGTAGTTTGGGGGACACAACAAGCTGATTGATTGGTAAGCTTAGGTAGTAGTGGGGTTTTTAGGTGAAACAGAAATAGGCGATTTGAGTCAAAGGTGACAAGATATAGATAAAAGGGTGACATGGTCTCTTAAGGGGTATTTTAAGACTGGTAGGTAAAGCTGTATAGGATGAAATGATGAAATAGTGAAAAAGTATCTTAAGGATAATGAAGGCAATGAGATTTCGAGAACTCACAATGTCTATGAACTTTGTTTCTAGAAATATTGGACAAGAATTTAGTCATCTAAATATGTAAAAGTTACTGATTACTAATAGAATGGAGGCGCAGCCTAAGTTAGCTAATATTGGGGACTACTGGGATGATGGTACTGTGGGAAAAGTTGCAGAAATCCTCATAGAATACCAGGACTTATTTCCTATGATATTTTCGGAACTCAAAGGGATTACAGGGGACCTAGGATTCATGCGCATCACTTTGAAACCAGATGCGCACCCTGTGATGCAGTGCTCTTATCGGTTGAACCCCAAGTACAAACAAAAAGTTAAGGAAGAGATTGACAAAATGCTCGCCACAGGTATCATCGAACTGGTCTAATAGTCAGATTGGGTAAGTCCTATGGTGGTTTAGGAGAAAAATACTAAGAGAGAAATCCAATTTTGTGTTGACCTACACAAACTAAATGATTCCTGTGTACATGATCCCTTTCCTATGCCATTCTGAGATGAAATCCTTGATAGTGTAGGGGGGTAGGAAGCATAATCCTTCACGAATGGGTTCTCAGGCTACCATCATATCATAATCACACCTGAAGATCACAAAAAAACTGCATTCGCCACTGAATGGGGATATTTTTAGTATACTGTCATGTTGTTTGGGCTCAAGAATGCCCTTGCCATCTTTTCGCGGGTGGTGGTTGCAGCATTCAAGGAATTCATCCACAATTTCTTCGAGGTATATTTTGATGACTTGATCGTCTTCGGATTGGTAAAGAAGCACATCTCAAACCTGCGCACGATGTTGGACACTTGTAGGAATGTAATATTCCCAATTTTTAGCCTCAAGCTAAATGGAATATTATAGTTGCATATTTTATTTTTGTTTAATAAAATGGGTAAGGAGACCCCTTAGCCCTCTTTTAATGAAATAACACTCCTTGGGTGAAAGGAAGACAAATAAATAGATAAATTAAACACCTTAAGGTGTGAATGGAACCTGGATCACTTGATTTAGTCCTCTTTGACTAAATTCAACAATGCTCCCTAAAGAGGGGAAGCTTGCTAAAGAAGCTGTGCAGTTTTAGAGGAGGACATTCACATGAGGGTGGAAACCCTAATTGGTGGGACCATGGTGGAGAAAGAGTCCCCTTTATTTATATGGAGTATATGGCATCACATTTTCATTATGTCTAGATTTATAATTTTGAATTGGGTCTGCAAAGGCTTGCATCCCCGGGATGTTTAGCAGGGTGTTTAGTGCCCTCGGGCACTAGGGTGTTCCCGGTCAGGAATACCTACCTCTTCCTCAAGGACGGATGAGAATTGAGCTACATTTTCCTCAATATGGCATTGGCCACAACTACTACCATCATCTATAGCATTAGCTCTGCAGTAGAGAGGAAGTTACGTTGCTGGGGGCAGCAAAGGAGGAACTCATAGAGTCATTCCGGGCTTGTATTTTTCTGTGGAGGGTGGATCCTTTCATTGGAGGAACCATAAGGATGACTCTTAGGCTTCATATAAGATATTTGGCATTTTTCCAATATTCCATCATCTCCCACTATGTAGACCATGGTAGAAATTGCGTTATTTCAGAGGAGGCAGTGAGAGAGGGTTCATAGAGCTCATAAGGAGTGTGTTTTTGAGACAAAGGGATCAGACCTTTGTGCTTAGAGAAATTATCAGAGGAGGGAAATTACATTTAAGATTTTGCATGGCCTCATTCATATTTCGGTTCAATTGCAGTGAAAACTCAGTTGTCACACTTTGTATTCTCCGGCATTTCTAGCAATCTCTTCTAGATTGGCTAGGAATCCTGTATTTCAGCCCATTTCTTGTTATTGGGAATTATTTTGTATTCCTTCAGCCACATGTAAATTTTATACATATTCAGTAGTTGCTACTTCATATAGACTGTGTAGGCATGGTCCTCTAACATTGTGTATAGTTGCAGCAACTCGTGCATTTCATTGATTATCCATGGGAGATTGGTTCTAAAGCTTTAAGTGGCTTGTCCTTCAAATATTTCTTGTATTTTATTGCTAATATCATAATATAATGATGGCTGTAGCATTTTCCCTCTTATTATATATTCAAATTTTCAAATTTAATGTCAATGTTCATATATTGTTGTAAGCTCTCTCATTGAGCCTTGTTTTAGAGATCTAGTTTGGGGAGGTCTGTATAACCCATCTAGAATAATTTTTTTGAGCTCATTTTCTGCAAGGGAATTTTATTAGGTATGTTCTAGGGCATCCCAGTAGTGGTTTTCCTTATTTATGTATTTATTTCCTTATTCAGCGTCCTCAAGGACCCTACAGTAGAAATTCCCAAGTGGAAATATTGCATATCCATAGACAGAGTCTGTGAAGGGCCAGATAGCTTCTAGATCTCACACTTCCTTGTGAAGGTGACATATCCAGTAAATGACCCAACAGTAAATCTCTAGAATGGTCTTGTGGTCTTTCTATTGAAGGAATTTTGGATTATCTTAAGATATTCCCGATGGAGCAGGAAATCCCTCATTTGGTATATTACAGTGGTATCAAAGCATCAATCTTGGCTCAGCCTATGCTCAAGATTTAATGCCATCAGCAGGAGGAACTTCTACCCAAGGAGAGGAGATTTACATAGGAAGCAAGGGAAATGAGGAATGACGGAAGAGGAGGTCTCCCTTCTTCTTTCCTAGACCATTGAAGAAATCATTGAAAATCTTGATGAAAGGGAAAAGTGGGAAGATTCTCAGAGAGGGTTTTTTGATGGGAAAAATCCTAGTTACTATCATGATAGGTGTGAGCATTCAACCACACATGCAGATACACAGCACAGTGCATTCCCCATAGCTACTACAAGAAGGATGGGAGAAAAATTTGAGGCCTTTGGAGGAGTAGCGCCGCAACTCAAAGGTATGATTCATGATGATTGGTTTTAGAATTCTATTTCATGTTTTCATGCAAATGAGAGAGCATATGTTGAAGTCACAAAGGGTTTCGAAAATGGGTTTGATGAAAACCAATGTAAAACCTCATGTGTCAAAAAATCAAGCACTTTGCATGCATGTGAGGGAACCATGAAACAAAGATCATTCCATCTTTGGGAGAGAAAATCAGGAGAGTGTTTTGCTAGAGGCAAGAACCCCATTACATGGGGGGAAAAAGGATCATCATGAAGGGATGATGGGCATTCACCCATATCTATTTCATAAAATTTCTACACTAAGGAAAGAGACTGTACTGCACAATGAAGAGAGGGAAAAATAAGTCCACTCATACATACAGTCCACTTCTGAGCTTGATGTCTCATTGTATGGAGGCATTCCATTTGGGAGGCCACCTGAACTAGAGATGATGAGAGACATCATGTCTTATGTTTCACCACTCTTGGATTCCAGATAGGTGGAGACATTGGAGGAATCCATCACAGCGTAGAGAGTTTGGGATGAACTCAAGGAGGAGGGATACACTCTCTCATTTTCAGTCTCACCCACTCTCATCAGCTATACTACACTGATAGAGTTTGTTGCATGGATGGAGGATAGCATCTTCATGATGGCGTATGACTGCTCCATGTATTTGGAGAAATATAGGATTCTTCCTTTGAGGGAGAACTCTTTCATGCATTGGAGTAGATGGAGGCTACTCATGCTTACATTGGCCATGATCGGGAGATTCTTTGGGGGTGATAGTCTCTCATGGGAGGCTAATTTTCAGAGAGAATCATTTCTATTGGAGTATGAGCAGCTGCATGGCGGGCATGGCAGCAACTTTGAGGATTAATTTGGCATGGGTGATGTCAAGGTAGCAGGTAGCAGCGTGAGGAAAGCACCTTATTGTAGATCACCAGTGTTGTCTATGAGGAGGATAGATCAGGACTTCCTTGCTATGCACTTGGATGCATACTTTGTGTTGTTAGAGGAGTTCACTTGGGAGGGCATTCAACATGACATATATCAACATATGGAGAGATGCATAGCCCGATTTATGGTGGATAGAACATCACAACCACTTCCCTACTCATTGGAGGTGAGGGGAAATTTTCAGTTGAGCCATTTCAACTCAAGAGCTCTAGTGCATGATGGAGGAGGTATAATTTCATATTTTGTATTGTACCTATTTTCATTGATTGAGAAGCATGATGTATCAAGGAGACTTGTTCCTTCTTTAATTTTATATGAGGATGCACTTGCAGCCATTTGCAGCAGTGGAATTGGCCATTCTTATAGTGGTTTGGGGAGGAAGCCACATGCTTCTTGGTGTGCGCCACTGGCACCAATTTGTATTTTCATGTTTCCATCTTTTGAGATGTTTATGGCAGGAAACAAGTGGCTGGAAAAGCACTTGTTCATTCTGATTTTGAGGCAGGCCCAAGAGGCACTATGTAGGTCCCATGATTGGAGCAGTGACCCACTCTCTAGTTGTCTTATGGAAGCTTGTTTTCATTATATTATGCTTTCTTGTATTGCTGATGTTTGCACATTAATATGAAGCACTATTGGGAGAGTGTTGGATACATTGGGAAAGCCAATTGGGAGAATGATTCTCCCCAATATACATGTTTTATGTTGTAGGAGATACCATGGGAAAACCATGATTTCCACATTGCTACTTGTACTTTCTTGTGGGAGGGAGCACTTGGAGAATTTGGAGAGGCATTTCATGGCTGATTTTCCAGATGGGGTGGCTTGGGCCATTCTTGGAGGTCATACCATTTCAACCAAAGGACAGAGGAAACCCCATGCACACCACAAATGGAGAGAGGTCCATCATGGGAAACCAAAGCACAACTATCCATTCAGCCCCAATACATTGTAGAAATCAGGGGTGAGATTTTCATTTGGATGATAGCATGGATGAGAGGATCATCATTGGGAGAAATTTTTTTCCATGCATATCATCACTCATACCTTAAGTAGGCCATAGCACAGAAATAAGGATTCCACTACACCTTCTATCTTTCCATGAGGAGCATCATTTTCAGCTTTCATACTTGGGAGAGAGCATTGGAGGACAGGTTTATTACGACATCTTTTGAGCAGTGGTAGAGATTGTTGATGAGGAGGCCACAAGAGAAGAAAGGGGGAGAAATTTTTTTCTCTCTATGCAGTTGCTTGAGGAAAAGCAACATGTGGGAGGGGAGGACTGTAGTGTTCCCAAATTTTAGCCTCAAGCTAAATTGAACATTATAGTTGCATATTTTATTTTTGTTTAATAAAATAGGTAAGGAGACCCCTTAGCCCTCTTTTAATGAAGAAATAACACTTCTTGGGTGAAAGGAGGACAAATAAGTTGCTGAATTAAACACCTTAAGGTGTGAATGGAACCCAGATCACTTGATTTAGTTCTCTTTGACTAAAGTCAACAGTGTTGCCTAAAGAGGAGAAGCTTGCTAGATAAGCTGTGCAGTTTTCGAGGAGGACATTCACATGAGGGTGGAAACCATAACTAGTGGGACCATGGTGGAGAAAGAGTCCCCTTTCTTTATATGGAGGATATGGCAGCCCATTTTCATTATGTTTGGATTTAGAATTTTGAATTGGGTCTACAAAGACTTGAATCCATGAGCTATTTAGCAGGGTGTGTAGTGCCCTCGGGCACTAGGGTGTTCCCGGTTGGGAATCCCAACCTCTTCCTCAAGGAAGGATGAGGATTGAGCTGAATTTTCCTAAATATGGCATTGGTCACAGCTACTACTAGAATCTATAGCATTATCTCTGCAGCAGAGAGGACATTGTGCTGCCGGGGGCAACAAAGCAGGAACTCATAGATTCATTTCGGGCTTGTCTTTTTCAGTGGAGGGTGGATCCTTTCATTGGAGGAGCTGTAAGGAGGAATATCAAGCTTCATATAATATATTTGGCACTTGGCCAATATTCCATCATCTCCCACTACACAGTCCATGGTAGAAATTGCATTATTTCAAAGGAGGCAGTGAGAGAGGGTTCATAGAGCTCATCAGGAGTGTGTTTTTGAGACAAAGGGATCAAACCTTTATGCTTAGAGACATTATCAAAGGAAAGAAATTACATTTCATATCTACCATGGCCTCATTCATATTTTGGTTTAGTTTCAGTGACAACTCAGTTGTCAGACTTTGTATTCTCCGACATTTCTAGCAATCTCTTCTAGATTGGCCAGGAATCCTGTATTTCAGCCGATTTCTTGTTATTGGGCATTATTTTGTATTCATTCAGCCAGATGTACATTTTATACATATTTAGAAGCTGCTACTTCATATAGACTGTGTAGGCATGGTCCTCCAACAATTTTTATAGTTGCAGCAAATCCTGCATTTCATTGATTATCCATGGGAGAATGGTTCTAAAGGTTTGAGTGGCTTGTCCCTCAACTATTTCTTGTATTTTATTGCTGATATCATAATATAATGATATTTGTAGCATTTTAGCTCTTATTATGTATTCAGAGTTGCAGAGTTAATGTCAATGTTCATATATTGTTGTAAGCTCTCTCATTGAGCCTTGTTTTAGAGATCTAGTTTGGGGAGGTCTGTATAAGCCATCTAGAATCATTTCTTTGAGATCATTTTATGCAAGGGAATTTTATTAGGTATGTTCTAGGGAATACCAACATTGACTTCCTTATACAGCATCCTCAAGGACCTTGTAGTAGAAAATCCCAAGTGGAAATATTGCATACCCATAGACAGAGTTTGTGAAGGGCCAGATAGCTTCTGGATCTCACACTTCTTTGTGAAGGTGAGATATCCGGTAAATGCCCCAACATTCAATCTTTGGAATGGACTTGTGGTATTTCTATAGAAGGAATTTTGGAATATCCTAAGATATTCCCAATGGAGCAGGAATTCCCTCATTTCAGATATTACAAGGAAGCACCAGATTTCGCTGAATATCAAAAAGTGCATATTTTGCGTACCCTTCGAAATCTTGCTTGGTCACATAGTTTGTCGATAAGGATTGATGGTTGATCCCACAAAAATGGAAGCTATCATCAATCTGGCAGTACCTACCACTGAGAAATAGTTGTGCTCTATCCTCAGACATACAAGCTACTACAAAAAGTTCATTCTAGGATACGCGTTGATCACAACACCTATGGAAAAATTCCTAAAGAAGGACATTTCGTTATTTTGGGATGACGAGTGTCAAAAGAGCTTCAAGATACTCAAGGAGAAGATGGTCTCTATGCCTATTCTTATATTTCCTGACTAGACGAAGGTTTTCCATGTTCACGTAGATGCGTCAGGAATCACTCTAGGCGCTGTCCTTATGTAGCCTGAAGACCGAGACATTGACCATCGAGTTGCATTTTCTACTAGGAATATTTCTGGTGCAGAGCGCAACTGCTCCACTACTAAATATGATGGGTTTTCCATGGTCTACGCACAACAAAAATACCGGCATTACTGGTTAGGAGGGCACTTCAAGATGTTTACAGATCACTTGGATTTGAAGTACCTAGTGAATAAGCCTGTGTTGGGGGGGGGGAATCTGCTGGTGGCTACTACTATTCCACGAATATGACTTTCAGATCATCATCAAGCTGGGAAGGGTGAATGTTGAGCTGGACCACTTATCCTGAATCAAGAGCAGCGAGGAACCCACCAAACTAGAAGAAGGTTTTCTCGATGCATGACTATTCATGATTAAGGTGGTTGATGCACACTTCGCTGACATCATTCAATTCCTTATTACAAGGATGGTGCCCGCAGAGTATTTGTTGCAACAGAAGAATGAGTTGGTAACACATGCAGCGAATTTCACTATCATTGTAGGCCATTTGTATAAGCTTGGAGTTAACAAGGTGTTGTGAAGATACGTATTGGAGCATGAACGACACACCATCTTAGCAGAAGATCACGAGGGCGTAGCAGGAGGACACTACGCAGGGAAAGAAATGGAACAGAAGATCTTGAGAGTTGGGCTATGGTAGCCTACACTGCATAGTGACTCCCATGACTATTGCAAATCCTGCGATACATGCCAAAGTACAGGAAGGCCATCACATATAGACGAAACACCCTTGCAACCACAAATGGCCCTACAAGAATTTGAAAAATGGGCCATCAACTTCATTGGGCCCATCAAGCCACCATGAAAGAAGATAGGTGTGCGCTACATCATCAGTGCAACTGATTATGTAACTAGATGGGCCGAAGCACAAGCTGCGAATGACTGCACTGCAGATACTGCTCTGCTCTTCATTTTTGAGCATATTCTGACCAGGTTTGGTTGTCCAAAGTTATTAATGAGTGATAGAGGTACGCACTTTGTTAATGAAACAACACATGCCTTAACTACAAATTTTGGATCCACCACACGAAAAACACTTTGTATCATCCATGAGAAAATGGAGTAGTAGAAGCCTTTAATAAAATCTTGGAGCAGGCATTGACTAAGGTCTGTAACACCAATTGCAGTGATTGGGACGTGTGCATCCCATCTTTCCTTTGGGCCTATCGAACCACTTGCAAGAAAATGATTGGCAAAATACCCTTTCAGATGGTTTATGGAAAGCAGGCCATTATGCCCATGGAGTATATTATTCCTAACCTGTGCATCACTGCCTTTACAAACATGGTGGAGCCTGATATCATAAAGGATCATATAGTGCAACTTGTGGCTTTTGAGGAAGATCGTTTCATTGCTAATTTCCATCAACAAGTTCACAAGGCTTGGGATAAGGCATGGCATGGTCGACATATTCGGCAAAAGACATTTGTGGAGGGCGAATTGGTCCTGTTGTATGATAGCCTATTTGCGAAACACCCAGGAAAATTCCATTAGCACTGGCTAGTTCCCTATATGGTAAAAGAAATCACTGATTGGGGAGCTGTTGGGGTGGAGTACGTGTAGGGGTCGGTCATATGTTTGGAAGCCTAGAGAAGTGTGCTCGGAGCACAAGAGGTACGCGGGGAGTGTGGGGGTGTGCTGGGAGTGCAGGAGGTACAATGGGAGTGTAGAGGTGCACTAGGACCATAGGAGGTGCGAAAAATAGCAATTGGAATAGTAAAATTAAGTAAAAATAAAATTTTAGTGTTGAAGGGAGTGGGTGACTGGAAATTAATGAGGAAATTTCGAAAGATATTTTACTGTTTACTTGATGGTAAGTTTCTAATAAGCCTCACCCAACTGTTGGGTGACCCCCGTGGCTATAAAAGTAGAGGGATAGATTAGAAGATGTCTCTATATACCTTGAACCATCTATGCTTAAAAAAATTCTATAAATATCGCACTTTTTTAATGTCTAGGCATGCTGCACCCTCTGATAGTAGAAACCCTAAGTTCATCCTTGATGCTAGAATGACAACGATTAATCCTGTTGAATCCTCACAGACTGTGGCCTTGACGGAGCAAGAATCTGAGAAAGTACTGGAAGTTGACCCTAAAGTAGAGGAGTTTATGTCCACGCAAATCTAGGGGAAGCAGAAGGGGCAAAAAAAGGTGCAAGGGTTGGGGAAACCTATGAAATGAGCTAGGGTGAAGTCCCGCACCTCTCCTCGAAATGTGAAGTCCCCGCGAGTGGTGTGTTAGCCACCTATAAAATTTTTCATAGCAAAAGGTGCCTAAGACTTTTTGAGTCTTCAAGGAACAAATTTTATTGATAAAAAGTGTTGGATTTTGAAGACTCTTGAAGGCCTCATGCCTCTCCTCTATCCAAATCTTTACAGATGTTCCCTTTTTTATATACTCAGAATTTATGTTGTTTCAATAAAAGAAAATACTACTGCAAAATCATCATTTTTCCCCTCCCTCCACTCAAAACTAACCTTCATTTTTCTCCCCTTTTTTCTCCATAAAACTCTTCTATTTTCATGATCCCTCTTCTTCCCTTCATGAAAATCATTTTTACAAGGTTAAGAACTCACTTTTTAGCCTTACCAAAACCCTCAAATTCCTTTGAAAAACCATTTAAAATCTATAAAAAACCCATTTTTTTTTATATTGTAGACTTAAGCCCCCTTGGGCTAAGTCTTTAACCCTTCCGTTCCATACGCCCTGGTGCTAAAACCAAGCGCTGACCCTTTTCAGCGCTAATCGCATCGCAAAATTCCAAAGGGTTGATTGAAAAGCCCGAGCCCGAGGCTCCGATTGTGATTAGCCCTTTTTGTCATAACGCCCCAGGAATATTGTATTTCACGAAGACCAAAGGCCCCGCATTCGGGTGCCAACCTTTTTCATATATATATTCTGCCACCAAAACCTTTGTGTTATTAAATTTTTCGGTTTTATTATACTATCAATTTCCACTGATTCAAAATTTCAGTCAATCTCCACCATCAATCTAATCTGCAGATCGACGGCGTGTAGTCCATCACCTCGGTGGTCCCCACCATTCATTCACCGTTGCAAAAAACCACTCAGTATCCATCGCACCGCTTTTGAGAGCGGGACGGTATTTTTAATTTCGCAGAGATTCCATACACCGCTTGACGTGTGGCCTGGGCACTGTTCATAAAACCGCCGTCCATCGCGCGTTAAAGATCGGACGTGGACCCGACGCGATATTGACGTCCACCGTCCGATCTAAGGCTGCCCATTGAACGACGATCGCTCACCAAAGAAGCTCGATAGTTAAATAGGCTACAGCACAGTCCGTAAAGCATCTCCACCGTCGATCTAATCTATAGATCAACAGCCCACAATTCATCTCTCTGATTTGTCGCCCAGTCAGCATTTTCCGCTTTGACTTTCCGCATCTGCTCCCAACCGTCGATCTCTGCGTAATCAACGGCTCCGATTAAAATTCCTTTTTCGCTCTCCTCCGAATTCTCTTGATCAATCTTGACCGTTGGATGATTACATCCAATGGCCACACTTCCCCCACATGTCCTCTGAAGCAATATAGCCTAAACATGCAGGATTTTCTAATGCTTTTGTATTGTGTAGGGATTAAACGTTTTTTCCGCTATGTCTAAAGAAATTTCAAAGGCGAAGGGTGACGATCCTCCCGCCTTCGATCCACCAGAGGAAACCATTCGCAGGAATAAGATCCACGTATCATCAATCATCCATGAGGAATTCATGCCATATCACCCCTGCGTAGCCCTGTACACCAGCAAAAAACCATGAATCGAGCACAGTCAGAGAGTATCAGTGCCAAAGACAAAATTTATCAGAACAGAAGATTAAAGACAGATTTTGTGGGGATTACGTCTAAGATGGTTTATCAAAATCCTAATCCCCAATTAAAACATAGTTTGAATAAAATCTTAAGTGTTTTATCAACAGAAAGCCTTCGCCGCCACATCTTAGGAAAATTGATTCCTCCCACCTACCAAAATGCCACCTGTGCCTCAAAGTGGTCAGTCAGAGGTCGAAGTTATTAATGAAGATCAGATATCCGCCTCGCAACCACCAGAGAATAAATTCTGCAAACAAAATTAATGATAAAACATCTGCAGAGTTACTTTGACACCACATAGAGCCTCAAAGGTCAAAAATAGCTCCCACCGAGCTTAAATATTTATGTAAATCATTTAATATAGAGGAAACCTATGTAAGTTTCTTCATTGAGCCCCGAAAAGGCCAAGAAGCCATTAAGTCTATATTAATTGTAATTGGAGATATTTTATCAGATCTCACCTCCTCATTCTTCTATATATACTACTGCAGAAGATGAGTGAGGGGTTTGTTGATGTAGTTGCTGATCATTGTAATGTAATTGAGTTTCAGACTTCTACATGTAAATAGTGTTCACTGGCCCTTGGAGCTCTGCTTGTGATAGATAAGTTAGGCTAAGATGAGTAGATGATTGCTAAACTAAAGCATTGGACTTAAAGCTGTAACTGGTTTGGAGTATAAATACAAGTTTATTTATGGGATCCTAGTCCATGTTGACGGTGATGTTTTTCTCATTGTAACTTGTTATTTTGTTTCTGTTTCCACTATGTTTCATCTTCTCTTATAAAGAAAAAAATGCATAGATTTAGGACCTACTGTATATCAGTACCCTTGTCTGACTGAAAATATTTATCTAAATGTTTTCTTCTAATCTGTGTTATTTAGGAACGATTTAATTCAGTTTAAAGCATAGGTACACTGGTGTTCCCTCATCTTATTGTCTTAGCTGAATGTTATTCTTAAATGTTATTTGCAGTATATGTTAAGTGAAGATGAACTGAGGAAGATATGGTGAGCCCTGGTCCCAGTTTTATCTCCACAACTGTCTGAATGTTTCCCTTGGAATGTGTTAAAAGCTGGCTAGTTTAAAATTACTTACCAGATCTTAGGCCATTCTATGTTATCTTTGTGATTGTCTTGAAATTTACCAAGTAAAGCAGAGGTAGGAGAGGATTTGTGGTGAGCCCAACTCGCTAGTTTCTACTCTAACAGTTGCCTTCAAGTTTCCCCTTGTTTTTACATTTTTTCTATTTGAAAGTGTATCAAAGGTTGGCTAGTTTAGAAGTACTTACCAGATCCTAGTTTTCTTTCATGTTTTTCTTAAGTGTGTGTCAAAGGCTGGCTAGTTTAAAAGTACTTACCAGATCCTGGGCTGCTCTTTGTTCTTCATTTGTTTATTTTCCCTTCTTATTGTATAATTTCATTCCATAAATCAAACCTTAAAGAGATCCTTAGACATAGATGACTTGCCCCATGGACCACTCTTGAACCTGCTGTTTCAATTAAATCCTATTATGACTCCATAGCCCAATGGACTAAAACCTGCAGTTATCTACCTTCCTAGCCAAAGCTTGTTCTATTCGCTTGCAACTTCACACCTTTGAAACTCTTTGCATTTAGAACTCTCCACCTCAGACAATAATCACGCTCAACCATCCAAAAAAACAAACAAAACCCTTCGCCTTCATAACTAGCCTAATATCATTACCTAAAAATTCAAAGACAAATCCATCTTTGCACCTATTGGAGAGATCCCTCTCTGGATTCAGGAGGGCTAGATCCTAGAATCCCAAAGTGGTTGAAATAATGTTGTTTCTGTAGTTTTAGTCTCACCAATCTGCTAAAATTACAGATTCCTAACATGGTGCCCCAGGAACATTCAGCTAACCCATTGAAGAGACCTTTGTTTTCTCAAGAAGAGGCTCGGATTGCTAAACCGATCAAATGGCTATCGCCCTATGTTCACCCTTGCAGGCCCTTGACATGCACGCCTAAGAATATTGATGGCTTGCAAACCTATTTGCAAATGCCATCGACTCCGGGTGAGGTCCCCATCATTGGAGAACCCTTTGGAAAACTCCATGAGGTAAAATTTGATGACTACAACTTGGCCAATTTGGAGGCCTTCCGTGAATTGGAACCAGGGCTATATCTCAAAAGGGTATTGGAAGACGATGGGCTAGATATAGTCCCCATGCCATGGGTGCTTGGATTGGCTAGTTTTGGGCTCTTAAACCTGCTGAGGATGCCTCATTTTGGCCAGCTGCTTATCCTGGTCCATGATGGTAGCTTCTGGATCTAGGATTGAATCCCCATTGATGCCATGCTTATTCACTGGATTACTAGTATCCCCATGGAACGGCTAGACCCTATGCTATGCATCAGAAAAAATTATGAGCAAAAGATCACCGAAAAGGTGCGCGAGGATTACCATGTGGAGCGGAACACTCGGGGGTTCATGATCAACACCATCAGTGACCCCGGTGGGAAGATGGGTACTTTGTTGCTGGCCTGCAAGATAATGCTTCAATTTCAGCCTGCCACCATCCCTGCGTATGTAATTCAGCTAGTGGGTCAATGCGAAAAGGTGGTTTTCTACAATTGGTCCCAGTTTTTGTGCAACGAATTTCTGGCGAATGTACGTGAAGCCCAAGATCATGGATGAGCATTCTGCTACTCCTGGTTGCTTCTTATCATAATGTTGGTTGCATGGGAAGCCCCTAAAGACTCGGTCCTCCCTGAGCTCATGCCAAATATGTGTGAGGGTGTGTGATAAGCGAATTTGTGGGACTCAAAGGATGTGTAACGTATCGAGGAAAATCAAGTCTTTTGGGTCCTATTTTAGAGTGGGCTCGCATCAGCAATCAATTCCTGGCTGCACTTATCACCAAAATTTTACGATAATTACAAAAGAATTGTAGCATTTCAATTAACCATGCATAATTTATAGATCAGAGGCCACAAGGATCTAGCATGGGTTTCACTCCCATACATGGTTGCTGATGAGGAGATTGACCACCTAATTCTGACTTGGCCTCCACACTGGAAGCTTGGATTCAAATAAAGTATGAAGGACACTACAGGGATGAGCACCGCGTAGGTCACCCCACCCGACACCACCATAGAAATCGGAGGACGGGGCAAGAGTACTGGGAACAACATGAAATCGGCATCGCAGAAGGATTCACAATAGGATCTAGGTGCAGAAGGTCTGGATGCAGAAGGTGCTGACTCCCCTCAAGGTACAAAGCGAAATTATGACCCTATTAAAGGGCCACAGAGGAAGTAAGAATCTCAATGTCCAGAATGCGACACAGGAGTTACGCTGACAGAAGAGGACCTAGAGAAAATCGAAGATGCGGTTACCCTGGATACAGAAGAAAAATGGTTGGCTCTGGAAGAGTAGCAGAAAGCCACAGTTGATACACTCTAGGCTAAGCTCCAGGATCTACAGATCAAGACTAATACCCTGCAAACAAGTATGATTTAGGAAAGTTCAACCCCAGCAAAAAGCATCGCAGTAATCAGTATGTCGGAAAGCCACCTCTGCCCTCTACCGGGTGCAACCCTCATACTGATGCATGAGGAATTTCCCTAGAAGTTGTTCTTATGTAGCCTAGAGACCAAGACATTGACCATCGACTTGCATTTTCTAGTAGGACTCTTTCTGGTGTGGAGCGCAACTACTCCACTACTGAACGTGATGGGTTTCCCATGGTCTATGCACAACAAAAGGACCAGCATACCTGTTAGGAGTGCACTTCAAGATGTTTACGGATCACTCGGATTTGAAGTACCTAGTGAATAAGCCTGTGTTGGGTGGGGGGGAATCTGCCGGTGGCTGCTACTGTTCCACGAATATGACTTTGAGATCATCATCAAGCTGGGAAGGTTGAATGTTGGGCTGGACCACTTATCCTGAATCAAGAGAAGTGAGGAACCCACCAACCTAGAAGAAGGGTTTCTCGATGCGCAGTTATTCATGATTAAGGTGATTGATGCACACTTTGCTAAAATCATTCAATTCCTGATTACAGGGATGGCACTCGTAGAGTATTTGGTACAACAAAAGAATGAGTTGGTAACCCATGCAGCGAATTTCACTATCATCGCAGGCCATTTGTATAAGCTGGGAGTTGACGAGGTGCTGCGAAGATACGTATTGGAGCATGAATGACACACCATCTTAGCAGAAGATCACGAGGGCATAGCAGGAGGACACTACGCAGGGAAAGAAATAGAACATAAGATCTTGAGAGTTGGGCTATAGTGGCCTACACTGCATAGTGACTCCCATGACTATTTCAAAGCCTGCAATACATGCCAAAGGATGGGAAGGCCATTGCATAGAGACGAAATGCCCTTGAAACCACAAATGGCCCTGCAAGCGTTTGAAAAATGGGCCATCAACTTCGTTGGGCCCATCAATCTGCCAGGAAAGAATATAGGTGCGCACTACATCATTACTGCAACTGATTATGTAACCAGATGGGCCAAAGCACAAGCTGCGAAGGACTGCACTGCAAATACTGCTCCGCACTTCATTTTTTAGCATATTCTGACCAAGTTTGGCTGTCCAAAGTTATTAATGAGTGATATAGGTACGCACTTTGTTAATGAAACAATACAGGCCTTAACTAAATAATTTCGGATCCACAACGCGAAAAACACTTTGTATCATCCACAAGAAAATGGAATGGTAGAAGCTTTTAATAAAATCTTGGAGTAGGCATTCACTAAGGCCTGCAACACCGATCGCAGTGACTAGGATGTGTGCATCCCATCTTTCATTTCAGCCTATTGCACCACTTGCAAGAAAATGATTGGCAAAACACCCTTTCGGATGGTTTATGGAAAGCAGGCCATTATGCCCATGGAGTATATTGTTCCTAGCTTGCGCATCACTGCCTTTACAAACATGGCAGAGCCTGATATCATGAAGGATCATTTAGCACAACTTGTGGCTTTAGACGAAGATCGTTTCATCACTAATTTCCATCAGAAAGTTCACAAGGCTCGGGATAAGGCATGGCATGATCGACATATTCGGCAAAAGACATTTGCAGAGGGAAAATTGGTCCTGCTGTAGAATAGCCAGTTTATGAAACACCCAGGAAATTTTCGTCAGCACTGGCTAGGTCCCTATATGGTAAAAGAAATCACTGATTGGGGAGCTGTTTGGGGTGGAATATATGCAGGGGTCGGTCGTAGGTCTGGAAGCCTGGAGAAGTGCGTTGGGAGCATATGGGTGTGCTGGGAGTGCAAGAGGTACGTTGGGAGCATGGGGGTGCACTGGGAGTAGAGGAGGTGCACTAGGAGTGTAGGGGTGTACTGGGAGCATAGGAGGTGTGAAAAATATACATTGGAATAGTAAAACTGAGTAAAAAGAAAATTTTAGCATTGAATGGAGCGGGTGACTGGAAATTAATGAGGTGATTTCCAAATATCTTTTACTGTTTACTTGATGGTAAGTTTCTAATAAGCCTCACCCAACCGTTGGGTGACCCCTGCGGCTATAAAATTAGAGGGATAGATCAGAAGATGGTTCTGTACACCTTGAACAGTCTGTGCTTCATGAAATTCTGTTGCTATCGGACTTTGTTAATGTCTAGGTGTGTTGCACCCTTTGATACTAGAAACCCTAAGTTCATCCTTCACGCTAGAATGACAACAATCAATCCTGTTGAATCCTCATAGACTGTGGCCTCGATGGAGCAATAATTTGAGGAAGTACTGGAAGTTGACCCTGAAGTGGAGGAGGTTATGTCCACGCCAAGGTAGGGGAAGCAGAAGGGGAAACAAAAGGTGCAACAGTTGGGGAAACCTGTGAAATGGGCTGGGGTGAAGCCTCCCACCTCTCCTCAAAATGTAAAGTCCCCACGAGTGGTGCCCCAGGAACATTTGGCTAACCCATTGAAGAGACCTTTGTCTGCTCAAGAAGAGGCTCGAATTGTTGAACCGATCAACTGGCTATCACCCTATGTTCGCCCTTGCAGGCCCTCGAAATGCACACCTAAGAATATTGATGGCTTCTACACCTATCTACAAATTCCACTGACTCTGGGTGAGGTCCCCATCATTGGAGAAACCTTTGGCAAACTCCATGAAGTAAAATTTAATGACCACGACCTGGCCAATTTGGAGGCCTTCCCTGAATTGGCACCGGATCTATATCTCAAAAGGGTATTGGAAGACGACTGGGTAAATATAGTCCCCATGCCATGGGTGCTCATATTGGCTAGTTATGGGCTCTTAAACCTGCTGAGGATGCCTCATTTTGGCCACTACAATTTCACAGACTCACTTGTGTGCCAACTGCATATCCTGGTCCATGATGGAAAATTGTGGATATAGGATTGAATCCCCATTGATGCCATGCTTATTCACCAGATTACTAGTCTCCCCATGGAAGGGCTAGACCCTATGCTGCGCATCAGCAAAAATTATGAGCAAAATATCACCGAAAAGGTGCGTGAGGATTACCATGTGGAGTAGAACACTCAGGGGTTCATGATCAGCACCATCAGCGACCCCGGCGCGGAGATGGGTACCTTATTGCTGGTATGGAAGATGATGCTTAAATGTCAGCCTGCTACCATCCATGCGTATGTAATTTAGCTAGCGGGTCGATGCGAAAAGGGGGTTTTCTACAATTGGTCCCAATTCCTATGCAACAAATTTCTGGTGAATGTACATGAAGCCCAGGATCATGGATGAGCATTCTGCTACTCCTGGTTGCTTCTTATCATCACGTTGGTTGCATGGGAAGCCCCTAAGGACTTGTTCCTCCCTGAGCTCATCCTATATATGTGCGAGGGGGAACAATAAGAAAATTTTTGGGACTCAAAAGACGTGCAACGTATTGAGGACAATCAAGTCTTCTGGGTCCTATTTTAGAGCGGGCTCACAGCAACAATGAATTCCTAGCCGCGCTTATCACCAGAATTTTATGATAATTACAAAAGCATTGCAGCATTTCAAGTAACCATGCGTAATTTATAGATCAGAGGCTGCAAGGATCTAGCATGGGTTTCACTCCCATACATGGTTGTTGATGAGGAAATTGACTGCCTCATTCGGACTTGGCCTCCACATTGGAAGCTTGGCTTCAAATCAAGTACGAAGGACACTGCAGGGATGAGCACCACGTAGGTCACCCCGCCCGACACCACCATAGAAACCAGAGGACAGGAAAAGAGTATTGGGAACGACACAGAATCGGCATCGCAGAAGGATTTGCAGTAGGATCTAGGTGTAGAAGGTCTGGATGCAGGAGGTGTTGACTCCCCTCAAGGTACAAAGCGGAATGATGACCCTGTTAAAGGGCCATGGAGGAAGAAATGAGCTCAATGGACAGAATGCGACATAGGTGTTACGCTAACATAAGAGGACCTAGAGAAAATCGAAAATGCGGTTACCCTGGATATAGAATAAAAGTGGTTGGCTCTAGAAGAGTAGCAAAAAGCCACAATTGATACACTCTAGGCTGAGCTTCGGGCCTTGTAGCTCAAGACTAATACCCTACAAAAAAGTATGATTTAGGAAAGGTCGACGCTAGCAACATGCAGTACAGTAATCAGTACACTGGAAAGCCACCTCTTCCCTCTACCGGGCGCAACCCTCATACTGAGTCCACCCGACTTAGGAACGCAAGTCCAAGCCTACACAAAGGTACAATTGGATCTAGCCCACTTGCCGCATGAACCGTTGCAGATCCTTCATGCATCCCTATTCGAATAGATTCAACATAGAGACCGTCAAGTGCACCAGCATCTCAATATGGCTGAGCAGTGAATTGAAGAAAAAACCATTGAGGTATTCCAGGCACAGGCTTCATGTACCCTCACCATCATGCAACAGACAGAGTTGGAGCACATAATTAGTAGGCTTTCTGTGGATGTCACTGAAGAGATCCCAGCTTCTACCACCCCCCAGGCCAAGACTGAAGGGTTGGTCGCAGCACTAAAGGCCTCAAGGACAAAGATCCAGGTGGTGAAGATGGAGATGGAACCAAAAATTATGGCCTTGCAGGCCAAGTTACAGCCAGAAACGCCACCTGAGGTAAGGGCCCAGCAAGCTGCGCTGGTTACGGAGGCCACCAATTTCATTACAGGTCAAATTTCTCATGGTGCAGAACTGTTGGAAACAACTATGCAGTTGTGGACCAAGGTGCAGCGTGACCCTCTCCTCTCGTGAAATCAACCAAGAGTTGCGTCAGAAGGAAGCAGAGTTTGAGAAAATGGAGCTACACTGACCACTCTGGTCCTCGCTCAATGCTTGGCCTGACTACGCACCAACCATGCACTCATACATGACATGGAAGCTCTTCGACAACGGAATAAGACTTTGAGTGATCACCTCAAGCTGTGGGATGATGAGGCCCTGAAGATATCTCAGGATGTCGACATCGTAGTTAAGAAATTGAACCAGATGTTGAAGAGAGTCACTGCTGCTACAGAAGGCCGAAATTTGCAGAAGTTGATGTAGATAGCCCAGAATGTTGCTGCAAAAATTGAAGGAGTGCTGCCCCCGCTAGTCGATGTGATCAAGTAGCTTTAGGAAGAGATGCAAAACCCATAGCCACAGTGACTCAGGACGAGTCACAATATTGTGTTAGGGGCCTGTTGGAACGAAGCTCCTTAAGCTGAAAATTTTTGTATATTTTTTGTATTAATTAGTCTAAAACAGGGGCTTTTGGGTGGGTCAAAGTTCTGAACGCACTATAATGGGTCAAAGGGTAGACCTACAGTTCGCAAACCATGGTTTGCAGAACATAGGATAGTGTAGGCTGCATCGATATAAATAGATGAATAGTTTGAGTCTAGAGGTAGGAATAAATTAATATGGACACTACGTGCAAACTGTTAGATATGTTTTGGGTTGTTTTTGGTAAGGAATCTTGCTGGCTGTGTGTGCTGAGATCCTCAGTCCTCTTGTGTGCAGACCCCACTAGGCTATGTGCGTGGGCTAGTTTTGGGTTGTAACTAGGTTTTTGGATGCTAACGTATGTAGTATATAGTTGAAGTGTCTTTGTGCTATCTGGATCTATTGTGTTTACTATTGATGTGATTCTATGGTATCTGTTTAAGATACGAATACATATTTTCTATATGTTTATGCTGCGAATGTATCTGTAGCTGCGTTTATGAGATTATGTGCTATTAATTGCTGATACACACATGGATTCGAAGGTATTGACTAGATCTATGAATGGTAATAGCTCTGTTATGGTTAATAATTGATTATACTATTAAAAGCCTGCTAATGGACTTTCTCTATGCAAATCCGATAAGTTGTGAATGCATATCTTCCTCGAGTCACCTACTCTCTCCCTCAGGGTGTGGAAACCTGGTTCCAGCGCCCTCCCATACTGCTTCAGGTGAGACCTTGGCCTGTGCAAGTAGGTCATTGCCGAAAGGCATAGTAGTATAGGGGTTTGTTGGCAAACCTTAACCTCTGAACCTACGTCAAGACCCCTCAAGCCAAAAAATACTCTAGAAGCCTTGAAACAACTTGGGTTGAGTTATTAATCCTCGAGCCTAGGTTGGGAAGAACACTCTGGAGCCCTTGGTGGGTTGAATTATTAGTCCCTAGAGTTGTGTTGAAAAAACATCTTTGGAGACTCGGAAGGTTGTGGGAGTCAATAGCTCCTAGAGCCTTGTAAAACTTGGGTAGAGACTGATCTGGTTTCTGTTATTGATTTCCAGACCATAGAGGTGGAATCACTATGGATGATGGTTGAGGTGGTTTTTCCTCTAAAAGCCCTAGTTTTTTTTTTTTTTTTTTCGGGTTTATTCCATGATAGCCAACATTCATGCTTGGAATATGCCGCGAGGGTGATTAGATGGAAGAGATATTTGGTTTAGCCAAATATATGGTTAGGTGGTACGTGGAAGTCCCTGAATTGGTTGGTATTTCCATATATAAGTAATATTTATTTCTCTAATATTATTCATGAATATTTTTAGTGATTATGTTGGTGATATTATCACTAAGTTTTCATGGCATCTATGATTTCTATTTTTTGGCTACATGATGTACACTATCTATGGTTCTTTTCATGATTTGTTTAGTTATCGAATTATTTATAAATACATGGAATAATAAGAGTTGTTGCATCAAGTTAGAGACGGTATAAAGCCTTCTCAGTGATTATCAGGTGAAAATTATCAGTTTATGATCATATATGCATTCATGACCTATAGCTTACATGTTTGCCATATGTTTGAGGTCATGTCTAGTGTGTTGTAGGAAGTCTAAGTAAATATATAACTTCAATTTTGAATGATCATAATTGTCATTATGAGAAATATTATTATGGAAAGTTACAAGAAGTTATTGTTAGTGCTATGAAGGGTAGCCTGAGAAATTGACACAGATTGTGAGACCGTAGACATAGAACCTAAGAGTTGCGGTCATAACTATTGGGATCAAGGGATGTGAGTGTGGTTTAAGGATTGAAACTGCATGTCGGTGGTGTCATGGCTACATTTATAGGTCTAAGTAGGAGAAAATGGGTTCCCCTCAAGGATTGGTCACCTGGGTGGTTTTTCAGCGTATGAGTTATATGTATTCCATGTAGGATGTGAGTAAGTTTTTCCTTTGTCAACCCCACTTCGTTAGCTGGAACTGGGATATTGGGTTAGGTCATAGTGACACTAATCTCATGTTTACTCTTGCGAGCTTTTAAAACTGGGTAAATGTGTGATTTTTAGGTATGCATGCCCGATTGTCTAAATGCTCATCATGAATGCATGTTGTCTATTTCTCCTGATGATCATTTTTATAGTTTTTTCATAATGTTAGGTTGATGATGTTCGTATGTTATGATGATTGATATGTTATATATATATATATATATATATATATATATATATATATATATATATATATATATATATATATATATATATTTCTAATCTGGAATGAGTTGTGCAAATGAGATAGCCTCCCCTGAACTTCACTAAGGTATGTTGGATTATGTTTATATTTGGTTTATCGAACATGACATGTTTGTATGAAGAAGAAGACCATATATGACAATCAAGCATCTATTATCGAGATGGAAGGTAATATTTGTGATCAAGGTGTTTCCATTTTGATTCATACTTGATCTAACTACAATTATATTTTTCTTGGCCTTATGGATAAGTGTTGCTTGAATAAAGAATTGCATGCAAAATATTGGTTGGTGTAGTAGGCTACAGGTAGCAAGAAAATAGCTCATCATTGGGTGAGATCTTGATAATTTGAGATGAATGGTATTTCTACTTCAGCACATCTAAATATGCTTCCTTTAGGTTCATACAATATGACTTTCGGAATGGATTGGTTTCACTTTCATATCACTAAAGTGGAATGCTATGAAAAGGCTATTGAGTTCTTGGATGATGAGCAAGAAAGAAGAATATTATAGGGTAATAAGAAGCATACATCAATTGGAATGGTTACAACTATTCAGGCAAAGAGAAGTAGCAGGAAAGGATGTGTATTGTTTGCAGTTCATATTTCTAGTGACAAAGGGAAATATGTTGAGGATATTGAAGTATTTAAGAGGTATCAAGTTTTGAAGATGTTTGAAGATGTATTTATGGTAGAAATTTCAGATTTACCACCTCATAGGGAAATATATTTTTCTATTGAGTTGATTTCGGTACCATCACTAGCATGAAAGGAAACTTATAGGATGAGCCCTTCAAAATTGATGGAGTTGAAATTGCAGTTTAAGGAAGTTCTTGATAAATGATACATTATGCCAAGCATGTCACCTTGGGGTGCAGCAGTGTTGTATGTGAAGAAGAAGTATGATAATCTTAGGTTGTGAATTGATTATAGGAAGTTTAAAAGGTGATGATCGAGAATAGGTACCCTTTTCCATGGATTGATGATTTGTTTTATCAGTTGAAGGGAGCAAAAATGTTTTTGAACCTTGATTTGTGATAAATATATCATTATTTATGCATCAAATAAGAGGAAATATACAAGACAATAGTCCATACCAAGTATGGTAATTATGAGTTCGTAGTGGTTCCTTTTTTTCTTACTAAAGCTCCAACTCCTTTCATGTGTTTGATGAATAGTTGGTGTGCTACAAGTCAAGGAAGTCGAATGATCTCAAGCAGAACTATGTGGCTCATGATCTTGAGTTAGCAACTATCATTCATGCCTTGAAGATGTGGAGCATTAGAGAAATTTTTAGTTCTAAAATGGGCCTCCTAAGAAAAATGTACAACAAAAATAAAATTTATAAGAAACAATAGGATTCAAGATGATGATGTCAACCATGGGGAATGATTCACCATTTTTGGGGTAAAAAATTAAAAATATTGAAAAATAATAAAATAATAAAACTATGTTTTCGACTTTTCTTCCTATGTTTTTACTCAATTTTAGAGTGGGAGTACTTGTTGGATGAAAAATTGAATTCCTGATCCAAGGAGTACCCATGTTTCATACTTTCGTTGGACCCTGCTATACGAAAAATGAGAAATAAATGAAAAAATGTGATTGCAATCACTTTTTTCAGGTATTTCTTATTTTACGTATAGAAGGGTCCATCAAAAGTATGCAACATGGGTACTCCTTGGATGAGGAATCAAATTATGCATCCAAGGAGTGTTACAATTCTAAATTTGAGTAAAACCATAGGGAGGTAAGTTTAAAATACAAGTTGAAAAAGTAGGTTTTTATTTTTTCCCTCTAAAATTTGATGATGTAATATAATCTTGTTTTATTATTACCATTATTATTTTATAATTTCCTTAGGAGGCCCATTTTGCACCTCAAAATTCCCCTAATTACATTATCTTCTTGGTAGAAGTTTCATTCTGATGAGTGGTCATTATGGATTGAGGTACTTGTTTGACTAAAATAATGTGAATGTAATGCGAGATATATGGTTGGATACCCTTAGTGAGTTTGACTTCGAGATCAGGCACATTAACGGAAATGAGAAAAGGGTTGCAAATGTAGCTGAATCACATTTCATCTGTGAGTTCTTATGGGAGAGACTTGCAGGAGTGGATCTTGAAGGCAATACAATAGGATGACATGTATCAATGGTTGAGACATAGGTTGCAGGGGCAGGGTGAAGGTGATAGGGATGAGTAGTATCACCTAACAAATAATGGCTTGGTTAAATTTAGGAACATGATTTATGTGGCAGATGAAAATGAGCTCAAGAATATTATATTGAGGGAGTTTCATGTCAAGCCATATTGAGGTCACCTGAGATATCAAAATACATTCACAATATTTAATAAGTTTTATCATTGGATGAAATTGATGAAATGGGTGGTTGAGTTTGTTGCGATATGTTTTGACTGTCAGTAAGTAAAATAAATGTGTAAGCATCCAGGTGGTCTATTGTAGTTGACTCTGATTCAAGAGTGGAAATGGGAGGTCATATCCATGGAAATTATTACAGGTCTGTTAAGGAGAGACAACATGATTCCATCATGGTTTTGGTTGACATATTAAGAAAGGTAACTCACTTCATTGTAGCCAAGTCTACGAATTTAGCTAAAGAGACAGCTCATATTTTCATTAGGGAGATAGTGAGATTGAATGATGTTCCCAAGAAGATTAATATATGAACAAATATTCCAATTTCACTTCGAGGTTTTGGAAGGGTTTTCTTTTAGTTTCATATACAACTTTGGCTTTCATAACATCTTATCATCCACAGACAGATGGATAGATAGAGAGGGTCAACATGATTCTTGAGGACATGTTGAGGATTTATGTCATGAATCAACAAAAAAATTTGGAGGAGTATATTCCACTAGAGAGGTTTCCATATAATAATGGGTATGAGGAATCATTGAAGATGAGTCTCTTTTATTTTATTCATGGGAGGAATTGTACTACTCATATCACCTGGAGTGATCCAGTGAACAAGGTGTTAAATCTACAAGATATGTTTGTAGGGATGGAACGAGAAATGCAGGTTATTAAGAGGAATTTGAAGGTAACACATGATAGGTAGAAGAGTTATGTATATCAATACAATGTATCTACTGAGTTTCAAGTTGGAGAGAATTTATATTTATGCATCAAGCCTAAGAGGAACTCCCAGAGGATTAGATCATGTGCAAAGTTGGAACCTCCATATTACGAACCTCTTGTTATCCTTGGGAGGATTGGACTAGTGGCCTATGTTAGCCCCCTATAAATTTTTGACAAGCAAACAGGGGGCTAAAATTTTTTTGAGCCTTCAAGGAATGCATTTCCTCTGAAAACACATCATCCTTGAAGCCTCCTGGTGCCTTTGTCTTTTGATAAAATCCCCTTTGCTGATTCCCATTGTAAACCCTCTCCGATTGCAAAACATTGTGCTCCAAAAGGCCTTCATTTTCCCCTTGTACCCTTGCAGAATTCTTCATTTCATCCCTTTTCCCCTTTTTCAAAGCCTCCTTTTCACCCCAAAAATCCCTCCCTTAGTTCTCCTGACTATCCCAAAATCCCCCTCTAAATCCCACATACCCCCCTGATGTGGTCGAAATTCCCCTTCTTTCCCCTATCGTTACCCTTTATTGGCCTTGAAATGCATTAAAATGGGCCAAATAACCATATTTTTCATGTCTACGGGTTTAAAACCTTTCGGCCAGTCCCCTTAACTTTCTCCACCATGTGACCCAGGCGCCGAAACCACGTGCTAGCCCAAAAAAGCGCTTAGCAGAAATATGTATCGCGCGCATTTTGAACCATCGATCTGCATAGATCAGACGGTCGTCGCATTCCCCATAGCGCTCATCACCCACCTCCTTTCACCACTCGATCACATCATCCACCGTTCATATACCCGCTGATCCGACGACCTAGAGTTTACCTGCCCAGTGGTCCCCACGCCAGCACGCCCATTTCAAAAACCGACTGGTTTCTATCGCACTGCCTTTTGAGGGCTGGCGGTATTTTTTATTTTGCAGTGATTCCACTCACCGCTTGAAGCGTGGCACCGGCACTGTTTGAAAACCGCCCCCCCATCGCATGTTATCGTTCGGCAGAAAACTCAGTGCGATATGCACGTGCACCGTCTAATCCAGAGTGGCCCATCCAACGGTGATCACTCCGCGCAGATGCACGGAAGTTAAACCAAGGAAACCATACCCCTGGCCCACCGTCCATCGCCCCCCGACACATTTTTAGCCGTTGATCTCCTCCCAAGATCGGACGGTCTAGATTCAATCGCCCTCCGCCGTGTCCCCAACCATCAATCTCCTCCTGAGATCGGACGGTCCAAATTTATTTGCACACCCGCCGTTGACCATCTCCCGCCACGTCACTCATTCCACACGTTTCATCGTATTTCTCACTCGTCCATGTATATATATGCGTTCAAGGTTAGATTTTAATGTTTTACGTTAAAATTTCATTCTCGCCACCTTCGACTCCATTTTTCCAACTTTCTCCGCAACCATTTTCCACTGTAAACCTGCATTTCTCCACCATTTTACCATTCTGCATGGCCAATCTCATTGTCCCCACTACATTCACCCTTCCCGTGTATGATTCCTTGACGAGTTTTCATGTTTTGTAGGGTTTCGGGCGGCAATAAACCACCATAATTCACAGTCCCTGTCACAGTGACAGAGAACACAGGAAATGACCATTTTCAGGAGCTGGAATTATGGGGAAAGGGCCTGGGAAGGAGCCATGACACGATGTTCATTCAAAGGACAGAGTAAAACTCTGTAAAAACCTCTCCGGTGCCATTAAAGCACAGATTTCGTAGTCAGAGGAAAACGTGGAAGAAGAAAAGAGTATCAGTGGGAAAAAAAAGTGTTTAGGGTCTGTCATTGTAGATATTGAGCCTTAATCTGATAATTTGAAGGAAAAGGTACCAGAATCAAAGACCCCGTGGATTGCTTAGACGGTCCAATGCACAGAAGACCATATTATTAGGGTTTGGACATTAACAAAACGTTCCTCCCGAGAAAGGACACAGTGCCCAGACTGTCTACATGCTATTTCGTGTTCTAGAGAAGATTTCCACCCTGACAGTAGTCCTACGCCATCAGAAGCATGTATTACACGGTATGGCAGACCTGAGTCATTGATTTCTTTTCGTTCAAAGTGTTGCAGCAAGTACACCAAAGACATACTTGGAGTAAATTGCAACCTGACGAAGACCACTCTTTCATCCAAAGAGTGCAGAAGTTCAATGCTTAGACATTTTAAAATAGAACGAGGCCTTGACCCTCTTGCTACTTCACAGTTTTAATGTTGCATTTAAGTTTACATCTACTCCTATTATTCTTTTCTCCTATAAGAATCCTAAAGAACATATTGTAAAGGGGGTTGTTCGGTTGTTGCCGTTGCTGTTAGAGGGATTCATTTTGACTGTTAGAACAGTATTGGGAGGGAATAGCAGAGTAGTTTGTAATGTAGTAGGCTGGGAGGAGAAATTTTGGACTGTAATCAACCATTGAGCTCAGTGTATGTGACTTGTTTTGCATCAATTAATCAAGAAAATTTCAGAAGATCCTGGTCTATTACTACGGGTGATGTTTTTATTATCGCATTGTTTATTAAATTTTTCATACTTTTCATTTCTTCTGGCTTGCATCAGAAATCTGGCATAGGATTTACCCTTGTTAGGTACCCTATGTCTCTCCTCTCCTTGCCTTCAATGTTTTCTTCTATATGTGTTATCTGAGGATTGATTTCAAACTAATTTAACCAATGTAGTAGTTCCATATGTTGCTAGCTGATGTATGAATTAATGAAATTTGTCTTTAGTTGTTCTTGATTGGGTTTAAGCTGGAAGATTTGGGATACTAGGGATTAGAGTTAGCCCTGTGCACTAGGATCCTTGTGCGACTAGCTGGCCTTTCTAAGATCTCTTGCTGGTGCTAAAGCATTGAAGGTTCAAAGTGCTTCTCTGATCTACAGACCCTCGCTCTGTTAAAATTATCTCTATTTTTCCCTGGAGCATGCTAAAGCATACATGGAGTTAAATGACTTCTAGTCTGATCTATAAGCTGCCCCTTTGTCCCTCCTTTGAAATTTTCCTTTGAGTATGTCTAAGCAGGTCTGGAGTTAAATGACCTCTGACCTGATCTATAGACAAAAATTGGGTGGTTTTCCTTCTTTCACTTTCAATCCTTAATGTTCAATTTCACCATCTATCTAAAAGACCCTTTAGTATAGATAACTTTCCCTCTGAAAGCCTTGGCTAGTGGTTTGCAAGTAATTCCCTTTCATGACTCCATAGCCCAATGGATGGCACTTTCTTGACCTATCCTCTTTACCGAAACATCTTGCTGCTCTTCTCCTTTCCTTCCATTACTTTCTCAGTTTATGATCTCATGACCCAACCCAGCAACCAACCAACCAAATCATTTTAAATCCCCTTTGTGCTTCATACCTAGCCTAACATTTCATTTGAGCTTCAATGATATATATCATTCTTTGCTTCATGGAGAGATCCCTCTCCAGGTCCAGGACGACTAGATCCTAGGGCCCCAAAGTGGTTATGATGTTGTATCATCTTTTGGTCTTGCCAATCTGGCCAAAACATGGGAACCCCAACATAATGGAGACTCCGCTGGGGAATTGAGTGCATTTCACCTTAAACATTGTTAGGCACTCAAAAGACCCAAGATCTCTGGTTATATTGGCATTCAATTACTGATGGTGGACAACATCCTACTTCAAAAATTCATATACATCCACTTGGTGACTCCACACTCCATAACTCTCAAAAACTTCACTGGAGGAAGAACCTGAAATATGGCCAGACCTCATAGAAGGATAGAACACATGGGTTGGATTTGGTTTAAAGAATTCATTATTTTTTTCTACCACTATGTTTTGTCCTACTTTAAGCCTAATCAAGTGTACAAAGATGAGACCCACAATGAGTATGGGAAAGATCTCAAGCCTCAATCTTCAGACCACAAGAAGATATGTACTCCTGTGAAAGAAATGGTGGGACAAGAGCCTCACGGTGTACCTCTCACCCTTAAAAAAACTTCAAGCAGTCATGAGCCTCTTGTTGCACTACCTACACCTGCAAAGGTCATAGAAAGATATAAGCCTCTGGTTTTACCTCTTATCCTCCAACCCCTTCCTGCAGAACTTATAAACCAGTTGCGTCTTTTTGATGGAGAAAATAAAAGGGCCACTGTTGAAGAACATGTTCAAAACCTTGAGGATTTACTTGAATTGTATGAAATAGAAGAAGATGATGTGCACGTTAGAATGTTTTCCTTGTCATTACAAGGAAATGTTAAGAACTGGTTCAAAAGCCTTCCAGTAGCAAGCATTTTCATCTTTCATCAATTTTCTCAAGTTTTCCTTGATAAATGGGCAGTCCCAAGAAATGTTCTCCTCATCTTAGAGGAGTATCAAAATTTGAAAAGGCAGCCGGAGGAGACAGTACAAGAATTTTCAGCCAGGTTCAACAAGGTATATCACGCGATACCTACTAGCATAGAACCACCTTTGGGATGGGCTCTAATGCACTATCCTAGTTCTTTTGACCCCGAGGTGGAATTCCATATAAGAGAAAGAGAGCCTTCGAGCCTAGAAGAAATGCAAAACATAGAAATCACTGTAGAATACAACATAAAGTGCAGAGAGGAAAGATTTAAAGAAGAAAAGAAAGACCAAGCAGAGCACACAGCGCAGATCTATTTATAGAACAAGCTGGAAGGATTGATAGAGACTGCCAATATCTTGCTGAACATAGAAGAGGAAGAATATGAGGTTGAAACGAGAAATAATGTTTGGGGGAGACCTACACCTTGTCCTCAGGAAAAACAAACCAGACCACTACAAGACATGAGTTACATGCAAAGCATGTATGATGAACAAGAACTTGAATCAAAAGATGACCTTCTAGACTATTTTGAAGAAAGGCTTGCTGAAGATCCGATGGATTCGACTGGTGAAATTGCTTATAAATATGATTCCTCTAACATTGATCTGTCTGATGATAATTTTTTCCAAAGGGAAATTGAGCTTACGGGGCCATCATCAGTGGATTGAGGGGAGGAATATTGTGACCATTTACTTCAAGAAAATGATGAGCCAATGCAGGCCATCTATGATATTGATGAAGAAAGCATTGAAAGCATGATAGCAGATGAAGATTCATTGAATCTTCACTCTGTTATATATCAGATCATCAGTAATAATTTCAAAGAAGATGGAAGCCAACATCTCTTCAACGTAGAGGACAAGGAAAAATGACATGAAGAAAATCTTGAGCAAGATGAATATCTAGAGCCTTTGCCTGAAAAGGTCAAGTAAATCAAAGCAACCCCTGCTCAAGAATATGTTAATTTTTTCATAGAGTTCAGTTCACTCCAGCCGAACCGGCCAGGGGCAGAAGAGGATAGCCCTGCCATATATGATGAGCCCTCCAGTTCAGCTGCAATGAAGATGAGGGAGATCTTATTTCCCACAGACATATTTGTCTTGATCTAGTGGAAGAAGAAGTATTCCTGGTTGATACTTACCTACCAAATACTCCTAACCAGGAAAAAGAAGAGTGTGATTACAGAGGCCACACTGTAAATGTAGTGGTTGAAACTGTCTGGGATACAGACAGCCTACCAGTCATGGAAGGCCTTAAAGAAGAAATTTTACATCATGATTTTGTTGATCCTGTGGCAGAATATATGGAGGCCCTTATTGGCTCAGTTCCTCAAGCATTGATCTTCTACAAGAGCCATGCACATCAGGAGTGGTCGCTGCTAGTGGTGGCCTGCGTTTTGAAGATCCACATGCAGATCACCTTACAGTTGCCTCTGATAAGCAGTAATTTATTCTGCCCCTTTTTGTTGTTGCTTGACTGGATGCACTGGCAATATGATATCACCTAGGGCATCAGTGATGTCTAGTAGAGTAGATTAGGTAGGAAATTTCAATAAAGCTCAGTCTGTGAGCATGTAGTCAGTTGTTTTTAATTTCTGCAAAGTCCAGCAAGCCAGATAGTCTAATCCTGGCTTGGCTGTTTTCAATTTCTGTCTTAGAATGTAGAGAAGAAATCTGCTAGACAGTGTAATCCTAACAGATGTAGTTTAGGTAGAGAAACATATGAGACCAACAGTTTAATCTAGTCTCATGGATTAATAAGGGTAGAAATAGAATAGGTTTATTTTCTATTTATAAACATAAATGATGTAAAGGGTCTGCTGGTCCAAATGCACCCTGGAAGAAAAATGCTAGGATTGTAGGATGGGTAGGTAGATTGTCTGAGAATTTTTCTGTTGATTTGATGTCTGCATGGTTTGTGGCAGCTGATCTGAGAAATAAAGGAATGATTCAAGTACCAGGCATCTGGCCTACACCAAATATCATTTCTGAATTCTTGACTCCTTCGAGAAGAAGCCATCCCCATGTGGAGCCAATGTTAGCCCCCTATAAATTTTTGACAAGCAAACAGGGGGCTAAAATGTTTTTGAGCCTTCAAGGAATGCATTTCCTCTAAAAAAACATCATCCTTGAAGCCTCCTGGTGCCTTTGTCTTTTGATAAAATCCCCTCTGCTGATTCCCATTGTAAAGCCTCTCTGATTGCAAAAAATTGTGCTCCAAAAGGCCTTCATTTTCCCCTTGTACCCCTACAGAAGTCTTCATTTCATCCCTTTTTCCCTTTTCCAAAGCCTCCTTTTCACCCCAAAAACCCCTCCCTTAGTCCTCCTGACTATCCCAAAATCCCTCTCTAAATCCCACATACATCCCTGATCTGGTCGAAATTTCCCTTATTTCCCCTATCGTTACCCTTTATTGGCCTTTAAATGCACTAAAATGGGCCAAATAACCATATTTTTCATGCCTATGGGTTTAGCACCTTTCGGACAGCCCCCTTAACCTTCTCCACTATGTGACCCGAGTGCCGAAACCACGCGCTAGCTCGAAAAAGCGCTTAGCGTAAATATGTATCGGGCGCATTTTGAACCGTCGATCTGTATAGATCGGACGGTCGTCACATTCCCCATAGTGCTCATCACCCACCTCCTTTCATCGCCCGATCACATCATCCACCGTTCATCTACCCGCTGATCCGACGGCAAGGAGTTTACCCGCCCGGTGGTCCCCATGCCAGCACGCCCTGTTCAAAAACCGGCTGGTTTCTATTGCATCGCCTTCTGAGGGCTGGCGGTATTTTTTATTTCGTGGCGATTCCACTCACCGCTTGACGCATAGCACCGACACTGTTTGAAAACCACTCCCCCATCGTGCGTTATCGTTCAGCAGAAAACTCAGCGCGATATGCATGTGCACCATCTGATCCAAAGCTGCCCATCCAATGGTGATCGCTCCGCGCAGATGCACGGGAGTTAAACCAAGGCAACTATACCCCTGGCCCACCATCCATCGCCCCCTGACGCATTTTTAGCCGTCGATCTCCTCCCGAGATTTGATGGTCCAGATTCAATCTCCCTCCGCCGTGTCCCCAACCATCAATCTCCTCCTAAGATCGGACGGTCCATATTTATTCGCATGCTCGCTGTTGATTGTCTCTCGCCACGTCACCGATTCCACACGTTTCATCATATTTCTCGCCCGTCCATGTATATATATGCATTCAAGGTTATATTTTAATGTTTTACGTTAAAATTTCATTCTCGCCACCTTCGATTGCATTCTACCAACTTTCTCCGCGACCATTTTCCACTGTAAATCTGCACTTCTCCACCATTTTACTCATCTGCACGGCCATTCTCATTGTCCCCACTACATTTACCCTTCCCGTGCATGATTCCTTGAAGATTTTTCGTGTTTTGTAGGGTTTCAGGCAGCAATAAACCACCATAATTCATAGTCCCTGTCAGAGTGATAGAGAACACAGGAAAGGACCATTTTCAGGAGCTGGAATTATGGGGAAAGGGCCTGGGAAGGAGCCATGACAAGATGTGCATTCAAAGGACAGAGTCAAACTCTGTAAAAACCTCTCCGGTGCCATTAAAGCACCGATTTCGCAGTCAGAGGCAAACATGGAAGCGGCAAAGAGTATCAATGGGAAAACAAAGTGCTTAGGGTTTTCCATTGCAGATCTTGAGCCTTAATCCGATAATTTGAAGGAAAAGGTACCAGAATCAAAGACCCCGTGGACCACTCAGATGGTCCAATGCACAGAAGACCATATTAGCAGGGTTTGGACATCAGCAGAACATTCCTCCCGAGAAAGCATGCAGTGCCCAGACTGTCTACATGCTATTTCATTTTCCGGAGAAGATTTCCACCCTGACAATAGTCCTAAGCCATCAGAAGCATGTGTTACACGGTATGGCAGACCTAAGTCATTGATTTGTTTTCATTCAGAATGTTGCAGCAATTACACCAAAGACATACCTGGAGTAAATTGCAGGCTGACGAAGACCACTCTTTCATCCAAAGAGTGCAGAAGTTCAATTCTTAGACATTTTAAAATAGAACGAGGCCTTGGCCCTCCTGCTGCTTCACAGTTTTAATGCTGCACTTAAGTTTACATCTACTCCTGTTATTCTTTTCTCTTATAAGAATCATGAAGAACATATTGTAAAGGGGGTTGTTCGGTTGTTGTCGTTGCTATTAGAGGGATTCATTTTGACTGTTAGAATAGTCTTGGGAGGGAATAACATAGTAGTTTGTAATGTAGTAGGCTGGGAGGAGAAATTTTGGACTATAATCAGCCATTGAGCTCAGTGTATGTGAATTTTTTTGCATCAATTAATCAAGAAAATTTCACAAGATCCTGGTCTATTACTACGGGTGATGTTTTTCTTATCGCATTGTTTATTACATTTTTCATACTGTTCATTTCTTCTGGCTTGCATCAGAAATATGGCATAGGATTTAACCTTGTTAGGTACCCTATGTCTCTGCTCTCCTTGCCTTCAATGTTTTCTATTGTATGTGTTATCTGAGGATTGATTTCAAACTAATTTAACCACTATAGTAGTTCCATATGCTGCTAGATGATGTATGAATTAATGAAATCTGTCTTTAGTTGTTCTTGATTGGGTTTAAGCTGGAAGATTTGGGATACTGGGGATTATAGTTAGCCCTATCAACTAGGATCCTTGTGCGATCAGCTGGCCTTTCTAAGATCTCTTTCTGGTGTCAAAGCATTGAAGGTTCAAAGTGCTTCTCTGATCTACAGACCCTGGCTTTGTTAAAATTATCTCTATTTTTCCCTGGAGCATGCTAAAGTAGACCTGGAGTTAAATGACCTCTAGTCATATCTAAAAGCTGCCTCTTTGTCCCTCCTTTGAAAGTTGCCTTTGAGTATGTCCAAGTAGGTCTGGTGTTAAATGACCTCTGACCTAATCTATAGAGAGAAATTGGGTGGTTTTCCTTCTTTCACTTTCAATCCTTAACGTTCAATTTCACCATCTATCTAAAAGATCCTTTAGTATAGATGACTTTCCCTCTGAAAACCTTGGCTAGTGGTTTGCAAGTAATTCCCTTTCATGACTCCATAGCCCAATGGATGGAAATTTCTTGATCTATCCTCTTTACCGAAACATCCTGCTGCTCTGATCCTTTCCTTCCATTACTTTCTCATTTTATGATCTCATGACCCAACCCAGCAACCAACCAACCAAATCATTTTAAACCCCCTTTGTGATTCATACCTAGCCTAACATCTCATTTGAGCTTCAAAGATATATATCATTATTTGCTTCATGGAGAGATCCCTCTCTAGGTCCAGGAGGGCTAGATCCTAGGGCCCCAAAGTGGTTATGATGTTGTCTCATCTTTTGGTGTTGCCAATCTTGCCAAAACATGGGAACCCCAAGAGCCTATAAACTGGAACTTCCACCAAGAGTGAAAGTTTGTGATGTTTTCCATGTTTCATTAGTTAATGCATATGTGCAGGATGTTGATAATGTAATTTATTTGTCAGTATTCCAAGTCAAACTAGAGGGAGAATTACAGCCAGAACCTGAATGCCTATTTCATTGGAAACAACTTATGCTCAAGAATAGAGCAATCGAGCAGGCTTAATTGCAGCAAAAGCATTTTCGGATCGATGACACTACATGGGAGATGGATGATAAGATGTAGGTTTTATATCCTTCATTATTTTTTGGTTCAAGCAAATGAGTTTTTGGTATATTTATATGTATATGCATATATGGATTTTGAAGTAGATTCCACAATGAGCTATGTTATAAAGCTCCTATTCTCATCGAGAAGGAGACAAAGAAATAAGCAGGAGAAATACTCCATCTTTTGGAGAAGAAAAAGGGGATAATATTACCAAGCTTCTTCCTAAATCTGTACATATGATTCATGAAAAGTTCGAGGAGATTTGGAGGAAGATGCATGGAGAATCTCCTAGAGGGTTTAATTCTAAAGCAAACTCTAGATTTGAGGAATGTGAGAATGCAGCTACACATCCTGATACTCAGCGTAGTCACATGCCTAGGATTTCCAGAAGAGAGATGGAAAGAGAAGAAGAGGTTTTTGGAGGGAAATCCTTAGTGATTTCTTGAAGGAGTATGAGTTTCAAACTCAGAAATTTCGAGATCATCTCAGTTTTTCAGAGTTTTGCAAGATGAAGGTGAAAGGAAGAGAGCAGCAGGATATATTTCATCTATCTACCTTTGAGGGTTCACCTGTATGTTTAGCCAAAGCTTGGGTGGAGGAGTTAGATACCTTCTTGTAGTACCACCAAATGCCGGAGGATGAAGCCATCAAAGTTGCAGCGCTGCATTTGAGACGTAAGGCTTTTGCCTGGTGGATTTTTCAATCGTTTTCTTTGAGAAATGTAAACATTGCATCCTATGCTAGTTTCACTAAGGCATTAGTGAAAATATTTGATGTGAGGATTCATGAGACACAAATGGTGGAGGTAAACAAGAAAACTCAAGAAAAACCCTTGCATGAAAACTTGCACCATACTTTGCCGGAGGAGAAACCTTTTTCTCACACTATTGAGCAAGAGAGCATGGAGATCTCTTTTTCAAAAAGGGATCCAATCATTGGAGAGTTTCCCATTAATTTTGCAGAGATTGAGGGCAACAACGGTATTAGATCTAGAGTTGATCTAGCACCTCATGAAGGGGAAGGAGGAGCTCTTGCTCGAAAAATAGGGATTCTTGCATCTTCGCAAGGAAGTCCCCAGGATCTCATGTGTGGAGATCAAGGCACAAATCATGTTTTACATGTGCCATTGTTGAGGAGGTGTAGAACCATGGAGACACAAGGAGAAGGTAGGGAGAAGACCCAACATCATGATATTAGGAGTAAACATCCCTATTCATCTATGGGGGTTGATGCACCTAAGAAGGTGATTGTATTGTGCAGTGGAAGCATGGAAATATTTGTTCATTCATCTATTCATTCATCTCTTGATGATGATGTCTCACTGCATGGAGACATTTTGTCGGGGAGACCACTGGATCAGCAGAGGAGGATGGAGGCTTCACATGTTGGGGAACCACTCATGGATTTTAGGAGGGTGGAGACCTTGGTAGCGCTTGATACAACGCTGGGAGTCTAGGGAAAATTCAAGGAGAGAGGGAGAATTCCCTCAACATCATTTTTACCCATTCCCACTTCAGATTCTGCGCTGTGGCAAAAGAAGCAAAGGAAGGATAGCAGCCTTCCAACTTGCATGTTTGACATGGGAGATGTCAAAGGAGAGGGAAGCCATATGAAGATGTTCTTCATGAGAGATCATCAACACTGTCACTATAGAGGTTAGATTCATATTGGAGCTCCCAGCTGTTGGTGGAGTGTTCCAAGGATCTTTTCACTTGCATGATCCTGGATGAATAGCAGCATGAGGAGGGATATTCAATCAGAGATGGGGTCATATTTTATCATGGTAGGATCTTCTTTCCTGGAGCTTCAAAGTTGAAGGAGAAGTTGCTACAAGCAGCTTATGAGGATTTCCTTTTTAGCCCCACTTGTTCTATGAGAGCATACCACGCCATCATGGAGGGGTATTTTTGGATGGGCTTTGAGGAGGAGATATATTAACATATGAGTATATGCATGGAACAAATGGTGCTAAGGGAGAGACACAAATCTTTGTCGGAGTTAGCACAACCACCTCTTTTCTCTTTGAGGATGAGAGGAGACTCACTTATGAGCCACTCCATTGGTATGATCAGAAAATATGGTAAGGGTATTCATTGTTGTTCACATGATTATTTGTATGATGTGTATGTGCATCCCTTAACCATACATGTGCAGGATGATGGTCTAAGGAGGAGCATTATTTTTTCTAGACCACATGGTTTAGATGAGGACATAAGCTCTATTGATGGCCATTCCCTAGGAGGACTTAGGGAAGAGATACACTATGGAGGACATGTTCATTGTACACCTCACATCATTCACTTCCTCCATACTTATGAGGAGATTGGAGCAGTAGGAAAGTGGTTGAGAAGCCACTTATTTTATCAGTCTCGATGGCAGTTGAGGGTCAAGCTATGTTGGTTTCACTTGAGGGACCATTTTCCTTCTCATTTGTTGCATATGGAAGCAAGTATGATTCTCATTTTTGCTCCCTATGGTTCTATTGTTGTTGTATTTATGAGGAGCATGCTTGGAAGGAAGACACATTGGGTGAATGTGTCATTTGAGGGAGAAATTCCTCACACTTTTTGCACTACATGTTCTAAGGGGAACATGAGATATGATATGGTTACTTAACAGCACATTTGTCACTTTATGAGATGAGCCATATGATGGAGATGATTCCATATGATGATGACTTCCAACTCATCATGTATGGAGATACTTGGGCTAGCATGATTTGTAGCTGTTATCACCAAAACAGGACCTGATAGGCTGCTGGTCAGGCTACTCTGAGTAACCATTTCTACCAAACTTTTAGTTGAGGCTTAGCCTCCCCAACTTAAGAGGGCTCTCTCAATAGGTTTAAGATTTTGAATTAAGGATTAGATGGCTAACTCTATGAATAAATTTGATATAAAGTGTATAATTGGTTGAATTACTAATCAAAAAACATCTATTGGGCTATGGAGTCAAGTTATGTTTCAACAAAACATCAAAATTGGCTTAACATGGAAGTCAGGGCATTTCAGAGTTTTAGATGTATCAACAAAATAGTAAAATAGTGAATAAAACACAATTTAGAAACATATGAAGAAATTTAGAGCATTTTCTAATGAATTCTAAGTAACATATGTGCATACCACAGTCTGCAAGTAGGTAGATGAGGAAGGACATAGGAAAATTAAACACCAAAAAATCTTTCTGAATCATGAGTAGTAAGCCAATTTATGTATTAAGATAAAAACACACAGTCTGCTATAGTGACATAGTTTGCTTGTCAATGAAAATTTCCAACCTTGAGGAATTCAACCTCATGTCTCTTATATAGTCATTAAAACCTTGGATTATATGATCCATATTTAGAGGAATTCGAATTCTATCTTAAATTGACACCTATTTTCTCTAAAATTGACTATTAATTACATCTGACAGTTAACTATCTCTTCTAGAAGTCCTAATACAAATAGGGGTAAGAATCCTTATTATATCTAAACAAACTTATCTAGAACTTAACTTATATCTTTGACAGTTTTTCCTCCATGTCTTTGACCTTGATGATGCCTACAATCTTGTTATGTTATCATATTGGTTCATGTCCTACTTGCCCTACAAAACAGGAGACATGTTTCCTATAATTTAGCCTTTTCCTTATTAATGATCTTCGAACCATTTTTACTGGAAATATGGACCTTTTAAGATAAGTGACATGTATTATCACTTACATGGAACCATGCTTTTTCACCTGTACAGAAACTGAGCCTTTTGAAAAAGTAAAAGGAGAAATTATATGACTAGCTACGAAATGAGTAGTTGTTTTCGTAGTGCAGAATTTGTATCTTGGCAAACATCTCTCAACCATCCACTTTATTTTTCCTTGAGACTTGGTCTTTCATTTCTGAACCCTTACTAACCACCAGAAGCAATAGAATTCATAACCCAAGCTATTTACCTCTCAAAAATTTTACATAAATTTTCAAAAATGCACCTACAGCAGTTTTGTAGCATGCTACAAAACTACTCTGTAACTCCTTTTTACACAGTATTTTCAAAATCTTCAGATATTAAGAGTATTTATAGCCCTTTAATGACTTTCTTGATGCTAATAGACCCTAACAATCAACATAAGTCAACTTTTCAATGTTTTGAAAAAGTGGTGTTCTTCCCAAAACAAAACTATATTAGGGATTTGTCAGTTACTGCCTTACCTCTGCTGTAGCTAACCTTCAGAGTTTGTTAATTTAATTTAAAAATCTTCAATTTAATTGATGCTAATAGACATTAACAAAAGTTTTCAAAAATGCACCTACAGCAGTTTCGTAGCGCGCTACGAAACATATGTGCACCTACCTTTGCCGGTTGATTGTTCCTGTATTGTTTCCTTACCTTTGGTTGTCCTCTTTTGTGCAGGTTGAGGGGTTTCTTGAATAATCAATGGTGTTTTAATCTCTGTCTCTTTTACTTGTTTTCTAGGCTTTAACTTGACAAATCCTTTTGATCTTGTCTCTATAGGTTCAATGGTTTCTGATGATGATTTTTATTTGGCCCTAGGGTTAACACCTGCTCCTTGTGTTTCCACCCCAAATCCACACAAAAACAAAAATGTAGACCATTCTCTATTTATTCTCTAAAGTTCATGTAAAATAATCGATTTAACTAGACCAAGATGGAAAAGTCAAGTTTCACAGTATTGAGCTTTCATCTGCACTTTATCTTCCATATTAGCTAAACTTCAAAACAAGAAGAAAGGCAAATCCAAAGAAATCATTCCAGTAAAATGCAACAGGAGCTTGAAATGATAAGATTACACCTTATGGTATCTTCCCTTACAGGTGAAGTACCTTTGAATGTTGTATAGTAGATTGGCATATGTGTTTTTGGTGTCCTCCCCAAAACAAAACTGTATTAGGGATTTGTCATTTACTGCCTTAACTTTGCTATAGCTAACCTTCAGATTTTGTCAATTGAATTTCAAGATCTTGAATCTAACTCTTCAACCTTCTATTAGTAGCCCTTAAATTAACATTTATCCTTCTCACAAATTTAGCCTCTTCGATTGCAGGAAGAGTCCAGGTAAAATAATGAGCTTCACTGCTGACTGTTTCAGGTTTTGAGACTCTTCCAAGCTCCCACAGAGCCTTAATTCTGTCGAAGTTTATCTTCTCAACAACATTTTTTCTCGCTTTCTTCTTAAGCTTAGCAATTTCAAGATTAGCTAGTCTCAACGTTTTTTTAATTCCTTCATAATTGCTCTTTTCTCTTTGAGTATTGAAAACTTTGTTTCTGTCATCTTCAGGGAAAGCTCATGAAAGGTCTATGGGTTCCTCATAAAAATTTTAAACTTCTCCACCTTTATCTAACTCCAAATCCAGCCCTTGCAACTTTTTTGAATTCCTAGTCAGAGGCCTTCTGGGCTTGAACACAAACTCTTAAAATTTCATCGTTAAAATCCAGATTTTTGGAAGAATTGATCTTCTTAGATTCCCCTTCATCCAAACTTATAAAATATTCCTGAACTAAAGGAGATTCCTCAATATCAATAGCTTGTAAAATATTATTCAAACTACCCTTTAAACCTAGATATTCTTCTAAAACCAGTGTTTTTCCTTTTTCCCTTGCTATTTTACTTCTAGTTAATCTTTTCTGGGCTGATTTGCTGGTTGACTATTCCTGTATTGTTTCCTTACCTTTGGATGTCCTCCTTTGCGCAGGTTGAGGGGTTTCTTGAATAATCACAGTTGTTTTAATCTCTAGATCTTTCACTTGTTTTCTTGTGTGCTTTTGAAAACCTGTAACCAACAGCCTCACTTGATTTCAGAGTAAACTACCTCACTTGATAAACTGCCTCACTTGATTAGAGACACTTCCTCACTTGATGAATGAAAAAGAAGCTTTGGTTTCTTCTTACCATGAGCTTACCATTCAGAATAGGGTATGCATCATGTGTTTCTTGCATGAGACAATAAAACCAAAACTAGCCCCTTTCAAATTTGAAAATTACATAAGACAAATGAGCTTAAATGAATGTTATGATGTCTATGAATGGTTGCATGTGTGAGAAAATACTCGTGGCTAACACCTAATCATGAATGATTAACAAAATTCTGGTGGATTTGATAACTTACAAGACATGCTACAAATCCCCAATTTTGTAGCACGCTCAATGCAAATTTAGGATTTTATGCTACGAAATGACCAGCGTTTTCGTAGCGCAAAAGCAGTTTTTTACACTGTCTATGCTACAAAAACGTGGTTTCGTGGCTTAATCATAATTTTTTCAAAATGGTTTAAAATTTGACTTTCCAAACATGGTATAAGACTGTCAATGTATGAAATAAGGTTGCTATACTTTATTTTGTGAATGGAAATGAGACTCTAACCATATCACTTAACCCCTAGAAACTTAACGTGACTTCCCACCTATCTAAAAACCATGACTAGGAACCAATCAATCTATCCAAATTTGGAAAAACATTTATAGTGATAATAGCAGTGTTGGGGAAGAGATATTTGGAGGTCTACTGCTCATCTTGCCACTTGAGGAAATCTTATTACAGCCCAGGATCAACACATTCTCTACACTTATCATAAGTGGAGAGATGGACAGCGTGGCGTAGGCTACATTTTCTACCATGTGCAGAATTTCATCCCACCTACTTTGCCGGAGCCAAAGGTGGAGAAAAGTTTTCAGGAATTCCCTAGTTGGAATGTGGCTCATTTTGCATGGCTCATAGCTTGGGAATGGAGGATCCATATGGGAGAGTTAATTCCCATAATATTTTAGATCCTATTCCTTAAGGGGACCTCTAGACATCACTTTGCTATCCTCTTGAGTATTTCACCTTTACATGATGATGGCTTGATAGCTAACTTGCATGCTGAGGAGGAGCAATGTGGAGGCTTGATTGATGAGATAGCATCACTTTCCTTGGAGGAGATCATCATACATGGATGCTACAGGGAGGAGGAGGAAATAACTCAGTCTATCCTTGCACTTGCTTGAGCACAAGAAATCTTTGAGAGGGGAGGACTGTAATATTCCAAATTTGCATGCAGCAAATTGGAATATTAATTTTTGCTAATTTCAATTACGAGGTGAATAAAATTGGGCAAAAGGCCCATGAGTAGGAATAAAATCCCTCATAGTGTGAAATGGATTATTGGAGCAACTTATTTTTCACCTTCGAGTGTGAAAAGGGGCAATTTGCATGAGGACAAGGTCAATTTTGACCAAGTCAACAGCGCTGCATAAGAGGTGTAGCTTGCTTGGGAAGACAATGTAGTTTTGGAGGGAGAAAGATTATTTGTGGAAGAAACCCTAATGTGTGGGGTCTAGGGCAAAGTGGCATTCACTTGCATAAAAGGAGGAAGAGGCAGCCATAGTGAGATATCTTTGAGCATATGATTTTAGTTTGAAGACTAATTTGCATACTCTGGATGTTCAGGTGAGTTGCAGTGCTGCTTAGCACGAGGGATTCCTGTTTAGGATTTCCTCTCCTTATTGAGAGGCCTCTTGAAGGATTTCACTTCATTTTCTCCACATCTTGGCTCAAGGCCAAAGCCATTATTCAGTCACTGCGTTATTTCTGCTAAAGTATAAAGTAGTGTTGATGGGTGCTGCAGCGGAGGGGTTCCACAACACCATTCCTTGTCTCATCTTTCAGAGGAGGGATTTTCTATTCCTCAGGAAGATTAGTAATGAAGGTCTCCAAGGAATATTTTAATATTTTGGCATCAAGGCCAACATCTCCTATCTCTTACAGCGCATTCCAGTGCCTTGACTCTGTTATTCTAGAGTGCATCTGCAGTGAGAGGTTGCACCGGCATTTTGGAGGGAAAGATTTCCAATATTAGGATTAGCCTTTTACTTAGGGAATCCATTGCAGGAGGTTTGCTACATATTGGAGATCTTATTCAGCCATCTACATATTTTACCTGTTTTTAGTTGCAGCTGCTACCCAACAACTCTGACATTTCTGCAGATTTTCCATTTTGATTTATATTGTAGCCAATCCTTCCATGGATTGTGTATCATTGTTGTATTATTGTTTTCAGGGGTTGAGATCTTGCTCCCCATCATTTATTTGAGCTATCATTGTCATATCATGTATTTTTTTGCAGTGTCTCATATGAACTGCGTTATTTTAGCCAGGGCTTTCCATATGTAGTAGTGCTCTTGAATTTTCTTGTATATGCTCTGTTGAGGCTTCCATTGCCTAGCTGTAGTGATTGATTCCTCCACACATTGTATACATTTCTACTATATCATTTATTTATTGGCTACATATATCATTCATGTGTTCACAACTATAGAATAATGCTGTCTTTCAATTTCTTTCTCAAGAATTTTTGCAGTTTGTCATCGGGCACTTCCTAAGGACATCTAGTAGTGGGAGATCTGTTTAACCACTCTAGAAGGATTTATTTGGAGCCTCCTCTTGTATTTAGCACTTAGACAAATTTTTATAAGAGATACAGGTATTGGTTTCGATTCCTCTAGTAGCCATTATTGGAAAATGCATTTTCCAGTCATGCCTTGCTAGCTGTTCCAGATTTGGAATATTATAGATTGGCATTTTCTTCTTCGCCAGGTGAGTTTTCTAGGTTGCTTTCTTCTTCATTGTCCAGTTCATCATATTCATTTCTTGGCTCATGATCTTCATTTTTTTTCTCATTGAAATCACACTCAAAATCTGATTCTAAGCTACCTTTTACATCTTCATTACTATCTTCTTTGTCCTCTTTGCTGCTTTCATATGCCTCCTCTCCACTGTCCTTTGTATTTTCAGTGTCACTCTCTTCATTGTCTACTTCTTTTCATTGACTATCATTTGCTTGTTCACTGTCACTAGGCTCACTGTTTTGGTCTTTTTGTAGCTCACTGTTTTCCTCTTGATAAGCTGCCTCTGACCCAGTGTCCTTGGAGTCATCCTCTTCACCTTTAGACCCACTGTTTTGTTATTTTTTCTCATCAACTGGCTGACTTCTTTCTTCATTTTCATGATCCTCTCCCTCACTACTTTCTTCATTTGCATCACTTCTTTTATCACTTTCTTTTGCATTACTGATTTCTTCCTGGCCATCTCTGTTTTCTTGTTGGCCATCTTTCTCTCCTTGACTGCTTTCTTCATTTTGATCATCCTCTTCCTCACTGCTTTCTTCATTTGCATCATCCTCTCCCTCACTACTTTCTTCTTGGCCATCACATCTTTCTTCTTGGCCATCTTCCTCTCCTTGACTGCTTTCTTCATTTTGATCATTCTCTTCCTCACTGCTTTCTTCATTTACATCATCCTCTCCCTCACTACCTTCTTCTTGGCTATCACTACTTTCTTCTTGGCCACATTCCTCTCCTTCACTGCTTTCTTCATTTTTATCATCCGCTGCCTCACTACTTTCTTCGTTTTCTGATTTCTTAGGGGAAGGTGAATGAGGAAGGTATATTTGAGGAAATGATTCATGTGAAGAAGATGAGCCAAGGTGAGTGGAGGGCGATGGAGGTGTGTGAGGAGGATTTTGAGATGATGATGGCAGGCATTGTAGAGGGATGGGCTGTGGAGCTATGAAATCATCATGGGCGATGAAGACCTCCCAGGGGATGCCTTGTTGTTCTAGTTGGTGTGAGACAATCACTTTGATGAGGGAATGATGAAAAAGGCTTGAAATTTTTTGGGATGGAGTCCTCTTTTGCATGACGGAACACATTTTCTCAATACTTTTGCAAAGGTAGTAGGGCATATGTAGCAGCTTGGTTTTGATGAAGTGCATGAGGAGTCTTATGTGGTAGGAATGGACTCTAGAGAACCTATCCTCGTAGGTTAAGTATTTCATAATTATCTTCATTAGGAGAACACATCTTTCTAATAGATGAGAGAAGGGGAACATGGTTTTGCAATCATCTTGAAAACTTGGTTTCAAGAATGGGAAATACTGGATTAGGTCTAGATGCATTTTTTTGAACCACCTTTCTCCTATGCAAGGTATTCCAGTGGCCCTAGAGATGGCATTGGTGGTCAACTCAAATTTCACCCCGGCTAAGTGTACTTGATGATTATGAAGGTTTAGGGAAAAGAGCTTGGTCAACTAAGGATGACTCTGGATCTTTTGTACTGTTTTACAGAATTCATAGCACTTGAATTCTTGAAAACATGATAAAATAGTAGGGGAGGTTATTAGCTCTTTAGTGCTTATAGGTTCAAACCTATTTGGCATCCCTCCCTTCCTTTGCTACTTTTTATGCCTTTGACTTGCCTTATCAATGTCAACATTATCTTCTTCATAAATTTTGTTTTTTTTACCCTTGCCACAAAATCCTTAAATAGAATTGGCACTGCTTGTAGAATAATGTGAAAATGGTGAATGAGATGGTGAGGTTTCTAATTAGGTCAAGGCCCAACAGTGTGTAGCCAAAGTGTTTTCTTAGGATTTCACTGCCTTCTCTAAACCATATTTCAATTTTATTTGTGATCTTATCTTTTTGAAAAGCATGACCATGAATGAAAAGTTCAAAATACATCTCTAAATGCCTCCATAGCAGAAAAATCAGCTCAGAAAACCTTGTCGGGTAGCTCGGGTCACCTTCTGAACGTGAAATCGGGCAGAGGCTGCATGCTGTGGCAACAGCAAAGCACAACTTCTGTCATGCGGCTCGAGTCACCTCCTGAATGCATTTTCATGTAGAGGCTACACGTTGTGGTAGGAGCACAGCACAACTTTTGTTGGGTGGCTCAAGTCACCTTCTGAACATGAAATCGGGCAAAGGTTGCACGCTGTGGTAGGAGCGCAGCACAGCTTCAATCGGGCTGCTCGAGTTAACTCTTGAATGCATTTTCGTGCAGAGGTTACATGCTATGGTAGGAGCACAGCACGATACCCGGTGGCCATGAACGAGTTTTCGTGCAGAGGCTGCACGCATTGTTTTCTACAGGTGTGCAGTGCTTCCAAATAGGTACGCAGTGCCGAATGGAAAATAGCATAGGAAGACACTACAGGAGTGCAGCGCTTGGAAAAATTTTCTCGAGGACTCTATCGAAAAATTTGAAAAAACCCTCACTCCTAAAAAATTCCAAATGGTGAATGTGAGATGCTTTTCTGGAGCTGTTTTATATCCTTTGATAAAAATTAAAGGTAAAACCCACTTTATAAGGTTTGTTCCCTTTTTATTTTGCTCACTGTCATCTTTTGGCTCCTTGTCCTGTAGGTGGGCAGTTTGATTAAAACATTGTTCTTTTAATTGCTGGAGGCCTCTTAAGTTTCTTTTCAAATTGATAACCTTTCTGAAGAAGCCAAGACTATGCCTCTCACCTATATTTGGAGAATGAACCTGTTTTATGACTTTTAACACCTATACACAACAAACTTATCATTTTTGCAATTTCTCCCTTTGACTGATATTCTGCCATGTTTTCATCTTTAAGTAATGAAGAAAAAAACCCTCTTGGTGGGAGAAATACCCTAGCAGTAAGTATAAACAACAACTTGGTATTTTGAGATGCGCCACCTTCATTTGAAACATTTCTTGCATTGACGTTATCAATTTTCTTATAAGAAAACACTTTTGACAGTCTTGTAAAGTTCCATTTATGTTCATCTATATTTTGCAGAATAGTCATTTGATAAGGAGGCCCTTGTTGGGAGTTCCACTGCTCTACTATAAACCAGGGGTATATCTATTTCTGAGGCCACTTGAAATATGCCTCTAACTATTCTTTAGAAAAAATACCCTTGAACTGACATTTATTGCCTCATTTTGCTAATACTCTTCATCATTTTTCTACCTTTGGTGTAGTGGAGTATTGATTTTCATGTCTGCCCTTCTTGATCTTCTTTGAAGCCTCTAATTTTACCTTTTGATGAAGTGGAGTTAGTGCTTGTCTGCCAAACCCTAGAAGGTAGTTTGAAAGCCCTTTGAAACCATATGCTGTGATGAAGGAGGATTCTTTGTCACTATTTGATCATCTTTGTCCATCTTCCCAAACTTATGAGTTTTGGGGGGATGATTAGAAAAACAAAACAGTCTTGTATTAGAATTTCTGAAAGAAAAACTTATCAAACTCATTACTTATGTCTAAAAAGTCTTCAATGATCATTTGAAGGGGTTGAGGTGTCCTTTGCCTTTGTAACCCTAGTATTGCTTTATTTCTTGATCAAAACAGTCATAAACCCTGATTCCCATCATACCCATACCTTGCTGCTTTCTTCTTGGTTGTGAGTGGTTTTATTGTGATGGTGCCTCTCATTACTCTACCTCTTGCTAGGTTGATAGTCTTTTGACTCTTTTGGCAGAAATGTATGCAAGGGGCAGCTGTCCCCCTACAAAACTTGTGCTTTAGGCCAAATTCCTTTTGAATGATCTCTTTGATGAGTTTAAGACAAGATCACAAACCCTTTCCTTCTTTGAATGCACTTTCTTCATATAGGAAAAACAGAGTTTTTAGGGCACCAAATCCACCCTATGACTTTGTGAAACTCTAGGTGGCCTAGTGGAGGCTTTCCGGGACTTGGCTTTTGGACTGAAACCTAGAACCTGGGATTTATCAAGTGTGAGATAGAGTTCATGATAAAATAATGTATTGAAGACCCGAAACCCAATGCGCTTGATTTATTAAAGAGTATATAGAGATATTTTGAGACTATCAGTGTTTATGAGTAGTTTGGGGGACAAAACAAGCTAATTGATTGGTGAGATTAGGTAGTAGTGGGGTTTTTAGGTGGAAAAAAAACATGGGATTTGAGTCAAAGGTGACAAGATATAGATAAAAGGGTGACATGGGCTCTTAATGGGTATTTTGAGACTGGTAGGAAAATCTAGATAAGAGGAAATGATGAAATAGTGAAAATTTATCTTAAGGATAATGAAGGCAATAAGATTTCGAGAACTCACAATATCTATGAAATTTGTTTCTAGAAATATTGGAAAATCATTTAATCATCTAAATAGGTAAAAATTACTGATGACTAAGAGAACGGAGGAGCAACCTAAGTTAGCTAATATTGGGGACTACTGCGATGATAGTACTGTGGGAAAATTTGAAGAACTCCTCATAGAATACTAGGACTTATTCCCTATGATATTTTTGGAACTCAAAGGGATTACAGGGGACCTAGGAGTCATGTGCATCACTTTAAAACCAGATGCGCACCCTGTGAAGTAGAGCCCTTATCAGTTGAACCCAAAGTACAAACAAAAGTCAAGGAAGAGATTGACAAAATTCTCACCGCGGGTATCATCGAACTGGTCGAACAGTTAGATTGGGTAAGTCCTATGGTGGTTTAGGAGAAAAATAGTAAGGGAGAGATCCAATTCTGTGTTAACCTATGCAAACTAAATGATGCCTGCGTAGATGATCCCTTTCCTATGCCATTCTGAGATGAAATCCTTGATAGCATAGGGGGATAGAAAGCATACTCCTTCACGAATGGGTTCTCAGGCTACCATCATATCATAATCACACCCGAAGATCGCAAAAAAACTACGTTCACCACTAAATTCAGATATTTTCCGTATACTTTCATGCCGTTTGGGCTCAAAAATGCCCTTGCCATCTTTTCGCAGGTGATGGTCGCGGTATTCAAGGAATTCATCCACAAGTTCTTGGAGGTATATTTTGGTGACAAGACCTTCTTTGGATTGGTATTTAACCACATCGCAAACCTATGCATGTTTTTCGACACTTGTAGGAAGCACCAGATTTCACTGAATATCAAAAAGTGCATATTTTGCGTACCGTTCTGAATCTTGCTCGGTCACATAGTTTGTCGACAACGATTGTTGGTTGATCCCACCAAAATAGAATTTATCATCAATCTAACAGTACCTACCACTGAGAAATATTTTTTCTCTATCCTCAAACATACAGGCTACTACAGGAAGTTCATTCAAGGATACGCGTTGATCACAGTACCTATGGAAAAATTGCTAAAGAAGGACATTTCGTTTTTTGGGATGACGAGTGTCAGAAGAGCTTCAAGATACTCAAGGAGAAGATGGTCTCTGTGCCTATTCTTATCTTTCCTAACTAGATGAATGTTTTCCATGTTCATGTAGCTGCATCAGGAATCACCATATGAGCTGTCCTTATGCAGCATGGAGACCGAGAAATTGACCATCGAGTTGCACTTGCTACTAGGAATATTTCTGGTGCGGAGCGCAACTACTCCACTACTGAACATGAGGGGTTTTCCATGGTCTACTCACAACAAAAATACCAGTATTACCAGTTAGGAGGGCACTTTAAGATGTTTATAGATCACTGGGATTTGAAGTACCTAGTGAATTAGCCTGTGTTGGGGGGGGGGGGGGAATCTGCCGGTGTCTACTACTGTTCCACAAATATGACTTTGAGATCATCATCAAGCCAGGAAGGTTGAATGTTGGGCTGGACCACTTATCCTGAATCAAGAGCGGTGAGGAACCCACGAAACTAGAAGAAGGGTTCCTCGATGCATGACTATTCATGATTAAGGTGGTTAATGCACACTTCGCTGACATCATTCAGTTCTTGATTACAGGGATGGTGCCCGTGGAGTATTTGGTACAACAGAAGAATGAGTTGGTAACCCATGCATCGAATTTCACTATCATTGCAGGCCATTATTATAATCTTGGAGTTGACGAGGTGCTATGAAGATACGTATTGGAGCATGAATGGTACACCATCTTAGAAGAAGATCACGAGGGCGTAGTAGGAGGACACCACACAGGGAAAGAAATGGACCAAAAGATCTTGAGGGTTGGGCTATGGTACCCTACACTGCATAGTGACTCCCACGACTATTGCAAAGCCTGCGATACATGCCAAAGGATGGGAAGGCCCTCACGTAGAGACAAAACACCCTTGCAACCACAAATGGCCCTACAAGCATTTGAAAAATGGGCCATCAACTTCATTGGGCCCATCAACCCACCAGGAAAGAAGATATTTGCATGCTACATCATCAGTGCAACTGATTATGTAACCAGATGGGCCGAAGCACAACTTGTGAAGGACTGCACTGTAGATACTACTCCACTCTTCGTTTTTTAACATATTCTGACCAGGTTTGGCTATCCAAAGTTATTAATGAGCAATAGAGGTACGCACTTTGTTAATGAAACAATACATGCCTTAACAAAAAAAATTCAGATCCACCATGCGAAAAACAGTCTGTATCATCCATGGTAAAATGGAGTAGTAGAAGCTTTTAATAAAATCTTGGAGTAGGCATTGACTAAGGTCTGTAACACTGATCGCAGTGATTGGGACGTGTGCATCCCATCTGTCCTTTGGGCCTATCGCACCACTTGCAAGAAAATGATTGGAAAAACACCCTTTCAAATGGTTTATGGAAAGCATGCCATTATGCCCATGGAGTATATTGTTCCTAGCCTGTGCATCACTGCCTTTAAAAACATGGCGGACCCTGATATCATGAAGGATCATATAGCGCAACTTGTGGCTTTTGAGGAACATCGTTTCATTGCTAATTTCCATCAGCAAGTTCACAAGGCTGGGGATAAGGGATGGCATGATTGGCATATTCAGCAAAAGACATTTGTGGAGGGCGAATTGGTCCTATTGTATGATAGCATGTTTGTGAAACACCCTAGAAAATTCCGTCAGCACTGGCTAGTTCCCTATATGGTGAAAGAAGTCACTGATTGGGGAGATGTTTCGGGTGGAATACGTGTAAGGGTCGATCATATGTCTGGAAGACTAGAGAAGTGCGTTGGGAGCATAGGGGTGCGCTGGGAGCATAAGAGGTACACAGGAAGCATGGGGGTGCGCTGGGAGTGCACGAGGTACACTAGGAGTGTAGGGGTGCACTGGGACCATAAAATCTGCAAAAAATATCCATTGGAACAGTAAAACTAAGTAAAAATAAAATTTTAGTGTTGAAGGGAGTAGGCGACTAGAAATTAATAGGCGATTTCTGAAGATCTTTTACCGTTTACTTGATGGTAAGTTTCTAATAAGCCTCACCCAACCATCGGGTGACTCCCATGGCTATAAAAGTAGAGGGATAGATCAGAATATGATTATGTATACCTTGAACAGTCTGTGCTTCACGAAATTTTGTAACTATCGTACTTTGTTAATGTCTAGGCGTGTTGCACCCTCTCATAGTAGAAACCCTAAGTTCATCCTTCACACTAGAATGAAAATGATCAATACTGTTGAATCCTCACAGACTATGGCCTCAACGGAGCAAGAATCTGAGAAAGTAATGGAAGTTGACCCTGAAGTGGAGGAATTTATGTCCACGCGAAGCTACGGGAAGCAGAAGGGGCAACAAAAGGCGCAAGGGTTGGGGAAACCTGTGGAATGAGCTAGGGTGAAGCCCCACACCTCTCCTCGAAATGCGAAGTCATCGTGACTGGTGCCCTAGGAACATTAGGCTAACCCATTGAAGAGACCTTTGTTTGCTCAAGAAGAGGCTCAGATTGCTGAACCGATCAACTGGCTATCGCCCTATGTTCACCCTTGCAGGCCCTCGACATGCACGCCTAAGAATCTTGATGTCTTGTGCACCTATTTTCAAATAACACTGAATCCGGGTGACGTCCCCATCATTGGAGAACCCTTTGGAAAACTCATGAGGTAAAATTCGATGAACACGACCTGGCCAATTTGGAGGCCTTCCCTGAATTGGCACCAGAGCTATATCTCGAAAGGGTATTGGAAGATGACGAGCTAGATATAGTCCCCATTCCATGGGTGTTTGGATTGGATAGTTCTAGGCTCTTAAACCAGCTGAGGATGCCTCATTTTGGCCAGATTCTTATCCTGGTCCATGATGGCAGATTCTAGATCCAGGATTGAATCCCCATTAATGCCATGCTTATTCACCAGATTACAAGTCTCCCCATGGAAGGGCTAGACCCTATGCTGCACATCAGAAAAAAGTATGAGAAAAATATCACCGAAAATGTGTGCTAGGATTACCATGTGGAGCGGAACACTCGGGGGTTCATGATCAGCACCATCAGCGACCTCGGTGCGCAGATGGGTACCTTGTTGCTGGCCTGCAAGATGATGCTTCAATGTCAGCCTGCCACCATCCCTGTGTATGTGATTCAGCTAGTGGGTCGATGCGAAAAGGGGGTTTTCTACAATTGGTCCTAGTTCCTGTGCAACGAATTTCTGGTGAATGTACATGAAGCCCAGGATCATGGACGAGCATTCTGCTACTCTTGTTTGCTTCTTATCATTGCATTGGTCGCATGAGAAGCCGCTAAAGACTCGGTCCTCCCTGAGCTCACCCCAGATATGTGCGAGGGGACGTGATAAGCGAATTTGTGGGACTTGAAGGATGTGTAATGTATCGAGGACAATCAAGTCTTCTGGGTCCTATTTCAGAGTGGGCTCACATCAACAATCAATTCCTAGTTGCTTATCACCGAAATTTTATGATAATTACAAAATAATTGCAGCATTTCAAGTAACCATGCATAATTTATAGATCAGAGGCCGCAAGGATCTAGCATGGGTTTCACTCCCATACATGGTTGCTCATGAGGAAATTGACTGCCTAATTCTGACTTGGCCTCCACACCGGAAGCTTGGCTTCAAATCTAGTACGAAGGACACTGAAGGGATGAGCACCGCATAAGTCACCCCAACTGAAACCACCATAGAAACCGGAGGACAGGGCAAGAGTACTAGGAACGACATAGAATCAGCATCGCAGAAGGATTTGCAGCAGGATCTAGGTGCAGAAGATCTGGATGCGAGAGGTGCTGACTCCCCTCAAGGTACGAAGCGGAATGATGACCCTATTGAAGGGCCATAGAGGAATCAATGAGCTCAACGGCCAGAATGCGACATAGGAGTTACGCTGACAGAAGAGGACCTAGAGAAAATTGAAGATGCGATTACCCTAGATGGAGAAGAAAAATGGTTGGCTCTAGAAGAGTAGAAGAAAGCCACAATTGATACACTCTAGGATGATTTCCGGGCTCTGTAGCTCAAGACTGATACCCTGCAAACAAGTATGATTCAGGAAAGGTTGGCCCCATCAAAAAGCAGTGTAGTAATAAATATGCTGGAAAGCCACCTTTGCCCTCTACCGGGTGCAACCCTCATACTGAGTCCACCTGACTTAGGAACGCAAGTCTGGGCCTACACAGAGGTACAATTGGATCTAGCCCACTTGCTCCATGAACCATTGCAGATCCTTCATGCATCCCTATTCAAAGAGATTCAACATAGAGACCGTCAAGTGCACCAACATCTCAATATAGCTGAGCAGATAATTGAAGAAAAAACCATTGAGGTGTCCCAGGCATAGGCTGCATGTACCCTCACCACCGCGTAGCAGAAAAAGTTGGAGCACCTAATTATTAGGATTTATGTGGACATCATCGAAGATATTCCAGCTTCTGCCATCCCCCAGGCCAAGACTGAGGGGTTGGTTGCAGTGCTAAAGGCCTCAAGGACAGAAATCCAGGTGGTGAAGATGGAGATGGAACAACAAATTGCAGCCTTGTAGGCAAAGTTACAGCCAAAAACACCACCTGAGGTAAGGGCCTAGTGAGCTACACTAGTTACGGAGGCCACCAATGTCATTATAGGTCAAATTTCTCAGGGTGCAGAACTGTTGGAAACAAATATGAAACTATGGACCAAGGTGCAATGCGACCCTCTCCTGCATGAAATCAACCAAGAGCTGCATTAGAAGGAAACAACATTTGAGAAAATGGAGGCTACACTGACCACTCCAGTCCCCGCTCAGCACTTGGCCTTACTATGCACCAGCCATGCGATCAGACATGACATGGAAGCTCTTCAACAATAGAAGAATACTTTGAGTGATCACCTCAATCCATGGGCCAATGAGGCCCTCAAGATATCTCAGGATGTTGACATCGTATTTGAGCAACTGAACCAGATGTTGGAGAGAGTCACTGATACTACAGAAGGGCCAAATTTGCAGAATTTGGTGGAGATAGCCTAGAATGCTACTACGCAAATTGAGGGACTGCTGCCCCCGCTAGTGGATGTGATCAAGTAGCCTTAGGCAAAGAAGAAAAACCCATGGCCACAGTGACTCAGGACGAGTCACAAGATTGTGTCACGGGCCTGTTGGAACGGGGCTCCCTAAGCTGAAAATTTTTGTATATTTTTTGTATTAATTAGTTTAACGCAGGGGCTTTTGGGTGGGTCAAAGCCCCAAATGCATTGTAAAGGGTCAAAGGGTAGACCTAAAGTCCACAAACCATGGTTTCTAGACCATAGGATAGAGTAGGCTACGTCGATATAAATAGATGAATAGTTTGAGTCTAGAGGTAGGAATAAATTAGGATGGACGCTACGTGGAAACTCTTAGATCTGTTTTGGGTTGTTTTTGGTAAGGAATCCTACTCACTGTGTCTGTGGAGTTCCTCAGTCCTACTGTGTGTGGACCCCACTAGGCTATGTGCGTGGGCTAGTTTTGGGTTGTAACTGAGTTTTTGGATGCTAATATATGCAGAATATAGTTGAAGTATCTTTGTGCTATTTGGATCTATTGTGTTTACTATTGATGAGAGTCTATGATATATGTTTAAGCTGTGAATACATCTTTGCTATCTGTTTATGCTGCGAATGTATCTGTAGCTACGTTTATGATATTATGTGCTAGTAATTGCTGATACGCATGTGGGTTCGAAGGTATTGACTAGATATGTGAATCGTAATAGCTCTGTTATGGTTAATAATTGATTATACTGTTAAAAGCCTGCGAATATACTTGCTCTATGCAAATCCGATAAGTTTTGAACGCAGATCTTACTCAAGTCACCTACTCTCTCCCTCAGGGTGTGGAAACCTGGTTCCAATGCCCTCCCATACTGCTTCGGGTGAGACCTTGGCCTGCGCAAGTAGGTCATTTCCGAAGGGATAGTAATATAGGGGTTTGTTTGCAAACCTTAACCTCTGAACCTGTGTTAGGACCCCTCAAGCCAACAAATACTCTAGAAGCCTTGAAACAACTTGGGTTGAGTTATTGATCATGGAGCCTAGGTTGGGGAGAACACTTTGGAGCCCTTGGTGGGTTGAGTTATTGGTCCCCAGAGTTGTGTTTAAAAAACTCTCTAGAGACCTAGAAGGTTGTGGGAGTCAATAGCTCCTAGAGCCTTGTAAAACTTGGGTAGATACTGATCTGGTTGATGTTATTGATTTCCAAACCGTAGAAAACTAATTGAGGGGATGAATGTCTTCTTGAGCCTTACTTAGAAGAGAAGATGAATCATCACTTGTGATTTTAGAGAGATCCTATGAGTTTTCTTTCATTTCCTGATTGATTTCATATTCAACCAACTCTTCTTGATTTTCTTGATAGTTACTTTGAGCATGAGATTCATGTGTTGCCTCTGATGGATTCTCAGGGTTCCAATTTATTTTTATCATATGAAATGAATTAAAGCATAAGGGTAGAGATTCTAAATGTGTCGGTTCCTTATTTATTTCAGTTTTTGTGATTTCAAGATGGATGATTGATTCATTAGAGCACTCCTCTCTATTTCTATTTACAAGCTTCTTGTAATGCTCTCTTAATAGTGAAGCACAAGATGTAGGAAAGTAACTAGTACCTACTTGACAACCTTCTTCATTCTCTTCTTTGCAATCTGGATCATCATGCATATTTTGTTTGTTGTTCTTGTCTTGTAGTGAATTAGTTTGTTCCTGTAGTGACTGAGTTTATTCTTCCCAAGGAAAAAGTATAGGTTGTTTTGAATAAGCAACACCAACCTCAACCTTCTGTTTTTCCTCTTTCCTACCAAGTATATGCAACATTTTGCTGATTGTATCTATCAACATCTCTAGTTTTCCCTCTCTATTTATACTTGGATCCATATTTGTTTAATCACAAAGGGTCACTGCATTTTTTCAACCAGTTTAGAGTCTTCTACCATTGGATTCATTAGGTCTATTGAGACTTGTGGAGTCGCCAGGTGGATGATTTCAACTTTGTTGTCCACCATCAGCACGATTAGGATTACTTAATGCATTCCTAGGGAGGTCGAGGCTAGTGGAGTCACCAGGTGGATGGTTTTAGCTATTTTGAAGAGATATGTGTATGGTCCACCACCAATACTGAAAAAAAACCAACCTAGGGATGTTTTTGGGGTTTTCTGAGTTTCTTTATGTAGCCCTTAGGTTTGTGAGAGTGTCATAAAGCTGAGTCATCATTTTTTTAGGATGGTGAATCAACCAGATTCTAATCTTGGTTATCAGTTGAGTTTATAAGCTTAACTGAGGGTTTAAATGAGTCTATAAGATTTTTTAGGCTACTATGTACTCAGTTCCACTGTGATCACCAGAATGTTAGCGTCTCGTGATTTAGCAGATTGGTAGACCAACTACATAGGGTAACATGAAACCATTATTTGGAGTCCTAGGACCTAGCCTTCCTGGACTCAAAGAGGGTCCTCTCTATTGTATACAAAGGATGTGAAATTGTTTGCTTTAGATGGTTGATTTTAGGCTAGTTGTGAAGTTTAGGGTTTTGTTTGTTTGGTTGGGTTGGGTAAAATGATCAAGTGGAATAGGTGAAATAAGAGGTCATCAAATCATTGGGCTATGGAATCTATGAAAGTCATGGATATCCCAACAATGAGTCAGAGTCCATCACAAGGAAAATCTAGTGTATTCAATGGATATTTTAAGGTTATGTGTGAATTAAGGTGCACATTAAGCTGGGAAAACAAGGTACGGCAAAGGGCAGTTAAGAATCCTTTATCATAAACCCATAAAAAAGAAGCTCTCAAATAATGATAATAAAAAGATAATAATAATGAGGTAGGGCAAACCATTTACTCAATGAAAATACTTTAAACAAATATACATCTAAGATGAAAATTTTAGTGAAACACAGAAGGCAAGAAATCCTATCTCACTTCAATGATTTCAGCTAGAAAGTTTGAAAACATACAAGATAACAAATAACATTAACCAATGAAGAGGGAACTCCTATACATTATCAATCAAGATATAAAGAAATTTCAGGAAAACTAATAAGCATGGGAAAAGGGCAAGATCAGAACAAGACCTCTTTGGCTTAACCTAACAAGTAATACTTTCAAAGAGAGATTTCAAAACATAGTTTGGATAGCATCACATAAGTAGGGCTTACCATAAAACATATTTGGAAACTAGCATAGTAATCCATTGATGAAATAAAGAACCATAAAGAGGCCCAAGGAGCAACTAAGAATTCCTTAAACACACCCAGCAGAGGAAAACATAAAGACAGTAGCAAATAGCAGGACTAAGGTGCCTCAAACAACATTTCTTAGCCTATACTTTTCTGCTCTACTGCAACATAGAAAGATGGACATAATGATAGAAAAGAAAACATGAAAAAATTAGAGACATATCACCATTCACCAAACTCAGGGATCCTACAAGCAAGCTTTCATCATCATCAATCAAAGCATATCATTCACAAGCTCCATAACACCAAATTGATCTTAAACGTCAAAGAACCATGTATTGCTCTCAAAAATCATCAAAAGCCAACATTTACAATGAATCCTCAATTCATTTTTAACAAGCAAGGAGGAGAAAAACCTAATAGAGTATCTAGAAGCCTATTGGCTAATTAGAAATGTCACTATTTTCCTTGAGACCTTGTAAGGCCCAAGGCACAAAATATCTAAAACAAAATATATTTTCAGGAATTTTTAGCAAAGAAATTGATGTTTGAGGTCTGAAAAGCCTCATAAAACTTTTCAAGCATACATTTTTTACTTTCCCTATGCTAAGGGTGCAACACTGTGTTTAGGAGGAATTTCCATGCCAAGGGCGTAGCACAGGAGTAGGAAAAATGGGTCATCTGGCATCAATGTTTTAGGGGCCTTCCCGATGTCTGAAAAGGCTCTGTAATGGCTCGTTGGAAAGCCCTTGAAGTATACTTTCTAGATATAGCCTTGGTTATATTATATAAAATCTAAAAAAATTTCAAAAACAAAAAATTTCAAGGCTGATAAAGGCACAACACATGTCCTGAAAAGTAGGCAGAATAGTGAAAAATTGGGTGTTTTTGACCCTTTTGGAGGACCAAAACAACTCCAATTGATCTGAAAGTTTTTGGGCATGATATATTAGTGATGAGGATCCCAAAAATGTAAGCCTTTCCTCCTAAATATGCTCTAAAAAATATTTGAGCACCATGTGGGCTACCCCCTTGGCCTCAAAATTAGAAAAAACAAAAACTTGTCAAAATTCTCCCAAATTTGGTGTATGATTGCCTCATGGGTTTTGGGAGACTTGTAGAGATGCTTGTGCCAAGATTCCAAGCCTAGCTTGGCATTTTGCATTTGTTAGTGCTTGGATCTTGTCTCGAGCCTTTTTCAATTTAGCCCTTGCAATTTGGTTCCTTCGGGCATAATGTTTAGTAATTCTTCTTTGGAGGTCAAGATCTTGATTTTCTTTCTTCAACTTGGCCTCCAAGTGTACGTTGTCTCTCTCCAACCAAGGCTACTAGTCATGGGCTATCTCCATAGCCAAAATTTCATCTAACGAGAGTTTCTCTGTTAGGGATGATTCTTCCTCCATTTGTTTAGCCAATGCTTTCTTCAATCTCATGGTTCTAGGTCTTCTCCTAGATTGTCCTTCCTCACCACTACTCTCCTCATAAGTCCCTATTAACTCCTCTATCTTTATTTGTGCCTTTTGGGCTTATTTTGGGGCTTTGAGGGCTCTAGCTTCATAGATTTTCATTTGTGCTCCCAGCTGCCTATTTTCCACGTCAAGGGCATCATTTATACTTTTAGCCATATCTAAATGTGCTTGGAGGTCTTTGATTTGTGCATTTCTATCCTAAAGGAGCATGTTTGTAATTCTTGCCTCATTCTCCTCATCACTATCTACCTAAATGATCTCAAAATCCCTCTCCATCTCATGCTCTTCTTCTTCTTCCTTTACCCTTTTTTTCCCTTTGTCCAGTGGCTGAGATGATGTAGATGGCAAGGTCCCTTGCCTTTCGGAGGTAGCAAACACTTTCCTTGGCCCATTTTGATATGTGAGAGGGAAAAAAAATCAAAATTTTCTACTAGAATTCCCTCTTCGTGGCTAACCTCAATATTGTCTTTCCTTTCATCAATGGTCTCTACATTTGTGTCCTTTTCATCTTGTTCTTAACTACCTTCTTGTGATGCACTTTCATTTTCCCCCATGCTATCATCACTATCATGATCTTCATCATTTTCATCAATCTCTTGATTACTTTTTGGGTTCATAGTGTCACTGTTGTCATTATCTTTAGGGTTATCAGTCATCATGGTGTCTTCATTATCCTCCTTTGTGTTTGCAACATTATCATTGTCATCCTCATGTTCTATGTTGTCACTATTTGAGGTGTTTTTATCAGTGTCTTCATCACTGTCTTGTGCATTGTTATCTTCATGGCTAGTCTCTTTGTCACTGTTCCTTTCACCACTGCACTGTTCACTACCTTTTTCTTCATGATCTGTCTCTTCATTACCTATCTCTTGTTCACCAGTGTCATTTTTTTTCCCACTCCTTTTTTTTTTCATCTTCACTATTTTTCTAATCAAAATCCGCCTCTATTTCTTGACTTTCATCATTATCATTTTTTATGGGGTCACTTCTAGAGGTACCTGTTAGCCCCCCATAAATTTTTTGACAAGAAAATAGGGGGATAAATTGTTTTTGAGCCTTCAAGGAATGCATTTCCCGTTAAAACACATCATCCTTGAAGCCTCCTTGTGCCTTTTGTCCTTTGATAAAATCCCCTCTGCTGATTTCCCTTATAAGACCTCTATGTTTGTGAAGAAATGCCCAAAGGCCTCCTTTTTCCGTCTTATATCATCCCTTCTAAACCTCTGATTTCATTACCCCTGAGCCTTTGTTTTCATCCTTTTGCATCTCCCTTCTAAATTCCCCACTCACCTTTCAGATCCTCCCCAAAAACCCCTTTAAATCCCATATCTACCCTTTGTTTAGCCAATTTCCCCTTTGTTCCCCTTATCGTTTCGCCTCCTAGGCCTTAGAATGCATTAAAATGGCCTCAAAACCCACTTTCCCACTTTATAATAGGGCTTGGCCCCTTTTTCGCTAGCCCTTTTCAACCACTTCCCCACGTAACCCTTACCCAAAACCAAGCGCTTAATGCCTTGGCGGCCAATCGCATAATTGCAAATCGCAAAATCGCATGTTCTATTGTGAACGTTTTGATTACGCGTCGCAAATATTTGCGATGTGATCGATCGCGTCGCAAATATTTGGGATGCGATTGATTGATCGCAAATATTTATGATTTGATCGATCGTGTCGCAACTCCTCCGATCGCGCCCGCTCCTCTGATTGATCGCATCGCGATATTCTGCGATTGCGACTCGATCGCACCATCACTCTGATCTGCCCAATTGCAAACTCTATCGCAATCGAAACTTTGTAATGTGTCACCGCTTTGTTCCCTCAGATTTCGATCCCCCCGACCCCATCTCCGTCGTTGATCTCACATAAGATCTGAAGGTCTTGATATATCGCCCTCCACCCTGGCCGGGTCCCACATCTATCGGCTCTGTTCATTATTTTTTCGTATTTTCCTGTGTAATTCGCCCAAATGTAAATATTCGGGCTTTACACTATGCTATCATTCCTCCGCCACTTTTCATTGTTTCTCGACTGTTCCACCACTGCTCCCACAAGCCTATGAAGCATTCCTCCGCCACCACTGCCCAGGTTTGCAATAGTTCTATTTTATCGTGTAGCTAGCACAGAGAGGCCTTTTTAGCATTTGCCAGCAGATCAGCGGAAGAGATTCAAAGGGGGTTAGCGCCTGTTATTGATACAATTAATGTTTAACCCCACTTTCAAAGGAAAAGGCACAGTTTGAAGACTTAAGCACACTGTCAAAGTCTTATCTGTGTTTAATATCAGCAGAGTACCCTTCTCCAGGAAGGAAATTTATCTACAGCATTCCTCATACCTCCTCGAGCCCTGAAATGATTAATTACATTGGAAGAAACTTATTTAAGAATGTCAGATAGCAGTTATGGAGGTATGGAGTGGCCTGCAGACCTTTCCATCTAGTTCACCAATTCTAAAAGGTAGCACAGAGGGCCTCACAGCCAGAAAGAACTCCAAAGAAATATTAGAGGTCAATCTTGGCCTGACACAGTCTCCCAGAGCAGATTACAGAGTACATACCACGAGGAAGATTTCCATTAAGAAGAGTGGGCTCAAACTCTTCCACCACTCTGTCTTAAATGGAAACATTTAATTTGTATCTACCCTTGTTATTCCCATTCTCCTATAAGAAATCCCCGAGAACAGATTGAAAGGGTTGTTGTTCGACTGTTGCCATTGCTGTTAGAGGGATTCATTCTAACTGTTAGAATAGTCTTGGGAGGGATAGCAGAGTAGTTGTTATGTATTAGGTTGGGAGGAGAATTTTGGATTGTAATAGCCATTGAGCTCAGTGTATGTGACTGGTTTTGCATCGATTAATCAAAGCACATTTCACAGGATCCTGGTATATTACTATTGGTGATGTCTTCTAGCTTTGTTTATTACATTTCATATTGTTTCGTTTTCTGCTGGCTTGCATCAGTAATATGGCATAGGATTTACCCTTGTTAGGTACCCTATGTCTCTACTCTCCTTGCCTTAAATGTTGTTCTGCTTAATGTGTTATCTGAGAATTCAATTTCAGTTAATTTAACCAGTGTAGTAGTTCCTTATGCTGCTAGCTGATGTATGAATTGGATGGAATCAGTTCTTAGATGTTCTTGTTTGGTTCTATCTAGAAGATTTGGGAACACTGGGGATTAGAGTTAGCCCTGTCCACTAGGATCCTTGTGCGACCAGCTGACCTTTCTAAGATATCTTCATTAAACTTATCTCTGTTTTCCCTTGGGGCATGCTAAAGCTGACCTGGAGTTAAATGACCTCTAGTGCGATCTATAAGCTGCCCCTTTGTCCCTCTTTGAGAGTTTCCTATGAGTATGTCCAAGAAGGTCTGGATTTAAGTGAACTTTGACCTGATCTATAGACAGAAATTAGGTTTCTTTCCTTCTCTCACTTTCTTTCGTTAATGTTCCATCCCACCATATAATATAAAGGATCCTTTAGTATTAGATGAATTTCCCTTTGGAGGCTTTGGCTAGTTGTTGCAAGTAATTCTCCTTTCATGACTCCATAGCCCAATGGATGGCACTTTCCTAACCTATCCTCTTTGCTGAAACACCCTGCTGTTTTGCTCCTTTTCTCCCATTACTTTCTTAGTCCATGATCTCATGACCAACCAGAAACCATCCAACCAAGTCATTTAAAACCCACATTTATGCTTCATACCTAGCCTAACATCTATTTTGAGCTTCAAAGATATTTATCATTCTTTGTTTTAATGGATAGATCCCTCTCCAGGTGCATGAGGGCTAGATCCTAGGGCCCAAAAGTGGTTCTGATGTTGTCTCATCTTTTGGTCTTGCCAATTTGGCCAAAACATGGGAACTCCAACATAATGGCGACTTCACTGGGGAAGAGACCACTTTGCCTTTAGATTGGCATTCAATTGATGATAGTGGACAGCAGCCTGCTTCAAACAGCCAAATTCATCCACCTGACGACTCCACACTCCATAATCCTCAAAGACTCCACTGGAGGAAGAACCTGAAAGATGGCCAGACCACATAGAAGGGTAGAACATACAGGTTGGATTTGCTTTAAAGAATTCAATTTTTTTGTCTACCACTATGTTCTGTCCTACTTCAAGCCTAATCAAGTGTACAAAGATGAGACCCACTATGAATGTGGGAAAGATCTCAAGTCTCAGTCTTCAGACCATGAGGAGACCTGTATTCCTGTGAAGAACCTGGTGGAACAAGAGGCTCAATTTGTATCTCCCACCCTTAAAGAAGCTTCAAGCATCCATGAGCCCATTGTTACGCCACCTACACCTAAAAAGGTCATAGAAAGATATAAGCCTCTGGTTTTACCTCTTATCTTCCAACCCCACCCTTTAGAACTTATAAACCAGCTGCCTCATTTTGATGGAGAAAATAAAGGGGTCACTGCTAAAGAACATGTTCAAAACCTCGAGGATTTACTTGAGTTGTATGAAATAGAAGAATATGATGTGCGCATCCGAATTTTTTCCCTGTCATTACAAGGAAATGTTAAGAGTTGGTTCAAAGGCCTTCCAGTGGCAAGCATTCTCAGCTTTCATCAATTTTCTCAAGTTTTCCTTGATAGGTGGGTAGCCCCAAGGAATGTTCTCCTCATCCTAAAAGAATATCAGAATTTGAGAAGGCAGCCAGGAGAGACAGTACAAGAATTCTCAGCCAGGTTCAATAAGTTATATGATGCAATACCTTCTAATATAAAACCACCTTTGGGATGGGCTTTATTGCACTATCCAAGTTCTTTGGACCCCGAGGTGGAATTCCATATAAGAGAGAGAGAACCATCGAGCCTGGAGGAAATGAAGAATATAGAAATCACTGTCGAATACAATGTAAAGTGCAGGGAGGAAAGGTTAAAAGAAGCAAGGAAGGACCGAACAGAGCAAGTAGCGCAGATCTCTTTAGAAAACAAGCTGGAAAGATTAATAGAAACTGCCAGCGCCCTGCTGAACATATAAGAGGAAGGATATGAGGCTGAAACCAGAAATGATGATTGGAAAAGACCTCCTCCTTGTCCTCAAGAAATAAAAACTAGATCACTGCAAGACAGAAGCCACGTGCCAAGCATGTACGACGAACTAGAGCTTGAATCAGAAAATGAACTTGCAGACTATTTTGAAGAAAGACTTGCCGAGAGTCCCAAAGATTTGATGGGCGACAATGCTTATAATTATGATTTCTCTGATTTTGATCTGTGTGATGATAATTTTTTCCAAGGGGAAACTGAGCTTGCAGGGCCATCATCAGTAGATTCATGGGAGGAAGACTATGACCATCAACTTCAAGAAAATGATGAGCCAATGCAGGCCATCTATGATACTGATGGAGAGAGTGTTGAAATCATGATAGTGGATGAAGATTCGTTGAATCTTATCTCTGCTTTATATCTAGAAATCAGTTATACCTACCAAGATGAAGGAAGCCGGTAGCTTTTCAGCGCAGGGGAAAAGGAGGAAAAAGGAGAATAAAATCTTGAGCGGAATGAATATCCGGAGCCTTATCCCGAAAATATTAAGGTAATAAAAGAAGCCCCCACTCAAGAATGTGTTAATTTTTTCATGGAGTTCAATTTGTTTCAGCAGAACCAACCTGCACTACTAGAGGACAATGCTGTCAAATATAATGAGCCTTGTAGCTCAGGCTGCGTTGAGGATGAGCGGGACCTTATTTCCCACAGACATCTTTTTTTGGATCCAGAGGAAGAAGAGGTTTTCCTGGTTGATGCTCATCTGCCAAATACTCCCAACCAAGAAGAGGAGTGTGATTACGAAGGCCTCACTGTAGATGCAGTGATTGAAGCTGCCCGGGATACATACAGCCTACCAGCCATGGAAAGCCCTAAAGAAGAGAGTTTATATCATATTTTTGTTGATCCTATGGAATAATACATGGAGGCCCTGATTGGCTCAGCTCCTCAAGCATCAATATTTTGCAAGAGCCAAGTACATCAGAATTGGTCACCACTGCTGGTGGCCTCAGTTTTGAAAATCCACATGCAGAGAATCCTACGGTTGTCTCTGATGAGCAGTCAGTTCTTCTTCCCCTCTTTGGTATTACTTGACTGGTTGCATTGGCATTACTGTATCACCTAGAGCATCAGAGATTTTTAGTTAGAGTAGGATAGGTAGGAAGTCTGAAATAAGCTCATTCTGTGAGAATGTAGTTAGTTTTTTCAATTTTTGCAAAAGTCTAGCAAGCCAGACAGTCTAATCCTAGCTTGACTGTTTTTCAATTTTTGTCTTAGAATGTAGAGAAGAAATCTGCTAGACAGTTTAATCCTAGCAGATATTATATTAGGTAGAGAAGCTATGAGGCCAACAGTCTAATATGGTCTCATGGAGTAATAAGGGTATAAGTAGAAGAGGTTTATTTTCCTGTTTGTAAAAATTGATGATGTAAAGGGTCTGCAAGTCCAAATGCACCCAAGAAGATAAATGTTAGGACTATAGTGTGGGTAGATAGTTTTTTAGGAGAATTTTTGCTGCTGATATGATGTCTTCATGATTTGTGGCAGCTGATCAAAGAAAGAAATGAATGATTCAAGCACCAGGCATCTGGTCTACACCAAAGATCATCTTCTAAATTCTTGAATCCTTCAAGAAGAAGCCATCCCCATGTGGAGCCACTGTTAGCCCCCCATAAATTTTTTGACAAGCAAATAGGGGGCTAAATTGTTTTTGAGCCTTCAAGGAATGCATTTCCCCTGAAAACACATCATCCTTGAAGCCTCCTTGTGCCTTTTTTCCTTTGATAAAATCCCCTTTGCTGATTTCCCTTATAAGACCTCTCTGTTTGTGAAGAAATGCCCAAAGGCCTCCTTTTTCCCTTTTATATCATCCCTTCTAAACCTCTGATTTCATTACCCCTGAGCCTTTGTTTTCATCCTTTTGCCTCTCCCTTCTAAATTCCCCACTTACCTTTCAGATCCTCCCCAAAAACCCCTTTAAATCCCATATCTAGCCTTTGTTTAGTCAATTTCCCCTTTGTTCCCCTTATCGTTTCCCCTCCTAGGCCTTAAAATGCATTAAAAATGCCTCAAAACCCACTTTCCCACTTTATAATAGGGCTTGGCCCCTTTTCCACTAGCCCTTTTCAACCACTTCCCCACATAACCCTTACCCAAAACCAAGTGCTTAATGCCTTGGGGGCCGATCGCATAATCGCAAATCGCAAAATCGCATGTTCTATTGTGAACGCTCTGATTACGTGTCGCAAATATTTGCGATGCGATCGATCCCGTCGTAAATATTTGTGATGCGATTGATCGATCGCAAATATTTGCGATGCGATCGATCACGTCACAAGTCCTCTGATCACGCCCGCTCCTCTGATTGATCACATCGCGATATTCTGCGATTGCGGCTCGATCGCACCATCACTCTGATCCGCCCAATCACAAACTCCATCGCAATCACAACTTTGTAATGTGTCACCCCTTTGTTCCCTCCGATTGCGATACCCCCAACCCCATCTCCACCATCGATCTCACATAAGATCCGACGGTCCTGATCTATTGCCCTCTGCCCTGGCCGAGTCCCACATTCAGCGGCTCTGTTCATTGTTTTTTCGTATTTTCCTATGTAATTCACCCAAATGTAAATCTTCGGGCTTTACACTATGATATCATTCCACCACCACTTTTTATTATTTCTCCACTATTCCACCACCGCTCCCACAGGCCTCTGAAGCATTCCTCCGCCACCACTGCCTAGGTTTGCAATAGTTCTATTTTATCATGTAACTAGCACAGAGAGGCCTTTTCAGCATTTGCCAGCAGATTAGCGGAAGAGATTCAAAGGGGGTTAGCGCCTATTATTAATATAATTAATGTTTAACCCCACTTTCAAAGGAAAAGGCACATTTTGAAGATTTAAGCACACTCTCAAAGTCTTATCTGTGTTTAATATCAGCAGAGTACCCTTCTCTAGGAAGGACATTTATCTACAACATTCCTCATACCTCCTCGAGCCCTGAAATGCTTAATTACACTGGCAGAAACTTATTTAAGAATGTCAGATAACATTTATGGAGGTATGGAGCGGCCTGCAGACCTTTCCATCTAGTTCACCAATTCTAGAAGGCAGCGCAGAGGGCCTCACAGCCAGAAAGAACTCCAAAGAAATATCAGAGGTCAATCTTGGCCTAACACAGTCTCCCAGAGCAGATTACATAATACATACCACGAGGCAGATTTCCATTAAGCAGAGTGGGCTCAGAATCTTGCACCACTCTGTCTTAAATGGACACATTTAATTTGTATCTACCCCTGTTATTCCCATTCTCCTATAAGAAATCCCCGAGAACAGATTGAAACGGTTGTTGTTCGGCTGCTGCCGTTGTTGTTAGAGGGATTCATTCTAACTATTAGAACAGTCTTGGGAGGGATAGCAGAGTAGTTGTTATGTATTAGGCTGGGAGGAGAATTTTGGATTGTAACAGCCATTGAGCTCAGTGTATGTGACTGATTTTGCATCGATTAATCAAAGCACATTTCACAGGATCCTGGTCTATTACTATTGGTGATGTCTTCTAACTTTGTTTATTACATTTCATATTGTTTCGTTTTCTGCTGGCTTGCATCAAAAATATGGCATAGGTTTACCCTTGTTAGGTACCCTATGTCTCTACTCTCCTTGCCTTAAATGTTGTTCTGCTTAATGTGTTATCTGAGGATTCGATTTCAGTTAATTTAACCAGTGTAGTAGTTCCTTATGCTGCTAGCTAATGTATGAATTGGATGGAATCAGTTCTTATATGTTCTTGTTTGGTTCTAGCTGCAATATTTTGGAACACTGGGGATTAGAGTTAGCCCTGTCCACTAGGATCCTTGTGCGACCAGCTAACCTTTCTAAGATCTCTTCGTTAAACTTATCTCTGTTTTCCCTTGGAGCATGCTAAAGCTGACCTGGAGTTAAATGACCTCTGGTCCGATCTATAAGCTGACCCTTTGTCCCTCTTTGAGAGTTGCCTACGAGTATGTCCAAGTAGGTCTGGAGTTAAATGACCTCTGACCTGATCTATAGATAGAAATTAGGTTGCTTTCCTTCTCTCACTTTCTTTCCTTAATGTTCCATCCCACCATCTAATCTAAAGGATCCTTTAGTATTAGATGACTTGCCCTTTGGAGGCTTTGGCTAGTTGTTGCAAGTAATTCTCCTTTCATGAATCCATAGCCCAATGGATAGCACTTTCCTAACCTATCCTCTTTGTTGAAACACCTTGTTGTTCTGCTCCTTTTCTCCCATTAATTTCTTAGTCCATGATCTCATGACCAACCAGCAACCAACCAACCAAGTCATTTAAAACCCCCATTTGCGCTTCATACCTAGCCTAAAATTTGTTTTGAGCTTCAAAGATATTTGTCATTCTTTGTTTTAATGGAGATATCCCTCTCCGGGTCTAGGAGGGCTAGATCTTAGGGACCAAAAGTGGTTCTGATGTTGTCTCATCTTTTGGTCTTGCCAATCTGGCCAAAACATGGGAACTCCAACAGTACCTTCATCAGCTTCTTCATTGTCCTCAAACTCTTTGCTGTCCCCTGTAATGTCTTCATTACTTTCATTTTCATCACTTCCATCCCCTTCTATATCATCTGCTTTGTCATCTTTTTCTTCTTTATTATTCGGATCACTGCCTCTGTCTTTAAAATATGCCTCTTCATTTTCTTCTTGTTCTAAATTTCCCTCTTTATCACTATCACTTCCTTCCTCACTGCCATTGTCTTCATCTTCTTCCTCATTAACACTTTATTCATTTTTATTTTCCCCTCCCTCATCACTTGTTTCTTCATCTTGACTATCATTTTCTTCTTGGCTGTCATTTTCCTCTTTGTCAATGTTTTCCTCTTATTATTTATTACTTTATTCTTGTTCTAAGGCTTTAGGAGAAGGTGAAAGAGGGAAGTTCTCTTGGAGAGAGGATTCATGTGTGGATGAGGAATCATGGTCAGTGGGGGTTGAGCGAGGAATTGAGGAAGGTGGATGAGATGATGAGGGAAAACTTTGCAGAGGAAGAGGCTGTGGATTTGTGAAAACATCACGGGTGATGAACACTTCCCACATGATACCTTGCTTCTCTAATTGATGCAACACAATCATCTTGATGAGAGAATGGTGGAAAAGACTTTGCATTTTTTGTGAAGGAGGCATTTTTTGCACAATGTATGACATCTTATCAATACTTCTATAAAGGTAATAAGGAAAATTCAGTAGCTTGGCCCTAGTGAAATGCATGAACATTATTATATGGTAGGAATAGAGTCTAGAAAACCTACCCTCACAGGTAAAATATTTCATGATGGTTTTATTAAAGGGGCATATATTTCCAATAGATGGGAGAAGGGAAAAATTGTCTTGCAATCAGCTTGGTATCTTGGTTTCAAAAAAGGCTGGTAATGGCTTAAGTCCAAACTCACTTGTTTGAAGAATTTTTCTCCCACGCAAAGTATCCTAGTGGCCATGGCAATTGTATTGGTGGACAACTAAAAATTCACTCCAGCTATGTGTACTTGGTGGTTATGGAGGTTTAGGATGAAAATTCTGGTCAATTCAGGGTGAATTTTGACTCTGTATCTTTTCATAGAAATCAAAACACCCTACCTCTTGTAAACATGCCACTGTGGTAGGGAAGGCTATCAAATCCTTGGTTATTAAAGGCTCAAATATGTTTGCTATACCACCCTTTCTCTGTGGTCCCCTAGGCATTTGGTCTCCCTTTCCATTGTCATCATTGTTTGCTCTAGACATTTTAGCGCTAATCTTTCTTTGAAATAAAAAATTTAAGCTGCTTGTGAAATGATATAAAGAAGGTGAGGGGGGCAGTGAGGAGACAGTAGTGTCAAGGAATGGTAGTGTGAAGGCTATTTGTACAAATGGAGAGGTTTATTTGGTAGAGAAGCCACTTCTAAGCATGGAGAAAAAACTTATATTTTCCTCTAGGGTTTCCAACTTTCTTTCTAAATTCACCCTTTAAAACAGCATGAGAGGGGGAAATAGACCTAAATACCTCTTAAAAACCCTCAGTAGGTGCCAAGCAGGGCTTGCATGGGCTTTAACAACTTTCTGGATAAGCGCGCAACGCAGAAGCGCAGCGTCGGGCGAGTTTGGTCAACCCTGCATGGGTTGTTTGGTCGGCCTTGAATGTACAGTAGGAGCATAGCATAGGCTGATTTTCTTCATGCAACACCTGAACGGGTAGACGCACAACGCGGCAAAGCCTGCACGAGGTTGGGTGTCAGATAGTCCTACATGTGGTGTGGTCAGGCTTCTGCACTGAACGATGTTGGGCGGTCCTGCATGAGGTAAAATCATAGCGCACTGCTACAGGAGCGTAGTGCCCAATTGTAAATTATACAAAGAGAACCCACAGGCACATAGCACACCTTTACACGAGTGTAGCGTAGGGCTTCTCATGCCCAAAACTTTGCCAGAAACCCTGATTTTTTACTTGAAATAATTTCTCTCCTTTTTTGCATATAACAAATGAATTTGAGTGATAGCCATATGATTTTTATACCCTTGGAAAAAATAATTAAAAGAAAAACCAACTTTTTCTAATGTTTACTTTTGATATTTTATCCTTTTACTGATATTTTCTTTACCTTTTTGCAGGAGGTGACTTTAGACACATAAAAAGTGATCTTTTACTGGGTGATTTTGAAAACATAACCTTCTTCCCCCTCTTACAGCTTTTGATAGTGACATCTATGTTTTTCCTGTTGAGCATTGGAAAAGGTATGCATTTTCCATGTATTTATTTATATTTTTCCTTTCAATCATGACTCCTTTATATTCTAGAATGATAATATATTGAAGAATTACAATAGAATTGAGGAGTTTAGTGCTTATTGCGAAATTAACTAAAGATTGTCTTTTATTCTATATAGGAACTAGATGAACTGGGAAGCCACCATTTTGGAGGAATAGAGAAGGGAGGTGTAATTGCTATCCCTTTAACAAAAGGCCGTATCCAGAGAGGAAGATCAAGATCAGAGCGCACAGTCAAAGTAAATAAAGGAACAACATTGCATCAGCACAAGAGAACAAAACGATAACTAAAGTTAGAGGATATGGAAAATCCCGCAGGATCTCTAGATCTTGGAGGATCACTGCTCAAAGTTATCTATACTTCTTGTTTCATCCACTGGTTATTATAAAAGAACAACGCTTGTAGAAATCAAGGAGGGACATGTTATGATTATTCAGATTTCCTTTTGTAATTTCATGATTTTTAATCAACTCTAGTTAATTAGAATAGAGTGCGATCCCTTGTAAACCCTTCTACATATGATTAATACATAATTTGGTTGTCGTTCCATTATTTGATACTAGAGTAGTTTGGCGGTGCTTCACTAGCGGCTAAGGGTCCGACCCTAGTGGATCCACTTGCTATCTGTGCCTTTACTTTCCAATTCTAGTCGTGTGATGGTTTGCATTAGTTTTCATTTCCTTTAACTGCATTGCTTCACAGTTATCTTGGTTTATAGCTTACTGTTTAATGATTTATGAAATTGGTGTGTTGCATCAGTGAATCGCGTTGCTGTTCATTTTCATATAACAAGAGTATTTATTCCTTTATAATTTGTATTTTTATGCTTTGCAGATACAGAGCTCCGCTATTCAGGATTCTTGTTCATTCTATTAAATAGTTTGCTGCTCATTTCATTAAATAGTTTGTTGTTCAGTTCATTAAATAGTTTTCTGTTCATTTCCATTAAATATATTTGTTGTTCATTTCTGTTAATTAGCTTTATTGTTTATTCCTTTGCTGCAAGGGTTTGGTTTTGCTTTCGAGTTTTATTACAGAAAGCTTTTTTAGTCTATTTTCATTAGCAACGTTAGTGATTTAACACAGTTACCATTTCCATTTAATTACTTTAGTGTGGAGTGTAAGTTCATAAACTGTAAAGGACATTGGTTATTACTACCTATGTTCTAAGATTGATTACCTTGTTTATATTTTATTTCATTTGTATTAGCTGATAGAGGAAAGAGTTATTACTACTTCATCCTTCACTGATGATTGTTGAGTGAGTGATTAAACTTCAGAACATTGAGTTTCATATTGTTGTAATTATATTTCATTTTCAAGCATCTGTTTACTCTTGTATTTAAGACTCTGTACTGCACATTGAAGAGAATTACTCTTAGATTGAATTGCAGCCTCAGACTGAGTACACTCTTGAGATAAAAATCCGTACCTAGATTGATAACTAATGTAGGATAAATAGGAGTTAAAAAGACACCTTTTATACCTCAACATTTTGGTGCCATTGCCGGGAAGAGTGTAGCTATTTAGAAAAGAGTGATGTATATTTGATTTTCTCTGCTAGGAAAGAACTGGGTATTAAAAATAGAAGGTAATAACTTGTGTACTGAGCGAGGAACATGCTCATTCTTCTGCCAGATTCACAACAGAATTGAGTGAAAAATTAAGGTAGGAATGAATGACTGCGTTTTTTTTAATGACTAGAAAATTTAAACAAAACGAAATTCCTCCCAGACCTAAAAAACCTAAGGGACTGGTGACCCTTGGGTGAACAACATTTATCAACAGCATCATTAATAAAGCTGAATCTTAGCCATCAGTAGGCCCTAGAAAAAATGCTTCTAGACAACCTACTAGTTCCCTTCGGGCCACAGAATCACCCTCTGTAGCTTTTGTTGAGGTGCATAGTCAAACAGAAGAGGAAGATTCTAAAGAAATTGAGAATTCTCGCCCAATGTCTTTACAAGAAGGGAACTCTAGTAATATTCGCGAAGGGGATGGAGAAACAAGGAAATAGAAAAACTAGTATCCCCTCTTGAAGTAGTCCAAACACTAAGCAGCCCAGATAAGGGAAGTGCTGTCAAAATCATCCAAAACAAAGCTGAAGAACCTGAAGAACCAAAATCCCCTCGGATAATAGTTCAACAAGGGACACTCATTATCCTAGACCAAGGAAGTGTTGTTAAGGTCATCCCTACTCCTTCTAGTCAGCTTACGGATAATTCCCTAGAAATACCAGAAGGATATTGGCACATATTTGATCAAATGGCCCACAACCAGCAACCACCCCAAACTTTCACACTACAATATCCCATTGTGGACACTAAAGTTAATGCACCAATGAAGGCCATTCCTCTCTAGCATATACCTACATTCCATGGCTTAACATCGGAAGATCCAAATGCGTTTCTGTTTGAATTTGATGTATTATGCAGAGGGTATGACTACACCACCGATCCCCAAAAGTTAAAATTATTCCCCTCCACATTAAAAGGATCATCTCTACGATGGTTTATCGGGTTAGGTGGAGGTGTTATGAATTACTGGGATCAGATGAAAGCTGTTTTTCTAAAGAAATATCAGGATTATTTCATGTCCATGGAATTAAAGGATGAAATATTTTAGATGACAGCAAAACATAATGAAATATTGGAGGAATACGTAGAACGTTTTCAATACAACCTCCAGAGATCACCCTATGCATCTTTACCCTTACCTAATAATGTGTTAAAAACTACATTAATTAAAGGGAAGAAGGAACAATGGGTTGAAACATTAAACATCATGGGAAATGGTGATATATATCAAGAAAATTTTGCTGACATTATTGATTTATGTATCAGAATTTCAAGAGGCAGCACAAGACTAAAACTAGCAGAATGTGACATGATCACAAGGGATACCAAGACCTCAGGTGGAGGTATAATCTGCACATAAATTTGAAATCTACTAGAAGATTTAAAAACTGATATTATAGGGACTCTGAAAACACAGCTTGATATCATGCAAGCTAAAAAAAAGCAAGTAGAATCAAAACAAGATTTGGCAATATTCTGCCCTAGATGCAGAAAGAAACATAGCCATAAAGAGTGCCCATTGGATACAGTCCAAGTCTGTGCCATCTACATGAAAGATCACTCTATAAAATGTTTCTCCTCACTCCCAGGATTGAAAGAAATATACAAAGAAGTGGAAGAAGAAACAGAAACAGTATACCTACTCAATCAACGCTGTCAATGGCAACCACGACAAACAGGTATGCCCATTGATCCATCCTCTTCTTTTTAGTCTCCTCAGTTGTAATGCTCAAAAATATAATGGAAAGTGGAAAAATCAGCCACCCTTTCCCATTTGGTCACAACATCCATTTCCTACACCACCATGGCCAAATCAAACAAATAAAACCAATTGGCCAAACTTTCCTTACTGTCCACCATTTTGGAAAACTAATACATATCGAACACAATGGTCCCCCTCCACCCTGCAGAGTCAGATATGGTAGTAGAACTGGCAAAGATCTATGAATAAACCAGCTGGAAAAATTCCTCTTCCTCCACCTACACTGCTAGCACCATATACATTGCAACAAAATCCCCAAACCAACTTAAGATTGCAACTCCCAGCCCAACCCAATCCGAACCCTAATAATAAAACGGTTCAGTCTGTTCAAATAATCGAAGCACCAGAACTAGAAAATGAGTTAAGGGAGTGCAACGACCTTCAACTAAGGTTTGGGCGCATAATAGAATTAGAGGGAGACAAAAATGTTCAAGTTGAAAATCTGTTACCTTCAAAACAAACACTGCAAAAGGAGAATGTGGTTACATAAAAAACTCATGAGCAAGAAACCACCTCTTGTCCACCATTCGTAGAATGACTAATCATACCTTGTCCAATAGAACATCCTAATTTTGATCTTCTGGGAGAAGTAAATTTTTTTTTATATAAAAATCCCACTCCTCCAAGCTATCCAAGATATTCCCATTTATGCAAATACCATCAAAGAACTATGCATAAGAAAGCCAAAGAGGAGAACAATAACTAACCCAACTTTCCAGGTAGTCGACACTCTATCTGACTTACTATCAGGAAGAGAAGCACCTGTAAAGTATGAGGACCCAATAAATCCTATAGTTATAGTGCAAATCAATGGACAATCATTTGCAAATTACTTAGTTGATTTGGGAGCTGCAATTAATATCCTAACAACCACCACTTATAAAAAAACTTGGCATTACATCATTAGATCAAACAACAACCTTATTGAAATTGGTTGACCAATCGTTAGTCAAGCCAGAAGGCACACTACATGATGTAATGGTATCTATAGACTCCTGGGAATACCCTGCAAAGTTCCTGATTATTAACCCCAAAAACTGGCTAGATGGACACCCTTTAATCTTAGGTAGACCTTAGTTGGAAACTATTGATGCTTACATTGGCTTCCAGCAAGGTGGCATGACTATAACTAGAGGGAGTTATGTCAAGAATTTAGCCTTCTAAGCTCCAGCCCAGCCAAGCCTAACAATAGTAAAAACAAAGAAATAGCCTATATCATACCTCATAGAAAACATTAGATCACCATTAACCATAGAAGATGCCCTCAACTTTAAAGACCAAACAGAGGATGACATCATTAACAGTTTTATCAACCAACCAAAAACCAGATCCCATTTTCAATGTCACATGATCAAGGCATCATTTGATAACGAAGAAGAATAAGATTCCCTGAAAGAAATTCAAGTTCAATCAATACCTACCACTTCTGTTTACAATAGAAAAACTATATAAATTGAGTTAGGAAAAACTCTAAATATTAACAAAAATCTGATTGTTGAACAAGAATAAAAATTGGTCCAAGTACTAAAAAAATATAAGGGATCTTTTGCATGGGATTACCCAGACATGAAAGGAATTGATCCCCAGTTATTTACACACCAAATTTATACAGAAAAATATGCTAGACCCATTCGCCAACCCCAATGAATATTAAACCCTCATCTTAAGGATATTGTGAAAGCTGAATAACAAAAACTTTTGGATGTAAAATTTATTTATCCAATATCTGACATCAAGTGGGTCTCTCCACTAGTAGTGGTGCCAAAGAAGAATGGAAAGTGGAGGATATGTGTAGACTATAGAGAGATAAACAAAGCAACCTAGAAAGACCACTTTCCTCTTCATTTCATTGATCAGGTATTATATATATTAGCAAGAAAGAAATTCTTTTCTTTCTTAGATGGTTTCAGTGGATACAATCAGATTCAGGTTTCCCCTGAAGACCAAGATAAGACTAATTTTACCTATCCCTGGGGGAAATTTTCCTACAGGGTTTTACCCTTTGGTCTATGCAACACCCCTGCCACATTTCAGAGGGCCATTCTCAACATCTTTTTAGATTTAATAAATGAAGGGCTCGAAGTATATATGGATGATTTCACACCTTATGGAGATGATTTTGAGCCAGCATTAGAAACATTGGAAAAGGTGTTGCAAAGGTGTATTACCACCAGGCTCTGCTTAAGCCATGAGAAGTGTCACATGATGATGACCGAGGGACTCATCTTAGGTCATTATATCTCAGTATCTGGAATACAAGTAGATCCAGCTAAAACTCAGATACTTTTGTTAATACCTACTCCCACCACAAAAACAAAGGTACGTAGCTTTCTAGGATTTTCTATTTATTATAGAAGATTCATAGAGCATTATTCTCAAATAGCTTCACCTTTATAAGCACTAACAGGGAATGTTGATTTTAATTGGACAGATAAATGTAACCATGCTTTTGAGGATCTGAAAAATATTCTATCAACAACCCGAGTGGTAAGGGGCCCAAATTGGGATTTGGCATTCCAAATGTCATCTGATGCCTCAGATACAGCTATTGGAGCAGTCCTTGTGTAGGAAGAAGATAAAAAAACCATATGCAATTTATTATATTAGCAAGAATCTATCTCCTACTAAATTAAACTATATTGTGACCGAGGAATAATTTTTAGCTGTAATGCATGCTGTAAATAAATTTAGACATTATATAACTGGGTATCTTGTAGTTTTATATACAGATCACTTTGTCATAAAATTTTTAGCAAATAACCTGTTACAAATGGTAGAGTAACAAGATGGTTGATTATATTGCAGGAATTTGACATCACAATAAAGGATCAACCGGGAAAAGAGAATCCTGTAGCTGATTTTCTCTCACGAATGCCGAAACCAACAGACGCAACAATAGTCGAAGATTAGTTCCTAGATGAACATTTTTTTTTTGTTACTGCCAAAACCCCATGGTATGTTGATGTTGCAAATTATTTAGCAGTAGGTAAATTACCTAAGCATCTAACGCCCAATGAACGAAAACATATAGTACAGTGTAGTAGAAGATTCTCTTGGTTTGGGGGCTATCTATTTCATATAGGAGTAGATATCCACATCATGAGATGCGTCCGAGAAGAAGAAATATTTTACATCCTGAAAGCATGCCATGACGGGCCATGTGGCAGACATTTTTCAGATTACAGGACCGGTCACAAGGTTTTACAAACAGGCTATTACTGACCTACAATTTTTAAAGATGCTAAAAAGTTTGTGCAAGCCTGCGATAGTTTCCAAAGGGCGGGATGCCCTGGACAGTCTGATGAAATTCCTTTGAACCCACATTTAGTAATTGAGCCATTTGAGTGTTGGGCGCTCGATTTTGTTGGTCCTATTAACCCACCATCAAATCAGAAAACATACATACTAGTTGCAACAGAGTATGTTACTAAATGGGTTGAAGCAGAGCCACTTACAAGAGCTACAGAGGACTCTTTAATACACTTCCTTGTCCAAATATTTGTGCGATATTTCATCCCAAGGGACGTAACTATAGATGGAGGACTGCAATTTGTAGGTAATAAAATCGCCGCAACATTAAAAAATTACCACATTCAGCACAAAATTACAACCCCATACCACCCACACGAAAATGGCCAAGTAGAGAGAATGAATAAGGTGATAGAATCTATACTTACAAAAATAATTGCATCACACAGACGTGATTGGGCTTCAATATTTCTAGAAGCCTTGTGGGCATATCGAAAAATATTGAGAAGTACCACTGGGTATTCACCATATCAATTAGTATTTGGAAAAGAACCCATCTTTCCAATAGAATTTGAAATTAAAACGTTAAGAATAGCCCAGGAGGTGGGTTTGAATTTAAATGAGGCTTAGATCAGCAGATTATAGCAAATCAATGAGTTAGATGAAATTAGGCTCTTCACCCTCGAGCACACTGCATTAATTCGACAGCATAGAGCAAAATAGCATGATGCCCTCATTAAAAAGAAAATCTTCCACGAAGGATATTGGGCACTCCTATATGACTCTAGGTTTCAGGATTTCTCCGAAAAAATCCATAAACGATGGCTTGGACCTTATGAGATACAGAAAGTGCATGAAAATGCCACCGTTACATTAACTACCATTGATGGATCTGGACATTCTTTCAAAGAAAACGGTCATCGAGTATGACTTTACCATAAACCTCTTAATCGGGAATCCTTTTACCAGCAATTATGGGGAGATTCTATAATGCAGATTCTTGTTGAGGAAGATAATTCCTCCTCAGCACTCATTCACTGAATAATTCCTTTATTTCTGAAACCTGTACATAAGTTTTTCTTTTTAATTTTTTTTCTCTGAACTGTTTTTTTGTATAGATTTTATTTTTCGTGATGTTACTCTTAAAGGAACAACAATCTTGTGTGCTTTCATTTTTCGTGTTGTTCCTCTTAAGGAACAACTGTTATTCCTCTTAAGGAACCGTAGTCGTTCCTCTTAAGGAACAACAGCCGTTCCTCTTAAGGAACAACGCATCTGCGTGTTCATCTTTTTGTTGTTCCTTTCAAAAGGAATAACATTTCCACCAATTATTTTACTGTTCCTTTCAAAAGGAACAACATTTTTGCCAATTGTTTTTGCTGTTCTTTTCGAAAGGAACAACATTTTCGCTGAATGTTTTTGTTGTTCCTTTCAAAAGGAACAACATTTTTGGCGATTGTTTTTGTTGTTCCTTTCAAAGTGAACAACATCTCCCAATTGTTTTTGTTGTTCCTTTCTAAAGGAACAACATTTCTGCAGATTGTTTTTGCTATTCCTCTTAAGGAACAACACTTTTTGAGTGCATTTTTCTTTCTTAGAACAACATTTTGAGAACTTTTGTGAATTATTCATGATATTTTAAGGCAAACATACAAATTTATGCAAGGAAAAAAAAATAGAGGTTACTGGAATCAACATATCAAAGAGAAATTATAATCTTTAAATAAATATCTTTGTATTCATAAGAAAAAAGGAAAAGACACAACTATTTTCACTAAAACTAATTTGATTGATTATTTTTATCATGTTGGTTCTTCCCCAATCCTCATAATTCACTTTGAATTTTATTATTGAATAAGAATAAGGGCATACTTTCCTCTATTGAGATGATTAGACTTCTTCCACCATCCCTACTCTTAAGGAGTGTTGAGCCATCCTTTATACATAAATAGGCAAGTGCTATATAAAAGAAAAAGGAAAAGAAAAAAAATATCTATATTAATAACAATTCTATGATATGTCAGATGGAGGATAGGGGGGTCTCATCATGAGCTAGCCTACCATGATCATAAGGAAGCAATGAAGTGGCATTCCCATTATGGCCACCACACCAGGGACATGATCCAATGGGCAACTCAGAAAAACAAAAATTCCTTGGAACAAGAGGTCTCATCATGAGTCAGCCTGCCCACCTTTCACTCCTTCCTGGTGAATGGAATTGTGATTCATCTGGTTCCCAAACCATCACAATGGCCTCCATCATGACACCAAAAAGAACTTTCCTAGGCATATATAAATGATTATGGTTCCAAAGGTGAAAAATAAACTTTGTCAAGGTTATGGACACCTGTGGGCAACAGAGCTATGCTGATGGTATTGGAGTCATATTTTCACAACTCAATAGAAATTATAAACCCTTTTCTTATATCTTTATCTTAATTACAAATGAGATTATAATACTAAACCCCTTTGTTGAACCATTATACATGAAATATTGTTTACAAATCAATCATAATGGTTTAAGTGAGTAATGACCGCATAAGCACTTTTATTTATGTCAGCTGTCCTTTCCCTTATTTTCGAATAATTACATAGCATTTCATATCTATTCATGATTTCATAATATGCCTCGATTTCAGTAATTCGATATTTTTTTTTGATCATATCATAAGTATGCATGCCTTTCTATGTTGTACAACTACCTGCAGTATGCTGCTCCTCCATTTGACAGTTGAGGGAGACCTATCGAATTTCAGGGGGGTGTGGGTGACTTTTAAATATGCTTGCATATGAGTCAATTCCCTATGTTCATCAATTCCTGGAAATAGCAATTTTAACGATATTTCTTTCGATATGCAAGGGGAGCTGTTCCATTTCCATTTCTGTGTATTATTGTGAAGAACTAACAGTGTGCAGGATTTAGATGAAATGGGAGGATGAGAAATACGCAATGAACCTCTAGTACTAACAATTTCCGATGCTGCATGAGCAATTTTGGAGAGAGAAGGGTGGATTAGATACCTTACAAAACTGCAGTAGCCCCATGAAATTGTGGCTATCAAATTTTTCCAGAAATTGCAAGAGATTTATTCCATGGTAAGAGGTAGGCAAATAACAGTGATAGATGCAGTAATTTCCGAGGTATCTGGTCTATTGGCAGTTGGACCCATATGGACACATAAAAAAGTGAAAATTCAAGAGGCCATGAACATCTTTCGGGATGAAGGACAAACCCTGATTTTCAAAGGAAAAGGAGTCTAGCCAGCAACTCTGGGAGAACCATGGACATAATTATCCAGAGTAGTGCAAAGCTACATTACATGCAACGGAATAAAGGATGTGGTAAGACCACGCCACCTCAAATTATTAGCAGTACTAAAACAAAAATGCGTTGTGAATTTTCCTGCATTTTTAAATTTTTTACTGCATGACGCTGCTCGGAGCATAAGGAAATCCCATCATACAGGGATGGTATTAAGCCACCACTGTCTAATTCAATTAATAGTTAGTTCCAGTCTTGCCCAGCAGCAGACTAGCTGGGAAGAATTAGTATTCTCAATTGACGGAGGAACAACCTTACCTGCCCCAAAACGAAAAATAGTCACCAACACAACAAACGAACCTATGAAAGGTAGATAGTCCTCTAGATTAAGAAGAAGCAGGATAATTTTGGGAAGCCTTCAGGGTAGAAGTAGCCAACCCATGGAATTACCTAGTTCTAAAGAAGAGAAACCCCTACAACTTGAAGGAGGAGAAGATCAGGAAGAAGAGAAACCCCCGCAACTTGAAGGGGGAAAATATCGGGAAGAAGAAGAAAGTAACCATACCAGTGGAGAAGATAGGGAAGAAGAAGAAAGTAATCATACCAGTGAAGAAGAAAAGGAGGAAGAAGAACCTCCCATAACCTCCAGTACAAGCCCACTGCAGAATCCATTACGGGCGTATGAATTGGCCCAAATTTTAGAAAATATGAGTGAATATATACAACCCCACAGTCTGCTCAATCTCAATATTGAGATAGAAAAATTGCAGGAACATTCTGTCATTAGCAAGGACATGCCTGAGGAAATGCATGATGAAGAGGAAGAAGAAGAAACCCCTCAGGAAATGGTACAACAAACAAGCGTTACTTCCCCTAAGGAACCTAGCCTAGAGAATGGGATCACTGAAAGCATGGAAGAAATCCTGGGTGAGGGAACGGCCACTAGAGAACAAACCCTAGCTGAGCAACCAAGTACAGAAAAAGGAATAGTTGTTCCTTCCAAGAAGAAGAAGAATACAAATGAACTTGAGAAGCTGCGGAGGGAACGACAAGAGCTCCAAAAATTAGTAAAAAAACTTAGGCATAGGATTAGGGTGCTAAAAATGGGAAAAACCTCTAAAAGAACCCAGAAAATAGGGGATGCAGCCATCCCAATGGAACTCCAGAATGAAAAGGCCATGGAGACTCAAGCCGAGCCCATATCCATTCAAGAAGGCAAGGAACAACATGCAGCTGTTCCAGACGCAGCTACCTCAACCGAAAGTGCACAAGGCTGCAATAAAAATGTTTTGATAAATGACCTTGATATTGCAAAACTCCAAGAGGATCTAGCACAGGCTTAGAGGGCTAGAGAAAATCTTGAAGAAGAGACTTTTCCCAAGAAGAAGTACCAGGAGTTACAGTAGAAATTAAAATACATCAATGCATCAGAGGCAGAAGCTTTCGATAATTGTCGAAAGGTAGAAGAGAAAGTTGAAGAGGTAAGGAATAGATTAAAAATGGTCAAGAATCAAATGTATACTCTATGTTCTTTGTATAAGGATGTTCTAGCATGTAGGTGCCATGCCAAAAATTATGCTTTGTTTTTATTAGAAAGATATTTGTAGTTAAAAATTAAGGCTGTTAAGGCAAGAAAACCCATAGAATTAAAAATTGTAGATGATTTTATAAGTTGTTGCAAACTCTATGGAGTAAAATTTCAGCGCCTACTCTTTGAATTTTATTTGCACAATTTTATATTGCCTGAGGAAATGGAGACAAATCCTAGTGATTTTGTCGATGATATCCAATATCAAGCATTCATTTCATTTACTTTTGACCAGTTAAAATGCCTCAATGCCTGTAACACTTTTTAGAGCCAAGAAAATTGGTTAGACCTTTGGGTTAGGGGTGAACCGAAACACCCATTAAAATTGTGGGCTAGGCAAAAAAGCTTAATGACAAAGGAGGGTGTGATCCAAACATTGGGACCCATCCACAAAGCAATCATCTTGGATGGGGTAGAATATTTTCTGTCCATTAGAGACCAGGCCGTAGTAGCAGCTAAACTCTGATTGAAGATTTACAATCAGAATATTCAAGATAGAGAGCGATTCAATTACAAAAATTTTGAGTTAGCTGCCAACCGCCTAGTTATCTATAGTAACCCCATCTTGAGGGAAGGCCCATATTGGCTAGGTTGTATATTTTAAAGCCCTATTATTTGGTATCTTGCAGCAGACTATAAGGCCAAATATGAATTACCTGAAGGGAAAACAGGGCATGTTTTTGAAGTTTAAGCTGCAAATCATGGTTTTAGACCACTTAACAAAAAACCCTCTCCAACCGATTCTCTAACTTCTTTACATGTAAATTATGGTTTTCATGAGGACATGAAAAAGAGTAAGCAGGGGGTTTTTTTGAGCATTGGAAAATGTATGCATTTGCCATGTATTTCTTTATATTTTTCCTTTTAATCATGACTCCTTTATATTATAGAATGATAATATATTGAAGAATTACAATACAATTGAGGAGATTAGTGCTTATTGCGAAATTAACTAAATATTTTATTTTCTTCTATATAGGAACTAGATGAAGTGGGAAGCCACCATTCGAGAGTAACAGACAAGGCAGATGTAATTGTTGTCCCTTTAGCAAAAGGTTGTATCCAGACAGGAAGATAAATATCAGAGCGCACAGTCAAAGTAAAGAAAGGAACAGTGTGGCATCAGCACAAGAGGACAAAATGATAACTAAAGCTATAGGATAGGGTGAATCCCTCATGATCTCTAGATCTTGAGGGATCGCTACTCAAAGTTATCTGTAATTCTTGTTTCATCCACTGGCTGGTATAAAATAACGACGCTTGTAGAAATCAAGGAAGGACATGTTATGATTATTCAGATTTCCTTTTGTAATTTCATGATTGTTCATCGACTCTCGTTAATTAGAACAGAGTACGATCGCTTCTAAACCCCACTACATATGATTAATATATAATTTGGTCGTCATTCCATTATTTGATACTGGAGTAGTTTGGCAATGCTTCACTAGCGGCTAAGGGCCTGGCCCTGGTGGATCCACTTGCTATCTGTACCTTTACTTTCCAATTCCAATCATGTGACAGTTTGCATTAGTTTTCATTTCCTTTAACCTCATTGCTTCACAATTATCTTGGTTTATAGCTTACTATTAAATGATTAATGAAATTGGTGTGTTGCATCAGTGAATCGCGTTGATGTTCCTTTTCATATAACAAGAGTATTTATTCCTTTATAATTTGTATTGTTATGCTTTTTAGATACAGAGCTCCGCTATTCAGGATTGCTGTTCATTCTATTAAATAGTTTGTTGTTCATTTCATTAAATAGTTTGTTGTTCATTTCCATTAGATAGATTTGTTATTCATTTGTGTTAATTATTTTTATTGTTTATTCCTTTCTTGCAAGGGTTTGGTTTTGATTTGGAGTGTTATTACAAAAAGCTTGTTTAGTCTATTTTCATTAGCAGCGTTAGTGATTTAACACAGTTACCATTTCCATTTAATTGCTTTATTGTGGAGTGTAAGATCATAAACTATAAAGGACATTGGTTATTACTGCCTACGTTCTCAGATTGATTACCTTGTTTATATTTGATTTCATTTGTATCTGTTGATAGAGGAAAGAGTTATTAATACTGCATCCTTGACTGATGATTGTTGAGTGAGTGATTGAACTTCAGAACATTGAATTTCATATTGTTGTAATTAGATTTCATTTTCAAGCATCCATTTACTCTTGTATTTAAGACACTGTAATACACATTGAAGAGCATTACTCTTAGATTAAATTGTAACCTCAGACTGAGTACAGTCTCGAGATAAAAAGTCGTACTTGGATTGATAATTAATGTAGGATAAATAGGAGTTAAAAAGACACCTTTTATACCTCAACATTTTTGTGTTGAGCATTGGAAAAGGCATGCATTTGCCATGTATTTCTTTATATTTTTCCTTTTAATCATGACTCCTTTATATTATAGAATGATAATATATTGAAGAATCACAATACAATTGAGGAGATTAATGCTTATTGTGAAATTAACTAAAGATTGTCTTTTATTCTATATAGGAACTAGATGAAGTGGAAAGCCACCATTCGGGAGGAACAGACAAGGCAGGTGTAACTGTTGTCCCTTTAACAAAAGGCTGTAGCCAGATAGGAAGATCAAGATTGGAGTGCACAGTCAAAGTAAAGAAAGGAACAACGCGGCATCAGCACAAGAGGACAAAATGATAACTAAAGTTAGAGGATAGGGCGAATCACTCAGGATATCTAGATCCTGAGGGATCATTGCTCAAAGTTATCTGTACTTCTTGTTTCATCCACTGGCTGTTATAAAAGAACAATGCTTGTAGAAATAAAGGAGGGACATGTTATGATTATTCAGATTTCCTTTTGTAATTTCATGATTGTTCATTGACTCTCGTTAATTATAATAGAGTGTGATCGCTTGTAAACCTGCTACATATCATTAATACATAATTCGGTTACCATTCCATTATTTGATACTAGAGTAGTTCGGCGGTGCTTCACTAGCGACTAAGGGCACGACCCTAGTGGATCCACTTTCTATCTATACCTTTACTTTCCAATTCCAGTCGTGTGATGGTTTGCATTAGTTTTCATTTCCTTTAACCACATTGCTTCACAGTTATCTTGGTTTATAGCTTACTATTTAATGATTTATGAAATTGGTGTATTTATCTATCTTTTTCCTACCATGTCTTCTTTGGGCCACTTCTATGTTGCTCATGGAGGTGCCCTAACACAGTGTTTTGATCTTCTTAAACTTCCTTTGGAGTTTGACACCCTGATCTCTCAACAGTAGAACTTATGCTCAATTTGATTTCTTATTTCACACTTAACCTCTTGCTTTCCTTATTTTGACTATTTTGAAGACCTTTGACTATACTTTGAAAGCTTATGCTCCCTCATACTGATACTCTTTATAATTTATCCCTTTGGTGCAGTGAACATTGTAGTCTTGAAAAACCAAGTAATTCATCCTCTGATATCATTTTTCAATATCTACCTGCTGTCATCAAAGAGGTCTCTCACCTTCATTTCTTATTTCAATGACTCTTCAATTTATGCTCAGTGGCACTTATGTACCTCTATCATTGTGATCCTTTGCATGGAATCTTTGCTGGGCAACACTTGTTTTTCAAATCAGTTATAAAAACCTTGATACTCTTTGTTTCATAGGCATGTTGTCTCCCCTTTGCTGTGAATGTCCTCGAGGAGTTTAGCTTTTCACCTTGCCTCTCTTCTACTGATAACCATCATAAACCATTACTACAAAAATGTTTTTAGATAGGAAACTATCCTTTTCCAGAATTTATGCTCTGATCAAAGGAGGTTTCTCTTAGAGGTTTTTTTTTTATACCTTTTGGACAATCATAAGCTCACCCTTCTTTTCATTTGATTTCATCTTCGGGCACATGTAAAATAGTGAGTTTTGGAAAACCAAAACAATGAATAGCCTAGGAAACCCTACATGACCTATTGGGAGGCCTTTTGGACTTGTCCTTTGGCTGAATAGTTCACTTATGATTTGTCGGTGTAAAACTGATCATTGACAAACCTTTATGCATTGCAATCCTAGAAACTGATATCTTTGATTTATCTAAAGAGCCTAGAAAGGTAGCTTAAAACCACCAATGCCTGAGGCATTTGGTGAATAGGGGAAAAGGTTAGGCTACTTGGAAATCCAAGGTGTAAATAGAAGGGTTAGGAAAACATAAAAATAGTGGTAAGTTCAGAGGTGGAAAACATAGTGAGAATGAGTGAAATAAGTCCATGATTTTGTCTTATGGGAGTGATAGACTGGCCATGCCTTGATAGAGTAGTAGAAAAGTGAAAAATTTATCCTAAGGATAATGAAGGCAGTGAAATTTATAGAACTCACAATATTCATCAATTTTGTTTCTAGAAATCTAGGATAACCATTTAGTCATCTACAAAGGAAAAATTTATTGATGACTAACACAACCTATAGCTTTAAAGGAGACTGTAACTCTCCCACAGTTCATTTAGCTAGAAGAATAAAGGAGACCTTGCAGCAATAGGAAAATAAAGGGAAATATATTTCTATAGTCTACCTTTGATGGGTCATCCACATGTACAGCAAGGGGTTGGGGAATGAAGTTAGATGCATTCTTCCTACTACATCTAGTGGTAGAAAGAGAATCTGTTGAGATTGCAATGCTGCACCTTGACGGTGAAGAAAACATTTGATGGTTTAGTCATTTAAGTCATGAAAGAGTAACTGCATTTGCAGATTTTACTCAAAGATTGATCAAGAAATTCGACAAGAATAAATTAGAGGATAAGAGGCCTTCACCACCACTTGCTGCAGGATCACTTGCATCAGGAGAAAGAACACTTTCACCTTTTCAAAGTAGTCTTGATCTCTTGCTATTTATAGCCCCATGCACTATTCTGGAGATGCATGAGGAGGAGGAGACTTGTACCAACACTGGTATAGAAATAAAGGAGCATCCATCATCATGTAATGTTCACAAATTTGCACATGGCAATTTGGAACATTATATTTTTCTACTTTCACCTAGGAGTGGAATAAATGGGTAAGGGAGCCCATGAACAATAAAATATGAATAATTTCCACCCTAATAAGGAAGGGGATCACTTCAGGAGCTGAAATTTACACTTGCAAGTGTGAACAGAGGAAAAATACATGAGGACATAGTCAATTTTGACTAAGTCAACATGCATCCTTGAGGAGGAAGAGATCACCTAAGAAAACCACTTCAATGTGATCAAGGATCAACCTAAGACACACATATGTAAACTAGATTGAATATCCTTAGTGTAAGAGAGGAATTGGAGGTGGATTAGTTGACCAAGTCAATAGCGCAGCCACAAGAGGAGGGAAGCAAGCTAGGGAATCGTAGTTTTGGAAGATGAAGCTTCATGAAGAAGTCACCTCAACATTATGTGGGGTCCGGGGTGAGGAGGCTCACCAAATATAAAAGGAATGCATAGCATCAAAGGAAATTCATTCATGTATTCAACTTTCTTGGTCTAGAGACCAATTGCATACTTCAGTTGTTTCGCTGAAGTTGCTACACTTTTTAGTGCAAGGGATTTCTGTGCAGGAATTCCATCCTCTCTTTGGATCAACTTGCTTAAGGGATCAAGAGAGAAGGATTTGAGATTCATTTCAGTATTTGTCTTGGGTCTATTAATCCACATTCAGCCACAACGTATTCTCCTTCAGGAAAATGCATCCTTTATCCAGCAGTAGAAGCAGCACAACTGCACCCTTTGATTTGATGCAAATATTTTAGGAGGAGGTGCTCATTTCCCTCCGGGAGTTCTAATAAGAGGCCTAAGGCCATATCTTTGTATTATTCTGATATCTCATTTCATTTACAACCATGTTTAATATATTTATGTAGTAACTGCATTATTTTCTACAGTACTATTTTTTATTCATGCATTTTGTCGGAAACCTTTGCCGGGTGTCTTTTTCTTTGTATAAATGATGTTAAACCTCCATTTATCTGCCATTTGATTAATATAGACCTCATATCAGACTTATTTTATCATTTTTTGTAGAAAACCTCATGGAAGTTATGCTCTTACTGTATTCAGAAATTTCTGTTTAGTAAAGTCATGGGAAATCAGTGTTTTCTAGCCTAGTCGGGAAAGCAGGAGCTGTTTAATATAGCTATAAGAATTATTTTGAGCTGAAATTCGGATAATATGTCCCTCATGACCTAATATATCATATCCAGCTATTTCCCCTGCTTATTTTCACGTTCATTTCTGAAAATAGCCTTTCTAAGGCATCAAAAACCATTTTTCCCCACTTTCTGGATCATGAAACGAAGTATCGGTTGCTAATGTAGATAAAAATGATTTATATGTGTTTCTTATGTATATTTTAAGCTTATTTATCATGAAATGACCGTTATACAACTCATTCATTGCTGACTTCCAGATTTGGAACATTATAGTGGTTCAAAGCATATTTCTTGGCTCAGCCTGTGGATTTCAGATCCAATTAGAATATAAGGAGAATATTAGAACAAAATGGTGGAAATGAAGAGCTTACTCTCATCCATTTTCAGATCCAAGAAGAAATAAGAAGAGAAATGCACTGAAACTCCAAAAGGGTTTCAAGGAGGAGAGATTTGCAGAGAAACCTCTAGAGGGTTTCAAGAAGCAGAAGAAGATGCATGAAATTCCTATTCCTATAGAGGAAATGGAGAGAAAAGAGACCATTTTTAGCATGAAATCCTGAGTGGATACTTGGCATAATACAAGTGCCAACCTAGGGCTTTCAAAGAGACCCTAGATTTTCCTCGATTTATTCAACTTAGAGAAGAGAGAAGACCTTGCAAAAAAGGAGAGATTAGAGGAAATAGATTCCTATTGTCTAAATTTCATGGGTCAACTACAGCAAGAGCTTGGGCAAGAAAGCTTGAGGCATTCTTCATGCTTCATCCAGTGGGAGAGGAGGAGGCAGTAGAAGTTGCAGTGCTGCACCTGGAGGGTGAAGCCAATGCTTGGTGGTGCAGTCACTTGAGCCACAAAAGAGTGAATTCTTTTTCTGAGTTTAATCAAGAATTTTTTAGAACATTTGATGGAGGAAGATCAGAGGATAATAGACCCACACTAATATGGGAGGGAGCAAGTACCAGCACTGCCATAGCCTTGAGAGAGCAGCTTTCTACACTTGCGGCTGGATCAGCCAGCATATTGGAGAGAGGAACTCTTGCTGCCATACAAGATGTTTGAAAGGCTCACCAAGGTATGCATAAATTTCCATGTCTTAACATTTCAAAAAATTCTATGGAGTGGTTTGGATATTTTCTTGCATATGGCCCAGGATCGAATTGCATTGCTGAGATAGAGCAGCAGGATTGCATTGCGCTGTGCAAGATTGATAGGTTCAAGGGATATTTGAACCATCAACCTCATGCATCATTGATGAGTTTCACTCAATCCTTGATGATGGAGTTTAAATTCTTGGAGGATGGACTGAACTTTTCTCCAAACACATCCATGCAACAACAAATGTTCATCCGAGAATTGCCACATGAGATAGCCAAAATACCCTGGAGGAGGGTTACAGTGCTGTCAAGAAGAAGTAGCAAGGAGGATTTTCCTTCATGCCACTTAGATCCTTATGGGTTCAATATTATCATTGATGAGATATATTTTCTTGGAGATCTCCAAGGAGTTACATTTCAGCATCTTATGAAATGCAAGGAGAAAAGTCTGATATGGGAGGATGGTAGACCTCATTGGAGGAATGCCAAGATGGAGAAAGCTAGAAGGCATCCACATGGATTTGAGTGAATGTGGATGGAAGGTAAGAGATTGGTAAACCTTTTGCAATTATATGACACCAGGCAGCAAGAGGCAATGCTGCATTGGCTACTCTTGAGAGAGTTTGGTCACCCTATGACGTGTCCTTTCCCATGGGGTGAGAAGAGGAAGGAATATTGGTAAGATACTTTCATCATGGAGAAGAAAGGAGTTTGGATGCATTATGATGATATGGTTATTTTGTTTTCACTGCATCAGTTATATGATGGAGGTTTGATGAGGCAGCAAAGACATTTGTTGCTTTGGAGGATTGACAGAGAGCAAGGGAAGAGTTGCTCTCACATTTTGCATGATGTTGCAATGGGAGGAGATGACAACATTATAAGAGGAGTCTTTGACATTAAACATGTCAGAGGATGGATTTATGAGTTGGCAGAAGCCTATTTTCATAGGCCAACAATGCTATCACTTGGGAGCATGAGCTTATTGGTGGAGTGTTCCCAGGATCACTTCATATTTGATGCACTTGGTGGGCATAGAGGAGGTGAGATTGATAGAGTGGCGGATGGACTCATTGGTTACTATGGTATGATCTCCTTGACTTGGATGTCTAAGCATAAGAAGGAGGATTTTCATGGGGCATGTGATTCAATCCTCTTCAGATTGATATGCCATACCACTATGGAGGACTCATCTATAGATCTTTTCACTATCTTTCTTCCATCACATGGTAAGAACTTTGTTGTTGCACTTATTGGTTTTTCATCACTATATTTGTATACTCTTACCATGTCCTTGCAGTGAATTTCTCTACAAAGGGGCAAGGTTCTCTTTAGCCTCCATGGTCTATTTTTAGCCAGCTATTATGATGGAGAAAACCATCTAATGTATGATCCAGGGCAATTATATGGTTGCCTCTTGTATGCTCAATTGGAATATCTAGCCATCTACTATTTACTAGTTGGTGTGATGACACATACAAAAATCCATTTGTCAAGAGACAACTTGCCATACCATTTCCTGAAGCTGTAGTGGGGAAGACTGTGCTGTGACCACTTGGGAGACTGTTGGTACACTCTAGCACTACATAAAACCTTCAATATTTCTCTCATTATGATGCTAGTCATGATCCTATGTGCTGATATTATTCTTACCTATATGAGGAGCATGGTTGGAGGAGGGACACATGGAGTGGATTTGTTCTCGGGGGAGAAGCATCCCCACACTTTTTGCATTGCATGCTCTAAGGGGAGCATGAGAAGGGACATGGCCTCTACAGCAAAATATTTGTTTCTTTATGAGGAAGGCCATGATATGGATGGGATACCATATGGAGGTGAGTTCTTGTCCATAATGTATGAGATGCTTTGGGCCAGCTTGATTCACAGCACTGGGAGAGGGACCTTTCGAGGTCTAGCTTACTTCTTGCCATTTGAGGGCAACACTATTGCAGCCCAAGATCAGAAAATCCTCTACACTTGTCTTAAGTGGAGAGGAATATAGCATGGGGTAGGCTACTATGACTACCATGACCAAAATTTCAGCCCACCTACTTTGCCAGAGCTTCAGGTGGAGGATGACTTGCATGAGTTACCATTTTGGAGGGTGGCTCATTTTGCTTGGTTGATAGCTTGGGGAGAAGAGATTCAAATGGGGATGATGAATCCAAATCTATATCATCCCTCATGCTTCAAGAGGTTCTTCAAACAACCCATTGTTTCCCCCATGGATGTTTCATTGTCACATCCTGTTAGCTATTTGGGATGTCCTCCAATAGATGGCTTGCACACTTGGGAGGAGAAACTTGGAGATATATTTATGATACAACACCTTGATCCTTGGCTGATTGCATCATATGAGATTGCTACATGGTATTAGAGGATACTCTTTAGTCTTATCCTTGCAGTTTCTTGAGGACAAACAACATTTGGGAGGGGAGGACTATAATGTTCCCAAAATTGCACATAGAAATATGGAACATTAAATTTTTATACTTTCACCTAGGAGAGGAATAAATGGGTAAGGGATCCCATGAACAATAAAATATGAATAATTTCCACCTTAATAAGGAAGGGGATCACTTCAGGAGCTGAACTTTATTCTTGCAAGTGTGAACAGAGGAAAAATAGATGAGGAAATAGTTAAGTTTGACTAAGTCAACATGCATTCTTGAGGAGGAAGAGATCACCTAAGTAAACTAGTTCAATGTGAACAAGGATCAGCCTAAGACACACATATGTAAACTAGAATGAAGATCCCTAGTGTGAAAGAGGAATTTGAGGTGGATTAGTTGACCAAGTCAACAACGCAACCACAAGAGGAGGGAAGCAAGCTAGGGTAGTGTAGTTTTGAAAGAGGAAGCTTCATGAAGAAGTCACCTCAACATTGTGTGGGGTCTAGGGTGAGGAGGCTCACCAAAGACAAAAGGAAGGCATAGCATCAAAGGAAATTCATTCATGTATTCAGCTTTCTTGGTCTGGAGACCAATTGCATACTTCAGTTGTTTAGCCGGAGTTGCTGCACTGCTTGTTTCAAGGGATTCCTGTGCAGGAATTCCATCCTCTCTTTGGATCAACTTTCTTAAGGGATCAAGAGAGAATAATTTGAGCTTAATTTCAGTATTTGGCTTGGGTTCATTCATCCACATTCAGCCACAGTGCAGTCTCCTTCAGAAAACTACATCCTTTATGCAGCAACAGCAGCAGCACAACTGCACCCTTGTATTTTATGCAAATCTTTAAGGAGGAGGTGATCATTTCCCTATGGGAGTTATCTATTTGTATTATTATTATATCTCATGTCACGTACAGCCATGTTTAATACATATATGCAGTAACTGCGTGATTTTCTGCAGTACTGTTTGTTATTCATGCATTTTGTCGGAAACCTTTGTCGGGTGTCTTTTTCTTTGTATAAATGATGTTAAACCTCCATTTCTCTTCCATTTGATTAATATAGACTTCATATCATACTTATTTGATCATTTTCTGTAGAAACCGTCATGGGAATTACGCTCTCACTATATTCAGAAATTTCTTTTTAGTAATGTCATGGGAAATCAGTGTTTTCAAGCCTAGTCGGGAAAGGAGGAGTTGTTTAATATATCTAGAAGAATTATCTTGAACTTAAATTCAGATAATTGGTCCCTCATGACCTAAGATATCATATCCATCTATTTCCCTTGCTTATTTTCATGCTCATTTCTAAAAATAACCTTTTTAGGGCATAAAACACCCTTTTTCCCCACTTTCCGGATCATGAAATGAAGTACCGGTTGTTGGTATAGCTAAAAATGATGTATATGTGTTAATTATGTATATTTTAAGCTTATTCATAGTAACATGACCGTTATACAACTCATTCTTTGCTAAGTTCTATATTTGGAACATTACACATCATTAGTAGTTGGGAAAGTTATCACCCCGGAGGAAGGAACCCTTGTAGCAGTACAAGATGTTCCTAAGTTTTACCAAGGTATGAATATGTTTCCACTTTCTATTATTTCAGCACATCTTACGGAGATTTGTGGGAATATGCCATTGGATGACCAAGGGTCAAAGCATATTTCTGATTTGGAGTAGCAGACTTTCACTGCGCTGAGAAGCCCTGATCTTTTCAAAGAGGGTATAAAAAATCACCCTAGTTATTCATTATTAAGATACACACAAATACAGGGGTTGGAGTGTGGATTCCTAGAGGATAGGATGAGCATTTTCCTAAGAAATCCAATGTAGAACTATATGTTCAACATTGAGAATGAGCATGAGACAAAAAATGCACCATTATGGAGATCAACAGCGTTGTCACTGAGTAGCGTTGATGAGTTGGGAGACCAAATATTATTGGAGAATTTTGATGACCATTTTACTTGTATGATATTGGATATGCATGTGATTGATGAGAGTTATCTTATTTTTCATTGTTGTGATGGATCCATCTTAATGAGCATTTCACGGCTCAATGAGAAGCATTTTCCTTCAGCATACTTGGATCCCTATGGATTAAACATGGTCATTAATGAGTGGTCTTCACTTAGGGATCTCCAAGATATTTCATTTCAACATCCCATGAAATGCAAAGGTATAAATCTGATATGGGAGGATCGTGTTATCCATTGGAGTACCGAGATGGAGAATGGTAGGAGACACCCACATTTATATGAAAGAGTGTGGATGGTAAGCAAGAGGTTGGTGAGTCACCTACATATATATGACACAGGGCAGCAGGAGGCATGGTTGCATTGGCTGCTCTTGAGAGATTTTGGCCATCATGTGACATATCCTTCTTCTAAGGGTATGTTGGTGGGTGTAACTTGGCATGGCACTTGCATCATATGGTAGCAAGGAGTTTCGGTGGATTTTTTGATATTAAATTCTTCATGTCAATCATCATATTTTCACCTCATGATTTGTATGATGGAGGTGTCAGGGGGCGTCAAGAGTTATTTTTTCTTTGGCTACTCTTGGGAGAGTATGGGAAGAATTTCTCCCATACTTGGCATGATATTTCAGGAGAAAGGGATGGCACAATCAAAGTGCAAAAAGGCTACCCTTCAGCATTGTAGTATGAACTTATTCTTTCTAATTATGCTGACTTCATCAATAGGACTTTTATTTATGGTTAGCTTGAATTAAAAAAATAGAAATGATGATTTCAAATGGTGGTATCAATGTACACTTTAATTCATAATCCAATGTTTTGTTTCCTTCAGTATCTAATTTAACCTTTACATACCTTTAAATTATTTCTTCTAATATTTTAATTGGTTCCTTCTGGGTTTTTTTTGGATGCATTAGCTGGAAGCTTGATCATTATTCCTTGGTGCTTGAATCTTCCATGTCTTGATTGAATCTTGTCAAATCAATTTAGCTGCAAAATTTTGTTAAGGAAACATATTCTCATAAATTTTTTAGTTGATTATTTGAAAAAAAAAGAGGGTCATAAGATAAGTGGAACTAGAATAGGAAAGAAATTATCAGGTTCCAAGAATGCTTTTTTTTCATCCTAGATTTTATTTATAAACATGGCAACAATGTTGATTTTCATGTTTATACAATTATTTATTGAAAACTAAACTTTTTTTGCAATTTAAGTTGGAGATGGAGAAGAATCCTTCCTAACCACCTTCATCTCAATATTGCCTTGAAGATGTTCAACAAGCTCTTCCTTTGTCAATGATTTGTGATAAATTCTCAATCGATGACCATTTACAAGGAAGTTAATTATTTCTTCATCAAAAGTATTAATTATGGCTGCTCCATTTTCTAAGACAATTTCAATCTCATAAGGCCCAAGCTAATAAGTTTGAAAATTTCCTTGAAAATATTTAAACTTTGAATCAAAGAGTAATGGCCAATCTCCTGGATGAAATTTCATTTCTCTTATGAATCTGTCATGCCATTTGGATCTTTGTTGTCAGACTATGTTAGTTCTTTGAATAACATCCTATCCCATATCATCAAGTTCATTAAATTACTCCATTCTTTGTTTTTGTGTTGTGGATAGATCAAGACCTAATTTGACTATTGTCTTAAAATTATTTATTTGGAATTCAGTAAGGAATAGGACTTGCTTCCCATAAACAATTTCATAGGGAGTGTTAGTCATCAGTATTTTTGCATGTTTTGATGACTAGATTCCTTGGTTGAGTTTTCTAGAAGCTAATCTCAATATGTCGATTTGTCATCTAGAAAACACCTCAAACAAATTTTGTCTCCCTACCTTTTCTTTTCAGCCTATGATGAGAAGAGTCTTCAGTTTTCAAATCATATCTCATTTTAGCAAAGGCTCCCTGTCTATAAGCTGTCATAGGTTTTGTCTCTCTGCTATCAAAATTCCCTGTTTCCATAAATCTCATTGTCCAAACATTTGGCAAAGCACCTGTCCCTCTCTCACTAATTATTTTTTCATATGATGACCTGATTATGCCTGAGAAACTCTTCAGAAATTATGATAAAATTCCTAGGTCTAAGTGGTGGTGTTTAGGGAAAATACCTTGAGAAAAGCTTTCTCTAGTCAAAAACCCTGTCTTCAATATCAGTCAGCCATCATGTCTTATTATTTGTAAAAACAAAACCCTTGTCTATCCCTAGGTCATACACCATCAAAGAGGTCGCCTTGTTTTGTTTCAAGAAAATCTCACAAAATTTCAATTCAAGAAGAAATAGTGAAAGAAGTTCCATGACTGAAGAAAAAGGATTATTTCAAAAATTATTTCATGATACATCAAGAAGGCTCTCCAAGGATCAAAAGACATCTATCAATGCATCTCTACAGGGTTGTATAGATTGATGACACTAAGCAAAGTGTGAGAAAAAAAAAGCACCTCAGGAGAAGGTTTCATGTTGTGGAATTTTACTATGGAAGTCAGAGAAAGTGCAGATTGTGAAGAAAGAAGAACTACATGATTCAAACTTAAAAACACCCAAAGGTCAAAGGTATTCCATTATGGAAAATGAATACATAGGTTGGGTAATGTCTGCCTCCAGCGCTCCGTGATAATTCAAAATGGAATTTTTGCATTAGTTCTCAAACATGTGAGAAAGCCCTACAAATCAGTCTTATACAATCAAAAGTGACAGTATTTTGGAAAAAAAGAGCCTCTAGAAAATAGGCATCCAATGAAGGTATAAGAGGAACAACTGCCTTTTGTATCTTACTTTAAACCTAGGCTCTAAAAACATTCAAGGACAATCTGTTGCACCAAATAAAGCTAAAGATAATGCAAAAAGGAGTTGCTTCAAAGATGGACACAATGAGCATTTATCATTTACCTATTGCATTACTTACTCCTAGGTTTCACAGTGATTTTGTGCAAAAGGACATATATCATAAGCAGGGTTTCATAAAAGAAATGGACAGTTTGTTTAAAAGCCTCAATCAGTGATAAGTGGAGAGGCTCACAATTTGTTTCCATTAATATTTTTAAATAAACAGAGAGAAGGCACAGTTTTAGATGAAAGAAGATTTTTTGTGTTTTAGGATGACCTCCTTCATAACAAGAAGAGAGTCAAAACATTTTGAAGGCCTCCTTCATCATAATTAGTGGGACCAACAATGATTTTAAGTGAACTGAGTGGTTATAGTTTCATAAGACCTCCTTCATGACAAGTAGAGGGAAAAACTTGGTTTACAGGGCTAAAACCTTCCATTGAAAGACAGAGAGTGAGTTAAAACTTTGATAAAGGGTTGAGAATTTCAATGATCAATAGAGCTCAACATATTTTGTTTGACAAGCCTCATTAAATAATAAGCACAACAATAACAGTTGGTTTAAAAAGTGCCTTTTGAGATATAAAGAACACATTTCATGATTGGTAAAGAGGAGTTTTTTGTCTTTAAAAAAGGAGAAATCTCCTCTTAAAAAAAACATAAAGAGACCACTCTGCACAAGATACCCACTTTTTCATAAGCACATAGGCAAGACAAACCATGTGTCACGCCCAGGGCTAGTTTTTCTTCAAATGGTGTTTCTGACCAAATAGAGGTGACATTGACAAACGTGAGAGAGGTTTTTGTCCATAATAGGCTAAAACAGAAAAACCTCCTTCAGTTTTTACATAGGTATCATGGTTTGTAAGAAATGTCAAAACTACAGGTGTCACGGGAGATTTTTTGCACAGTTGGAGTGACCTTGGGAAAATACAGTTTTCATAATGATGGAGTATCCAAATCACTTGATTCATGATTTAAAATACAACTATACTTGAATATATTTCCAATGAGCTATCATGATCTCAATTTGGATTTGAGGAAGGCATCCAAAAATGGCTTGCAACAGCACTATGCAATTTCCACACCAGCATACACCATTTTTGACCAGTGTTGTGACAGACAATTTTTTAAAAACCAAATGGAAACCAAATGAAAAAAATCAAGTATATTTGGAAATCATACTTCCATATATTTCCAACGAGCTATCGTGAGCTCAATTTGTAATTGAGGAAGTCATCCAAAAGTGGACTGCAAATAGCACTATACATTTCTGCACCACGATTCACCATTTTTTACCAGTGTTGGGACAATCAATTTTTGAACAAAACAATGAACCCAAAATGAAACAAATCAAGCACATTTGGAAATAAGACTTCTCTAGCTTTCCAACGAGCCATCCTAGGCCCAATTCCGACACCGGTAAGGCTTCTAAAACTTGCTGCAAAAAGACACGACGCACCTGGAAAAAGACGTGACGTGCCTGTAAGCACTCCCAGTGTAATTTTATAAAGGGCACGAAGCACCTGGAAAAGGACACAATGCACCTGTGTGCAAGAGTACAAAGAGCCCTCAAAGGTGCCCAAAATCTAGTTTTTGCACAGTTTTGGGTTTTTCAACATAGCAAGAAGTTTTTTGAGAGGTATTAATCACTTCCTTCATCTACATCTTTTGGTCATAAAATTATTTTGAAATCAAAACTTAAAGGAAGAAATAGTGAAATGAAGAAATATGGGTCTGAGCATGTTGTTGGCAATCTAGATATGGATGAGATTATTCAAGGACTTGGGTTCAGCAATGGCAAAATGAAGGTAGTAAATGGAAGTAGTACTATTCAAGGCACACTACTCATCAAATTCTCTCCAATTTTTTCTGGGTTACAGGATGCCAAAAGATTGCATAAATATTGAGAAGATAGCCATTGTGGAAGGAATGATTAGCTTCAGGTTTTGTCCCAACATGAAAGGAAAAAAAATATTTCTGAAGATTAAGATCTTTTATAGGCTGATTGAAATGTAAAGGATAACAAGAAGCAATTTTATGGTTATATTGGAATTGCTGGAGATTAGGAGAAATTTGATTTTGATACTAAGAAAAGGACCTTGGTTAAGAGCAGGAAGGATATAGAAGCAATCACAGATGGTCCAGTTCATGGAGTGTAAGCCAGCAACATTTTTAACACCTTTGAAACACTGCCTTTAATAGCTTTTGAAACTATGAAATTGTATTGTTTCCAATACGAGGTTTCTACTTCATTTGCAAGGAAAAAGTAACATAGTAAGCAGGCTCAGTGGGCAGCGTTCCAATAGTTTGGTTATTGTGGCCTTGTAGGATAAAGTGAAAGTTCCTATGATAGGGAATATTTTGAGATGTGCTGTTGAATATTTAGATCCCAAGTGAGATGGACAGAATCAGGGAAAGTCACCAAGTGTTAACATTATTTTCAAAATGGCTTTCAGTAATAAACAAAGATAAGAGAAAATGTGTTTAATTTTTTTATTTAATGATAAAAAAAGGATAAAAAAATTTGTTGTGACATGTTCCCTTAAATGGCTAATCGAAGGGCATACACATCTTTGCTTGCATTTCATCCTTAGCGTTGAAGATAATCAGGACACAAGTTTTACGTTTCAAGAAGGTTTTCAATCCTCAAATGATATAACAGAGATGAAGGATACATTTTTGCACGAGAAGTAGAGAGCTAAAGAAGTTTGTTGACAAAAATCACCTCCTCCAAAAGATGAGAAAAGGGTAAGCTTTCATGCAGGTTTTCGAAGATGAGACGCGCATGTAGCTGCCCAAAGAAGGAATTAACAAGGGGCGTGATGCACCTGTGGCTGGTCGTGACGCACCTGGATTTTTTCCTAGTGCCCACAGCTTCCGTGCCACATCCGCTCGATTCCCTTGCACTTGGTTCCCGACCCTCAACCCATTTTCCTGGCCCATTTCCCACCATTTGCACCGGCCCTTCGTGAAAGAGTAGAGGGTGATAGTAAAGCCTGGCAGCCTAGAACAAAAGTAGAAAATAGTGTAAATCACTTAGAGGACTTCAAAGGACACTAGTCTGTACACCCACATGAAAAATGTCACCTAATTGATTGCTTGTATAAATGGAAGACATCCGAAGAGCATAGAGATATCCTCATCCCAGGGGTATATGTACATTGTGGTGGTCATTCAACTATTCAAATATCTAAAAACATTTCATTTCGCCAATTGAAAACAAGTTCCATAGAAAATAGGCCACTACCAAAGTTAGTGTACTACACTTTACATTTGGCTAAGCAATTAGGAAGCCTAACAACAACATATACATTTACGCATCATCACTGGACAAGAGCTCGAAATTATGGCAATTGTGTAGATCAAGAACCATAGAAGATAGGACAAAGGAGAACCGGATGTTACAACACAAGTTATCAGAGGAAAGTATGTTAGTGGGATAAAATTGGGAGTGAAAATAAGCAATCACCAACAGAAGAAACAAATCATTTGGTTTAAACTATGTTGTGCAAGCAGTCTTTATATTTCCTTAATCTTCACTACAGAAGATAAGAGGAAGCTAACGTTTATAAATTAAATAGTCTCGTTCTTCTCAATACTCCACTTCCCTTCTAATAATGCTAGAAATTGAATGTAAAGTACTTTTTTTTTTTCAACTATATTCATCTCCATGGTTGCAAATGCCAACTCCTTCACCCAAACAATGAAAGGCTATCACAATAGGTTTTAAACCACTACTCTTAAGGAGATCATTGCATCCCCTTCAATCTTGTCCTATTTTCAAGAAGTGGGTTGCCTTTACTTTGCAACAAAATCCAAGAGGTCACTAACGACCCTCTCCTAACTAAGCTATTTTCCCTGAGATTAGATGGAGAGTAGGTTCACATTGTAGGTCTTGACTTTGTGCTTACTCCCAAATTAGTCCTCGAATATAAAACAAACATGATGAAAGTGGCATCCATGAGACCATCAGTGACACTAAAACTAGTCAAGACAGCTCACAGGATGAGAAGAAAAGAAATGTCAGCAAGCAATAGTGATGAAGATGTTGGAAATATGCAAGAGGAAAATGAAGACATTCAAGTTCGAAGTAGCTCACATAAAACACATAAAAGCAATAAGCATGGTGAGAGCAGCACACATAAAGAAGTTCAAAATAGTGAAGCTAATAAAGACAACCCTCACTCAACTGAAAATCAGTGAAAGTGGCAATCAACAGAACAATGAAGACAGTGAAAGTTAAGCTCAAAATAGTGAGGAGGGTAAAAAAAGACAATCCTAAAGACAGTCATGATAAAAGCAGTGTTGGAAATTTTTTCATCGATGGAAAAGGAAGTGGCAAAGAAGGAGCATCTGAACAGCAACAAGGCAAAGAGAGAAGCAAGGAGCAGCATTAGACAAGAAGCAGAGATAGTAACAGAGAGATAGTAGAAGCAGCAAAGAGTCCAGCATAAAGAGCAAAGAAGCAGAGAGGAAGCCAGGTAGATAAGGAACTGAGGCAGCAGACAACGCAGAGACAGTGAATAGAAGTAGAGTGCATAATTGAAGCAGAATTTTTCAGAGACAGAGTAGGAGAAAAAGGCCATCGAATAGAAAAGAATAAGTGAATGTTCTAGTAAGAAATCCATTAAAGGAATTAATGGTTGCAGAGATTTGATGGTTTTTCTTGCAGAATCAAGAACTTGAATGTACAGTTAGAAACAGAACTGTGACAGGATAGAACACCAAACATGCAATGGAAGCAGATAGAATGACATTGAATTGTCTCCAGTTGGTGTTTGTGAGGAAATCCCGTCCATTGGTTCTCTCGAAATGTTCTAACAAACTCAATTGAATTCATTCCCCTCATAAAGGAAGCTTGTGTATAACTAACTCTATCCTAATGGTAGTGAAAATCCCGTCGGAAGAGAACTACATGTGTTCGTCGTTTATTGGAAATCCTGCCAAAGATAGACCAAGTAAGAAGGATAGCGCAAACCTAGACTAACCCTTTGGAATCATGAATGGAACCTAGAAGGAAAGAGGTAGAACGTAACAAAAGGAAGGACAGACGAAACCTTGAGTGAAGGGTGGAACCACGAAGGAGGAACAATACAAGCAGTTTCCAGTTTTCATCACACCAATTTTGACGGGCAATTGGTATTCAAGAGGTGGGGAGCAATTCCATAGAACGGGCGACACGCATCCCTGTACGATGTCACAAAACCGCTTACCACTGTGTGCCATCGCGCGTTATCGTTCGACCCAGGATTCCCAGCGATATTAATATAAACCGTTGATCTGGGAAGATGCCATCGGATGGTGGCTGTGTTCGGAAGGTGCATGAAGAATAACACAAGTAAGATGCGCCATCGCACATTATTTCCCATACAAGTTGCCCAAGCGATATCCGTTGGATTGGATGTTGTGGCGCAATGGAACGTGAGCCCTTCAATCGGGTCGATTATTAGAGCTAGGCCCCAATTTAATTTATCTTTCTCATTGTTAAGGTCGATTTAAAAGCGCTGGTATTAATATAAAGTCCTATTATATATTTTAAATTGCCAAAGGGTGTGGATAATGTTATTTATCAAATTCCACGAATTTGATAAATAAAATTCCAATAAAAGAAGGAATACCATCAGCAGTTTGGTGGTTTTGACTCATGGTTTTACTAAAGGCAAAACTATATAAGGAGAAGAGAAATAGAGTACGAAGGGTGCATGCGGAAGGGTGGTGAATCAGTAAATTTCTCTAAGGAATATCTGCATGGAGGAACTCTGTTCTTAATTGATAAATCTGGATCTACGATGCACCCATGGATATAATGATCTGACGATGATGAATCTCTGGTTTGATCAATGAATGAAATCATGAAGAATTGGTGTGAGTGTACTGAATGAATAAATCTGGTGGCCTGCAAGGTATGTCATGTGGAAACTGGTGGATCCAGTATGAAAATTAATGAAACGTGGTCCGCAATGATGCTGAGGGTCAAAGCCTTCAGTGAGGGGGTTTTAGCTCCCTTCCAGTGGTAGCTAGTAAACGAGAACAGGGGGTAGTATCTCCCTTCCAGGAGAGGCTGGTAAACGAGAGAAGGTTGTAGCCTTTTGCAGGTGGGTGCTTGCGTGCTGGTATGAGTCTGCACCAGCATAAGATTGTAAGAATATTTTCTTTATAATAAAAATTGAAGACTGAGATAAAAACAACGGTGGTTTTCTCCCGAATTGGGTTTCCACCTTAAATACTGGTGTTCTTATGTATTGCTTATGATTGATGGTTTGTTCTGTTCATGCTTAATGCATAACATATGTTGAATGAATGATGCAATGATCTAAGTAAATACATAATAAGATCTTTGAACATACAAGTTGGATTCAGTAAAGTAGCATATGGTTTCAAAGCGAAAAATTAAAAGTTCTCAGTTAGCTCTAAATACTGATTCACCCCCCCCTCTCAGTATTTTTCCCAACAATTGGTATCAAAGAAGGTCCTTCTGAAAAAGCTTAGCCGCTATAATGATGATCAAGCAAGATGAGAAATCAAGATGGAACAGCATCTATCAAGCCTCTGCTATTTAACGGAAACAATTTAATCTTCTGGAAAAAAATGATGAGATCCTATCTTCAGTCTCTGGGAGCAGAGATATGGGCAATTGTTGAAGGAGGATATCAATATCCAGCTGCAGTACCAACAGATCCGACGGAAAGAAAGAATTATAAAAGAAATGCAAAGGAGGTCAATGCTCTATTGGGAAGTCTAACTGAATCAGAATTTGTTAAAGTCATGCAGCTGAATACAGCAAAGGCAATATGGGACAAAATCATTCTAAGTTAGGAAGGTGATGCGAAGGTAAAAAGTGCTAAACTCCAAACTCTCAGAATTCAATATGAGAATCTAAAAATGGATAATGAGGAGAGCATTGCCAATTTATATTTACGTCTTGATGATATTGTAAATCGTATGAGAAATCTAGGAGAAACGATAACTGAATCTACTTTGGTTGAGAAAGTCTTAAGATCACTAACGACAAAATTTGAGTCAAAAGTTTCTGCTCTTGAAGAAAAGTAAGATCTTCAAAATCTTACTGTGGTGCAACTTCATGGCATACTAACTGCATATTAAATGAGAAGAGGAGGACCATCTGAAGTCAAATAAGCAGTCTTTATAACTTCTACAAAAGGGAAGGAAGTACAAAAAATAGAAGGATCAGGATATATCTCAGAAGAAGATGAGATAAACTTTGTAAAGAAACTTCAACTTGCCACAGGACAGTTCAGAGGTAAGCTTCCTTTAAAATGTTTTGATTGTGGAAGAGTTGGTCATTATGCTGCTAAGTGTCCTCATAAAGAAACACATAAAAAGGGGAAGGAAGTAGTAAGAAGGAATAAGAATCATTATAGCACTAGAAAAAGTTACTATACTCATGAAGACAGTGATGGGTTATCTGCTAGTGAGGAATAATGTGAACAAGATCTTAGACTTCTCATGGCATTTGAAAAAGAATTTAGAGAAGAAAAGGATACTTTTATGGATGCTCTAGAAGAAAATGATTTTCTTGATGAAAACAATCAACTCAAAATTTTCTTAGAAGAGGTAAAATAATCATAGAAACTCTGAAAAATCAGCTTGAAGAAAAAGAGAAACACAATGAGAAATTAGAGTGTGAAGTAGTAAGTCTAAGAAAAGAACTTGAGAAAGTAAAGACTCTGAATCTTAGATTTGCTAAAGGATCTGAAACCTTAGATGATATTATCAAGGTACAACGTTCTCCCCTTATAAAGACAGGTCTTGGATATATCAGAAAATCTTCTCAGACTTCAGCACCAAATTATCTAAAAGCAGCTATTGTTGGTATACAACATGCTGCCACTCAGCAAGGGAATAAAGAATCTTTGCAGGAAAAGCATGGTCATCTCAATTCAAAGAACACTAATAGGAATATCTTTCAAAGAAACACCAATCAACAGGTAAATTCAAGAAGGATATTTTATGATCGTAGAAATTTCTTCTTCAATGGACAATGTTTCTCATGTCACAATTTTGGTCATAAAGCTGTTCAATGTGTAGCATATAAAACCATCATGACAAGAGAATCAAGAAAGAAAAGGATTGACATTGAAACAAAAAAGAATACCTATAACAAATTTTCTCCTCTTCAAAATGAAGTTGAATGTGCCTATTGCAACAACTTTGGCCATGAAGAATCTGAATGCAGGAGCAAAGTTCAGCCAAAAGAACATGTTCATTCAAGCTCCATGTTTGGAAAAAGAAGGAATTACAGGTTGGAAATTGTGGCATAGAATTATCTGCAGAATATGAAGAAAACCAATGGTACATTGATAGTGGATGCTCAAGACACATGACAGGTGACAAAAACAAACTTCTAGCATATAGTGCTTTAGAAAAAGAAAAGAATGTTACATTTGGAAATGATACTACTGCGGTCATTAAGGGAAAAGGGTCTATTTTTCTAAAAGAAAAGGTGAAAGCTAATGAAGTCATGTATGTGGATGGATTAAAGCATAACTTGTTAAGTACAAGTCAAATGTGTGATCAAGGAACTGAAGTTGTCTTTAGTTCAAAAGAATGTGTGGTACATGATCTTGATACAGGTAAAGAAATTATAAAAGGAAAAAGAACTCCAAGGAACCTATATATATTGAAGAACTGCAAAGAACAATGTTACTTGAGTAAATCTTCAGAAAATTGGCTATGGCATAGAAGGTTGGGGCATCTGAGCTTCTCTCAAACCAACAAATCAAGCAAACTTAAAGTTGTTCGTGATCTTCCCAATATTACTCTACCTGAAAATATCATATGCAAATATTGCCAATTTGGTAAGAAAACCAGAGTACAATTTAATGCCAAGGAAGGATCAGCAAGTAAGCCTCTTGAACTCATTCATACTGACATATGTGGACCTGTGAAGAAAAAGTCACCATGTGGTGAACAATACGATATCTTATTTATTGATGATTTCTCTAGAATGTGTTGGATTGGGCTGCTTAAACACATAGATGAAGCATTTGAGAAATTTCAGATCTTCAAAGCACTAGTTGAGAATGAATTAGATCTAAAAATCAAGTGTCTCAGATCTGATCGAGGAGGAGAATATACATCAGATGAATTCCTTGAATTTTGTGAACAAAATGGCATAAAAAGACAGCTTTTTGTAGCTGGCAATCCACAAAAAAATGGTGTTGTAGAAAGAATGAATAGAACAGTTCAACAAATGGCTAGAGCTATGCTTGATGATTCCAGAACACCTGACACATTTTGGGGAGAAGCAGCACATACAGTAGTCAAAATTCTCAACAAGGCACATGTTTGTGTAAATAGTGATAAAACTCCATATGAACTCTGGTATGGTAATCCTCCCACTGTAAATCATTTTAGAATTTTTGGAAGCAAATGCTTTATCAAGAATAATGATGAAAAACTTGGCAAGTTTGAACCCAGAGAAGATGAAGGAATATTTCTTGGTTACTCCTCTAGGAGTAGGGAATACAAATGTTACAATAAAAGACTTCAGAAGATTGTTGAATGTATAGATGTTGTTATTGATGAGTCTCCAGCAACTCCAAAAGAAGAAAAACAAAAGACAAATGAAGACAATGATGATGACATGTATCCTTCTACATCAAATAGTAATGATACAAATAGTGAACCCAATGAAGAACCCGAAGATGATTTGTCTGAAAAGGATCCATCCAGATATGTTCAAAAGAATCATCCAAAATCTCAAATTTTTGGAGAAAAGGGATCAGGTGTACAAACAAGAAGGACTCTTGTGGGATCTTCTAGCAATCTGGCATTTATTTCCATTATTGAACCTCACAATGTCAGTCAAGCTAGAAAAGATGAATGTTGGATTGAAGCCATGAATGAAGAGCTTGATCAAATTGAAAAGAAACACACTTGGGAATTAGTACCAAGACCTCATGACAAAAATGTCATTGGAACTAAATGGATATTCAAAAACAAGTTAAATGAGAATGGGGATGTTATAAGAAATAAAGCTAGACTTGTTTGCAAGGGGTGTGCTCAACAAGAAGGTATAGACTTTGAAGAAACCTTTGCTCCTATAGCCAGACTTGAAGCCATAAGAATGTTTCTTTTTTTTTCAAGCTTCTAACAATTCAAAGTTTATCAAATGGATGTTAAATCTGCTTTTCTCAATGGTGATCTGGAAGAAGAAGTTTATATAGAACAACCATAAGGATTCATTTTGGGAAATGATGAAAAACTTGTTTGTAGACTTAAAAAAGCTCTATATGGTCTCAAACAAGCTCCAAGGGCATGGTACTATTGTCTTGACAAATATCTTCATCAACAAGGATTTTCAAAGGGGTCTACTGATAGCAACTTATACACAAAAACTGAAAATGACAAACTATTGATTGTGGTTGTATATGTTGATGATATCATTTTTGGAAGTAATGAAGAGTCTATGAGTCAAAAATTTGCTTCTGATATGCAGCAAGAATTTGAAATGTCTTTACTTGGGGAACTAACATTATTTCTTGGCTTGCAAGTGCAACAAGAAAAAAGTGGCATATTCTTATCACAAGAAAAATACCTCAAGCAAATCCTGAAGAAGTATGGCATGGAATATTGCAAACCTGTAAGTACACCAATGATAACTGGATGTAATCTCAGTTCTAATGATGATTCCCCCATGGTGAATCAACCAGAATATAGATCTATGATAGGAAGTCTACTTTATCTCACTGGGACAATACCAGACATCATGCATGCAGTTGGGATTGTTGGAAGATTCCAAGCTAATCCAAAAGATGTTGAAAATGCAACAAGATGATGGAGCTTAGTGAAATGAAGTCGCCTTCACTAAGTGGGCTCGCAGGCTATTTTTGGCGCAAAGTCTATTTTTAGGCTATGTCTATTTTTAGGCATATGGATCATGGTATATGAGTTGCAGGATGATATTTATGGATGATTGGTCATGTTGATAAAAATAGATGGACCTCTATTTTTAGACATTGGACGAAATCTATTTTTAGACTGCCAGGCTAAAAATAAAACAGTCAAATATTATTAACCCTTAATAATATTTAGACTATAAACATTATATTATCCTCTTGGAGCACTTCAGTTTGATGCTTGGATGTGGCACATGCAGCTGACAAAAGGAAATACGCTTTTCCTAAGGGTTAGTGGAGCTATTGCATGGTTGACTTCAGTTAGAACTCAAGTGGCAGAGTTTGATGGAGTTGATGAGACAGTTGGTGGAGTTGTGTTCGGTTTAACTTAGTTGAACTAGTTGTATTTAGTCTAACTAATAAATACACTAGTGATGAGTGGTGTGAATTAATTATTAATTAATTCACTAATTATTAACTCATAAATCAACTAAAGAATACATCAGTTAACTGCAGTGCATGGATAGTTCAGTGGAGACCAGTGTTAAAGGTCGGTGAAAGGGTGAGTCTACTATCACTTGTGACTATAGCTGTGCATGAGATTTGCACACACATTGATTGAGATTTCCAATGAGGATTGCACAGTACAAGCCAAGGGGATTTGAACTTGGATCTATTCATTCTTCATATTGGATTGCGCAGTAGAGGCAGGCAGACAGGTGGAGCAGATTGAAGCATGGGATGTGCATGATCTGAGCTTGTTTTGTGTGTAGCATGTGAGATAGTGCTGAGAGCTTGTGAGGAGCTTTGTACTATGTATTGTTACATGTTATCTATCATTATAATATACAGATAGTTGGGGGTTTTCAGCTGTAAGCTTTCCCCATTACATACTGTGTTATATGTGTGCTTGATTATGTTTTAATGTGCGCATGCGACTGCTTCTAATTTCGCAAATTGATGATCAATTGTAGAAGAGGTTATGTATTATGCATGAAGCTTAAATAGTGTGTAATCAGGATAATCTCGGTGAATAATTCAGCTATTATTCAAATTTCTACATGGTATCGGAGCTAGAATTGATCATTGGATCTATTACAGTGATTACAATTTATTTCAGTAGACAGAGTCTGTAAGCGGGTCAGGTAGCCTTTGGATCCATCCTTTCTTTGAAAGGTGATATATCTAGTAAATGCCCCTATATTCGATCTCTGTGCTAGAAATAATTTGTTCTCACAGATCGGAAGCGGTTGAGTTTTGAGCTGGTGGAATTCGAATTTGCAGCAGAATTTGGAATTCGAATTTGCAGCAGTTTTCTTGGTGTCGAAGTTGAAATGTATTTCAACGGATTGCGATTAGAGTATACCCTTGAGGGCAGCTCGAATTATGTTGCATGTAAGGACAGGATGGAGGTGGTGTTAGAGGACAATAGGCTGAAGGAGTTCATAGATGCTGAAGTCCCAAAGCCTACTGATGCTGCTCAAGTTGAGGCTTGGCAAAAGAAGACAACAAAATGTCGAAGGATTCTGTTGGAGGGCGTGAAGGATCACATTGTATCCAGCCTGCATGGAAAAGATTCTCCATACTTGATGTGGAAAGCACTGAAATATCTATTCCAAAGCAAGAGCGACCAGAGGAGGTTGGCGCTCAAGGATAAACTCAGAAAAATTAAGATGGAGAAAGGCGACAGTATATCCAAGTACCTCACGAAGTTCACCCAATGCAGGGATGAGCTGGGAAGTGTGGGGGTGACTGTAGCTGAGGAGGACTTGGTGGAATTGGCTCTCCTTGGTCTTTCAAAGAGTTGGCATTCCCATCAGGACTCTGTCAATGGTTGGGAGAAATTGCCAGGATGGGAGCGACTTTGGTCGGATCTCATGGAAGAGGAGATAAGGCAGAGTACCAGGGACAGACCTTCATCAAAGGAATCTGATGAAGAAAATTGTGCTTTGGCTGCCAAAGAAAAGAAGGGGAAGAGCAAGAAACCTTCTCATTCCGGTGTGAAAGGCAAGAAGCAGGACATGTCCAAGGTGAAGTGCTTTCACTGTCACCAGCACGGACATTATGCCACAAATTGTCCGCAGAAGAAGAAAAATAAGCATGCTGCTGGATCTGCAGTGGGAGAGGCCTTATCCTCACAGTTTGAGCTGTATTTTTTGTTGATCGCATGCTTGGTATCAAGTGTGATGGGATCAGTATGGTTCTTGAACAGTGGTGCGTCTTTTCACATGACAGGAGATCGAGATTTATTTTCAGATCTAGATGAGAAATATCTTGGAGTGCACATCGAGATGGGCGATGATGGTAGATACAGTGCGACCGGTATCGGTACCATTTCCTTTGAGAGGGAGTCTGGTAAACCCTTCGTATTGAAGGAAGTGATGCATGTTCCAGGATTGAAGAAGAATATGATCTCTGTGATGATGTTAGAAGACAAGGGTTATGATGTTTTCTTCAGCGAGGGAAAGGCTTTCCTGCGCAGTAAGACAACTGGAGAAACTCTGAAGATAGGGGTTCGAGTCAAGAACCTTTATCAATTGCATGTAGATGCCTGTGCAGCAATGGCATGCAAGGCTAAAAGAGTGGTGAGCCGGGATGATGGCAAGCTGTGGCACCGGAGATTGGGCCACCTTCACCATGGAGCTTTGAAGATACTGCAGCAGATTTATACTGGGCTTCCTAAAGGCACTCTTGCGCAGTCAGATCAGTGCAAGGGGTGTACCTTGGGAAAATTTGTGAAAGCCACCTTTCACAAGAAGGATAGTCGCGCCATGACAATCCTTGAGAGAATTCACACAGACGTGTGTGGACCTTTCTCAGTAGCTTCTACAGCAAAGCACAGGTACTATGTGATCTTTGTTGATGATTTTTCTCGGAAGTGCTGGATCTTCTTCATGCAGAAGAAGATCGAGACATACTCAAAGTTCTATGAGTTCAAGGCGCTGGTTGAGAAGGAATCGGGGAAGCATGTGAAGGCTCTTAGGAGCGACAATGGTGGTGAATTCATCTCTGGCGAATTCAAGGACTTTTGCAGCGCAGAAGGAATTCGAAGAGAGCTCATAGCACCTTATAACCCACAACAGAACGGGGTTGCTGAGCGAAAGAATAGAACGATCATGGGTGCTGCACGGGTGATGTTGCATGATCATGGCCTACCCATTCAATTGTGGGCGGAGGCATGCAATACTGCAATATATGTGCAGAACTGTTGTCCTCACAAGATACTTGGCATGAGTACACCCGAGGAGGCGTTTTCTGGTAAGAGGCCTGATATTTCCAATTTGAGGATTTTTGGTTCACCTGTCTACATGCATGTGACGAAGGATGCCAGGAAGATGCTGGAGCCAACCGCAGAGGTTGGGATATTTGTGGGGTACACTGATATGCCCCACAACTATCGTGTGTATTTTCCAGACAGTCGCAAGACTGTTGTGCGATGGGATATCAAATTTTACGAGGAGAAAGCCATGAAGTGTTCGCTTGAGAGGGAGCCACACTTGCATGCAGATGAGGAGCTATTAGTTCCTAAGGATGAGCTTCAGGATGTGGATCAGCCACAAGAGGAAGTTCATGGAGTGGAAGAAACCACTCATGCATCGCCAGCCATCAGAGGGTGGAAGCGTACTACAGAAGCTAAGCGGCTGGCTCAAGATGCAGAGAAGGTTGTAGGACCACCTACAGCACAGCACAGAAAGAGATAGTCACCAGACTGGTACACTGGATACATGGCTCTTGTGAGAAAATGTGTCGTGATAGAGCCATCCTCTTTCGAGGAAGATGTGGAGGACCCCGCATGGGTAGATGCCATGGTGGAAGAGTATGATTCGATTGTTAGAAACAGTGCATGGGAGATTGTCCCAAGACCGGAGGGGAAATCAGTGGTGGGTTCGAGATGGATATACAAAGTGAAGAAGGCAGATGACGGGAGTGTGGAGAATTACAAGGCAAGATTTGTTGCCTGAGGCTTCTCACAGATAGAGGGGATCGATTCTGAGGAGACCTTTGCACCTGTCGCAAGGTACTCTTCCATATGGACGATCCTAGCTCTTTCAGCGCAGATGGGGTGGCACATCCATGAGATGGATGTGAATACTTCATTCCTCAATGGATTCATTGAGGAGGAGGTGTACATATAGCAGCGCAAAGGTTTCGAGATCTTCAGCAGTGAGTCACATGTATGCAGACTCAAGAGAGAAATGTATGGGTTGAAACAAGCACCTCGTGCTTGGTACACACGTATTGACAGTTATTTCACCGGACTTGGATTCTCCAAGAGTGAGGCGGATCCTAACCTATACCAGATTGTGGTGGAGGGTAAATTGCTGATCATTGTACTTTATGTAGATGATTTTATTTTGACGGGTGATGCGCTATTGATACTTTCATGCAAGGAGGATCTTGCTAGAGATTTTGAGATGAAGGATTTGGGCCTCCTTCATTATTTCCTGGGATTGGAAATTTGGTAGCGCAGTGATGGAATGTTTGTTTCTCAGGGTAAGTATGCCCGGGAGATACTAGAGAAGTTCAACATGCATGGCTGCAAGCCTGTTGAAACTCCTTTTCCTGGTGGTTGGTGGAAGGAGGATGCTACTTCGGCGGAGGTAGTGGACGCCACTGTTTATCGACAGTTGGTGGGGTCACTTATGTATCTGGTCAATACACGACCCGATATATGCTATGCTGTTAACCAGCTTTCAAAAGCTATGGTTAAACCTACCAAGCTCTTCTGGAAGGCAGGAAAGCATGTATTGCGTTATCTTAGAGGCACATCGGGATATGGCTTGTGGTACAGACATGAGGATGAGGTGAAGCTGTGTGGCTTCACGGATGCAGATTGGGCAGGGAGCCCAACGGACAGAAAGAGCACATCTGGAGGGATCTTCAGTATCGGGTCGACAACAGTTTCTTGGTACAGCAGGAAGCAGAGATTCGTGGCACTCAGTTCAGCAGAGGCTGAGTATATGGCAGAAAGCTTGGCTACATGCGAGGCCATATGGATGAGGAAGATCCTGGTCGGGTTGTTCGGGTCACACTTGGAGCCTACTGTGATTTATTGTGATAACCAGAGTTGCATTAAACTCTCGGCTAATCCAGTATTTCATGATAGATCCAAACACATCGACATCAGGTACCATCATATCAGAGATTATGTTCAGGGGAGAATCATGTTACTTTCATATATTCCCACGGAGGATCAGGATGCTGACATCTTGATGAAGGCGCTCACCAGGAGCAAGTTCGAATTCCACAGAGGCAGGATAGGGGTTGCAGATAATCCATATCTTTTTGAGAGGGAGTGTTGAAAATGCAACAAGATGATGGAGCTTAGTGAAATGAAGTCGCCTTCACTAAGTGGGCCCGCAGGCTATTTTTGGCGCAAGGTCTATTTTTAGACTATGTCTATTTTTAGACATATGGATCATGGTCTATGAGTTGTAGGATGCTATTTATGGATGATTGGTCATGTTGGTAAAAATAGATGGACCTCTATTTTTAGACATTGGGCGGAATCTATTTTTAGACTGTCGGGCTAAAAATAGAACAGTCAAATATTATTAACCCTTAATAATATTTAGACTATAAAAATTATCTTATCCTCTTGGAGCACTTTAGTTTGATGCTTGGATGTGGCACATGCAGCTGACAGAAGGAAATTCGAATTTCCTATGGGTTAGTTGAGCTATTGCATGGTTGAATTCAGTTAGAACTCATGTGGCAGAGTTTGGTGGAGTTGATGAGACAGTTGATGGAGTTGTGTTCGGTTTAACTTAGTTGAACTAGTTGTATTTAGTCTAACCGATAAATACACTAGTGATGAGTGGTGTGAATTAATTATTAATTAATTCACTAATTATTAACTCATAAATCAACTAAAGAATACATCAGTTAACTGCAATGCATGGACAGTTCAGTGGAGACCAGTGTTAGAGGTGGGTGAAAGGGTGAGTCTACTATCAGTTGTGACTATAGTTGTGCATGATATTTGCACACACATTGATTGAGATTGCCAATGAGGATTGCGCAGTACAAGCCAGTGGGATTTGAACTTGGATCTCATCATTATTCATCTTGGATTGCGCAGTAGAGGCAGGCAGACTTGTGGAGGAGATTTGAACCTGTGACTTGTTCATCTTCCGTGCTAGTTTGTGTGTAGCATGTGAGATAGTGCTAAGAGCTGTGAGAGCTTTGTGCTATGTATTGTTACATTTTCTATATCATTATAATATACAGATAGTTGGGGGTTTTCATCTGTATGCTTTCCCCATTACATACTGTGTTATATGTGTGCTTGATTATGTTTTAATGTGCGCATGCGACTGCTTCTATTTCCGCAAATTGATGATAAATTGTAGAAGAGCTTATGTATTATGCATGAAGCTTAAATAGTGTGTAATCAGGATAATCTCAGTCAATAATTCAGCTATTATTCAAATTTCTACAAAAGAGTCTCACCTTCAGGCTGTGAAAAGAATATTGAAATATCTACAAGGAACTCAAGACTTTGGACTATGGTATCCAAAGAATGCTGATCTTACTCTTCATGCATACACTGATGCAGATTGGGTTGGAAGTGTTGATGATCAGAAAAGCACTAGTGGTGGTGCATTCTATATGGGGCCCCAGTTAGTATCTTGGTTTAGCAAGAAGCAAAGCTCTATTGCCTTATCTACAGCAGAAGAAAAATATGTGGCTGCCGCATCATGTTGCACTCAACTTCTCTGGATGATGCAAACCTTACAAGACTTTCAAATCAAATGTTCACCCCCTATCTATATTATGTGTGACAATACAAGTGCCATCAGTATCTCAAAGAATCCTGTTATGCATTCCAAGACTAAGCATATTCCCATCAAATATCACTTCTTACGTGAACAAGTGCTTGAAAAAAAGGTGAAATTGGAGTATGTTCCCTCCAAAGAAAAAGTTGCTGATATATTTACCAAACCTCTACCCAGGGAAGCGTTCGAATATCTCAGACAGAAACTGGGAGTAGTCTCTGCCATGCAGAGGATCATATCTATTTAAATACATAAGATTAAATTAGTTGTGAGGTGTTGTTAGGCATCTCTGAATGCACAGGCTAAGGGGGAGCATTGGTCATATGAAAAGGATGCATTGTTGGTCATATTATGTTTGAAGATGTAGCATGATCTCAGGGGGAGCATGATATTGTCAGTTCCAAGGATCTTGATCAATTCTTTGCCATTGATGTCAAAGGGGGAGGAAAATAAACAAAGGGCTTCTATAAGACAAACAGAGGGAGAGTATTGCCATCAATGCAAAAGGGGGAGATTGTTGGAAATGTTGTCATTGATGGCAAAGGAAGTGGCAAAGAAGGAGCATCTGAACAACAACAAGGCAAAGAGAGAAGCAAGGAGCAGCATTAGAAAAGAAGTAGAGATAGTAACAGAGAGATAGAAGAAGCAACAAAGAGTCCATAAGAAAGATAAAATAAGCAGAGAGGAAGCAAGGCAGATAAGGAACTGAGGCAGCAGACAACGCAGAGACAGTGAATAGAAGTAGAGTGCATAATTGAAGCAGAATTTTTCAAAGACAGAGTAGGAGAAAAATGCCATTGAATAGAAAAGAATAAGTGAATGTTCTAGTAAGAAATCCATTAAAGGAATTAATGGTTGCGGAGATATGATGGTTTTGCTTGCAGAATCAAGAACTTGAATGTACAGTTAGAAGTAGAAGTGTGACAGGATATAACTCCGAACATGCAATGGAAGCAGATAGAATGAAATTGAATTGTCTCGAGTTGATTTTTGTGAGGAAATCCCGTCCATTTGTTCTCTCGCAATGTTCGAACAAACTCAGTTGAATTCATTCCCCTCATAAAGGAAGCCTGCATATAACTAACTCTATCCTAATGGTAGTGAAAATCCCATTGGAAGAGAACTACATGTGTTTGTCGTTTGTTGGAAATCCTGCTGAAGATAGACCAAGTAAGAAGGATAGCGGAAACCCAGACTAACCCTTTGGAATCATGAATGGAACCTCGAAGGAAAGAGGTAGAACGTAACAAAAGGAAAGATGGACGGGACCTTGAGCCAAGGGCGGAACCACGAAGGAGGAACAGTACAAGCAGTTTCCGGTTTTCATCGCACCGTTTGATGGGCAAGCGGTATTCAAGAGGTGGGGAGCAATTCCATAGAATGGGCGACACGCGTCCCTATACGATGTCACAAAACCGCTTATCACTGCGCGCCATCACGCGTTATCGTTCGACCCAGGATGCCCAGCGATATTAATATAAACTCTTGATCTGGGAAGATGTCATTGGACGGTGGCTGTATTCAGAAGGTGCATGAAGAATAACACAATTACGGCGTGCCATCACGCATTATTTCCCATAAAATTTTCCCAAGCGATATCCGTCAGATTGGATGTTGTGGCACGATGGAAAGTGAGCCCTTCGATCGGGTCGATTGTTAGCGCTGGGCCCCAATTTAATTTATATTGCTCATTGTTAAGGTCAATTTAAAAGCGCTGGTATTAATATAAAGTCCTATAATATATTTTAAATTTCCAAAGGGTGTGGATAATGTTTATTGATCAAATTCCACGAATTTGATAAATAAAATTCCAATAAAAGAAGGAATACCATCAGCAGTTTGGTGGTTTTGACTCATGGTTTTACTAAAGGCAAAACTATATAAGGAGAAGAGAAATAGAGTACGAAGGGTGCATGCAGAAGGGTGGTGAATGAATAAATTTCTCTAAGGAATATCTGCATGGACGAACTTTGTTCTTAATTGATAAATCTGAATCTACGATGCACCCATGGACATAATGATCTGACGATGATTAATCTCTGGTTTGATCGACGGACGAAATCATGAAGAACTGGTGTGAGTGTACTGAATGAATAAATCTGGTGGCATGCAAGGTATGTCATGTGGAAAATGGTGGATCCAGTATGAAAATTAATGAAACGTGGTCCGCAGTGGTGCTGAGGGTCGAAGCCTTCAGTGAGGGGGTTGTAGCTCCCTTCCAGTGGTAGCTAGTAAACGAGAACAGGGGGTAGTAGCTCCCTTCCAGAAGAGGCTGGTAAACGAGAGAAGGTTGTAGCCTTCTGCAGGTGGGTGTCTGCATGCTGGTATGAGTCTGCACCAGCATAAGATTGTAAGAATTTTTTCTTTATAATAAAAATTGAAGACTGAGTTAACAACAACGGTGGTTTTCTCCCGAATTGGGTTTCCACCTTAAATAATGGTGTTCTTATGTATTGCTTATGATTGATGGTTTGTTCTGTTCATTCTTACTGCATAACATCTGATGAATGAATGATGCAATGATCTAAGTAAATACATAATAATCTCTCTGAACATACAAGTTGGATTCAGTAAAGTAGCATATGGTTTCAGAGCGAAAAATTAAAAGTTCTCAGTCAACTCTAAATACTGATTCACCCCCCCCCGCCCCCCCTCTCAGTATTTTTCTCAACAAGCAGATGCAGTAAATAAGGTAGCCCTAAAGAAGAACATGAAAACAATGAACAGTGCAGCAAATTAGGTAATCAAGGAGGTAGCAGTATGAAAAATAGTCAAAATTCACCTTTCTTCCTAAAATATCAGCAGGTGAGACCCTCCTGGGTTTTTTCACTCAGACCATTTTTTGACATACTTCCAGGGATTAGTTTGAGAAAAATCAAGTAGTTACAGAAATTAGACATCCAAGGCTTTCCAATGAGCCATTGCGGGCCTCGTTTTGACATCGGAAGTCCTTCGAAAGTTCTCTGCAAAATAGGCTTTTTTCTGGCGCTACGCTCCCATAGCATTTTTGCTGAAAAGGAAGATTTCTGAAGGTGGCCATCCAAATTTTCATTAGGCTATTTTTAACTCTATTTTAGAGGTTAAAATTCAATTTTATTACTATTTTTAGCTTAAATAGATATTTTTTGAAGATATTTTGTGCCTTGGGCTTTGCAAAGCCTCAAGGACAAAATCATATATTTGTATTAGGCCAATGGCCTTCTAGTTTCTCTAGGTGGGTTTCCTCCTCTTTGGCCTATATAATCGAAGAGGATTCATTGTAACCAGAGGTTGAACTTGATATTATAGAGAGAAAATACATAGCATTATGAGATTTGAAGAAATACTTGTCTTATGAAGTGGATAATGTCTTTCTTGACTCTGATGGTGGAGGAGGATTTTATGTAGGATTCCATGGCTTGGTGAATGGTATCATGTTCCTTATCTGTTATGTTTTCTTAGTTTATCATACATGTTTTCATGCTTCATGCTTGTTGTAGTTCAGTAAAGAATAAGTTTGAGATATTCCCATGGAGGCACCTCAAATTTCCTGATTCATTGCAGCTTAAATGTTTTCATCTTTCTTGGTTATGTCAAAGAATTCTTAATTGCTCTTTGGTACCCTAAGAAATTGTTATCAGTTTCATTAATGGTTATTATGTATGTTTTCTAGTATGATTCACGGTACACCCTGCTTACTCATAGCTAATCAAAACTCCATTTCTTAAATCTCTCTCTGAATTATTGGTTGTCTTAGTTAAGTCAAAGAGATCTTTTTTCGATCTTGCCCTTTGTCCATGTTTTGCAGTCTTATTTCAAAGTTCCTAATAGCTCAAGATATGATGTTTAGGAGTTCCCTCTTCATAGATTGAGTTGTTTGTTTGTATTATTTGTTTTCCCAAAATTCTGAAGGTTATTTTCCCAAAGTTAGAGGGTCTTATACTTCTATGTATCACTGGATTGTTTATTTTCTGCATCTATCAGTTTGAGTTTCGTTCATAGAGGTTAATGGTCAGCCCTAACTCATGAATGGTTGTTTTTTAACTATTTATGCTTAAAATCTCTTTTTCTTTCACAAACTTAGTTTCCATATCATTTCACTTTCTCCCAAAGAATCCATTTATCTCAACCAAATCGGCCCTACAATAATACCTTGTCTGTCATTGAGATAGTCTCGACCTTTTCGACCCCATATCCGAGTTGATCTGACGAAATTTTTATCTATTTATCCTTTGATCAAGTTCCCGTTGAGTCTCAAATCTGCATCTTTCCTATACACCTTTCTAGACCTTTTTCATTCACCTGAACCTTCTAAGTTGTCAATATCATTGCATATTAATTGTAAAAGAGCATCTAAAATGGTTTTTAACTATGTTTGTGTCTGCTGTTTGATTTATATTTTTGCTCATTTAGCTGCGGAATCTTGCCACTTTCCACAGCTGCTGCAACTTTCCGCAGCCATTTTGTGAAATTCTATGTTGCAGGTGTCTTCAGGAAAATCGAGCCACATGGGCAAGTCAGAAATGATGTGGACATGGATCGTGTCCTATTGGCTCGGGAAAATTCACCTAAGGAGGTTGTGGTCAAAGGTGGCCAAGTGGAAGTCAACCGTAGAGTCCCACAGTGACAGAACTTTGTTTCTCATCACGTGAAGATTTGTATGACCGTTTCTAATTTACGGGAGACACATCAACACCTGTACACGACTCCATAAGCCGAATCGAACATCCACTCTTCATAGATTTACTCCTCACCGCGGCCATGATGCTGGATCTATGGACGTGATGGTTCACGTGTCTCTATCAGCACAAAATTTAGGGAATTAGTTATATCACCTTTGTTATAAATAACGTGTTTTCATACGCATAATAGTTAGCCTCCATATAGCTCTGTAATGTAGTTGCGTTGCCACTATGTTGTAATATCATTTCTCTGTTATGATTGCATTTTAATATATAAGAAGACTGTTTCCAAGTGTAATTCGTATTTGAAGGCTGTTGCCCAAGGTCTGTGCAGAGGGCCCCTGCACACGCTCAGGTTTTGTGCATTACTATATAGTTTCTTGTTTTATTTCTTTAAGTTCATTGTGCCATAAGTCATTCACGTGTTTATACATTGCATATTTCATGGTATTTATGCTTCATCTCTGTTCATAATCTTTCATGCTTTACATTTTACTTATGTCCATAATCTTTCATCTTTTATGTTGTTGTTAACTGATCAATGTTCTTGTTTCAGATTACAAATAGGCAGCCCGGGCATTTGCATATCTTTTGAATAATGACATGGAATCAATATTTTTCTGCTGCTAATTTACTTTTCTTAGTTTTTGTTTAATTCCAGTACTGCTTTGTTTATTTCAGTCTTGCACATTTGCTTCAGTAGTTAGATTTAGATATATTAAATTTCTCATGTCATTTTCAGTTACCTCCGAAAGCCATAGCTAGACTAATGGTGAGGGATTGAATTATGAGTGTGTAGTTTGATATTATTTTACTTTCTGCAAGTTAGAAATATTAAATTGCTCATGTCATTTTCAGTTACCTCCGAAAGCCATAGCTGGACTAATGGTGAGGGATTGAAGTATGAGTGTGTAGTTTGATATTAGTTTCTTTTTCTGCAAATTAGATATCAGATTGCTCAAGTTGTTTATGGTTACCTCCAAAAGCCATAGCTGGACTAATGGCGAGGGATCAAAATATAAGTTGATGTAATTTGATTTAGATTTACTTTGTTGCAATTCTTGGATTTCTTTAAGCATAGTTTCTTTTGTATTTGGACAACAGCAAGGATAACGAGTTTCATGATCAGTAGTTCACTGTTGTTTGACTAGAATAGTGATGCAATTTCATTTTCTTTGAAGAATTAATTTTGTCATTGTGTGTTTTAAAAAATTCTTTTGAAGTTTGGAAAATCATTAGAAGGACATCATTGTCTTGAATATTTGTCTCCATACTTGTCTTTTAGAATTTCATAAAAATCCAAAAACGACAAAAAGTAAGAGATAGGTTATCTTGCACATATAGTGCGCCACACTTCATCAGCTTACGAATCCCGGATTGATAAATTAATGTAGCAATTTAGGACACACTAAAGTGACCAAACATTTTGGCACCTTTTCCGGGGATGTGTAACTAGGTAGCCAATTTCTTAAAAAAAAAAAAAAACAAAATAATAAAAGAAGGGAAAACTTGATAACTTCTTGAAGTATGCTCTCCTCTTGCACCTAGTGTGACCTGGAGGATTAGAAAAGAGAGTTATTGGTTCAGTAATTTCTTAAGTATGCTCTCTTCTTGCACCTAGTGTGACCTGGAAGATCAGAAAGAGAATTATTAGCCCAAATTTAAAAATAAAAATAAAAATGACATGCATAGAGCAAGAGATTCTAGGGGAAGGTTTATAGCTAAAGCCAAGAGTTCAATTTTCACAACTCCATCTTCTTCAAGGCATAGACAAGATTCACCACCATATACCCCTAGCTTTAAGATTTTTGGAATTCAAGGAGCAGCTGAATTAGAGGATTCTCCTATACCACCTACTAAATCTCATTTAGAAAAGGAAGAGACTCCCTCTCATCCTCCCTTGATAGAAGAACCAGAGGAATTTAAGGACTCTAAAGAAACTATCATGGCAGAGGAAATAATAGATGGATTTGGAGGTAGAGGTAGAGGTAGAGGAGGAGGAAACAATGGAGACAACAACGGTGAAGGTAATAATGGAAGAAATAGGGAAGGAGACAACTTGTTTGGATTCCCTATAGTTGATGAGGAAACTCATACAACGATGAAAAATATCTCACCATCTGTCCTCCCCAACTTTTATGGATTGCAAAGTGAGGATCCTGAAACATTTCTGTTTGAGTTTGAAGTCGTGTGACGAACCTATGACTATATGGAAGACTCTCAAAAACTCAAACTGTTTCCTTCAACATTGAAGGGAGCTACTTTGAAATGGTTCATGGGATTAGCCACCCAATCTATTAGGATTTGGAATGATATGAAACAAATTTTTTTGGATAGATACTTGGACTATCGTATGCCCACCAATCACAAGGATGAGGTATTCAAAATGATGCAAAAAGAAGATGAAAATTTGGAAGATTTACTTGAAAGATTTCAATACAACTTAAAAAGAGCAAAGATGAGCAACTTAGATGATGAAACCTTGAAAGCCCTCATATTAAAAGCCATTAGAGATGAATGGATAGATATTTTAAACATTATGGGGAAAGGAGACATTTCTCAACTTCCACTTCGTGACATAACAGAACTATGTGTCCATCTCTCAAGATGAAAATCTAAAATAGGAAAAGGGCCTAGGGATCCTTCTCTTATTAGGGCTAAAAAATATGCAACTGGATCAGTAAGTAGGGCAGAGATTGGTAATATGCTTGATGAATTCAAAACTGATATCTTAGGGAGCCTTAGTGAACAACTAGACACCCTTAAAATCCAAAACAAGCAGAAAGCAGAAACAGATGCTCTAGCAATCTTTTGTCCGAAATGTAGGAAGAAACATGCTTTAAGGGAATGTCCCTTGGATGAAAAATTTGTAGAAACATGTATAATTTGCTCAGAGAATCATGAGATCAAGGATTGTCCTTCAATTCCTGGACTCAAAGCTGTCTTTCAAGAAGAGCCAAATTCAGTAGAATCTCTCTATTTTGTTGCAAGAAGACCTTGGAAGGGACAAAAAACTCAAGGGTTTAACAACCCTATGAATCTTCAAACCCCAACAAATTGGAATCCTTGGAAAAAACCTTGGCCCCAACATCAAAATCCATATCAGCCATGGGTACATGGGATGCAAAATCCTTATGGGAGATTTTCTCAATTTTATCAATATCCTCCATATTTTCAAAATCAACAAGCTCCACAACTTCCAAACCCAAATCCACAACTTTCATTTCCATTTCCACAACAACAACCTTCTCAACAAAATCCAAATCCTCAACTCATGCTCCCATACCAAAAAAATACAAATCAACTTCTAGCTCAGCCATTGCCAAATCCTAACAATAAAAATCCTCAGAATACTTACATGATAGAAGGACAACAATTTCCTACCTATATGATTGTTCCTCTCAATGATGTACAACTCAGATCTGGTAGAGTTTTAGAAAAGCCTTCTATAGATGACCAAGAGCAAGATACCTCTGAGGAGGACTCTCTTGAAGCCAATAAGGGTTCTGAGGAAGTATCTCTTCAAAACTCAAACATTCAAAAAGAGAAAGAAAAATTAACACCCACAACTCCTATAGTTGAGCAAACTGCATCTTCATCTACACCTCCTTTTCCTGAAAGACTACAAATTGACAAGGGGGTGGAAAAACAAATCTTGTTGCCTAACTATGATTTTCTAGATGAATTGAAGAATGTTTGTATCAAGATTCCCTTGCTACAAGCAATTCGAGAGATTCCTATTCTAGTAAAAACAATAAAGGAGTTGAGTTTCAAAAGACCAGGAAGGAAACTAAAAGACACAAGAAGAATCCATCTGGTAGGAAAAATTGCAGATATTATGATGGGAAAAATTACCATGCAGAAGTATGTAGATCTAGGAAGTCCAATTGTCAAGACACATATAAATGGGATAGAAATTCCAAACACATTGATTGACTTAGGGGCTACTATCAACATTATGAGTAGACAGACTATGGACCAGCTAAAACTTCCTAACCTTCTTTTTACACCTACTTTACCGCAACTTGCAGATCGATCAATTATTAAACCAGATGGTGTATTAGAAGATATTTCAGTCTCCTTAGATTCTTGGGAATATCCAGTAGATTTTATGATTTTGACTCCCAAGAGTAATCTAGGAGGGCACCCACTTATTTTAGGAAGACCTTGGCTAGCCACAAATGATGCTTTTATTAGTTGTAGATCTGGGGACATGTACATTTCTAATGGTAATTCGACAAAGAAATTCAATTTGTATCCTCCAGCAAGAGCAATTACAGAAGTAGGAGACAATGAATGGGTCGATGATGAGGACATTATACAACCTGTCTTTACCATTTCTGAAATCAGTGAGGATAGTCAAATTATGAACACATTAGAAAATTTTGAGACATCTTCAGAATATGACCCCACACAATTTTAGTTGGAATCTGACATAGAATATTTATCATCAAGACAAATGTCTCTTTACTCTATGGAAGAGTTTGGTAGTTCTACCATTGAGATTTTTCCAGGGAAAACATTGAATATCAACAAACATTTGGAAAAGTCACAACAAGAAGAACTAATCAAAATCATGCAAAAACATTCTACTGCATTTGCATGGGAGTATACTGACATGAAAGGTATTGATACTAAGACTTTCATCCATCATATCTATATTGAGGAAAACAGTAGACCAATCAGACAACCTCAAAGAAGGATGAATCCAAATCATAGGGAGATAGTGAAAGAAGAGCTCCAAAAACTACTCAATGTAAACTTCATTGATCCAATTTCAGATAGCCGATGGGTTTCTCCTTTGGTTATAGTACCTAAAAGGAATGGTAAATGGAGGGTATGCATTGATTACAGGGAATTGAACAAAGAAAATTTGAAGGATCACTTTCCTTTGCCTTTTATCGATCAGGTATTAGATACATTAGCAGGTAAAAAGTACTTTTCATTTTTGGATGGTTTTAGTGGCTATAATCAAATTCAGGTAGCACCTGAAGATCAAGATAAGACCACATTTACTTGTCCATGGGGAACTTTTGCTGATTGAGTGCTTCCTTTTGGGTTATGTAATGCACCTGCAACATTCCAAAGAGCAGTACTAGGAATTTTTTCTGATCTAATCCATGATTGTGTAGAGGTTTATATGGATGATTTTCAGTTTATGGTAATTCATTTGAAGAGGCATTAGAAAATTTGGAAAAAGTTCTTATAAGATGTAAAGAAACAAACCTTTCATTCAGCCATGAAAAATGATTTATGATGTTTACTGAAGGGATTGTTTTGGGACATCATATTTCAGGAGATGGGATTAAGGTTGATAGATCAAAAGTTGAAGTAATATCCAAGTTACCTATTCCAAATTGTCAAAGAGATGTTAGAAGTTTTCTAGGATTTACTGGTTACTATAGAAGATTTATAGAAAACTTCACTAAAATAGCATCTCCACTCTTCAAATTGCTTACAAAAGACTGTGAATTTAAATGGGATCCTGATTGTCAATCAGCTTTTGAAACTTTGAAAACAAGAATATCCGAAGCACCTATCTTGAGAGGACCAAATTGGAAACTTCCTTTTCATATTTCTACGGATGCTTCAGATACAGCTCTTGGAGCTGTGTTGGGTCAAAAAGATTTAATTCCTTATGCCATTTATTACACCAGTAAAAATTTGACTCCCACAGAGTTAAACTATACTGTGACTGAAAAAGAGTTTTTAGCCGTTGTTCATGCAATTAATAAGTTTAGACATTACATAACAGGCTATGAAACTTTTATTCATACTGACCATTCTGCAATTAGATATTTAATGAACAAACCCGTTACTAATGGCAGAGTGACAAGATGGCTCTTACTTTTGCAAGAATTCAATATTACTGTGTTGGATAGACCAGGAAAACAAAATACAGTAGCTGATTTCTTGTCTAGAATTCAGAATACTAAAGAAGATTCTCCTGTAGAGGATAAGTTTCCTGATGAATACTTGTTTGCAGTAACTATTAAGACTCCTTGCTATGCAGATATTGCTAACTATTTGGTTACAGGGAAACTGCCTTAACATTTATTTCCAAGTGAAAAACGAAAAATTATTCAGGAGAGTTCAAAATATTCATGGATTTCTAACGAATTGTTTAAAACAGGGCCAGATCTTGTGATCAGAAGATGTGTCAAGGAAGATGAGATGCCTGATATCCTTAAGGCATGTCATGATGAACCATGTGGCGGACAATTTGCAGACAAAAGGATGGCCTATAAAATCCTCTCTTTAGGATATTATTGGCCTTCCCTCTTCAAAGATGCAAAACAATATGTCAAAAGGTGTGACAGCTGCCAAAGAGTAGGGAAATACTTTTCTTATGAAGTGGATAACGTCTTTCTTGACTCTAATGGTGGAGGAGGATTGTATGTAGGATTCCATGGCTTGGTGAATGGTATCATGTTCCTTATCTGTTATGTTTTCTTAGTTTATCATAAATGTTTTCATGCTTCATGCTTGTTGTAGTTCAGTAAAGAATAAGTTTGAGATATTCCCATGGAGGCACCTCAAATTTCCTGATTCATTGCAGCTTAAATGTTTTCATCTTTCTTGGTTATGTCAAAGAATTCTTAATTGATCTTTGGTACCCTAAGAAATTGTTATCAGTTTCATTAATGGTTATTATGTATGTTGTCTAGTATGATTCACGGTACACCCTGCTTACTCATAGCTAATCAAAACTCCATTTCTTAAATCTCTCTCTGAATTATTGGTTGTCTTAGTTAAGTCAAAGAGGTATTTTTTCGATCTTGCCCTTTGTCCATGTTTTGCAGTCTTATTTCAAAGTTCCTGATAGCTCAAGATATGATGTTTAGGAGTTCCCTCTTCATAGATTGAGTTGTTTGTTTGTATTATTTGTTTTCCCAAAAGTCTGAAGGTTATTTTCCCAAAGTTAGAGGGTCTTATACTTCTATGTATCACTGGATTGTTTATTTTCTGCATCTATCAGTTTGAGTTTCGTTCATAGAGGTTAATGGTCATTCCTAACTCATGAATGGTTGTTTTTTAACTATTTATGCTTAAAATCTCTTTTTCTTTCACAAACTTAGTTTCTATATCATTTCACTTTCTCCCAAAGAATCCATTTATCTCGACCAAATCGGCCCTACAATAATACCTTGTCTGTCATTGAGATAGTCTCGACCTTTTTGACCCCATAGCCCAGTTGATCTGACGAAATTTTTATCTATTTATCCTTTGATCAAGTTCCTGTTGAGTCTCAAATCTGCATCTTTCCTATACACCTTTCCAGACCTTTTTCATTCACCTGAACCTTCTAATTTGTCAATATCATTGCATATTAATTGTAAAAGAGCATCTAAAATGGTTTTTAACTATGTTTTGTGTCTGCTGTTTGATTTATATTTTTGCTCATTTAGCTACGGAATCTTGCCACTTTCCGCAGCTGCTGCAACTTTCCGCAGCCATTTTGTGAAAGTCTATGTTGCAGGTGTCTTCAGGAAAATCAAGCCACATGGGCAAGTCAGAAATGATGTGGACATGGATCGTGTCCTATTGGCTCGGGCAAATTCACCTAAGGAGGCTGTGGTCAAAGGTGGCCAAGTGGAAGTCAACCGTAGAGTCCCACGGTGACAGGATTCTGTTTCTCATCACGTGAAGATTTGTATGACCATTTCTAATTTACAGGAGACACATCAACACCTGTACACGGCTCCATAAGCCGAATCCAACATCCACTCTTCATAGATTTACTCCTCACCGCGGCCATGATGCTGGATCTCTGGACGTGATGGTTCACGTGTCTCTATCAGCACAAACTTTAGGGAATTAGTTATATCACCTTTTTTATAAATAACGCGTTTTCATACGCATAATAGCTAGCCTCCATATAGCTCTGTAATGTAATTGCGTTGCCACTGTGCTGTAATATCATTTCTCTGTTATGACTGCATTTTAATATATAAGAAGACTATGTTTCCAAACGTAATTCGTATTTGAAGGCTGTTGCCCGAGGCTGGTGCAGAGGGCCCCTGCACACGCTGAGGTTTTGTGCATTACTGTATAGTTTCTTGTTTTATTTCTTTAAGTTCATTGTGCCATAAGTCATTCATGTGTTTATACATTGCATCTTTCATGGTATTTATGTTTCATCTCTGTTCATAATCTTTCATGCTTTACATTTTACTTCTATCCATAATCTTTCATGTTTTATGTTATTGTTAACTGATCAGTGTTCTTGTTTCAGATTACAAATAGGCAGCCCGGGCATTTGCATATCTTTTGACTAATGACATGGAATCAATATTGTTTTGCTGCTAATTTACTTTTCTTAGTTTTTGTTTAATTCCAGTACTGCTTTGTTTATTTCAGTCTTGCACATTTGCTTCAGTAGTTAGATTTAGATATATTAAATTGCTCATGTCATTTTCAGTTACCTCCGAAAGCCATAGCTGGACTAATGGTGAGGGATTGAAGTATGAGTGTGTAGTTTGATATTATTTTACTTTTCTGCAAGTTAGATATATTAAATTGCTCATGTCATTTTCAGTTACCTCCGAAAGCCATAGCTGGACTAATGGTGAGGGATTGAAGTATGAGTGTGTAGTTTGATATTAGTTTCTTTTTCTGCAAATTAGATATTAGGTTGCTCAAGTTGTTTATGGTTACCTCCGAAAGCCATAGCTGGACTAATGGCGAGGGATCAGAATATAAGTTGATGTAATTTGATTTAGATTTACTTTGTTGCAATTCTTGGATTTCTTTAAGCATAGTTTCTTTTGTATTTGGACAGCAGCAAGGATAAGGAGTTTCATGATCAGTAGTTCACTGTTGTTTGACTAGAATAGTGATGCATTTTCATTTTCTTTGAAGAATTAATTTTGTCATTGTGTGTTTTAAAAAATTCTTTTGAAGTTTGGAAAATCATTAGAAGGACATCATTGTCTTGAATATTTGTCTCCATACTTGTCTTTTAGAATTTCATAAAAATCCAAAAACGAAAAAAAGTAAGAGATAGGTTATCTTGCACATATAGTGCGCCACACTTCATCAGCTTACGAATCCTGGATTGATAAATTAATGTAGCAATTTAGGACACACTAAATTGACCAAACAGTTCCCCTCAAAAACTTAAAAAAAAACCAAAAAATACTTAACAACTAGCCTAAAATCCAATATATAGAAGCAAAAAATTTTACATCCTTTGCATAATAGAGAGAGCCATCTGTGAGTCCAGGAAGGCTAGGTCCTAGGAATCCAAAGCTTGGTCTGATGTTACTTTGTCATTTGGCTTTCCAATCTACCAAATCACGGGATTATAACATAATGGTGATCAAAATGGGACTTTGAGTCAAAAAATCCTAGATATCCCTTAGGACCTCTCAAGATCTCAGTCAAACTTAGAAAACTTAAGTGTTGTCTGAAGAGTAGAAACTAGCTTTTTCACCATCTTAGCAAAATGATGATTCAGCTATAGAACACTTTTAAAAATATTAGGGCTACATAAAGAAACTCATAAAAACCCCAAAACATCCTTAAATTTTATTTATTTTTTCAGTATTGGTGGTGGACCATACATATATACCCTCAAAACAACTAAAAACATCCACCTGGCGACTCCACTAGTCCTTATAAAATCACCTGGAATGCATTAAGCAATCCGAATCATGCTAATGGTGGACAACAAAGTTCAAATCTTCCACCTGGTGACTCCACAACCCTCATTAGATCAAAAGACTCCATTGGTAGGGAACTTTAGGCTAGTTGAAAAGACACAGTGACACTTTCTGATTAACAAAGATGGATCCAAGGATACAAAGGAGATATGCTCCGACGAACCGAGATCATATTCCTGGATTCCCACACAAAATGCCTGAAATAAATTGGATGAAAAACCTACCTATCTTTCGAGATGAAAATTTTGATGGCCCCTTGTTACATTTCATATACACATATGGAGGTTGAAGGTTGAATGGCATGAGGACTGCCTCATGAAAATGTTTATGGAAACATTAGAAGATAAGATGAGAAATTGGTATGAATGGCTAGAACCTAGCATCTTGTTTTCTTTGAAGGATTTCCACAAAGTATTTTATAAACACTATGTAAGGCATTTTCCATCTCTATCATTGGCTGAAAATTGTTGTGATCAATCTGAAGATCTCATACAACACCTTGTGAACATTGATGAAGACTTAGGAAATTGGCATCCTAAGGATCTATTAGAGGAGATTCATGCTTTTCATACTCAATATAACCATCTTGGTAGCCAAGAAGAGTTGATTGAGGATGAAATCAAATCTGAAATGGAAGAAGAATCGAAAGCTTTAGGATCTCTACACTTATGCTTTAATTCATCGTATATTTTGAAAGGAAATTTGCATCATAAAGATCTCTTAGCAGTCATTCAGGAAACCCCTGCTCAATTTAACTCTCACATAAATCAAGAAAAGATGGTTGAAGATGAAATCAAATTTGAAATGGAAGAAAAATCAAAACCTGTAGGATCTCTACCTTTATGCTTTGAGTCATTTCAGTTCATACAAGAAAATTGGCCTCCTAAGAATCTATTAGAGGCAACTCATGAATCTCATTCTTATTATCCCAAACATCAAGAAGAGTTGATTGAGGATGAATTCAAATCTGAAATGGAAGAAAAATCAATATTTGTAGGATCTCTACCTTTATGCTTTGAGTCATTTTAGTTCATAAAAGAAAATTGGCCTCCTAAAAATCTATCAGAAGCAACTCATGAATCACATGCTAACTATCCTGAACATCACGAAGAGTTGGTTGAAGATGAAAATAATCAAGAAATGAAAGAGAACCTATAGGATTTATCTAAAGGCACAAGTAACGATTCATCATCTCTCTTAGGTAAGGCCCAAAAAGACATTCATCCTCTAAATTAGATTTCCCAAGAGAAAGAGGATTATTGTAGTTATATCCAAAGAGAGATAAAAATTCCTCCCTTTTTAACTGAAGAAGAGATATATCAACTCATAAACATACAGTCAGCCTCTGATCTTGCATACCATAAATAAAAAAATAGATTTGTAAATCAATCCAAAGAGAAAAAATCTAATAGTCCAATATGTATGGCCGGTGACATTACTTATATTAATGATTCTCCAATGTTTAGTCAATATATTGATGATTATGATATTCAAGAAGAAGCTAACCTTGTAGAGCCATCAACAGTTGATTTGTGGGATTAAGTTCACTATCATCAAATTGAAAGTAGTAATGAGCTAAGACAGGTCACCTATGACACCGAGGAGGAAATCCATGAGAGTTTAGAAGTAAGTGAAGAGTCTCTGACTCTTTTCTCTACTTCACTTCAGTCCATCAGAAATAACGTTACAATAATTTGAAATCGGCAGTCTTTCAGCTTTGATGATAGGGTTGAGGAGGATGATGAAATTCTTGAGCAAGTTGTCAATGAGAGGCATTCTCCTGAAATGGTTGAGGAAATCATTTTGGACATGGAATCCTCCTTAACTCCAGATTTTCAGCCACCAAGTTCCATTGAGTTACAAATTTCAGATGAAGAAATAGAAGTTGATAATCAGATGAGAGTTGTCACACTATCCTCTCAAGAGGATCTACTATCAAATTGTATCTCTACTCATCAACATGATGACCTTCACACAGCTTTCATTCCACTTAATCAGAACACATCAGCTTGGAAAGAAGACTACACTGAAATATATGATGAGTCTGATAGTTCAAGTGATCATGAGCAAGGGGAAGAGTTTCTTTCCCAAGAGAGTCCCAAACATAGCCAAGTAGAAGAAAGAGTAGTCCTGAATGAAGCTTATATATCAAATCCTCTAGATCAGGTATTATTCCAAGATCCATTTGTTGTTTTCCTTGAGAAATATGAAGGAGTAGTGTGTTCCACCCATAATAGTTTGTTGCAGAGTGTTAGAAAAATTTTAGGCACTACTGTTTGAAAAAAAGTAAGGTGGAAGTCGAATTTTCATTTCTTCAGCACTCTAGAAAAGATAAAACAAAATCCCTCATGGAATCATTTACTTGATTGGCTTTGTTGGGAAAGACATTTCACTAAATGAATGTATATTATGTATAGGTTAGATTAGGATAGATAGATAGGTATGAAAAATAAGCTCAGCCTTGTGAGAATATTTTTAGTTCTAGATTATTCAAAGAAAAAGTAAAAAATAGGAAACACATAAATAATAGAAAAATAGAAAAGAGGGAAGTTTTAAAAATAGCAGAAAAGCCCCATGTTCAAAAAATAGTCATGTTGAAAGTTCCCAAATCTAAATGCCACTACTAGTGCTCAAAAGATATATTGTTCAGTTATCTAGCCTAATCATAACTAGACATGTTTTAAATTGATTGCTGATAAGTTAGTGAAAGAAGTGATAATCAAATTGTGTAAGCTTGACTTATCAATGAAAGTATATTAGGAAAAGATACTGGTTCCACATGCTCAAAACAGAACCAAAGAGGAAAATAGGGATGAAAAACAAATTATGTATCCTAGCCCTAATTTTTCTAAAATCTCATTTTGTGTGAAAATAATATTTGTGCGCAGCTTGTCTTTTATGCCACAAACACATGACAAATCAGACCGTCTAATCCTGATTTGGCCATTTTTCAATTTCATGTTTTAGATTAGTGAATGAAATCCTATCAAACAACTTAATCTTGATAGTCGATCTAGCGTAGGTAGAAAATCAAAGGAGTTCATCAGTTAATCTGAACTCTCGGAGGATATAAGTGTAGAATTAGATAGCTTTTATTTTTTCAAAAATATCATGTCAAAGGGTTTGCCAGTCTAAGTGCACCCAAAGAAGAAAAAATGCTAGGAAATATAGCTGGGCAGGTAGAGATGACTTTGATGCTAATCACGCTGTAAATTTTCAGAAATATAATCAAGAAAGAGATAAATTTGCGCCAATGGATAAGGCACTGGTATTCAAAAGCCATAGATCTGCAATTATGGAAACCTCCTGAAAAGGAGCTGCCCTCCCCAAATGGAGCCACTGTTAGTCATCAGTATTTTTGCATGTTTTGATGACTAGATTCCTTGGCTGAGTTTTCTAGAAGCTAATCTCAATTTGTCGATTTGTCATCTAGAAAACACGTCAAACAAATTTTTTCTCCCTACCTTTCCTTTTCAGCCTATGATGAGAAAATTCTTCAGTTTTCAAATCATATCTCATTTTAGAAAAGTCTCCCTGCTATAAACTGTCATAGGTTTTGTCTCTTTACTATCAAAATTCCTTGTTTCCATAAATCTCATTGTCCAAACATTTGGCAAAGCACTTGTCCCTCTCTCACTGATTATTTTTTCACATGATGACCTGATTATGCCTGAGAAACTCTTCAGAAATTATAATAAAATGCCTAGGTCTAAGTGGTGGTGTTTAGGGAAAATACCTTGAGAAAAGATTTCTCTAGTCAAAAACCCTGTCTTCAATATCAGTCAGCCATCATGTCTTATTATTTTTCAAAAAAAAAACCCTTGTCTATCCCTAGGTCATACACCATCAAAGAGGTTGCTTTGTCTTATTTCAAGAAAAGCTCACAAAATTTCAATTCAAGAAGAAATAGTGAAAGAAGTTCCATGATTGAAGAAAAATGATTATTTCAAGCATTATTTCATGATACATCAATAAGGATCTCCAAGGATCAAAAGACATCTATCAATGCATCTCTACAGGGGTGTACAGATTGATGACACTAAGCAAAGTGTGAGCAAAAAGAGCACCTCAGGAGAAGGTTTCACACTATGGTAGTTTACTATGGAAGTCATAGAAAGTGCAGATTGTGAAGAAAGAAGAACTACAAGATTCAAACTTAAAAACACCCAAAGGTCAAAGTCTTCCATTGTGGAAAATGAATACACAGGTTGGGTAATTTCTGCCTCCAGCACTCCATGATAATTCAAAATAGCATTTTTGCATTAGTTCTCAAACATGTGAGCAAGCCCTACAAATCAGTCTTATACAATCAAAAGTGACAGTATTTTGGCAAAAAAGAGCCTCTAGCAAATAGGCATCCAATGAAGGTATAAGAGGAACAACTATCTTTTGTATCTTACTTTAAACCTAGGCTCTAAAAACATTCAAGGACAATCTACTCCACCAAATAAAGCTACAGATAATGCAAAAAGGAGTTTCTTCAAAGATGGAAGCAGTGAGCATTTATCATTTACCAATTGCACTACTTACCCCTAGGTTTCACAGTTATTTTGTGCAAAAGGACATATATCATAAGTAGGGTTTCATAAAATAAATGGACAGTTTGTTTAAAAGCCTCAATCAGTGATAAGTGGAGAGGCTCACAATTTTTTTCCATTAATCTTTTTCAATAAGCAGAGAGAAGGAACAATTTTAGATGAAAGAATAATTTTTGTGTTTTAGGATGACCTCCTTCATAACAAGCTGAGTGTCAAAACATTTTAAAGGCCTCCTTCATCATAAGCAGAGGGCCCAACAATGATTTTAAGTGAACTGAGTGGTTACAGTTGCATAAGACCTCCTTCATGACAAGTAGAGCGCAACACTTGGTTTACAGGGCTAAAAAATTCCATTGAAAGACAGGGAGTGAGTTAAAACTTTGATAAATGGTTGAGAATTTAAATGATCAATAGAGCTCAACATAGTTTGTTTGACAAGCCTCATTAAATAATAAGCACAACACTAACATTTGGTTTACAAAGTGCCTTTTGAGAGATAAAGAAAAAATTTCATGATTGGTAAAGTAGAGGTTTTTGTCTTTAAAAAAGGATAAATTTCCTTTTACCAAAAAATTAAAGAGACCACTGTGCACAAGATACCCACTTTTTCATAAGCACATAGGCAAGACAAACCATGTGTCACACCCAGGGCCAGTTTTGCTTCAAATGGTGTTTTTGACCAAACAGAGGTGAAATTGACAAAAGTCAGAGAGGCTTTTGTCCACCATAGGCTAAAAAAGAAACACCTCCCTCAAGTTTTACACAGGTATCATGGTTTGGGATAAATGTCAAAACTACAGGTGTCATGGGAGATTTTTTGTACAACTGGAGTGACCTTGGGAAAATCCAATGTTCTCAAAGATTTTGTATCCAAATGACTTGCTTCATGAGTCAAAAGACAATTAGACTTGAATATATTTCCAATGCGCTATCATGAGCACAATTTGGATTTGAGGAACACATCCAAAAATGGCCTGCAACAACACTATGCAATTTCTACACCAACATACACCATTTTTGACTAGTGTTGAGAAAGTCAATTTTTGAAAAATAAAATGGACGCAAAATGAAAAAACTAAATAATTTTTGGAAAGTAGACTTCCATAGTTTTCCAATGAGCTATCATGAGCTCAATTTTGAATTGAGGAAGGCATCCAAAAGTGGCCTGCAAACAACATTATACATTTCTGCACCAAGATTCACCATTTTTGACCAGTGTTGGGACAGTCAATTTTTGAACAACCAAATGAACAAAAAATAAAAAAATCAAGCATATTTGGAAATAATACTTCTCTATCTTTCCAACGCGCCACCCTAAGCCTGATTCTGACACCAGGAAGGTTTCTAAAACTTGCTACAAAAATACGTGACGCGCCTAGAAAAGGACACGACACGCCTGTAAGCACTCCTAGTGTAATTTTCTAAAGGACACAATGCGCCTAGAAAAGGACGTGATGAACCTGTGTGAAAGAGTACAAAGAACCCTCAAAGGTGCCCAAAATCTATTTTTTTCACAATTTTGGGTTTTTCAACACAGCAAGGAGTTTTTTGAGAGGTATTAATCACTTCCTTCATCTCAGTCTTTTGGTCATAAGAGCATTTTGAAATTAAAACTTAAAGGAAGAAATAGTGAAATGAAGAAATATGGGTCTAAGCATTTTTTTGGAAATATAGATATGGATAAAATTCTTCAAGGAATTGGGTTCAGCAATGGAAAAATGAAGGTAGTAAATGGAAGTAGTACTATTCAAGGCACACTACTTGTCAAATTCTCTCCAACATTTTCTGGGTTACAGGAGGCTGAAAATTTGCATAAATATTGAGAAGAAAACCATTGTGGAAGAATGATTAGCTCTAGGTTTTTTCCTAACATGAAATCCAACAAAATATTTCCGAATATTCAGATCTTTTACAGACTGATGGAAATGTAAAGGATAACAAGAAGCAATTTTATGGTTATATTGGAATTGCTGGAGATTTGGAGAAAGTTGATTTTGATACTAAGAAAAGGACCTTGGTTAAGAGCATGAAGGATATAGAAGAAATCACAGATGGTCCATATCATGGAGTGTAAGGAAGAAACATTGTTAACACCTTTGAAACACTGCCTTTAATAGCTTTTGAAACTGTGAAATTGTACTGTTTCCAATACGAGGTTTCTACTTCATTTGTAGGGAAAAAGAAATACAGTAAGGAGGTTCAGTGGGTAGCATTCCAATATTTTGGTTATTGTGGCCTTGTAGGATAAAGTGAAAGTTCCAGTGACATGGAATATTTTGAGACGTTTTTTTGAATATTTAGATCCCAAGTGAGATGGACAGAATCAGGGCAAGTCACCAAGTGTTAACATTCTGTTCAAAAGGGATTTCAGTAATAAACAAAGATCAGAGACAATGTGTTTAATTTGTTTATTTAATGATAAAAAAAGGCTAAAAACAATTTTTGTGACATTTTCCCTCAAATTTCTAATCGAAGGGAATACACATCTCTGCCTGCATTTCATCCTTGGTGCTGAAGATACTCATGACACAAGTTTTACGTTTCAAGAAGGTTTTCAATCCTCAAATGATATAATAGAGATGAAGGATAAGTTTCTTTAGGACAACTACATAGCTTAAGAATTTTGTTGAAAAAAATCACCTCCTCCAAAATATGAGCAGAGGGCAAGCTTTCATGCAGGTTTTTGAAGACATGACATGCCTGTAGCTTCCCGAAGAAGGAATTAATAAGGGACGCGACACGCCTGTGACTGGTCATGACGCACCTAGATTTTTTCCCGGCGCCTCGTGCCACATTCACCCGAAGCCCTTGCACTTGGTGCCCAACCCTTGGCCCATTTCCCATCATTTTCACCAGCCCTTCGTGAAAGAGCAGAGGGTGATAGTAAAGCCTGGCAACCTAGAACAAAAGTAGAAAATAGTGTAAATCGCTTAGAAGACTTCAAAGGACACTAGTCTGTACACCCACATCAACAATGTCACATAATTTATTTCTTGTATAAATGGAAGACATCCAAAGATAATAGAGATATCCTCATCCTAGGAGGATATGTACATTGTTATGGTCATTCAACTATTCAAATATCTAAAAGCATTGCATTTCGCCAATTGACAACAAGTGCCATAGCAAATAGGCCATTGCCAAAGTCAATGTACTACACTTTACGTTTGGCTGAGCAATTAGGAAGCCTAACAACAAAATATACATTTACGCATCATCAATGGACAAGAGCTCGAAATTATGGCAATTGTGTAGATCAAGAACCATAGAAGACAGGACAAAGGAGAAGCGGATTTTACAACACAAGTTATCATAGGAAAGTATGTTAGTGGGATAAAATTGGGAGTGAAAATAATAAATCACCAATAGAGGAAAGAAATCATTTGGTTTAAAATGTGTTGTGCAACTAGTCTTTATAGTTCCTTAATCTACACTACAGAAGACAAGAGGAAGCTAACATTTGTAAATTAACTAGTCTCGGTCTTCTCAATACCCCACTTCCCTTCTCTTAACGCTAGAAATTGAATGTAAAGTACTTTTGTTTTTCCAACTATATTCATCTCCATTGTTGCAAATGCCAACTCCTTCACCCAAACAACGAAAGGCTATCACGATAGGTTTGAACCCACTACTCTTAAGGAGATCATTGCATCCCCTTCAATCTTGTCTTATTTTCAAGAAGTGGGTTGCCTTTACTTTGCAACAAAATCCAAGAGGTCACTAACTACCCTCTCCTAAATAAGCTATTTTCCCTGAGATTATATGGAGAGTAGGTTCACATTGCAGGTCTTGAATTTGTGCTTACTCCCAAATCAGTCCTCAAAGATATATAAAACATGATAAAAGTGTCATCCATGAGACCAGCAGTGACACTAAAACTAATCAAGACAGCTCAAAGGATGATAAGAAAATCAATGTCAACAAACAACAGTGATGAAGAAGTTGGCAATATGCAAGAGGAAAATGAAGATATTCAAGTTAGAAGTAGCTCACATAAAGGACACAAAAGCAATAAGCATGGTGAGATCAGAACACATACATAATTTCAAGACAGTGAAGCTAATAAAGACAACCCTCACTCAACTGAAAAACAATGAAAGTGGAAATCAACAGAACAATGAAGACTGTGGCAGTCAAGCTCAAAACAGTGAGGAGGGTAAAAAAATACAGTGCTAAAGACAGTCATGATAAAATCAGATGCAGTAAACAAGGCAACCCTAAAGAAGAACATGAAAACAGTGAACAGTGCAGCAAATTAGGTAATCAAGGACGTAGCAGTATGAAAGATCAAGCTAAACAAATGTTGAAGCTTCCTCTCTCTTCTCCTCAACATAGCCCTCAAGGAAATATGCTTGCTGCCTCTCCTAGGCAAGGGACCATGATTCTTTCCTCAAAGATGACAAATCCAAAAACCACTAAATATGCAAAGAAGAAAACCATTCAAGTTGTGACTAGTAATGTCACTAGAGCGCTCAGGGGTAGAGGCGAATTGCCCAAGCCAAGCTCAAAACTGCCCAAAGAAGGGGCCCAGTGAAAAAAGGGAAAAATGACATATCTAGGCTTGGAATCTTGGCTTCAACTTCCTTGCATGCTTCCAGAAACCCATAAGGGGTTTTCTCACCAAAAATGAGCAATTTTTTACATGATCTTGTCTTTTATGATTTTTAGGCCTAATTGCAGATTTTTATAGATGCTGCCATGTTTTCTAAGAGCATCCTCAGCACATGAAAGTTATTTTTTTGGATGTATTAAATTTGGGGGAATATACTCACAAATTTTCAGATCAAAATAAGGTGTTTTGTTCCCCCAAAGAGGCAAGAAACAGTCAAAATTCACCTTTCTACCTCAAATATCAGCAGGTGAGACCCTCCTGGGTTTTTTCACTCAGTCCACTTTTTGACAAACTTCCAGGGATCAGTTTGTGAAAAATCAAATATTTCCAGAAAGTAGACATCCAGGGCTTTCCAAAGAGCCATCATGGGCCTCTTTTTGACATCGTAAGTCCTTCAAAAGTTCTCTTCAAAACATGGTTTTTTATGGTGCTACGCTCCTGTAGCATTTTTGCTGAAAAGGAAATTTTCTGAAGGTGGCCATCCAAATGTGCGTTACGCTATTTTTAACTCTATTTCAGAGGTTAAAATTCAAGCTTAAATAGATATTTTTTGAAGATATTTTTTGCCTTGGGCTTTGCAAAGCCTCAAGGACAAAATTAGATATTTGTATTAGGCCAATGGCCTTCTAGTTGCTCTAGGTGGGTTTCCTCCTCTTTGGCCTATATAATACAAGAGGATTCATTGTAACAAGATGTTGAAATTGATGTTATAGAGAGAAGATACATAGCATTATGAGCTTTGAAGAAATACTTGTCTTATGAAGTGGATAATCTCTTACTTGACTTTGATGGTGGAGGAGGATTGTATGTAGGATTCCATGGTTTGGTGAATGGTATTGTGTTCCTTATCTGTTATGTTTTCTTATTTTATCATACATGTTTTCATGCTTCTTTCTTGTTGTAGTTAAGTAAAGAATAATTTTGATATGCCCATGGAGGCACCTCAAATTTCCTGATTCATTGCAGCTTAAATTTTTTCATCTTTCTCAGTTATGTCAAGAATTCTTAATTGTTCTTTGGTACCCTAAGAACTTGTTATCAGTTTCATTAATGGTTATCATGTATGCTTTCTAGTATGATTCACAGTACACCATGCTTACTCATAGCTAATGAAAGCTCCATTTCTGAAATCTCTCTCTGAATTATTGGTTGTCTTAGTTAAGTCAAAGAGGTCTTGTTTCAATCTCGCCCTTTGTCCATGCTTTGCAGTCTTATTTCAAAGTTCCTGATAGCTCAAGATATGATGTTTAGGAGTTCCCTCTTCATAGATTCAGTTGTTTGTTTTTATTATTTTTTTTCCCAAAAGTCTGAAGGTGATTTTCCCAAAGTTAGAAGGTCTTATACTTCTATGTATGACTGGATTGTTAATTTTCTGCATCTATCAATTTGAGTTTCGTTCATAGAGGTTAATGGTCAACCCTGACTCATGAATGCATGTTGTTTAAATATTTATGCTTAAAATATATTTTTCTTTTACAAACTTAGTTTCCATATCATTTCACTTTCACCCAAAGAATCCATTTATCTTGACCAAATCGACCCTGCAGTAATACCTTGTCCATCATTGAGACATTCTCAACCTTTTCGACCACATAGCCGAGTTGATCTGACGAAATTTTTATCTATTTATCCTTTGATCAAGTTCCCCTAAAAAACCTAAAACAAACCAAAATATACTTAACAACTAGCCTAAAGTCCAATATACAGAAGCAAAAAATTTTACATCCTTTGCATAATAGAGAGAGCCCTCTCTGAGTCCAGGAAGGCTAGGTCCTAGGACTCCAAATCTTGGTCTGATGTTACCCTATCATTTGGCTTGCAAATCTGCCAAATCACGGGATTATAATAGGGAGTACTCCCTGTGGTGTTACTCCATGTGGTATGGTATGCCCATAAAGCGTTTGGAAGCTTTTATGCCCAATCTCTAATATGTTGGTACATAGTTTTGGTAATAATTGCTTCTATTAATTTATTTGTGGATTCCACATGTCCATTTTATTTTGGATGATATGGAGTGGAATTTTGATGTTTTATTTTATATTCCTACATTACCTTTTGTACCAACTTGGATGTAAATTGAGTACCTTGATTTGTCATAATTTCCCTTGGGACACCAAAATGAGTAAAAATATCCTCAAAAAGAAATGAGATTACAAAATTTTACAGTAGCCAAAGGAAGTGCTTTAGCTCCTACCTATTTTGTAAGATAATCAGTTCAAACAAGAATGTAACTTTTTTGTCTTGACGGTGGATTGAGAGGACTAACAAAATCTATATCCCATTTCTTAAAAATTTCAATGAGTACATGAGGTTTTAGAGGCATCTCATCTAAAGGAAAATTTTTCCCCATTCTTTGAAAATTATAACATCTCTTAACATATTCTTTGGAATCTGTAAAAAGGGAAGGCCAATAATATCCTAAGAGAATGAATTTGTAAGTAGTTCGTTTATTAGAAAAATGTCCTCCAGATGGTTCATCATGACATGATTTCAATATTTTTCGCACATCATATTCTCTAATACATATTCGAATGATTAAATATGGCCATGTTCTGTAAAATTCTTCATTGGTCCATGAGTATGATGCACTAGTTTGAATTACCTTTCTGTTTGCACGAGGAAACAGATATGATGGTAACTTCCGTATAGCCAAATAATTAGCAATATCTACAAACCAAGGAGATTTAATAAATACTGAAAAAAATTATTCATAAGTAAAATAATCCTTTACAGGATTATTATTATTATTATTATTATTATTTTGGATTCTAGATAAGAAATAAGCAGCTTCATTTTGTTTTATAGATCTATCCAAAATAGTAATATTAAACAATTGTAACAAAATTAACCAGCTTATGATTCTGCCATTTGCAATTGATTTATTCATTATATATTTAATTGAATAATGATCTATGTGAATAATGGTTTCATAACCAGTGATATAATGTCTAAACTTTTTGATGGCATGTACAACTGCTACAAACTCATTTTTTAGTAATATTATAAGTTAACTCTACAGGAGTCAAATTTTTACTTGTATAGTAAATGGCATAAGGAGTAAGGTCTTTTTGTCCTAACACTACTCCCAAAGCTATATCTTAGGCATCAATTGAGATATGAAAAATTAATTTCCGATTTGGTCCTTTCAAAATTGGAGCTTTGGAAAATTTTCCTTTTAATGTTTAAAAGGCTTTTTGGACGTCAAAATTCTAGGTGGACTCACAATCTTTTGTAAGAAATTTGAAAAGTGGAGAGGAAATACTCATAAAGTTTTCTATGAATCGTCTATGGTAACCAGTAAAACGAAGAAAGCTTCTTACATATTTTTGACAAGTAAGAACTGAAAATTTAGAAATTACTACTACCTTAGATGCATCCACCTTAATTCGAACTCCAGAAATATGGCGGCCTAAAAAAATCCCCTCAATAAACATCATAAAACATTTTTCATGAATTAATGATATATTTTCTTCTTTACATCTAATAAGAATTTTTCCTAAATTCTTAAGGGATTCTTCAAAAGAGTTTCCATAGATAGTAAAATCGTCCATGTATACTTCCACACAATCATGAATTATATTAGAGAAAATTCCCAGTACTTCCCTTTGGAATGTTGCTGGTGCATTATATAATCGAAAAGGACGTTCTCGAACAAGTAAAAGTTGACTTGTCTTGATATTGTGGAGCAACTTGAATTTGGTTACATCCATTAAATCCATCTAGAAATGAAATATAATTATTTACTGCCAATGTTTCACTAAATTGATCTATAAAAGGGAGTGGAAATATTTCTTTTAAGGTATTTTTATTCAGTTCTATATAATCAATTCATATTCTCCTTTTCCCACTCATTCTGGGAACAATTATTAATGGTGAAACCCATTGACTATTAGATCTAGGATAGATGAAATTCACATTTAACAATTTCTGTAATTATTCCTTAACAATTTTCCTTAAGTTTGGATTCATTCTTCTTTGTGGTTGTCTAATGGTCTGGAATTTTCTTCAATATAAATATGATGCATACAATTTTTAGGGTTAACTCCTTTCATATCAATGTATTCCCATGAATAAGCAAAGGAATTATCTTGTATCATTTTTACTAATTGTTTCTTTCAAGATTCCTCTAGGTTATGATTAACATTCAAAGTTTTTCCTCGAAGATTTCTTTTAAATAACTACCAATTTTTTCCATAAAATGTAAAGATATTTGATTAGATGATAGATATTAAACATCACATTGTTCTTGAAAATCTTGACTAGTTTCACAATATGAGGAAGATTCATTATTTTCCATTAAATTTAAAATTTGATCTTGTTCATCTATTTGTGAAGTAGAAAAAATTGATCATATATCAATATCATATTCTATTAATTTTTCACTTTCTACTTCTATCATTGTTTTTGTTGGAGGATATAATGTGAATTTATTTGTTGAACTTCCATCAAAGATAAACCTATCACTAGATCTACAGCTTATAAAAGCATCAATTGTATCTAACCATGGTCTTCCTAGGATCAATGTATGCCCTACTAGATTATTCTTGGGTGTTAAGATCACAAAATCAACAGGGTATTTCCAAGAATATAAGGATACAAACACATAATTTAACACGCCATTAGGTTTTATAAAATATTTGTCTACTAGTTGTAATAATGTGGGTGTATATTGAAGATTAGGAAGTTTTAGTTGATCCATAGTTTTTTTACTCATGATATTTATGGATGCTCTTAAATCAATCAATGTATTTGGTATCTCAACACCATTTGTGTTTTCACAATGCGACTTCCTGGATATAGATATTTTTGAACTGTTGTTTTTCCCATAATGATATATGCAAATTTTCCAACCAGTTAAATTATTTTCATTTTCTTCTAGGTCTGTTAATGCTTAACTCCCTAATTGTATTCGTAAATATTGGTATTTACTTGATATCCTACAACAAAGGAATTTTTATACAAACATTATTTAGTTCATCCAACATATCATAATCATGTATCACAATTTGTTTCTTTATCCCTTTATCATTTCTTAAACTTTCCAGAAAAGGTGGGTTTTGTATAGAAACTAAAGCTTGTTCTATAATGGGAGTTGAGTTTATTGGAATATCATTGGTATTTACAAAGGTGGTTTTTTTTTAGAATTTTTCTTCTGATAAGGTGATGTTTCTTCATCAGAGTGATCATCTTTTTCACTTTCCTGAATAACAACAGATGGTGGCTTCTTTTCGAATACTCTACTAGATATAATTTTAACGTTGTTTAGATCTAACAGAGTTATCATATAAGTTTGGAAATGTTTCGCTTCTATTTTTTAAACATGTTGTGAGATTTTGCTATTTGGTTTTGGGAGTGGTTGAGAAGGCAGTTGGTTTGGTATTTGTTGAAATGGTAATGAAAGTTGTGGATTTGGGTTTTGATTTTGAGCTTGAGGTGGTTGACCAGACTGAGGAAAATATTGTGGTATAAATGTAGGGTAAGGTTGAGGATATTGAGAGTAATGAGGATATATTCCATAAGTATTTTTCTATCCTTGTGCCCAATATTGAGGCCAAGGTTTCCAAGGCATGTGTACATTCCTGTTATGTTTTCATGGTGGTGCATATGTTTGGGTGTTAAAGCCTTTATTTTTCCATGGTATCTTGGAAATAAAGCAGAGAGGGTCTACTTGATTTGGAACTATTTCCTCTTGGTAAATAGATTTAATACCTGGTATTGAATGAAATTCTTTGGTATCATCATTTTCTGCACATATGACACAAGTTTCTATGATTTTAAAATCAAGAGGAAATTCTATCATGGCATGTTTCTTTCTATACTTTCAACAAAAGATGGATAGAGCAGCATTTTCAAATTTTTTCTTGTTTTGTATTTTAAGGGTTTCTATTTGTTCACTAAGACTCCCCAAAATGACTATCTTAAAATTATCAAGAAAATTGCATATTTCATCCCTACTTACTATTCCGGCTACATATTTCTTAATCCTAGAAATAGTAGGATCTCTTAGGATTTTTCCATTCTTTGTCTTTCCTTTTGAAATGTGTATGCATAACTCAGAAATATCTGGTAATGATAAATGAGAAATATCCCCTTTACCCATAAGGTTGAGAAGATCTATCCATTCATCCCTGATGGATTTTAATAGGATAGATTTCAAAGATTCTTCATCTAAATTTTCCATTATAGCTCTCTTAAGATTGTAGCTGAACCTTTCAATCAAATCCTCAATATTTTCATCTTCTCTTTACATCATTATGAAAATTTCATCCTTAAGGCTATGGGGCATGCAGTAATCCCTGTATTTCTCTAAGAATGCATTTTTCATTTTTTCCCATGTTCTAATAGATTTTGTTCCTAAGACCATACACCATTTTAGTGTTGCATCCTTAAGTGTTGCTAGAAAAAATTTCAGATTTTAAGAATTGATCAAATAGTCCTCGATCTACATAAAACTTCGAAGTCACAAATAAATGTTTCAGGATCCTCACTTCTTAATCCAAGGGTGAGATATTTTTCATTGTTACTGTTAGCCATCTATAATTTTTACTGATCTCAAAATATGACTAAATGATGATTTTTGATTTCTAGAAACAATATTTGAGAAACATTGGGAGTTATAGCAATCTCACTTCCTTCATTATCCCAAGCTTAACGGATTCACTAAATTTTCCTATTATTTTTCCCCTCTCAAAGTTTACTCTGCTGCTCCAAGAAAACTCCATTTTTTCTCCCTATTTTCCTCATTTTATCACCTCACCTACACCCTCATTCATCCCCTTTTCCCCCCTCTAAAGACTCTCAAAATCCTCCCCTATTCATCATTTTCCTCTAAAAATCCTTAAACAATGTAAAAGTCCCCTTTACATTGTTTTAAATCTAACTTTCTAAACGTATCGGACCTTTAAAAACATATATAAACTCTGTTTTTATAATATAACTGCCTTCTTTGTAAAAAAAGCCTTTAAGCCCCTCTCAAACTTAAAACCTTAGCCCCTCACTCATATGACCCTAACTCTGACCTTCCACTATTCTCTTAAGCCCCTTTCCTTCTCAGCCTCTGATCCCCATTACCCCCACAGGACCATTCCCCTTGCCTATTCTTAATCCCCTTCCCCATATAACTACACCTCCACCCTTTCCTTTTATTTAAACCCTGAAAACCTTATAATAGACCCCAAACCATTGAAATATTAAAGCGTGCCCCACTTTCCACTAAAACTCCACCGACCTTTCACCTTATGCCATCTTTCCACTGGGCCCCATTTTCTGAATCTACTCACTGCTTCTCAGATGTGTCTGCACCATAGATCTTATCACCTAATATTTGACGGTTTGAAACCCATATCGCGCAGAAAATAGCGTTGGGATTTAAAACCCTTAACCTCTGTAAAATAGGCGGTATTCACCTTGCCGCACAAAAATCGCCTAGTGGAATCACGTCCAATTGACCCGAAACCACCTACCTCTCATCACCCACGCGATAAACTAGCCTGGTTTTTCAAAACCAATTTCTTCCTCCTCACGCCAAAATTCAAATCCGTTCATCCCCAATTGAATTTCCCCACGCTCCATCTCTGGAACCATGCCCCTATGCTTCCTCCTCCTCTGTAACACACCTCTCGACAGACCCAAACCCCAAAAAACATAGTTTTACCCGTCCCGCGGGTTTTTTTTAACTAACAGTTTGTGTTTGTGTAGGTTTTTAATGGCAGAAAAAGGCCCATACTGCCCTTCCATATTGAGTAAAAGATATTTTAGACCCTGGGTGACGATCCATGTGTCTTAAACCAAGATTAAGGAGATCAGATATTTTTCTCAGGGTTTTGACCGATGATGAAGCATGCTCATCGATTGTTCAAGAACCCTCTGGCGCACAAAGAGAACATCCCTGCACAAAGGACAAATATAGATAGTCAAAGGAGTGATGAATGAGGAAATGAAGATTGGAAGGATTAGTAGCCTAATCCTAAATCAAAGGATAAAAAATAGAGGATTAGCCACGAAGGCAATGATTAAAGGATGAAAGTCAAAGGTTTAAAAACAAAGAATGAATAAACAAACAATCATAAAGCAGAATGAAGGATAAAGATAGTAAAGCAGATTATAAAAGCTAAATCAATGTTCAAAAGGCCTAAACAGAGTTTGATGATTAAAACAAAGGCAGATCAACCCAAAGACAGCTTCAAATGACTCAACAAAGGAGAAATTACTTCTCCAAAGACAAATTTGCCACCTACAACATGTTTTCTTTTAATGTATGCATCAGGCAGTTATTACACAGTCAGAGATATTTTGAAGCAGCTCAACAATTATTACAAAGTTATTACAAAGCATTTAAATTCAAATATTTCAACTAAAATAAACTCATAAGTTAAGACAAAGTTATTATTCCAGAGTAACTCTTTCAGATATTTTTGCCTTGGGCCTTGCATGGTCTCAAAGGTTAAAAATCATTAACTCTGTAATAAATAACATTTAAACACCCTAGTTTAGCAGCACCTCCTCATTTGCATATAAATATTTCATGTGATCTTCATTTTAAAATCTTGGTTACTTGATGATTATTGGACTGATTTTTGTTGCTAAGCTAGTGTTGGAATTCTTGACTGAACTGAAGACAGCTCCGAGTTGCAGAGAGCTATTGTAAATGGAGTATTGCAACTGGTTCGATCATCAATAATACAAAAAATTTCATAGGATCCTTGAGCTATATCAATGGTGAAGTTTTCCTAAATTGTCATTGTTTTCTCTTATGTTTTCCATTATTTCCATATTTCTCTGATAAATAAACAAAATTTTTAGATTAGGATTTATTGTTTCAGCACCCTATTTCTATTTGTATTCTTTATATTTATGTTTCCTTCTGCAATGTTTGATTGGAAGATTCTTAATTTCCTTCTAGTTACATCTAGCTTGTTTTCCTGGAAATGATTCAATAGAGTGAAACCAAGGAAATTATGGTGAACCCATGTTCCTTTGAGTAAGACTTGAGATATTGTTTTTAGGACCTTTCTTTAAGGTGTGCTTATTAAATTCTAAACCAGAGAGGTTTATGGTATGCCCTGCCCTCTAGTCCGCCTTGAAATGTTGCTTTAAAGAGTCTTTTGAGATTTAGTCAAAGCAGATTAGATTATTTCTGTTTGATCTTGGACCACTTTCACTATTATCTTATATATTTTCTTTATCTGAAAGTAATTTAATTACTGGATTGTTGTCTTAGAGGTTTTCTTATCAAATTTTGTGCAAATAAGTCTATGGTTTTCCCTGTCCTTTGGCTTGCTCCAAATAGTTACCTTAAAAGGATTTTCTTGTCTAAGTAGAGCTAGAAGATTCTTAACTAACTATAGCTTTTCTGCCTTCACAACTTATTATTGTTTCATACCACAACCTAATCTAAAGAATCCATTTGGTGTAGTTAGCTTGCCCTATGAATACCCTTGCAAATTTGATGAAAAATTAAATCCTTTTATGACTCCATTTCCGAATGGATTGATGCTTCTCACAATTTGTTCAGTTGCAACATTCTACCAATTAGTCACACCATTGATCCCTCAATCTATCAATTAATCCAACCAAAAACAACAAGTCCTTAGAACTTCATAACTAGCCTAAAATATTAAACAAAGATCACAAAGATATATTAATTAAAACACCTTTATAGAGAGATCCCTCTCTGAATCTAGGAAGGCTAGATCCTTGGATTCCAAAGTGTTTCTAATGTGGCCCCTTCAGTGTTTGTTCTTGCCACTCTTTCAAATCACAGGGACCCAACATAGTGGCGACCATACTGGGGAACATACTGAGTAATAAAAATTTCAAATTCACTCAAAACTTAGAAAACCCCATTAGTTCAAAATGAATCAAGTGTCAGCCAAGAATTTTTCTTGATTTTTTATGGTGCACAACAACCAGTCAGATAAAACATGTAAAAATCCTCCACCTGGTGACTCCATTTATTTTCCATTGAATCCACTGGGAAACTTATTAGACCATTAAAAAATTAAACAATATCGAGTCAAGAATACTTTGTGGATCAATTATCTCTTTTACTGTTTGGTTTGTGTCCTAAGACTGTTATACCTCTGAAACCTTTCTGACTTGTTGGGTCTAAAATTATGGCTTCTAGAAGAATCCATACTAGATCCCATCTTGACCCAAATCCTCCAGTAATAATTAACAATCCTGAAAGCATCCTTAGGAGGTCTCTTATATCGAAAAATCCAATTATTGTCAGACCAATCCACATAGCAAGTTCTGTCCCTGAAAACCTTGTAAACTTGCAAAATACCCAAGTTGACTTACCCCATATAAAGAGCTTATCTATAATCAAGTCACAAATTGGTATAGATCAGGAAAACTTTGAGCCTATAAACTTACCTCAGAGTAATAGTAGGGAAACTTCCCCTTCCACTCTTCCTGATTCCAATTTTCTCCAAAACTTTGGCTTCTCTCATCCTATATCTGGTCAAAATCACTTAGCTGGTCCAAGTACATCAGCTATACCCACCCATACATCCACTGTTCAAACCACTCCACTACATCACCTTCCTCCACTTGTTAATCCTCCATTGTTTTCACAAACTCATATCATGGCAACATGGTTTGCTCCCTTAGTCCTTCCTTTACCTTTAGTTTCTCTACCACAGGAATATTAGTCCAAGATTCCATTATATGATGCCAATAGTTCTACTACAACTCAACACCATGTGGATAGAATAAATGACTACTTTGACAGACAAGAAATAGATGATGAAACTGTTAAACATATAATGTTTGCTCAAACCTTAGTGGGAGAAGAAAGAAAATGGTTGAAAGGCTTAAACCCTAACAGTATTAATAATTTCCCTGCTTTTCATCAACTATTCCTAAACAAATGGGAAGTCAAGAGAAATCCCCTTCAAATCCTATGAGAATACAATGACCTTAAAATAAATGTTCGAGAGAGTGTCCTACAATATTGCACTAGATTCAATAGTGTTTATAATGCACTCCATCCACAAATGAAACCCCCACAAGGCTTAGCCTTAATGAAGTTTCCTGAAGGATTTGACACAGACATGTGTTATAAATTAAGGGAGAGAGAACCCCTCACATTAGAAGACATGTAGAAAGGGACAATAAGTGTAGAAGCTAACCTAAATTCCATAAGGGCTAAACTGAAAGTAGAGAAAAAGGTTACCTACAAATATGAAGCTGGACCCTTGACATCAGATTCCAAAATTGATAATCTAGTTAGAACCATGGAGATGATGATGGAGAGAATTAACATGAATAAGAGAGCTTATCCTAAAGAAAACCAAAATGCTCCTCAAAATAAAAATCAAAATCAGAACCAAAACATTAGAAGGAATCCCCCTAAAATTAGACAAAGAGGCCCTGATTAGCAAGTCAGAATTTCTTTCCAAAAAAAATATGTTGATGAAGATGAGGGAGTGATTGAAGGAAAAGAGGGAGATCACATAGAATTATTAGGAGTAAACAATGAGGATACTATTTTCCTCAATGAAGAAGAACAAGGCATATTTGCACCCTATGATGAAGAGAGCCTAGATTCTGAAGATTACAAACAAGGCTTTGAAAATGCTATAATGGAAGTGCACAAAAAATATGACCTTAGAAGTAAAAAGAGTCAAGACACTACCAAAAGGAAAGCCTCTGAAGTTTCTGCTAGAAACAATTCTGAAAACATTTCTAAAAAGACGGCAGAAGACAACAAAACAGTGGCTGAAAGTTCTGATAGAAACAAAAATAAAAATAGCCAAATTAAGAACAAACATAACGGTGACCAAAGTAGCACTAACAACTCAGCTAATGCTCCTAGTAAAACTATTTTAACTGTTGTTCATAATAAACATCAGCAAGCTGAATTTGCTGAGAAAACAGTGACTAATAAGGATGATCTAAACATTTCGAAAGCTCATATACCTTTCAGCATTGAAAATGAAATTTCCAACATAAATATTCATGTCCCTCTTACTGAATTAGTCACCCAAGATGTATATAAAACCAAACTTTTAAGAGATTTAAACATAGGAGAACAAATAGATTCTATTAATGTAACTAATGACAATCCTGAGCTTCTGTTTTCACCAGAAGTAGAAGGGAAATTTCAAGAAGGAGGTGTTCCTCCCTTTTATGTTAGTCTAAACATCCATGATAAGATTTTGCACAATGACATGCTTGACTCAAGATCCTCCCACAACGTTATGCCTAAAGTAGTGATGGAGAGACTTGGCCTTGAGATAACTAGACCTTACAAAGATTTATAATCTTTTTATTCCAGTAGAGTTAGATGTCTAGGCCCAATCAAAGATTTATGTGTCAACTTAGCACAAATACCAACCAAGAGCTTAATGATGGACATTGTAGTGGCTGATATACCTCCTAAATATGGCATGCTCCTTTCAAGGTCATGGGGTGCTAAACTCCAAGGTACCCTACAAATGGATATGACTTATGCAACCATCCCTATCTTTAGTCAACCAAGAAGACTATATAGGGAAACACACATGAATATATGAATAGTAGTCAAGAAAAACGAGACGACTCCCCCCTTTATTTTATTCACATATAACTTGACTCATTCATTATTTACAATGATGAAAATCTTAATGAGAAAGGAGTAGGAGATAAAAACCACCAATAGAAAAAGAGGAAAGGAAGAAGAAGTAGCTCAAACTGTTTTCTAACTCAGAACATCACAACAAACATAATGAATTTCATAGGCAACAAAGCAACCATCAACATAGGGCTGATCATGACAAACAAGATAAAACTTAGCATAGTCAAAATCTTGAAGAACAAAGTAAAAATGAACATAATATGGATCCTAAAAAACAGCATAGTGATAACCACAATAAACAGGACAAAGAGGACAGAAATGAATTTAGTAACAAATCAGAAATTGAACCTCTTTGGAGTATGAATTTTGATGGGTCTTGTAGCAAAACTGGTTCAGGAGTAGGCATATGGGTACATAATACAGAAAATAATCATGTTGAGGGTCATTCATACAAACTAAACTTTGAATGCACAAATAACATATCTGAATATGATGCTCTTCTCTTAGGACTGCAATTATTAAAAAAATTAGGAGCCAAGAGGATAATTGTTCATGGAGACTCAAAACTGATTATTAAACAAGTAAATGGAGAATATACTGCTAAGCATCCAATATTACAAGCATACAGAGATGATGTTGTTGGCCTCTTGAAAACATTCATGGAATATGAGCTTAATTTTGTCCCTAGAAACCAAAACATTCATGCCAATGGTTTAGCTTTTGTTGCTAGTACATGTAAAAAACCTTATGAAAGCAAACAATACACAGTCCAAGTTAAATATAGACCAGTAGTCCCTAATAATGTCAAATATTGGCAAGTCTTTGAAGGAGATAAGCAAATAAATGATTTCCTATAGTCCAGAAATGGGTTTGAAATGCCAAATTCAGACTCAGAGTATGAAGGAGACTGTCCTACCAAGGAAAAAACTCATGAGGAAGAAACTCCTAACATTGCTGATATAAATCTTGTTGATATAAATATGTTAACTAAAGAACACCCACAGAAAACAGAATTGAGCACTAATTTAGAACAAGAAGATTTTGAAGTGCTGCAGTCTCACACTGATAACTTGCCAAAGGGACTGGTGCCTCTAGAAGAATTGTTTGACTTTAGTGATGTTGCCAAAAAGCCAAAAATGTAACCCACTGAAACAAAAATAGAAGAGTGCAATATAGGCAGTAAAGAAAAGCCCAAAATGATTAAATTATCCAAAAAAATGCTAGCTCATATAAAACGAAAATATCTTGAGCTTTTTATAGAATTTTCTGATGTTTTTTCTTGGAGTTATGAGGAATTAAAATCATATGATACAGAGATAATTCAGCATAAGATACCCCTCAAAGAAAACTAGAAATATTTTAGACAAAAATTGTGCAGGATAAACCCAGTGCAGTTACCTCTGGTTGAGAAGGAAATCAAGAAAATGTATGATGCTGGAATCATAGTCCCAGTAAGATGCTCAAAGTGGATGTCCAATCTTATATCTGTGAGGAATAAAACATGAGAAATAAGGCTTCGTATAGACTTTAGAAACTTAAACAAAGCCTGTTTAGAGGACAACTACCCATTGCCCAAAATGGATCATATATTACAGGGGGTAGTGGGTTCTAAGAGGATTTCTTTGCTAGATGGATTTTTAGGATACAACCAAGTGTTGGTACATCCTGATGATCAACTTAAGATAGATTTCACTACACCTTGGGGTAATTTCATATGTGTGAAAATGCCCTTTGGTTTATTGAATGCTGGTACCACTTTCCAAAGAGCCATGTATATTGATTTCTCAGAAGAGATAGCCTTCTTCATTGTAATATATTAAATGACATCACAATATATTCCAAAATAGATGAAGAACACCTTGCTCACCTAAGAAAAGTCTTTGAGAAGTGCAGAAAGTATGGTCTATCCTTAAACCCCAAGAAAAATTTATTTGGCCTCCAAGAAGTTAAACTTGTAGGCCATATCATATCTGAAGAGGGAATAAATATAGACCCAAAAAGGATTGAAGGAATATTGCAAATCAATCATCCTAGAAATATCAAAGGATTGCAAGCTTTCATTGGAAAGATTAATTTATTAAGAAGGTTCATACCCAACCTTGCTGAACTCCTTAGAAACATTACAAATATGCTAAAAAAAAAGAAACACAATTTAAATGGACCATTGAAGCAAAGAAATCATTCGAACTGGTTAAACAAGCACTCACCTAAACACCAGTTTTAATCAGTCCTGATTTTAATAAAGATTTCTTCATTTTCTCCTTTGCATCATAAAACATAATTGCTACTGTCCTACTTCAAAAAAACATAAAAGGACAAGAGCAGCCCATTGCATTTTTCAGCAAGGCATTAAGAGATGCACCCATGAAATACAACATAATGGAAAAACAGGTTATTTCCTTGATCAAAGCACTGAAAGATTTCAGAGTTTACATTTTACACTCACACATCATTGCCTTTGTTCCACACACAGTTTTCAAAGACATTTTAACACAAGATCCTCATGGAAAAATAGGAAAGTGGATTGTGGTTATATTAGAATATGACTTAGAAATCAGACCCACTAAACTGATCAAAGGACAAGGACTTGCAAAAATTATGGCTAAATCAAATCTCAAAGCCTTACATATGAATATGGTTGATGTTTTAGAAGAACAAGAAGAATGCACAATCCCTCATGTTGAAGAAGTATTGCTGAATTCACTTTGGTATGCTGATATTTTATATGTGCTTTTCTATCTTAATGTTCCTCCTGGTTTATCTAAGACAAAGGAAAGATTCTTGAAGTTAAAAGCTCTAAATTACTGCATTATAGATAAATGGTTATATTGGAAAAATGCTAGTGGTATATTACTTAATTTTTTTCCTGATAATGATGCAGAAAAGATCAAGCTTGAGTTTCATGAAGGAGAATGTGGAGTCCACCTCTATTGGAAAAATATTGTTAACAAAATCCTTAGATTTGGTTACTATTGGCCCACCCTCTTCTAAGACATCCATAAATTGGTAGTTTCCTACCATAAGTGTCAAATATTTGAAGGCAAAAGAAAACTCTTACCCTTATCTTTGCATTCTATTTTTGTTGAAGTTCCTTTTCAACAATGGGGCCTAGACTTCACTGGGGAAATTCATCCTTCTTCATCTGCCCAACATAAGTGGATCCTAATAGCAACTGATTACTTTACAAAATGGATAGAGGCTATCCCCACTAGAACTGCCACTAATCTAGTCATCATTAAATTCCTTGAAAACCATATTTTGTCTAGATTTGGTTTTCCTAGAAATATTGTCACTGATAATTTTGTTGCCTTTAGATCCAAGAGGATGGTAGAATTTTGCCACAAATATCAGATCACATTGGGTCATTCCACAGTTTATTACCCTCAAGGTAATGGGTTGGAGGAATCCTCAAACAAAATTTTGGTGAACATCATCAAGAAATTGCTGGAAGGAAATCAAAAATCATGGACCAGCAAACTAGTACATGCATTATGGGAAAACATGTTAACATGCACGAAATCAATTGGAATGTCTCTCTATCAGCTAGTTTATGGAGCAGATGAAAATTTTCCAACAAGACTAGGAGTGCCAGTCATGAAGATGATCAAAGAAGTACAATCTGAAGAAGATGACATGATAAGAAGGATAAATCAAACTATACAGTTGCAGCAAACCAGAGAGGAAGTCTACAATAGAACAAAACTAGTGCAAGAAAAAATCAAGAAGCTATTTGACAAAAGGACAAAAGAAAATGATTTCAACATTGGTGACGAAGTGCTTAAATGGGACTCAAGAAGAGAAGATAAGGGAAAGCATGGTAAGTTTGAAAATCTGTGGAAAGGTCCCTACATCATCCATTCTACCAGAGGCAACAATGTATTTTTCTTACAAGAGATGGATGGAACAAAACTTTTTGGAGGTCTTGTTAATGGCAGGATGCTCAAACATTACTTCCATTAGTGATGCTTAGCTTAAGCCTTTATCCATTGTGTATAAAATTGTTTAAATAAAATATCAAAGAAAAGAGAAATACAAAAATAGAAGAACAAAGAAAAAGAGGGAAGAAAAATAAAAGGTACAGCCCCATACCAAAAAAGAGTAAGTTATGAAAGTGTGCAATTCCAAATGCCACTACTTGAGGAGGGAAGCCTTATTCAGTCATATAACCTAATCATGACTGAGTAAATTTTAAATTTATACTGATAGGTTAGTGAATGAAGATTTTTCAAACTGTCTAAACTTGGCTAATCAGTAGATTAGATTAGATTAGGAAAATTAAAATTGGTTCCAAAGCTCAAAATTTGAACCAATAAAGGAAGAGAGGGATATAAAAAGCAAATTTCAGATTTCAGCCTTCAAAATTTTGTGTTAAATTTTTGTAAAATAAATTTTTTATGTAGATTTGTATAAATTAACACTACTCATAACAAATCAGACTGCCCAATCCTAATTTGGTTATGTTTTGAAATTTTTTGTTTGAGATTAGCGAATGAAAATTTGTTAAACAGTTTAATCTTGACATATATTTAGAATAGGTAGAGAAATAAATGAGTTCATCAGCTTAATCTGAACTCTTGGATGATATAAGTGTAGAATTTTTTATTTTCCTATTTTCAAAAGAAAATGACAAAGGGTTGGCTAATTCAAATGCACCCAATGAAGAAAAAAATGTTAGAACAAGTAGGATGGGTAAGTATAAGTTGAGTTGGAATTAATCATGTTATGATTCAAATGATAAAAGATCACTTATTCAAAGCAGAAATTCATCAATTTATAAAGGATTTATGTCCAAGTGCAAATCAAAGCATTGGTCTACTTCTTCCAGAGATTTTATCTTTGAGGTTCTTGACACCTCCTAAAGGAGCTGCCCTCCCTGATTGCAGCCACTGTTAGCCATCTATAATTTTTGCTGATATCAAAAGATGAATAAATGATGATTTTTTATTTCTACAAACAATATTCAAGAAACCTTGTGATTTCTAGAAATCTCACTGTCTTCATTATCCCAATCTTAACTGATTCACTAAATTTTCCTATTCTTTTTTCCCTCTCAAAATTTACCCTGCTACTCCAAGAAAACTCCAGTTTTGACCCTATTTTCCTCATTTCATCACCTCACCTGCACCCTCATTCATCTGATTTTCCCCCCTCTAAATACTCTCAAAATCCTCCCCTATTCATCATTTTCCTCTAAAAATCCTTAAACAATGTAAAAGTCCCTTTTACATTGTTTTATATCTAACTTTCTAAGCCTATCGGACCTTTAAAAACTTATAAAAACTCTGTTTTTATAATATACCCGCCTTCTTTGTAAAAAAAGCCTTTAAGACCCTCTCAGGCTTAAAACCTTAGCCCCTCACTCATACAACCCTAACCCTGACCTTCCACTATTATCTTAAGCCCATTTCCTTCTCAGCCTCCAGTCTTCGTTACCCCCACAGGACCATTCTCCCCGCCTATTCTTAAGCCCCTTCCGCCATATAACTACACCTCTACCCTTTCATTTTATTTAAACCCCGCAAACCTTATAATAGCCCCCAAACCATTCAAATATTAAAGTGGGCCCCACTTTCCACTAAAAATTTGTCGACCTTTCACCTTACGCCATTTTTCCACCAGGCCCCATCCTTTGAATCCACTTGCCGCTTCTCAAATCTATCTGCACCGTAGATATCATCACCTGAGATCTGATGGTATGAAACCCATACCACGTAGAAAATAGTGTCAGGATTTAAAACCCTTAACCTGCACGAAATAGGTGGTATTCTCCTTTCCACGCGGCAATCGCCTAGTGGAATCGCGTCCAATTGACCCAAAACCACTTGCCGCTTATCACCCGTGCGGTAAACCACCCTAGTTTTCTGAAACCACTTTCTTCCTCCTCGTGCCAAAATTCAAATCTGTTCATCCCCAATTGAATTTCCCTAGGTTCCATCTCTAGAACCATGTCCCTGTACCTCCTCCTCCTCTGCAACACACCACCCGACAGCCCCAAACCCCAAAGAACGCAATTTTACCCCACCCACAGGTTTTAGTTAAACTAACAGTTTGTGTTTGTGCAGGTTTTTAATGGCAGAAAATGGCCCATAATTCCCTTTCATAGTTAGTAAAAGACATTTTGGACCTTGGGTGACAATCCATGGGTCCTAAACCAAGATTAAGGAGATCAAAGACTTCTCTCAGGGTTTTTACAGATGATGAAGCATGCTTATCGATAGATCAAGAACCTCTATCGCACAAAGATAACATCGCTGCACAAAGGAAAAATACATATAGTCAAAGGAGTGATGAATAAGGAAATGAAGATTGGAAGGATTAGTGGCCTAATCCTAAATCAAAGGATAAAAAATAGAGAATTAGCCATGAAGGCAGTGATTAAAGGATGAAAGTCAAATGTTTAAAAATAAATCATGAATAAACAAATATTCATAAAGCAGAATGAAGGATAAAGATAGTAAAATAGATTATAAAAGCTAAATCAATATTCAAAAGGCCTAAACAGAGTTTGATGATTAAAACAAAGGCAGATCAACCCAAAGACAACTTCGAATGACTCAACAAAGGATCAATTACTTCTCCAAAGACAAATTTGCCACCTACAACATGTTTTCTTTTAATAAAGGCATTAGGCAGTTATTACACAGTTAGAGATATCTTCAAGTAGCTCAACAATTATTACAAAGTTATTACAAAGCCTTTAAAGTCAAATATTTGAACTAAAATAAACTCAGAAGTTAAGACAAAGTTATTATTCCAGAGTAACTCTTTCAGATATTTTTGCCTTGGGCCTTGCATGGTCTCAAAGGTAAAAAATCATTAACTCTATAATAAATAACATTTAAACACCCTATTTTAGCAGCACCTCCTCATTTGGTTACTTGATGGTTATTTTACTGATTTTTGCTGCTAATCTAGTTGAGGAATGCTAGACTAAACTGAAGAAAGCTTTGAGTTGCAGAAAGCTATTGTACATGGAGTATTGTAACTGGTTTGATCATCAATAATACAAGCACTTTCACAAGATCCTTGAGCTATATCAATAGTGAAGTTTTCCTAAATTGTCATTATTTTCTCTTATGTTTTCCATTATGTCCATCTTTCTCTGATAAAGAAACATAAGTTTTAGATTAGGATCTGTTGTTTCAACACCCTATTTTTGTTTGTACTCTTTATATTTATGTTTCCTTCTACAAGGTTTGATTGGAAGATTCTTAATTGCCTTCTAGTTACATCTAGCTTGTTGTCTTGGAAATGATTGGATAGAGTGAAACTAAGGAAATTATGGTGAACCCATGTTCCCTTGAGTAAAACTTGAGATATTTTTTTTAGGACCTTTTTTTAAGGTGTGCTTATTAAAGTCTAAACCAGAGAGGTTTATGGTATGCCCTGCCCTCTGGTCTGCCTTGAAATTTTGCTTTAATGAGTCTTTTAAGAGTTATTCAAATCAGATTAGATTATTTTTATTTGATCTTAGACCACTTTCACTATTATCTTATATGTTTTATTTATCTAAAAGTAGTTCTTGAATTATGTAATATTCCAAAATGGAAAAGACATGAATATAGAACATATGCACAATTCCAACTACGGTAAAATAAGAATTAAACATGTAGAACTAGAAAAATGCGTGAATACATCAAAACATCATAAACACGGGCATAAAACAGCTGATCCATATTATTATATATCAACATCAAATGAAATTATATAGTGCTCCAAAATGAATGCACTCAAGCCACAAGATGGCTAAAATACACCAAAGAAGCAAAGCACTGGAATTGTGTGCTACTACTGTTGCTACTGCTGGAAACTGTTTTTATTATGAATAAGAACCATGCGTGGAAGGATATTAGAGTGCTTAAAAATATCTGTGCTTTCAACCATGGACTCTACTAAAAAAACCCATAAACACCCATAAATGGTTTGGACAGATTTTAAGTTTGGATTTTTGGACTTTTTTGAGTTGCCCACTGCATTTCTGCTTCCTGAATTACACATTCCCTGGGAATGAATAGTGATATGGGGCTGAAGGAATAATATATCAGCTACAAAAACAACCAATAAACTCAATAGGTTAAGGGATGGTCCCCTCACTAGAAAATAAGCTCAAAAATTAGAGATTTCTCTCCTCCACTGCTACACCCCTGCAACATAACCCAAATCTAAACAAAATTGCGTTGTACATGAGACTGAAGCTTGGAAAAATTACTGATTGTGGAATTATAGTGAAAAATACTCGAAGAGGTCCTCAATCGAAGAGGTGGGATTCCCGATCAGGAACACCCTTTGCTAAACATCACAACAATATCAACTAAGAAGTTGAAGAATGCAAGTAGTCTAAACAGACCATACACAAAATAATAATCCAAAACATGAATAACAATGGTTTCCATCCCCTCCACATATAGCATGAGAGCATCCTCACATTGGGTCACATCCATACTTTCTACCAAGCTCATACAAGTTGTCCTCCACTAAAAGTGTGATGTCTCATCATAAAGACCACTCGTCTATGACATCATTGTTGATTTGGTTAAAGTTGACTGAATCAACATGATCCAATCCCTATTCACACCTAAAGGTGCTTAATCGAACTACTTATTCTTCATCCTTTCACATTGGGAGTGTTATTATTCCTTCTAAAGGCGTTTTATGAGCATCCCCAACCACTTATTCACCTACCTAGTGATAAAACAAACTATAATATTCCATTTGGATGAAGGCTAAATTTTTGGAATATTATAGTCCTCCCCTAAAAAATGTTTCTTGTCCTCAAGCAACTGTAAATGTGGAGAAAAATTCCTCCCTTCTTCCTCTTGTGGCCTCCTCATCAATAGTCCCCACCACTGCTCAAGATAATCTGCAATAAATATGCCCTCCAATGGCTCCTCCCAAGTAAGCAAAACAAAATGTTTCACATCATGAAAAGGTGGAAGGTGTAAGTGGAAACCTTTCTGTTGTCCAATGGCATCCTCAAGGTACGAGTGATGATAAACATAGGGAATCTCATCCCCAATGAGATTCTCCCATACCCATACCATCATCCAAATGAAATGAGCCGTTCTAGGTAGCTCATCAAAGAAATCCTCAACCCCTCGTTTATGCAATGTATTGGGGCTGCATGGAGAGATTAGATTTTTCCCCTTAAAGTTGTTTCTCTCTCAATTTATGGTAAGTATGGGGTTTTTTCTGACCTTGGGTTGAAATTTCATGGCCTACAAGAATGGCCCAAGTTACCCCACTAAACAAATCAGCCATGAAGTGCCTCCTCCAAGAACTCAAGTTCTTCAAATGGCTCCTCCCACAGGAAGAAAAGAGATGTAGTATGGAAATCATGGTTTGCCCATTGTTTCTCCTGAAACATACAAAAATTAAAGTAGGGAAAATAATACTCCCAATGGGCACCCTCAATTCATGTGCCACTCTCCCAACAGAGCTTCCCATAAATATAAGAACATCTCCAAGATATAGAATCAAAAACCAATGAAAAAAAGTTGGCATATGACCACCGGAAAGTGGATTATAGTTCCACACATGGAACTACCACAGTGCATCCCTTTCCTACCACTCAAAAAAGAATAACAAGTGCCCTTACAACCACTTGTTTGCTACCACAATCATCCCATAAGATGGAATCATGAAGAAAAATTTTAGTGTCAGTGGTGCACACCAAGAATCATGTGGCTTCCCCCACAAACCACCAATAGAATAGCCAACCTCAATGTTGTAATTGGCCCTAAGTAAATTATAATATAATATGCAAGAAGGGCCTCCTTGGTACAACATGCTGCTCATATAAAGTAAAGAAGTACAAATCATAATGCAAAATTGAACCTTCTACACCATGTACTTTGGTCCTTGAGATTAAATGGCTTAGCTGGAAATTTTCCCTCACTCTCAATGAGTAGGGAAGTGGTTGTACCAACCTTTCCATCAGCATCTGGGCTATGCATCTCTCCATATGCTGAAATATATCATGCTGGATGCCCTCCCAAGTGAACTTCTCCATCAAAGAAAGATATGCATCAAAGTGCATAGAAAGGAAGTCCTCATGTGCTACATGTAGCAGCTTCTCCTTGAGGTCAGAAGCTCTATTCAAGAAGACTCTTCCATAAGAAGAGATGACCACATCATCCTCCATATATCTATCATCTCCCTTCGTGTCATCAAGAATCATGCAGGGACCAAGATCCTTGGAGTACTCTACCAAAAGTTGAGACCTCCAATATGGATCAATATTCCCAAGAGACAATGCTGAAGATCTGAAATGTGAAGATCCCCACATGTTTTTGTCTTGTCCTTTGACATCCCTCATGCCAAATTAATCCTCAAAAATACTTCTATGCCCATCATGCAGCTGCTCATGCTAAAATAGTAGTGGTGACCTTTGGAATTGGGCCTCCCATGAGAAGCTACTATCCAAAAATAACCTCCTGATCTTGGCCAATGTGAGCATGAGTGGCCTCAATATACTCCAAATTATGGAGGATTCCTTCCTCAAAGGAAGTACCCTCTACTTATCCAAATCCATAGATAAGCTCCCTTGCACCATGAAGGTGTCATCCTCCATCACTGCAAAAAATTCTGTCAGCACAGTATATGTGGTGAGAGTGGGTGATGCTGAAAATGGGAGAATGTCTCTCTCCTCCTTGAGTCTATCCCAAAATCTCTGCACTGTAATTGACTCCTCCAAGGTCTTCACCCCTCTGGAGTCTAAGAGTGGTGAACCAAATGGAAAAACGTCTCCCACCAAATATATATCCGGTGGCCTCCCAGGTGGAATTTCCCCATGTAGTGAGACATCAAAATACGAAGTGGACTATATATATGAGTGGACTGATTTTTCCCTCTCTTCACTACACAATACAATCTCCTTATTTGTGTAGAAACCTCTTGGAATAGATAAGGGTTAATTCTAATCATCCCTTGATGCTGGTCCTTCCTTTCTTCCCCTTCCATCTCACAATCCACAAAAACTGATACATGTTGCTCTTGAATTATCTTTTGGTTCCCACTTGTTGAATCATTTGGAACTCCTTGCAAAGGCATAAGGGCTCCTCTAATGGAAGAAATAGCTCCCTTCCCATCTCCATGTGGTGATGGATCTCCTCCTGATGGTACAACACTGTTAGTTCTTCTTTTCCCATCCTCTTCATCAATATGTGAGAATGCCTCATCATCAATGAGAGACCCTTGATATTGGTCTTCCCTTGAAGGATGAACCTCCATGTCTTCATCTATAGAAGAGGGTTGTTCAAGGAGTGGGGATCTTGCCCTTGGAAAGGTATCATGCATGTTTCTATCCCCTCCAACAAAATTATGGAGTGGAATTTGCAAAATAAATCTCTCCAACTCATGCAAAGGTTTTGAAATTTTGGGTTCAACAAATGATGTTTTACAATGTTTGATATCAAATCATCTCACTAATTTCTTAGTGAACCCTGCATAATTTTTTACATTTGCATGATAACATGAAGTAGAACTAGAAAACCACCAATCATGGGCCATAACTTTAAGGTGCAGCGCTGCTACTCTAATGGCCTCCTTTTTTGAAACTTGGTGTAGCTGGAAATAGGAATCTAGCTCCTCCACCCAAGCTTTGGTTCTGCACTTTGATGATCCATCAAAGTTAGATAGAAAAATTCTACCTCTCTTGCTTCTATTATGGTTGTTGGATCTTCTGTCTTCCTTGAGCTGGAAAAACCCTTGGAATTCCAAGTGCTCTTTGAATTTCCATGATTGAGACTCATACTTCTGAAGATAGTCACTAAAGGTCTCCTCCCTGAGTGCATCTTCTTCCTCCATCCTTCTTGCAGTAAATGTGGTCAATAAATTGCATTGTGGATGTACATGTGTGGCTAAATTTCCACACCCATCTCATGAATATATAGGGCTTGCTTCACTTTCAAAACCTTTAGGAAATTTTCTACACTTATCCCCTTTCATCTCCTCGAGATATTCTTTGATAATTTTCATAGTTTGGAAAAGAAGCTGCGGGATCCTCTCTTCCTTCATTCCTCCAAATAATGGTGTCTTACCTTTATTTATTTTGTGAAACTTCTCTTCTATGTGAGAATAAGCTTCTCCTTCTAATGACATAATGTCTTGAATGCACAGGTTGAGCCAAGATTATGCTCTGATATCGCTGTAATATTCCAAAATGGAAAAGATGGGAATATAGAACATATGCACAATCCCAACTACGTTAAAATAAGCATTAAACATGTAGAATTGGAAAAATGTCAGAATGCATAAAAATATCATAAACATGGATAGAAAAAATCTGAGTCATCTCATTATATATGAACATCAAATGAAATTACATAGTGCTCCAAAATGAATGCACTGAAGCCACAAGATGGCTGAAATACACCAAAGAAGCCAAGCACTGGAAATATGTGCTACTACTGTTGCTGCTGGAAACTACTATTATTATGAAGAAGAACCATGTGCGGAAGGTTTTTAGAGTGCTCATAATGATCCATTATTTCAACCATGGACTCTACTCAAAAAACCCAGAAACACCCATAAATGGTTTGGCCAGATTTTAAGTTTGAATTTTCAGCCTTTTTTGAGTTGCCCACTACATTTATGCTACCTAAATTACGCACTCCCTGGGAATTAATACTGAAATGGGGCTGAAGGAATGATCTATAATCTACAATAACACCCAATCAACTCAATAGGTGAAGGACTCATCCCCTCACTATAAAATAAGCTCAAAAATTGGAGATTTCTCTCCTCCATTGCTACACTCCTGCAACAAAACCCAATGCTAAACAGAACTACGTTGTACATGAGACTAAAGCTTGGCTAAATGCCTAATTTTTTAAGTATAGTGCAAAATCCTCCAAGATCTCCTCAATGGAAGAGGTGGGATTCCCGATCAGGAACACCTTGTCCTAAACAACACAGCAATCTCAACTAAACAGTTGAAGAATGCAAGTAGTCTAAATAGACCATACACAAAATAATAATCCAAAACATGAATAAAAATGGTTTTCATCCCCTCCATATATAGCATGATAGCCTCCTCACATTGGGTACCATCCATACTTGCCACCAAGCTCATGTAAGTTGTCTTCCACTAAAACTGCGTTGTCTCATCATAAAGGCCACTCCTCTACGACAACACTGTTGATTTGGTGAAAGTTGATTGAATCAACATGATCCAATCCCTATTCACACCCATATATGCTTAATCCATCCACTTATTCTTCCTCCTTTCACATTAGGAGTGTTATCATTCCTTCTAAAGGGGTTTTATGAGCCTCCCCACCCACTTATTCACCTACCCAGTGATAAAACAAACTATAATATTCCATTTAGATGAAGGATAAATTTTTGGAATATTACAAATTACTAGATTTTTGTCTTAGAGGTTTGCTTATAAAATTTTGTCCAAAGAATTCTATGGTTTTCCCTGTCCTTTGGCTTGCTCCAAACATTTACCTTAAAAGGCTTTTCTTGTCTAAGTAGAGCTAGAAGATTCTTAACTGACTATAGCTTTGCTGCCTTCACAACTTATTATTGTTTCATACCACAACCTAATCTAAAGAATCCATTTGGTGTAGTTAGCTTGCCCTATGAATGCACTTGCAATGTTGATGAAAAATTAAATCCTTTTATGACTCCATGGCCCAATGGATTGATGCTTCTCACTATCTATTTGTTCAGTTGAAACATTCCACCAATCAGTCACACCATTGATCCTTCAATCTATAAATTAATCCAACCAAAAACAAAAGGTCCTTACAACTTCATAACTAGCCTAAAATATTAAACAAAGAGCACAAATATATATTAATTAAAACACTTTTATAGAGAGATCCCTCTCTAAATCCAGGAAGGCTAGATCCTTGGATTCCAAAGTGGTTTTGATGTGGCCCCTGCAGTGTTTGTTCTTGCCACTCTTGCAATTCATAGGGAGCCAACAATTACTATGGTATCTTCATCGAAGATAGGGAATCCAAATGGGTTTGGTTCTCTTCTATCTCCTCCTATTGATCTTCCTCCACCTCTTCCACCTCCAATCCTACCTCCTATTCCACCTCCAATCCTAGGTTTTCCACCATTGTATACATATCCTTCTCCTTCTTCAACCATTTTATATTCTTCAAAAATAATATAAGGTTCCAAAATTGGATTTTTTAGTTCCTCTTCTAGTTCATGTAGTTCTTCTATCAATGGTATATGAAAATAGGTTTCTTCTCCTTCTTCTTTACTAGGAACTTCTAGTTCTTCTGCAAGAAGTTTCTCTATAGTTGAAGATATACAAATCACTCCTTCTATTGCGGATGTAGGATATTCTTCTTCTATTATGGCCTCAGTTGATGAACTTGGTGATTTTTTAGGTTGGATTTCATATCTAAGTAGCTCAGGAAGTCTATGTCTTCTTTCAATGGTTGGTATACCAGTTTGGGTGGATGGTGTGGTGCTACGGGGTCGTGCTGGGGTGAGTGGTGATGGTGGAATTAAAATTCTACCTCTACCTATGAATCTACCTCTAGAATCTCTCTCCAAATGCATGTAATTTTTTTTTTTTTTATAGAAAAAATAGAAATTAAAAAACTCCTATATACACTTCCCCAACAATGACGCAAAAATGTTTAGTAGTTTAATTGGTTTTAAATTACTTATATAAATTTTCAACCAGGGCTAGTAAGCTTATGAAGTTTAAATGCACTGGATGTCCTAGGAGTCTTGATTATTTACACAATTCTAAATAAAATTTAACTTTATCGAAATGGACTTGGTTTTTGTGAAGAATTTAATAATTCCTAGAAAAATTTAATGGTGATCACACTTTGTGCTAAAAATATGTATGTTTATAAATTCCATGCTTTTATTTGAAATGGAACCCTTGCATAAATGAAACAAAACATCACACTTTACATGAAATAATACTAAATTCATATTTAATTGCATAAAAAGGAATTACTCTCAATAAAGAGATCTAAATATTTAAAGCAAACCACATAGGTGCATGAAATAAATTGTACTTAATGAAAATCACTCATCACTCTTCACACCTATAAAGAAAATATCTTTCAGAAAAATCATATTTTCGCATGTGAATTCATGCTTTGTGAAAGAAATGAATAATTTAAAAATCCTAATAAAATGAATTAGCTAAAAGGAAATTGACAATTACAATTAGAAATTTAAGTAAGAGAAATCAAAAACATTGTTAAAGAATTAACTATTTAGTAATGAAAAAAAAATAAAATCCTTACTTCTTCTAGGGGGCCCTCCACTAGAAGCAGGAAATCACAATTACTCTACTAACCAAACACTTAACCACACATTGATGCACACTGAAACACAATTTATTCTTTAAAATAGAGTTTCAATAACAGAGTTTCGATCTTACTGACTTTCTTATATTTCTGTTGAGAGGTATAAATTATAGAGCTCATGGAAATTAATGTTCAAAGCTTTAAGCCTAAGCATAATCAATAGAAATTAAATTTAATATAGAGAATATACTATTATGATTTTCTCATGATTTTATATTAGGAAAGAAAAATCACGGTGCACAGTACTCGTTCTCGCTCGCTTGTTGCAGGCTTTGGGGGTTCACGTCGCCTTTGAGCATGTAACCAGGATATGTTTCATCTATTTGGCTTGGGTAAATAGGAATAAGTTGTTATGTATATCTATTTCCACCTATCCATATATTCTCTCCCCGGCTGGCATTCTAGAACCTATCAAACAATGGACTTGGCTACGAAATTGTGAATTAGCTGTAGAATCATTACAATTCAGTAGCCACAATAAACATTAAAATAAATAATAAAGTACATTGTCACTTTACAAAATAGGAGACAATTTCATGCCTTCCATGTTATAAATCCTATAACTTGAAGTCCAATTCATTATTATGGAGGTCATAAATAAATAAATGAGGTAAAGGATGGTGTCAAAAAGAAGAAATTATGGGGTTCAACAATGGGTTTCTTCTCATCACTATAATTTTGGTCAGTAGATAGCGGAGGATTTCATGTCCCCTAAAAAGACAACTTCATTGTTTCAAATGTGAAATAAGTAGAGGAGGTTCTTTGGATACCTACTCTTGTGGTCCTAACTTAAAATATTAATTTTTTTGTGACCCCTATGGGGGAATTTAGTGTGTTCAAGTTAAGGTTTCTTTTTAGAGGTCTCGAGAATGAAGGAGGATGGCCTTCATTAAATATAAATAGGTTGTGAAAATGAATTTCAAAATAAAATAGGTACAAAATTTCAATTCCATACAAGACACCTAGGTACGAGAGGGAAGAGTATACTCATTGAAAAATGTTTAAGTCAAATACATGTGTGAAATTTGATGTGTGTGCAAGGTGTGAAAGGTAAACATACAAAGTGTGTTTGGATTGAAAAAATGGATACTGATGCACCCTTTACAATTTCTTCCTACTTTAAATAAGAGTTTTGACCCTTACGAAAAAGGATGAGATGTGTGTTTAAGGTGATGGTTACTCCTAATTAAACTATGTGTTAATTTCCAAGTTATATGGAGATGGAAGGTAGATGTTGGAGCCTGGATCCCCAGTGAAGTGAAGACTCCATAGATCGAGGTGTAAAGTGTGTATTTGAAGTATATTTTTGGTCTTAGGGGCGGGTAAAGGCCCCTTAATTATGTAACGGGATGGGATTTTTGATGAATGTTGGACTCTGCCCATGGTTCTGGACCACGATATTGTAAAATATGTTGTGTGTGGAGCTTGATTATCTTCTTTATTTTTTATCACATCATTGGACCCCTGTTCTTAATGGGGTAGAAATGCCGCCCATAATTGTACGCTTCTTGGGGGGTCTAGGGGGGGCGGTTGCAAGTTTATGGAGCCCCCCCCCGGGCGGGGGGTTTCGAGGGTAGCGTCCCTGAAGCTAGAAATAGATGTAAATTCTCCTTGTAAAAGTATAGTAATTTCTAGTCAATTTGGGTCATTCATTAGGCAGATGATCTGACGGTAGAAGTTATGTTTGATTTATGGTTTTGTTTTACCTAGAATGAAAGCCCTCGTTTTGTATAAGGGTATTGTATTACGACTATATATTGTATGTGTATTCTCAGAGGGAAAAACTGATAGAGAGACTGTGAGAGAGAACAGAGGATATTAAAATGGATCTGATGTAGGTTGTGTCTCTTAATTTTGTTGGATAATAAAAAGGAAGAACTGGATTTTTGGGGTGGACATAGCCAAACTGGATGAACCACATATATTTGTGTCTCTCTATTTTTATGTGTTGAATTTATCTGTAATATATAATTTTCTAACAAAATCTAGATCTATATAAGGAGTCTAGATAGAAGTCATAGGGAGGCAAGGCTTGAATGATACATCTTTGGCGATGCATTTGGATGTCAGAATGAGTTAGAGTATGTGCTTTGGGTTGGAGGAAAAGGCTTTTGTAGCTACATGCATGGAGACCTTGGGAAAGACTGGAGCTATGTGCGTAGGCCCTTGTAGCTTTGTGCACATGGTGGAAAGCGATTGTATGAGATATATATGGATATGAATGAATGAAATGTTGAGATTATTTTAGTTATATTGATGTGTTTTCATTTTACTTACTGTTTATGAATGACTATGCTGAATAAGGGTTTTTTTCTGTAACTGAATAATGCAATTCGTTTTATGGTTATTTACTATGTTTAATGCATGAATAAGTAAGATCGTGCAATATTTAAGTAAATTAAATAGTTGCATTGAACAACACTAGTAATATTGGTAGATCTGACCTAAAAAGCATTGATAAGAAGGAAAAGTCGTAAAGTCGTTGTCCTCTATCCCTCTAGATGCAGAAACCTAGTTCTAGCATCTCCCTATATTGCCTCGGGTGAGACTTCGGTCTGCGCAAGAAGATTGTTGCCTAAAGGGCTGGTAATAGTGGGTTTTATTGGAATGTGCATACTATAGGAACTTGGGTCAAAGCCCCATAAATCCAACAAATTGTTCTTTTGCTGGGACAGGGATATGACTAAGGGATAGCTAGATGTGGCATCCATCCAAGAAAGAGATTGAAGATTGGATAGATTTGAAATAATGTGAGTTTACTGCGTAAGAAAAGAGAAGTTCATGTATCTCTACTCAGCACTGGTTATAGAAGTATATGTATACAGATTAGTATGAGATCATCTTTGCATTATTTTCTAGCGAGATGCACGAGTGGATCTCAAGGCTAGCTATGGAAACGAGGTGTTTTAATAATAGACCTACTTTGCGGACCCCAAATCTGATTGAGAAATTGAAAAATACTAATAATGAAATCATGGGAGGTGTTTATTACTAGATTGATAGCATCCTTCCGGGATTCATTATTGAGTTCGCGATCGAGACCATTGTGTCCTATAGCAAAGCAGAGAACAAATTTTTCAAAGGCCTGCGAGGTAAACACCTAAATTCATTGAATTTATGGAATAAAATTCTATACTGTGATGGTGCTCAAATTAATGGTTGAAGAAAGAGAACCTGGTGCTATGGGAAGCGGTAAGCGATTCAAGACATGTTGGTGAAGCATATTGTCACAATAGAAGATCAAAACTCAGGCTGAGGCATTTGATATCACGATGAAGCTAGAGGCTTCACTAGTGGATGATGCAAGCATATGGGTGCAACAAATTCCAGCTTAGTTGGCAAGTATTCAGGTGGAGCTCCAGGATCTAAAGAAGGGAAAGGAGGTTTGCTCAGAAATCTGGTGTATCAAGTGCAAGGCTGAGGGTCACTAAAAGGACCAGTGTCTGGTTCTTAGAGACTATGTGGGCACTGGGATGCTGAATCTGTTAAACCCTAGATCAAGCAAAGGGCCAAGTGTAGGGCCTAATGTATGGTGTAGTATCTGCGAAGTTTCAAGCCAAAATTCCAAAGTTCTTGTTGAGGCATCACTACGCAGATGGTTGGGAACGCATGAATGAGTCTTTTAGAGAAGTAATAATAGGAGTCTTCCACATTAATAAGGAACCAAGGACCCTAATAAAATAGTATCAAACTGCACAATGGGAAAAAATCATGAAGATAGGCAACACTTTTTTCATAGGGTCATGGTTCCCAAGAATGTGTTGGGGGAGGAAATCTACGGATCTCATGAGGACTAGATGCAGACTGCTTATGTTGGGATATGGATCCAGTGCAGTAGGGGTATTGTATAGCAGATGAAATCCAATCTTATTCGCAAGTTACTGCGCCAAGGGTAGCACGACTTCGATGAAGGGCTGAAACTCACGAAGTTCATCCAAAATATGACCGTTGGATAAATTATAGCTAATTGGACATCAACTTCGCGAGTAAGAGCAGTGGGAGGAATATAATTAATTTACACATATGAGTGGATATTCCTCCAAATCAACATTTATGGAGAGTATCTAGCGACAATGTTGTGATTTGAATTCAAAAATTTCTATAAAGAAAGGCACCAGCTCCCCATTCAAAAAAATTCCATGCTAACTTTTATAAAAGAGAATTGTCATGTAAAAGAGAGCTAAGCTAGATGCTACATGTCCAAGAAGAGTTTCCAAGAAATCGAGTGAATAATTTCTCCAGAGAGGCTCAGGGTCCATCATGACACCTACACCACCAGTGACTATCATAGGGTGAGGTTGCCCAGACAACAAACCACACACGCGGCTCCATCCGAGAGGCCTAAGAAACTAGCAGTGCGGTCCTCACCCTGGAAGAGACCCTCAAAGCAACAACAAGCTCGAACAACCCAAGAATGAAAAAAGGAAATAGCCATGGAAGTCAGATCATAAGAGGATGTGTTAAGTCCCTATATTAATAGTGTAGTCCCTTATTATGTTACTGTAGCCCCCCTTATTGTTATTTTTGTACCCCTATAACCCCCATATTTTTATTATTGTTCCCTTACATTATTATTGTTAGGTCGGCTAGCATTACATTGTGGCCCCACTAGGATAACATTATGGCCCCATGGACTCCTATATATAGAAAGGAGGTTTTTTCATTTGTATCATCCAAGAATTTTTCATTCATGTAATGTATTGGAGGTTGCGCCCTCGAAGGGGCTTATTTATAAGGTGTTGATATCTCTTTTCTTCTATTTTTGGAGCCGGTCTCACAACATTTGGTATCAGAGCTTTGGATTCTAGGGTTTCACTGCACCAACCAGATCATCGTCGAATTTTCGCTATAATTTTTTTTCTACGAAGGTTCAGAAGTGGAAATTTTTAGAGTGCGAAGGTGAAGTCTTGAGGAACATCTTCACAAACATTTTGATCTTGGTTCACAATATTTTTGGAGATATGATCTGTGGAAGTTACGGATTTTTTCAGGTTCCTGAATTTAACCAAAATAGGTCATCACAGAATTTTTTCTATAACATTTTTTCTTCGATGTTTCATAAGCTAAAATTTGTATAGAGAAAAGAAAAAATCCTGGGGATGATTTTCGCAAAATTTTAGAGCTTGGTTCGCAATATTTTCAGAGGTATGATCTGTGGAAGTTAGGTCTTTGTCAGGCTCCCGAATTTCATCTCAAATAGGTGATCATGGGAAAAACTTCATAACCCTCTCTCTGAGCATCATACTGAAATTATGTAAAAAGTGACTTGAAATAAATAGACTATAGTTTTTTTTCTATTAATTTGAGAGCCAAAGGAGCAAACAGTGATACATGGAAAGTCATACAAGTTAGATCGATTGAACCAGTCCATAATTAGGTCATTGTGGGAGATTGGAAATAAATTTGTCTTGAAGAATCCAACTCAGATCATACCTGTGGCATTGGAAAGAGGATTCAAAGGGATACTGTAGGACCAATTTTCAGATATTGAAGATCTAAAATCACATAGATAATTGAGTTTCAATATCGAGCTCCTCAAAAGCAAGAAAAAGGTGTGTATTTGGTTTTTAAAATTGCATAATGTTTGTTTGAAAAAGCAGTTTGAAGTGATTCGAAGGGAATATTTTAGAATTTTTATCAGTATTGGATTCTATAATGCCTCCAACAAATAATTCCATACCCATTAAGCCCTCAAAAATATATACTATGACACAGGAAGAGGAAGAATTGCAGTATGAGATATCAAAAATATTGTACCAAGTGCAACAAATTTTGATCTTACGAAGAGAAGCCGAAGATGAAAAAGATGGTTTAAAAGCATAAATGGAGACTAATTTGGAAGGTTTGAAGGATCAAATGATAGTTGATATGGATGATAAATTAGTGGAAGATCACATCGAGCATCAAAAACAAGTTCTCCAACTCTCAAAGGATAACCTAACTTTGGTGTAGAATCTAATGAAACAACAGGAAGATCAACATAACATCAAAAGAAATTCTGAAGAAGACATAAAAATAAGAACTTGACAAGTACGATCAATTTCAGAGTATCTCAGTGAGTGGAAGAACTTTCCTGTAGAATATTCCACATGGGAGGATGATAATTTTATACAGAAGCATCAAGAAATAATCAAGCATTGAGGACAAAACTTGTTTGAAGGAGAGGGGCATGTTAAGTCCCTATATTAATAGTGTAGTACCTTATTATGTTAATGTATCCCCCTTTATTGTTATTTTTTTACCCCTATAACCCCCATATTGTTATTATTGTGCCCTTACATTATTATTGTTAGGTCGGCTAGGGTTACATTATGGCCCCATGGACTCCTATATATAGAAAGGAGGTTTTTTCATTTGTATCATCCAAGAATTGTTCATTCATGTAATGTATTGGAGGTTTCCCCCTCTAAGTGGCTTATTTCTAAGGTGTTGATATCTCTTTTCTTCTCTTTTTGGAGCTGGTTTCACAACAATGAGGAAGCAGAGGAGGTACCGTAAGAAATTGAAGCTGATTAGGTTGAGCCTCTCTCTAGGTTGCCTCCTTATATTCTTCCCTAGAAGCCAGAGGCAAAGAAGCCAATGGATGTCCCTGAAATGGTGAAGTATAAGGTTTTCACTCTTGTGATTCCTACCAAAGTGGTAGTTTGAGGTGCTCTACTCACTAAGGTGCCCTAGTTGTGAATAGAGGACTGTGATTTTAGTGACAGAAGCAAATACTGACAGTTTGAACCCAGTCAGTATCTGTGCCGTGAGTCATTTGTAGGCAGACTTTCTTGATTAGAGCTGATGAAATGGATAAAGGGTATCCAATAGGTAGGGATACTGAACTTTTTTTATGTACTACACTTCAGGCGAAGTACCATTTATACTATTTATGTGTGCTAGTTTCTGGCCTTGGTGCACGACGAATGTTTATGGTCGGGGAAGAAGATCCCCATTACAGAGATGTTGGTTAGGAGAATTATGACCCTTCCTTGTCAATGTTTGAACCCCGTGGAGGATTTTTTGGGAAAAATCCAAGACAAGCATCTTGCAGACCAAATAAAGAACGAATATGGGCTTACAAAGGGACCTCAAGTGTACTTCATTAGTTCTATCTCCGATAAAATTGTGCACTCTATTAGCCACCTATAAATTTTGTTATATCCAATGGTGGCTAATTTTGTTTTTCAAAACCTTCAAAGAGATAGTTCCTTTCGAAAAATTTATCATCATTTGAAGTTTTTTGTTACTCTTTGAGTTAATCTTCACTATTGTTTCTCTTTATCTTAAAAATACCTATTGTTTTACTAAAGGAAAAAATTGCTCATGAAGTTCCATTTTCCCTCTCCATTTCATCCATAAACCCTTTAATTTACCTCTCATTCCCTCGAAATCCACTTTAAAGCCTTGTAAAATCCTTTTATAAGGTTTAAAACCCCTTTTTACTCTTATCAGAACCTTCAGAAACCTCCGAAAAACCCTCATTTTGGCCTAGAAACCTTAATTTTCCATAAGGCCTTAAGCCCCTTTCGGCCTTAAGCCCCAACCCCTTTTCCGCATATGAACCATGCCAAGACCAGAAACTAAGCGCTTAATCGCATCGCAAATTTTCATCGCAAAACACATTTTTACTTGTTTTTATGGTTTTTGGCCTCCAGTTGATGCGATCGCGCGATTGATTCTCCATCGTTGATCTTCTCTATTGCACCCAGATCCAACGGTCCATATCGCTCCCTTCTCCAAACCCATCATTCCACATTTTTCATTTATTATTAAATCTCCACTGTCGATCTAGTTTTAGATCGACGACTCTCGCTCCATCGCAGAATCGGCAATCGCAAATCTCTTATCCAGTTCCTTTGACCTCCGCCGATTGTGATCCTTCGATTAAATCTTGGTCGTTGAATCCACCAAAACCAATGGCTCTGATTTAATCATGCTCTTTCATAAGCCCTTCATCATCATTCCCACCGATTAAATCTCCACCGTTGATCTCTGAATCCGATCCAATGGTCAGCGCTTATTCGCGCATCGCAAAATCAAAAGCTTCAGTATTTTTCCTTCTTCCTTTTTCTCTGATGCGATTAAATCCTGACCATCCGTTCCACCAGATCTGATGATCCACGCTCATCATATCATGCTCATCCATTCCATGAGCCCTCCGACATAAACCCGTCGATTTAATCCTAACCATTGATCTCTCCTAGATCTAATGGTCCGCGCTAAATCGCATTGGGACATTTCATTATTTCTTTACCCTTTTTCCTTTGCCGATGTGATCCTGCGATCAAATCTCTGCCATTGATCATTCTTAGATCCAGCGGCTCACAATGCTTCCACTGTTTTAACCCTACCCTTCTCTTTATCCTCCATTGTCAGATCTTAGCCATCGATCCTCCAGTTCCAACGGTCCACATTCATCCTTCCTTCCGCCCTTATACAAAAGGTAGGCCCCTCTCTTCCCCATGTTTCTCCACCATTTCCTTTGAAACCTTACCTTTTATGTATATTTTTGTTTCCCGACATAAAGGTTTTAAATGAATCCTAACTATCGATCTCAAATATCTAAGGCCATCAGGCCCTATTCTTCTGCCTGTTTCCTTTTCCCTACATTTTTCCATATCCGCCCCTTTTTCCAATTTTAACCATTTGTCAAAAAAAATTAACAATCGGATGGCCTATTTTACCCCTCCACTGTGCGCCAAATTTTTTGACATCACCTAGACCCCACATACCCTTTTCACCCCACATCTCTTCATCTATCGCACTCAACCCACACCATTAGATCTACATCATCCAATCCAATGGCCTAGAATCCATATCACGTAAATGTTGAGCCCTTCCCACAGTGCGCAAATTTTACGCGATATGGGTGGTTTTAGAAATCCAGGTGTCGAACGCAGACCTATATGGCATTCCAAAAGCAAAAAACCACATACCGCCCAAACGCAATACAAAAACCACTATCGGTTTTCCACCGAACCACTGTCGTCCACAATGTTACTTTTAATTTTAATCCTGGCCGTTGATTGTTAAGATCAGACGGCTTATGTTATAACGTGAACCATTCATTTCACCCTCTATCTTTTCTCCCAAGTGTTTCACTGAATGATCTCCACAATTGATCTTTCTAATCTAACAGTCCATATTCACTGTCATGCCCAAACTGCATTTTTTATCTGGTTAGCTGTTTTGCCAGGATTTTTCCCCCATCGCTCCGAAATTCTTCCACCAAAACTCCTAAGCAGTTTAACCCATCAATTTGCAGGTTTTAAGTAATTTTTGTGTGTTTTTACACAGGTTTTAATGAAGTTAAAGTTGAATCCTACCGCAGATGATTACACAGTTATTGGCCAAGGATGAAAATCCTTGCCACCTTTTGATACATATTAAAGGGTTTCAAAAGGATAATTAAATGTTTTCAGGGAATCGATAAGTCATGATTATCGGTTTTATGAGAAAAAACTCCAATAAACCCTCTGCGCACCTGCAAATAACAAAACATAGTTAGCATAAATTATAAAAGTGTATCAGTGTCAAAGATGAATATTATGGCTTAATCAAGCCTAAACATAGATCCGAAGATAATCACTATGTTTATAGATAAATATCAGTCGATGGACACCTCAGAGCCACATCAAAGGGGTGAATTGATTTCCCAGCTACTATACTGCCACCTTGCAACTTTTTTCCTCAAAGGAATACCCAAATCAAATCTGAGTTTGAAACATTAAGGCCAAAGACAGCTGAACAGTTATTACCAGCAAAACAAATATCCCAACTGTCAGTAGAAGTTATTATAAAGATAAGAAGAGCCTTAAAGTCAATCTTTTTTACCCATTAACCCTAAAAAATCAGAAACAGAGTAAATGAAACAGAGTTGTAATTCAATGCATTCCTGCCTTATGCCTTGCATGGTTTTCAAGGCTAGGAGTTGCATTTAATATAGAATTAATTACACTTAAACCCTAGGAACTCTTCCACCTCCTCATTTTCTTATAAAATCTCTTTGAGGAGCACATTGTAAAGGGTTGGTTGGTCACGAGTTGTAATACTGAAAACTCTCTGAAATAATACATAGTCTGTTGAAGTTGAAGAAGCAATTGAAGTCTTGTAAGCTTGATGACGTTGTGACATGCTTGTTCTTGAGAAGGCTCTATCATTGGATCCCTGAGCTTGGCTGTTGGTGATGTATTCTAAACTGTCTGTTGTTTTTCCCTTTTTCATTATGTTTCATAATTTATTACTACATTAGGATAAAAAGTTTAGGCTAAGAAATGACTCCTGGAAGCACTTTAGACCTGTTTATCCTTCATTGCTCTATGTTTTCTTATGCTGAGGTATTTTAGAGTCCTCAATATTTCTCTTTAGTCCTCATTCTTTTTTATTTCTCTAATAGTTCAAATAGTTGGTTTTAGCATGATTTATGGTTTTCACTGCTTGTCTGCTGCCACTTGAAAACTGTTTCTGAGGTCTCCCTTTGAAGTACCATTGTTTGTAGTTTGCGAAAGAGGTCTGTTTTTATCATGCCGTTTGTTCCTGCTAGAATAGTTGTTTCAAAGATCTTTATAGTTGTAATCATGGATGTTTAGGAGTTTCCTTTTCTATGACCGCAATTATCAGTGAATCTTTCATGTTTTCTGATTCCTTTGAAGTAAAATATTTGAGGAAATAGGGAGTTCCCTAAATCTTAGATTTCATTTTGAAAGTTGTCTTGAAGTCATTATTTTCTTCAAGTGTGGTTTGTAGAATTCATGATTAGCCATGTCTATCAAATACCTCTTCATGTTCAAGTTACAAGTTCCCTTTATTGAGAATTAAACCTCTCATTTCAAAATCATTAATGTTCACCTCATTCACAAAACTAAAGGATCCTGTGGCCAAGTTAGATTTTCCCTTTGATATCCCATATCTATTTGTGAGCCTGTTACCAACTTCATTTTGACTCCATTGCCCAATGAATAATATATTTCCTCTTTCTACCTATCTTTCCTAGACCTTTCATGTCCTGTAGTATCAATTCAACCAAAAAAACAAATCAAACAACACTTGTACTTCATAACTAGTCTAAAATAAATACTTAAAAACAAACAAGACATATCTTTGCAAACAATTTGAGATATCCCTCTCTGAGAACAAGAGGACTAGATCCTGGAACTCTAAAGATTGGTTCTGATGTTGCCTTGTCTTTTGATTAGCCAATATATCAAAACATAGGACTCCAACATAATGGTGATCATGGTGGGACCCTGAGTAAAATCCTTAAAAAAAAACACTCACTGTCTAATATAGTATAAGTAGCTCTCTTGAAGCACTTATTTGAATTACTGACAAACTAAGTAACCCTTAGGATTCTCATAGAGCCTTATCAAACATTGAAGGAATTAGCCACCTAAGCCATAAGAGTAGACTCTATTTGTTTGAACACCTTAGCTAAGCATTAAGATCAGAAATAGGACACTCTGATAACCATAGAAACTCAGAAAAACCCAAAAATATTTCATATTGGCTTCATAATAAACATGGTGGTGGAACCATAAAACATTTTAAGTTCACAAAAGCTAAAAATATTCCACCGGGTGGCTCCACTAGCCTCCAGTAGGCCTATTACCCCTCTAGTCTTTGTAGAATCCTTTGGGAATGCATTGAGAAAACACAATCATATTGTTGGTCGACAAAAAAGTTTAAATCATCCACCTGGCGACTCCACACTTTAAAACTCTCAGAAGACCAAATGACTCCACTGGTATAAGACTCTGAACTAGTTGAATAGACATAGTGACCTTTTTCATAATTTACAAACATGATTCCAAGGATACAACGAAGATATGCCCCAATGAGTAGAGATCTTATCCCGGGGTTTCCACATAAGATTTCCCAGGTGAATTGGGTTGATAACCTTCCTGTTTTTCAAGGTGAAAAGTTTGATGACCCATTATTACATCTTATCAAATTTCACATACATGTATGGAGGTTAAAATTTGAATGGCATGAAGACTGCCTAATGAAAAATTTCATGCTAACATTAGAAGGAAAAGCTAGGGATTGGTATGAATGGTTAAGGATTGGTAGTTTTTTTTCTCTAAGAGACCTCCACATGACATTTTATGATCATTACAAGGAAAATTCCCCTTATCTATTATTAGAGGGAATTTTTTGTAATCAATCTGAGGGCCTCATAGAATACCTTGCATGCATTTGTGAAAATTTAAGAAATTGGCAGCCTGAGGACCTCGTAGCAGCCATTCATGAATTTCATACCCAAGACAATTATCATAAAAACCTAGATGAATCAATTGAGAAAGAAATCAATCAAGGAACAGAAAAATTTCCTCAAGATATTCCTGCAACCATGAACAATGATTCATCATCCCTTATAATTGAGGCTCAAGAAGACATCCAACCTCAAAATCAGTCTTCACAAGAGACAGAGAATTGTTGTACTCCTGTTCAAAGGAACATAGAAACATCCTCCCCTTTGACAGAAAAAGGGATAGATCAGATTATTAATAAACAGCCAGTCTCTGAAACTTTTTGCAAAACAAATACTCTTTCCCATTCACATAGAGAACTTTTTTGTACAAATTTAGAAAGTTCTTTTGTAAATCAGGATAAAGAAGAACTTGTTGATAACCCAATATGCTTGATTGGTGAGATTTTTTATACTAATGAGTTTCCAATTTTTGATCAGTCTGATGATGTTGATGAGCTTCAAGTAGAAACTAATCATGCAGGGCAACCAACAGTGGATTGGTGTCATGAATTTCATTATCATCAACTTGAAAGCAGCAATCAGCCAAACCAATCCATCAGAAATAGCTTTCACATAATTGGGAATCAGCAATCTATTAGTTGTAAGGTTGAGATTAAAAAGGAAGAGGAATCTCTTGAGCAGGATGAAGATAAGGAGCCTTCTCCTAAGAGGATTGAGGTAATAAAAGATACCCCTGCTCTAGAACATTATGATATCTTCATAGAGTACAGTCCACTGAATTAGAGCATACCAGGACTACAAGAGGACAACATTGCAATATATGATAAGTCTTCTAGTTCAGATGATAATGAAGATGAAAAATAGATTCTTTCTCAAGAGAATCTTTACCTTGATCCAGTGGAGAAAGAAGAGATGATCCTAGTAGAACCGTGTCTTCCAAATATTCTTAGCGAGGCATTATTTCAAGATCCCTATGCTCACTTCTTGAAGGAATTTGAAGAAGGGATAAATGTTACTAGGAGCAGTGTATTACCAAAAGCAAGAAGATTATTTAGCACTGCTGCTAAAAAACAAAAGGAATGGGAGTGGTCCTGTTTGTCCAGCCTGGCCACAAAGATGAAGAAGGACCAATCATGGATTCATTTACTGGATTGGTTGTATTGGAAAAGAGAGCTCATCAACTAAAAACGTGTAAATATTCCAAGTTATATTAGGTTATATAGGAATTTCAAATAAAGCTCAGCTTTGAGCATTTAGTTAGTTGTTGCTTTTTGTCTTGAAAGAAAAGAAAAATACAAAAAAAAATAGAAAAGAGAAAAGAGGGCAGATTGTAAAACAAGAAATGTATAGCCCCATACCTAAAAGAGAGACAAAGTCTGAAAGTGTGCAAGCTCAACTGCCACTGCTAAAAAACACACTTCTAGTTAGTCATACAGCGTAATCATGACTAATTAGCTTTTCAATTTACTGTTGATAGGTTAGTGAATTAGATCAGCCAAACAGCTCAATCTTGGCTTATCAGTAAGGTATATTAAGTTATAAGAAAGAAGGTTAAAACATGCTTAAAACTTGAACCACAAAGAGAGAAAAGACAACTCAAATAAATTCAAAATCAGAGCTGAAGAGATAATGAAGGAAGTTTTAATTTTCAGATCTTAAGCCTTCACATTTTGTTTTAAATTTTCTGCAAAATAACAGTCTATATGAAGCTTGTTTTTATGCCATAGATCACCAACAAGTTAGACTGTTTAATCATGGCTTGGTTGCTTTTAAATTTTTGTTTTTGAATTTATAGAATAAAAGTCTATCAAACAGTCTAATCCTGATAGAAAGTAGTTAGGTAGAGAAGTTTATGAACTCAACTATTTAAACTGAGTTCATAGAGAAATAATATTAGAAATAGATTAGTTTTTGTTTTTCAAAAGAATAAAATGTTGTTGAAGAGAGTTTCCTAGTCCAAATGCACTCTGAAGAAGAAAAAAAATGTTAGGATCATTACGAATGGGTAGGTAGAGATGTCATTTTGGTAGAATTCCATTGTTTCAGATTGTTGCAGAGATTATCAGATCTAAAGAAGGTTAGCCAAAGGAAAAGAAAGGTTGCTTCCCAATGGATAAAGGCACTAGTTTACTGGAACGCTAGAGATTTACAGCTGAGGTTCTAGACACCTAAAGAACCAGCTGTCTTCCCCACGTGGAGCCACTGTTAGCCACCTATAAATTTTGTTATACCTAATGGTGGCTAATTTTATTTTTCAAAACCTTCAAAGAGAAAGTTCCTTTTGAAAAACTTATCATCATTTGAAGTTTTCTATTATTCTTTGAGTTAATCTTCACTGTTGTTTCTCTTTATCTTAAAAATACCTGTTGTTTTACCAAAGGAAAAAAATGCTCATGAAGTTCCATTTTCCCTCATTTTCCCTTCTCCATTTTCCCTCTCCATTTCATCCATAAACCCTTTCATTTACCTCTCATTCCCTCTAAATCCCCTTTAAAGCCTTGTAAAATCCTTTTATAAGGTTTAAAACCCCTTTTTACTCTTATCGGAACCTTCAGAAACCTTTGAAAAACCCTCATTTTGGCCTAAAAACCTTAATTTTCCATAAGGCCTTAAGCCACAACCCCTTTTTTGCATATGACCCATGCCAAGACTAGGCGCTAAGCGCTTAATCGCATCAAAATTTTCATCGCAAAACACATTTTTACTTGTTTTTATGGTTTTTGGCCTCCAGCCGATGCGATCGTGCGATTGATTCTCCACGGTTGATCTTCTCTATTGTGCACAGATCTAACGATCCATATCTCTCCCTTCTTTGAACCCACCATTCTGAATTTTTCATTTATGATTAAATCTTCACCGTCGATCTAGTTTTAGATTGACAACTATCGCTCCATCGCAGAATCGACAATCGCAAATCTCTTATCCAGTTCCTTTGACCTCGGCTGATTGCAAACCTCCGATTAAATCTCAGTCGTTGAATCCAAAAAAAACTAACTGAGATTTAATCGCACTCTGTCATAATCCCTTCACCATCGTGCTCGCCTATTAAATCTCCACCATTGATCTCTGAATTCGATCCAATGGTCAGCGCTTAATCGCGTATCGCAAAATCAAAAGCTTTAGTATTTTGGCTTCTTCCTTTTTCTCCGATGCGATTAAATCCCAACCGTTCATTCCGCCAGATCTGACGGTCCACACTCATCGCATCGTGCTCATCCATTCCATGAGCCCTCCGACATAAGCCCATCGATTTAATCCTAACCATTGATCTCTCCCAGATCTAACGGTCCACACTAAATTGCATCGACACATTTCATTATTACTTTACCCTTTGTCCTCCGCTGATGCGATCCTATGATCAAATCTCCACCGTTGATCATTCTTAGATCCAACGGCTCACAATGCTTCCTCTTTTTTAACCCTGCCCTTTTCTTTGTCCTCCATTGTCAGATCTCGGCCGTCGATCCTCTAGATCCGACGGTCCACATTCATCCTTCCTTCCGCCTTTATACAAAATGTGGGCCCCTCTCTTCCCCTTGTTTCTCTGCCATTTCCTTTGAAACCTTACCTTTTATGTACATTTTTGTTTCCTGACATAAAGGTTTTAAATGAATCATGACCGTTGATATCAAAGATCTAAGGCCATCAGGCCCCATTCTTCCGCATGTTTCCTTTTCCCTGCATTTGTTCATATCCGCCCTTTTCCCAATTTTAACCATTTGTCAAAGAAATTTAATGATCGAATGGCCTATTTTACCCCTCCACTACGTGCCAATTTTGTTGATGTCACATGGACCTCGCATACCCTTTTCACCCAACAGCTCTTCATCTATCGCACTCAACCCACACTATTAGATCTGGATCATCCAATCCAACGGCCTAGAATCCATATCGCGTAAATTTTGAGCCCTTCCCATAGTGCGCAAATTTTACGCGATATGGGTGGTTTTATAAATCGACATGTCGAACGCAGACCTATATCACGTTCCAAAAGCAAAAAACCACATATCACCCAAACACAACGTGAAAACCACTGCCAGTTTTCCGCCAAACCACTGTCCTCCACAATGTTATTTTTACTTTTAATCCTGGCTTTTGATTCTTAAGATCGGACAAATTATGTTATAACGCGATCCATTCATTTCGCCCTCTATCTTTTCTCCCAAGTGTTTCACCAAATGATCTCCACCGTTGATCTTTCTAATCTAATGGTCCATATTCACTGTCACACCCAAACTACATTTTTTACTTGGTTAGTTGTTCTGCCAGGATTTTTCCCCCATCGCTTGCATTCGCACTTCCTCCACATCACTCTAAAATGCTTCAACCAAACCTCCTAAGCAGTTTATATCATGAATTTGCAGGTTTTAAGTAATGTTTGTGTGTTTTTGTGCAGGTTTTAATGAAGTTAAAGTTTAATCCTACCATTGATGATTACATGGTTATTAGCCAAGGATGACGATCCTTGCGGCCTTTTGATACATATTAAAGGGTTTCAAAGGGATAATTAAATGTTTGCAGGGAATCTATAAGTCATGATTATTGGTTTTCTGAGCAAAAACTCAAATAAACCCTCTGCACGCCTGCAAATAACAAAACACAGTCAACATCAATTATAAAAACGTAACAGTGTCAAAGATGAAGATTATGGCTTAATCAAGCCTAAACACAGATCCAAAAATAAATCACTATGTTTATAGAGAAATATCAGTCGAAGGACACCTCAAATCCACATCAAAGGGGTGAATTGATTTCCCAGCTACTATATTGCCACCTTGCAGCTTTTTTCCTCAAAGGAATACCCAAATCAAATTTCAGTCTGAAACATTAAGGCCAAAGACAGCTGAACAGTTATTGCCAGCAAAACAAATATCCCAACTGTCAGTAGAAGTTATTATAAAGATAAGAAGAGCCTTACAATTAATATTTTTTACCCATTAAGCCTAAAAAATCAGAAACAAAGTAAATGAAATAGAGTTGTAATTCAATGCATTCCTTCCTTATGCCTTGCATGGTTTTAAAGGCTAGGAGTTGCATTTAATATAGAATTAATTACACTTCAACCCTAGGAACTCTTCCACCTCCTCATTTTCTTATAAAATCTCTTTGAGGAGCACATTGTAAAGGGTTGGTTGATCACTAGTTGTAACACTGAAAACTCTCAGAAATAATACATAGTCTGTTGAAGTTGAAGAAGAAATTGAAGTCTTGGAAGCTTGATGATGTTGTGACATGCTTGTTCTTCAGAAGGCTCTATCATTGGATCCCTGAGCTTGGCTGTTGGTGATGTATTCTGAATTGTCTGTTGTTTTTCCTGTTTTCATTATGTTTCATAATTTATTACTATAGTAGGACAAAAGGTTTAGGCTAAGAAATGACTCTTGGAAGCACCTTAGACCTGTTTATCCTTCATTGTTCTATGCTTTCGTCTGCTGAGGTATTTTAGAGTTTTCAATCTTTCTCTTTAGTCCTCATGCTTGTTTATTTATCTAATAGTTCAAATAGTTGGTTTCAACATGATTTATGGTTTTCCCTGCTTGTCTGCTGCCTCTTGAAAACTGTTTTTGAAGTCTCCCTTTGAAGTATCATTGTTTGTAGTTTTCCAAAGAGGTTTTTTTTTATCATACCCTTTGTTCCTACTAGAATAGTTGTTTCAAAGGTATTTATAGTTGTAATCATGGATGTTTAGGAGTTCCCTCTTATATGACCGCAATTATTAGTGAATCTTTCATGTTTTCTAATTCCTTTGAAATAAAATCTTTGAGGAAATAGGGAGTTCCCCGAATCTTAGATTTCATTTTGAAAGTTGTCTTGAAGTCATTATTTGCTTAAAGTGTGGTTTGTAGAATTCATGGTTAGCCCTGTCTATCAAATACCTTTTCATGTTCAAGTTATGTTTTCAAGTTCCCTTTGTTGAGAATTAAACCTCTCATTTCAAAATCATTAATGTTCACCTCATTCACAAAACTAAAGGATCTTGTGGCCAAGTTAGATTTTCCCTTTGATATCCCATATCTAGTTGTAAGCCTGTTACCAACTTCATTTTGACTCCATTGCCCAATGAATCAGATATTTCCTCTTTCTACCTATCTTTCCTAGACCTTTCATGTTCTGCAGTATCAATTCAACCAAACAAACAAATCAAACAACACTTGTACTTCATAACTAGTCTAAAATCAATACTTAAAAGAAAACAAGGCATATCTTTGCAAACAAATTGAGAGATCACTCTCTGAGAACAGGAGGACTAGATCCTGGAACTCTAAAGATTGGTTCTGATGTTGCCTTGCCTTTTGATTAGCCAATCGATCAAAACACAGGACTCCAACACACTCCACTACACACATCTTGGGAGAAAAATCATGAGGAAGAGCAGAAGAGAGGAGGCTTCCACATATGTAACTACCTTAGTTGTAGAGTCTGCCAAGGGTGTGGTATCCAATTGGGCTGGTTATTTATGTTAGGAGTTCCTCAAAGATTGTTAGGCCACACAGGAAGAAGGAAAGCAGTTCCACTATCCGTGGTTCTTGCTTCTAATTGCCTTGATGGAATGGAGGGAACCTGATGGGTTGGAGTTCAATGTTGTGGACCTTGATCTCTACAAGGAATCCCGATATGCTTCACTATGGCATCTGACAGAACTAGATAGGGTTATGTCTAATACGTTTTTTTGGGTTGGAGTGGAAATGAGCTTAAGGAAAGTGATCAGCCAAATGCTTAATATGTCATGAAAATTTATGGAATAGTATCAAAACATTGTGGAGTTCAAAGCGGAATTCCACCATATCCACGTTCAGGAAAAGTAGGACATTGTTGAGGTATGGTACGAGCTCCCATACATGGTTGAAGAGGAATACATAGAAGCCGTCATCAGGTAATGGCCGAATGATTGGTTAAATCTGTGATATGAAGGTACATACACTGTAGGAACGAGTGGGGTGAGGGCCAGTACACCAACTGGGAAAAATAATATTGAAGTAGAGCTCCAAGAGACTGAAGGAGATGATATTAGCGGTGATCTAGGCATAGATCCATCTAACGCCTATTCTCCATTTATTAAAAAGATAAGGAGATCATATAAGGGTGGCGTGCAGAATAAGGTTAATCTCGACAGGTCCGCTAGTCCATTAGACATGGTCCTCGCTGTGGGGGACACTGATGAAATAGGGGATGTTGTCCGAAAGGTAAATAAATACTTCTGGCGCAATGTTGAAGATAAGTAAAATAAGGTGTTGGAAGAAGTCCACAAAGGGTTGCAGGGTTTGCAGGTGCAAGTGAGCATGTTACAAGCAAGCATGGTTCCACCAATTAGCACACACACTAGTATGAGTACAGCTACACAGGAGTTGGCGTTGACTGCAGATACCCCTGTGATGCCTATTTCTATAAGCATGTTTCATTTTGATATGGCAGAACAAATGAATCAGGTAGTCTGATGGCAGAACACCATGTTGAACCTTGGCACGATGCCCCTAAAAGCTTTGCATGAGTTTCACTAAGGCCTCACAAAGGAGTTTAATATCATAGAACAATGCACCCTTCTCGTTATTTAGGATTCCCAACAAGAGTGACAGAGCATGGATGTAGAAAAACAAATAGCTATCTAGGACTCCAGAAGTTATAAGAAGTGATATCAAAGGCATGCAGCTAGCTATCAGAGCTTGAGATTCAGTTTGTGGCTGCACCTAAGGAGAAAGTTTCCATGTTGGCCATAACTGTTAAATATTCGAAGGCCAAAGTCGATAAGGTATGCATCGAGATAGAGATGAAGATCGTTAAGATGCAAATGAAATTGTAGCTGAGTACTCCACTGAAGGAATGGGAAAAGCGCACAACAGAGATAAATATTGTCATAGCATAGATTGAGTCTCGCATAAAAGAGTGTGCGAGCATATTTGGAAAATATTTGGATGTATTTTCCTCACTGCAGGAGGATGCACAAGAAAAATATATTGAGACCGAGGTGCACGAGAAGTAGGTGTAGTTGGATAAAATCAAGGTCATTGCAAAGACCTCGGCACCAATTCAGAGGATTACCTGTCTCCAAGAGGGTAGAGTTTTACAAGAACAGATTGAGGAGCTACGATGGAAAGAATAAATACTCATTGCCAGGATGATTCTGTGGGAAGTTGAACCATGTTAGCTTTCCCAAACTATGGAGAAGAAGCTTAAAGAGCTGTGCATAATTCATAGGGGTTTGGACCAGAAGGCATTTAAGTCCAACATAGAACCACTACTCGGACAAGTCTGGGATTTCTCAAAGAGTATGCCAATATAGTTCCTCCATTGAAGGATTCCTTGAGTGGTATCATAGCAAATATAGATGGCTCACCACTGTTGTGTCTCAAGACGAGTCAAATTTTTGTGTTGGGGGCCTGTTAGAGCCTCGATTCCTCATGAAGTCAAGGCTCCATAGATCAAGGCATGGAGCATGCATTGCAAAGTATATTTTTGGTATTAAGGGATTTGGGGTCGGTCAAAGCCCCTTAATTATGTAACGGGATGGGATTTTTTTATGAACGTTGGACTTTGACCATGGTTTTGGACCATGGTATTGTAGACATTAGATCTATATAAGGAGTTTAGATAGAAGTCATATGAAGGAAAGGCTTGAATGATATATATTTTTTGATGCATTTGGATGTCAGACTGAGTTAGAGTATGTGATTTGGGTTAGAGGAAAAGGCTCTTTCATTTGTGTGCGTGGAGACCTTATGAAGGATTGCAACTGTGTGCGCAGGCCCTTGCAGCTATGTGTGCAAGGTGAAAGTGGTTATATGAGACAAATGTAGATATGAATGAATGAAGTATTGAGAATATTTGAGTTATATTGATGTTTTTTCTTTTTACTTATTTTTTATAAATGAACATGTTGAATAAGGGTTATGTTTTGTAACTGAATAATGCAGTTCATTTTATGGTTATTTACTGTATTTAATGCATGAATAAGTAAGATCACGCAATATTTAGGTAAGTTCAATAGTTGTGTTGAAAAAATCTAGTAATATTGGTAGATCCAACCTGCAAAGCTCTGATAAGAAGGAAATCCATAAAGCCACTGTCCTCTATCCCTATAGATGTAGAAACCTGGTTCTAGCATCCCCCTATATTACCTTTGTTCTGCACAAGAATATCATTTCCAAAATGGATGGTAATAGTGGGTTTTGTTGGACTGCACAAACTATCTAAACCTGGGTTAGGGCCTCATAAAGCCAACAATAGAAATTTTACAAACATGTATGGTTCCCTTGCAAGATCATTGAAGTGCGAGAACGAAGAGTATACTCTTTTTCTTAATTTCACAACTCTTGGCCTCGACCTACAAACTTTAATAAAAATACAAACCATCCATGTGGAAAATAACTTGTAAAAGTTATCTACTTTATTGGATAAAATTATCAAATAATTCCTATATAAAATGTAGAAAAATTGCAGGAGTAAAGGAAGGTAAATAAAGGTTTCCTTTAGCTAAATAAGAGAAGAAAATTACAAAAAAAAACTGAATGTTTGTAATGTGCATAGGTTATGTCTAGTTAATCATGGTAATAACCACTATTGTTTCTTGGATACCTGCCAGGGCAACCCATAAGAGAAACATAATTTGATTACAACATGGTATGGCCTACAAACTTAATAGAGTGTTACCAACCTGGGAAAAAATGAAAATAACAAAGAAATAAATCCTTCAAATAACCAACAAGATCATAAAAACAAGATTAGATTCATTGTTATTGTAGTAGCGCATTTAGAGCAATGGTGCTCCCTAATTCTTAGAAAGGAGTTTTATTTTACCAATACTTTTGAAAAACACATGTCTCTCAAAGAATCTTGCAGAAAAAATCTCAAAATGGTGAGTTATTCTTGGAAAGGTAATGCTAATTTCTTGGTCACATTTATGTGAGCATAATAATGGTTTCACTTAGTCTTCTCTCATGGAAATGGTCATAGATGAATGACTTACTTAACATAGTTGAATCCCAAAAATCATGTCCACTTAGTATTATTTTCAACTCTCCTTCTCCTTCTATTTATAGATGTAAAATTGGGTCATATATCCTCCTTAGCTGTTAATGATATGGGAGTTTGGTAAGATATATGTTCTTTCCCACTGTTAAGGTTTGAGAGGCTAAAAAATGGACAGCCAATCTTGACTTGTTAGAAAATTTTGATCCAGTAATGAGATGTGATCCACAGAATAATTAGTTGTGACTTCATCATATCCATATGAATACCAAATAAACTATTGCATTGACTATATAAATAATTCTTTGCATGCAAAAATGGCTTGATTTTTTAAATGAACCATCGAAGAACCTTTGATTTTTAGGTTCCATAATTTTTCGAGTAGAAATTAGTATATCTACAGAGGTTTTTCTTTTTAAGTTGAGCATAACTTGACTTATACAATGGTGTGTGTAATGTTTCCATAATAACAAGGGTTCTTGGAGCTACTAATGGCAGTTGTAATTTGTCACATAAAATGGGAATTGGATGATGAATCTGAACTTTTATCGCCTTCAATGTATGCTTCATCCAAATAAGTTGGGTACAACACATATATTCTACCATTTACTCAACTTTTGATGTAGATAAGGAGATTGAATTTTATTTCTTTCTTATCTAATACATTAGGAAATTCCCAAAAAACAATGTCGTTACACTGGTACTCTTCATGTCATCAATATTGCTAGCTCAATCAACATCAATATAAGTTGTTAAAGTAAAATCCTTACCTCTTTCACACCACAAACCATAGTGTAATGTGCCTTGGAGGTATTTGAATATCCTTTTGACTATATTGACAAGAATTTCCTTTGGATTTTATTGTAATCTAACAAACATCCATACTACTTGCATTACTTCAAGTCTTGAAGAAGTTAAGTACAACAAACATCCAATGATGGACCTACTTGTCATTTGATTTATACTGTGGGACTCATCCTTTTTCTTAGTTTATAACCAATAACCATAGGTGTACAAATAGGTTTACAATCATTCATTTCAAACTTTTTAAAATTTATTTTAGATACTTGGATTTGGAGATAAAATTACATTTTTTGTCTAAGTAATTTTTATGCCAAGAAAGAATTATATCTCTCCTACCATGGACATTTCAAACTCCTTTTACATTGCTTCAACAACTTTATGTCCCATCAACTCTAAATCACTTCCAAAAATATCATTGTCTACATATACAACAATAATAAATAAATAATAATTTTTAGATTTAATGTATAAATTTATATCTATTGTTCCTCTTTTAAATCCCTGATGCTGTAAATACTTATCCAACCTAGCATACAAAGCTCTTGGATCCTGCCTCAACCCATACATGGATTTTCTTAGTATGAAAACATGGAATTCATATTTTGAGAGCTAAAAACCATCTGGCTACTCAATATACACTTCCTATTACAATTCACCATTTAGGAATGTTGACATGACATCCATAAAATTAACTTTAAAGCTCTTATAACTATAAAATGCCAAAAATATTCTTATAGCTTACGTCTTGATATACGGGATTTTTTTTTCAAAATATATACCTTCAACTTGAGAATAGGATTTACAAACCATCATTTACTTGTTCCTTGCAACTTTCCATTATTCATTTAGCTTATTCTTGAAACCCACTTGGTACAATGACATTATTATCCGTTGATCTAGGAACCAATTCCTAGGTGTTATTATTCTCTGTCTGGTCTAATTCCTCATTCATTCCATTAACCCAAGATTTAAATTCACTTTCCTGGATGAAGCTATTGGGTTCTATCTGGGATAGTAGTAGAACATTATATTTCTTGGTATTGTCTATGAATCTTTGTATGGTCTACTCACCAAGATCTCTATCCCCAATTATTTGTTTCTCAGCATGTTGCTTCAACACATATCTAGATGATTTTTTTAGTTTCTGAGGAGATATTTGTCAATCCTCATTTTGTCTTTCACTTGTTCTTCTTCTATCTCTTAAAGTTATGCATATTGGAAGGCACAATCATGACCCTTGTCTAATTTCTCCAAAGGATTTCTTGCATGACGTAGAGTTTCATCCGCTCTTACATTAATTAATTCTTAAATCTTCTTTGTATGTTTATTGTAGAATTTATAACCTTTAATTCTTATTGCATATTCAAAAAACATGCCCTTGTCTATGTGAGAGTCAAACTTACAAATTGTCTTTCCATTTCTCCTTATATAACAATTGTTGAAAAAATCCCTGAGGTGATTTATTGAGGCTTTCCTTTCTTTCCATAGTTCATAGGAGGTATTATCATTGTTAGGCATGAGATGAGTTATTATATCCAGATACACATCTTGGGATTATTATCCCTAGAAGGTAATTGCAACCTTTCCTTCATCCATCATGGTTCTATCCATTTCTTCAATGGTTCTAGAATTCCACTTTATTACCCCATTATACTGAGGGTCCTTGCCACATAGTACTTCCTTCTCATGCAATGTTCTTCACAAAAGTCGTCAAAAAAAATTGAAGTGTAATCTCCTCCCATATCTTGTTGTAGACACTTGACCTTTAGATATTTATTGTTTTAAATATGTTCCTTGAATTCTTTAAAATAGATCAAAGGTTTTGATTTTTATTTTAGTAAAATTATCTACATAACTCTAGTGAAATCATCAATAAAAAAAATAAAATATTTTTCTCCTCTTGGATGTTGTGTCCTTTTAGGGCCACCTATGTCTCTATGGACCAACTCTAGTAGTCTAGAAGTTGAATACTCCTTCTTTTTGAAATGCACCCTTTCTTGTTTATAAAACTAACAAGACTTACATAATGATTTTTTTGGATTTGACAATTTTGGTAATCCTCTTAATGTTTCAATCTTTTTTATTGCCATCAAGTTATCAAAATTTACATGACCCATCCTCATATTCCATAGCCAAGTCTTATCTATATTTCTCAGGTAAAATTTCACCCTAGAATCATCAAAGACATACACATTGATGGGATTTTGAGTTACTTTCCCTATCAACTTCCCAATTTCTACCCTTATTATTTCACAATAATTTAAAAAACAAATAACATCATAGGAATTATCACACATCTAGCTAATGCTTAGAAGATTTTTTTTAAGGTCATCCACATATAAGATATTCATATCTTAGGGATAGCTTCGATGTTAAATGTTTCTTTACCCATTATTTCATCTAGTTCATTGTGCCCAAATTTGATTACCCTTTCCATTTTGTTTCAAAAAAATTAACTTACTTCTATATACATTCATGTGCTTCAAACATCCACTGTCAACATATCACTTTTCATCCTCATATTGAGAATGCATGATAACATTGCATTCCTTAAGTCCTTATGTATTTTGTTTCCATTTTATCATATGATTTTTGGCAATTAACTTTCAATAAATAAACTATTTATTTGTATTAAAAAATCTACTCCAACACTCATTGGATTTGTTCTGATAATTGTGGCACACATAACACTCAATCTCATTCATAAAAGCAGATAATGAATTTCTTTGTGCAACAGAAAATTTCTTAAATCTAAAAAATTTAGGATGACTAGATCTAACATTTCCATCTCTTTCAATTGTATGCAATTTACAATTAATATATTTTCAACCAAAGTTAAGAAAAGTACATCAATTACCATGAAATAACTTCAGATACTTTAATTAGTGCCTCTATTGAACTTGGTAGGTTTATTGTAATTTTGTTATCTAGTTTGTTGATGAGAAGGTTTGTGTTGAGGTATTTTTGTGCTCTTGGAAAAATTCTCACCCTTATGATTTTCCTTTGGCTTTGTTACCATTTCATTATTACCATCTCTTCCTTTAAGTGCTTGCGCATAACTGTGATGCTTCTTCTGTCCTAAGGACCCAGTGCTAAATTCTCATTTTGAGGTTTGTTGAGGCTCTTTATATCCTAGACCAATTTTTCTTTTTGATGGTATTTGGGAACTAAGAATTTCATCCAATTATTTTTAGGCTTTTGTAAATATAATATTTAAATATGCCTTGTATTTTTCTTTCACCAAATTTTTTCTCAAAGATACTACTTCTGCTTCGAATTCCTGGCAGTTCCTTTCCCATTCAACAACCTGATTCATAAGAATATATTCTTTTCTCCTAGATTATTGAATATGAGTTTTAAAAGATATGGTGTATACATCATATGAACTTGAGATTATCATTCCCTACTTCTTTGATAGTTATAACTTCAGAGCCTCATTTTCATCTTCTGGTTTATCATGACTCCTTTTTTCTTTTAATTTTTGCAATAGAACATCTTTGAGTTTAACTACTTCTTGTAATTTTATTTTTTAATGGTTATAATTTTCATTATTATAAGTATGGATACATTCCTTAGCTCTGATAAGTTTCTCCTTCAATTGCTTGTTCTTTTTTATAGTCTTCTTCAACTCCTCTAGTGAACTATTTAATTCTTCTTCAAGTCCCTCCACTCCTTCAAAGTTTTATCTATTCTCAAAATTTTCCTTAGTATATAATGCCATAAGTAGGAATTAATCATGCTCTCCTGTAGATGATTCTTCATTCTTGGATTTTGATGAATCACTATATTCTTTTGAGTATAAGCTCTTCTTCCTATGATATTTCTATGCCTTATCTCTACCATTCTGCTCTTTCTCATTTTATTTCTTCTCATGTTTAGAGTATTGATATTTTGAAGCAAGGTATCCTATTCTACCACAGTCAAAGAATTTAAAGGTTATATTTCCCTTATACTTGCATGTGCCTCTCTTAATTTTCCTTACAAATCAGGTCATCTCCTTATCTAAGTCACAGCCAAAGAAATGTTGATGTACTCTATTTTATTTGGACGTATTAAAAGCTTTGAATTATGCTTCCTTTGTTTATGAATTCCCACCTCCAATTCTCAGCTCATAAGAAGTGAGAGTTGCATGCCAATGCTCCATTGTCATATTCTTCAACTGTGACATCTCTCCTATGGATGAAATATTAGCACTAATTCTCATTGGAAGAAATCTCAGGAGTTTCTACACAATTACTTCTTCTTTGAAGTATTCATTAATAATTATAATCATATTTTCAACTTCATCTACTATAAGAAAATATTTTTCAATATTTTAGTCATCATTCATCGTCAAACTTTTATATCTCGTTCTATAAGTTTGAATTTTTTCTTGATTTACCATTTCATGTCATCCATAGAAATTTTTTAACTTATCTCAAGCCTCTTTAGCTAACTTGTAATGGATAACGTTTACTAGCTTATGTTAGGGTCCCCTGATTTAGCAGATTGGTAGACCAAATGCACAGGGTAACATCAAACTAGTCGTTGGAGTACTAGGACCTAGCCTTCCTGGACTTAGAGAGGGCTCTCTCTATTCTGTGCAAAGGATGTGAACTTTTTCGCTTTAGATGGTTGATTTTAGGCTAGTTGTTAATTGTAGGGTTTGTTTTTTTTGTTTGATTGAGTAAGATGATCAAGTAGGATAGGTGGAATGAGAGGTTATCAAACATTGGGATATGGAGCCTATGAAGTCATTGATATCTCAATAGTGAATCGGCGTACATCACAGGGAAAATCTAGTACAGTCAATGGATCTTTAAAGTTTATGTGTGAGGTGAAATGGACATTAAGTTTGGGAAACAAGGTAGGGTAAAGGGCAGTTAAGAATCCTTTGTTGAATACCTATGAACAATAATGTATTAAATAATTATAAGAAAAATATACTAATCATGAGATACGACACACCATTTACTCAGTGACAATACTTTAAACAAATAAACATTCAAGATGAGCAATCTAGTGGAACAAAGGAAGAAATAAAACTCATCTAACTTCAATGATTCTACTTTCAAGATTTGAAAACATATAAGGAGAAAAATATCTTTAATAAATGAAGAGGGAACTCCTATACAACATTCATTAAAATATAAAGAACTTTGAGGAAAACTGATAAGAATATATAAAGGGCAAGATCGAGACAAGACCTCTTTGGCTTAACCTAATAATCAATACATCAAAGAGAGATTTCAAGACAGATTTTAGATAGCATCAAACAAGCAGGGCTTACCATGAATCATATTTGTAGACTAGAATATAAATCCAATGATGAAATAAATAAGCTTAGGTGGGCCTATGGAGCAACTAAGAATTCCTTAAGCTAACCCAGCAGAGGAAAACATAAAAACAATAGCAAACAGGAGGACTGAGGTGCCTCAAACAACATTTCTCAACCTATACTTTTCTGAGCTATTGCAACATAGAAAGATGGGCAGAATGATAAACACAGAAACGTGAAAAAATCTAGAGATACATCACTATTAACTAAACTCAGGGATCTTGCAAGCAAGCCTTCATCATCATCAATCAAGGAAAATCATCCACAGGATCCATAACACAAAATTTCTCTTCAACCTCCAAAAACCATGTATTTCTCTCAAACTCATCAAAAGCCCACAATTACAATGAATCCTCATGCTCTATATAACAAGAAAGAAAGAGAAAAACCTAAAAGGGTATCTAGAAGTCTATTGGCTAATCAGAAGTATCTCTATTGTCCTTGAGGCCTTGCAAGGCCCAAGGCACAAAATATATAAAATAAATATCTTTTCGGCCATTTGTAGCAAAGAAATTGAAATTTAGGCTCTGACATGCTTCCTAAAACTTTATAAATGCACATTTTGACTTTTCAACCACAGGAGCGCAGCACTTTGTTTTGAAATGAAATTTTATGCCAGAAGCATAACACAGGAACAAGAAAAATGGGTCTTATTATAGTAGTGTTTTGAAGGCCTTTCGAATGTCAGAAAAGGCTCCAAGATGGCTCATTGGAAAGCCCTTGAAGTCTACTTTCCAGATATACCTTTGGTTCTCCAATCAGGCCTCTGTAACTATTGATCAACGGTTGTCATTGACATCAACCCAAGTAGCACTAGGGGCTAACCCAATATTGTATGGGAATTTTGACCTTAAAAATTACTATATTATGGTTTTAGAATTCTTTTTATTTTTTTTACTTGTTGATATGTTTTCATTTATATATGGAACTCCACGTAATCCTTCAAGGTTTGAGAGATATTCAAGTTTGAAGTTTATACCCCCAGTTAGTGGGCTAAAACCTCATAGGGTTGTGGCATGGGTCATTGAAAAGTCATATTTAATATTTTTTGAGCTCCTAAAATCCTTCCCACGTTCACTTTTTGAAGCCCCTCTCAACCTAAGCATTTATATAAATTGTGATCCTCATTTCCTCCTTTTGCAAGGGATTTCGCCATCTGAAACAGGTCATCGTGGAATTTTCGCTCTAAAATTTTTTCTACGAAGTTTCAGAAGCTGAAATTTTTATGAGGCAAAGCCAAAATTTTGAGGAAGTTTCTGTGAAAATTTTAGATCAATGTGCGCAACATTTTCGGAGATATGATCTGTGGAAGTCAGGGTTTTTGTAGGCTCCTGGAATTCATCTTAAAGAAGTCACCATGGTAAAATCGTCATAACTCTCTCTCTAAGTATCGGATTGGAATTCCATAGAATGTGGCAGATAGTGCATAGACTATAGTTTGTGCTCTATCAATTTCAGATCCAGATAAAAAAAAAGTGATATTTGGCATGTCGTACAAGTTTGCTCTGCTGAAACAATACATAATTAGGGCATTGTGAGATATTGGGTATAACTCTCTCTTGAAGAATGAAAATTGGGTCAGACCCATGGAATCAGAAATATGAATTAGAGGAATACTATAGGACCAAAAAATCAGATATTGGGGATCTAAAATAACAGAGATATGCCAGATTCAATATCGAGCTCCTAGAAGGGAAATAAAAAGCTACATCATGTGTTGTCAAGCACTGAAAATGACAATAATTTCTAGGGAATCAAAGAAAATAAAGGTGTAGAAGAGGGGAGCATGACAAGAGCAAAAACCAAGGTGCATAACAATAGGAATAATTTCATCACATGAAGTCTTCAAGTGGGCAGCATTGCATATAATCATTGTAAAGGTATCATTGTACTAAGTCATTGTAAATACATTATTGTACAAATTGTACTAGTGTCTATCTGCCAAGAGTTGAAGAGGTAGTGTCATGTGGTCTGGGATCATCATTAGGTGGTTGTGTCATAGTTGGGGTTATGGTCTAGTGTGTCTTATTCTTCTACATCATTCTATATCATTGTAAAGTGGACCATTTTCCATGGTATAAGAGTCCATTCTTCTTTTATTCTTCTACAGGGTGGTAGGGTGGTGCTAGGGTGAGTTGTAGCTCATTGGGTGTTGGGGCATCCGTTCAGTTCACTACTGAAGAATCTCGGGAGTTGGAGCATCCATCCAGTGGGAGCTGGAGAAAAATTATTTTCTAGATTCTAGGAAGTTGGAGCTTTATTTTTAATTGGAATTCAATATTAAATAATTATTAGAAAATCATTAGGTGGTTTTTGTCCCAGAGTGGGTTTCCAGCTTAAAAAATGTGTGCATTTGTGTTCCTTTTTTTGCTGCTATCATTGTACAAACATTGATAATAATTGAAGATTAATTAATTCTCTAATTGAAAGGAACACTGATTCACCCCCCCCTCAGTATTTCCAACAATTGGAATCAGAGCTTGGTTCCTTCAATAGCAGTTTAACAGCTGCAAGGAGGTCATGGATCATACCAAGAATGGTGTACCTATATTCAATGAAAATAATTATGCACTCTGGAAAGGAAGAATGGAGGTCTATCTCTTGGTGCAAGGTTACGAAGTATGGGACACTATTCAAAATGGATTTACATCAACCGTGGATGAACAAGGTAAGAAGAATTTGGTAAATGATGCAAAAGAAAAGAATATTATTATCAGTGGACTTATTGAATCTGCTTAACATAAGGTGTTGGGTTGTAAAACTGCCAAAAATGTATGGGACAAGCTTGAGAATATATATGCAGGTGACTCAAATGTCAAAGAAGCAAAGCTTCAAATCTATAGAGAAAAAATTGAGCAACTCAGAATGAAAGAATATTGCAACATTGCTACATACTTCCAATACGTTGATGAAATAACCAATACTCAGGAAGGATTGGGAGAGCCAGTTGATGAGAAGACTATTATACGGAAGATTCTTAGAACATTACCAAGGAGATTCAACCCAAAGGTATCGGTCTTAGAATACAGTGCAAATCTGCACAAACTCAGCAAACAGGAATTACATGGAGTTCTCATAGCATATGAAATGAGACTTGATGAAGAAGAGGGTACTTCAAATATATAAACTACGTTCGTTGCATATAATAAAACCAATAAGGACAAACAAAATTCAATTTAAATGACATGCACCTGAAAGTGTGAAAAAAAGGAGATGATAGGGAAGGTCTTTTAGATGAATAATATGCTTACTTTATGAGAAAACTAAAACTGGTAAGGGAAAATTCAAAGGTAAACTTCCATTGATATGTTTCGGTTGTGGTGAGGTTGGGAATTTCGAAACAAAATGTCTTAACAAAAGTGATGGCAACTCAAAAGGAATGAAAGGCATTAATAAATTCAACAAGCAAGGTGAAAAGAAAGGATCCAAAAGGAAGTTTCTCTCTAAAGAAGATAGCTCATCATCCGATGAAGAAAGTGACAACAAAGAAGAAGCCAATGAGAAAGTATTGTTTATGGCCAAGCACAATAAACAAGAAGTATCAAACAATGAAGAAGAAGGGTTGACCATAGAATAATTTTATGAGGAGGCAATCAAGCTTATAAAAGAGCTCAATGTTGAGAAGATCCACTCCAATACTCTTGAAGAAAAAGTTCAAGGTCTCAAAATTGAAGTTGAAGAAAACAAATGTATTGGAAATTCACTTCAAAAGAAGTTGGAAGAAAGCAACCAAGAAAGGGAATCATTAGAAGCCAAAGTAGTCTCGCTGCGTAAGGAAGTGAAGAAGGGAAAAATTGTCCAAAACTATGCCAACAACTCAAGGGCATTGGAAGAACTCATCAACAATCAACGATCTTATAATGAAAGAAGTGGCCTCGGTTACAAAGAAGAAGAAGTAGGATCTTCTACAAAAAAATAAAAGGAACCTATGAGATTTGACATACATGTAGACTTCATTGGACAAGATTCACAAGCACATCCTTGGAATGTGATTCCTCGACGAAGATTTCCATCCAAGTACCAACATATTTTTCATGGCTATTGTTATTCATGTGGAAAATTTGGTCATAAAGCTGTAGAATGTCACACCTACCTTAGGAACCAATATAATTACAGGAGATCCTTCAAATATGACCCTCCCAGGTCTCAACAAAACATCAATATATTTTAACATTTAAGAAATAATATGGAATGTTACAAATATCAGAACTTTGGACACATAGCCAGAAACTGCAGACTTGAAAATCCTCTAGAAGAATCTTTGCCATAGAATGAACGAACATGGAAGAAGAAGAAGACTGATAATTGTGCTCTCGCTGTCAAGGCTCAAAACAACAAAGATGTGTGGTATGTTGACATCGGTTGCTCAATGCATATGACTAGAGATAGAAGGAAATTTGTATCTCTGAAAGAGAAGAAGGATGGAACCGTATCCTTTGGAAGTGATGGATCTTCAAATTTTATAGGATCAGGTATCGTCACTCTCGGAAGAAAAGATGTTATAGCCAATAATGTTCTATTGGTTTAAAACATGAAACATAATCTGCTCAGTGTTGGACAAATGTGTGATCAAGGACACACAATGCTATTCAACTCCACAAAATGTGAAATCAGGAAAAGCAGGTATGGTAAAATTGTGGCTACAGCAAGTCAAGCTCCAAACTATGTATATGTTCTAGATGAAGCAACTAAAGTATGTCTACTAGCTAAAGAAGATGAAAGCTGGTTATGGCACAAATGAATGGGTCACATAAACTTTGACAATATTTTCAGGATAAGAAAAAAGAAAGCAGTACGAGAAATGCCAAAAATCTCAAAACCTTCCAACACACTATGTGAGGCATGTTGGCACGGCAAGCAGACAATAGTCCAATTTAAAACAAAAGAACACTTTGCATCACATCCATTGGAATTGATACATACTGATCTATGTGGTCTTGTAAGAACAAAAGGCTTAGATGGAGAATTATATTTCATGTTAATGATAGATAACTATACCAAGATGACAGTCGTCAGTTTCGTAAAGAAAAAATCTAAAGCATTTGAGTGCTTTAAGATCTACCAGGAGTTGGTTGAATATGAAACTGATTTGAAAATAAAGTGTCTAAGATCAAATAATGGTGGAGAATTCACTTCCAAATTATTTCAGCAATATTGTGACGAAAATGGAATAAAAAGACAATTTTCAACAGCACGAATGCCTCAACAAAATGGAGTTGTTGAAAGAAAGAACAAAACCGTACAGGAAATGGGTAGAACAATATTGAAGGACTCCAAATTGGATGAAAATTTTTGGGTTCAAGTAATCTATATGGCATTCTTCATTTTATAATCGAAGTATTCTCAGAAATAATTGCAACAAGACTCCATATGAATTATGGAAAGGAAAACCAGCTAATATAAAATATTTGAGAATCTTCGGAAGAAAATGTTATATCAAAAGATAAGATCAAAATTTGGGTAAGTTTGAATCACGTGTTGATGAAGGTATATTTGTTGGTTACTGACGCAAAAGAAAGGCCTATAAATGTTATAATCTAAGACGAAAACAAATAGTGGAGAGCATAAATGTTATATTTGATGAAGATAGTGTTCTAGTGAATAATGATGAGGATCTAGAATCTTTGAAACTTGAGACAGAGGCTGAAAAAGACACAGATAAAATTGTAGAACAAGAAGCAACCATCAACGAGGAAGAAGTAAACAATGATTATCAAGATATACTAGAACAACAACAAGAAGCTCCTCCAAGGATAACAAAAGAATGGATTCAAAAGAGTCGTCCATCAAATCAAATCATTGGTGACATAAATGAAGGTCAACTGCTTCGTTCATCACAACAAGCTCACATTGATTTTCTAGCAACCTTTGAGCCTAGTAGTTTTGAGGAATCCAACTAGAATGAACATTGGGTAGCAGTTATGAATGAATAATTGGATCAAATTGAGAAGAATAACGCCTAGGAATTAGTTCCACGACCAAAATATAAAAATGTAATTGGGACTAAATGGGTGTTCAGGAACAAATTGAATGAATATGGGCAGTTTACAAGAAACAAAACAAGATTGGTTTGCAAAGACTATGCACAAGTGGAAGGAATTTATTTTGATGAAACATTTGCACCAGTTGCTAGAATGGAAGCTATCTGAATGTTTATTGCCTATGCATGTTCAAGAAAAATCAAATTCTACCAAATGGATGTTAAGTCAGCATTTCTGAATGGAGAATTAGGAGAATAAGTTTACATCGAACAACTTGAAGGTTTTCTACTATCAGAAAAAGAAGACTATGTTTGCAGGTTAAAGAAGGCTCTATATGATCTCAAGTAGGCTCCCAGAGCATGGTATGCTCATCTTGATGGAAATCTACGTCAACAAGGGTTCAGGAAATGTATTGTTGATAGAAACCTTTATGTACAAATAGATAAAGATAATTTAACAATCGTTGAGATATATGTGGATGATATAATATTTGGTAGAAATGATAATCGACTAAGTAAGAACTTTTCTACAAGGATGCAAAGTGAGTTTGAGATGTCTTTACTTGGTGAGCTGACATACTTCCTAGGGCTTCAAATATCTCAACAAGAGAAAGTAATATTTATATGTCAAGCCAAGTACATCAAGTAAATGCTCAAGAAATTCAAAATGGAAGATTGCGAACTCGTCCTTACTCCAATGGTAACAGGTTGCAAATTGAGCATAGACGACTCATCTAAGGATGTGGATCAGAGGTTGTACAGATCTAAGACTAGTAGTCTTCTATATGTAATAGCCTCTCGGCCAGATGTTATGCAAGCAGTTGGACAAGTTGCAAGATTCCAAGCAGCACCAAAAGAATCACATATTATTGCCGTCAAAATAATTCTTTGATATCTAAAGGGCACAAAATAATATGGCTTGTGGTATCCCAAGGGTGACAATCTCATTATTCAAGCCTTTACAGATGCAGATTGGGCAGGAATGGTTGATGATTGTAAGAGTACTAGTGGAGTAGCATTATATCTAGATGGTTTTCTCGTATCATGGTTGAGCAAAAAGGAAAACTCAATCTCGTTATCTACGACGGAAGCATAATACATTGCAGCAACATCATGTTGTACTCAAGTCCTTTGGATGAAACAAAATTTGCAAGATATTCAAGTACAATTCGGTGAGCCTATTCCCATATTCTGTGACAACACTAGTGCCATTATCATCTCCAAGAATCTTGTCATGCATTCAAAAACAAAACAAATTCCGATCAGATATCATTTTGTTAGAGAACAAGTCGCTGAAAAGAATATAAAACTTGGGTATGTTTGTACAAAAGTGAAAATTGCTAATATCTTCACTAAACCTTTACCTCGTGAAGCACTTGAATATCTTCGTTAGAAGCTTGGGATTCTCCCAAGTTCTCATTAGATTACAAGTCTGTAGGACGGTTGTGTGTCAGCGGGAGTGGAAGTGTGTACAGGTTTGCATGATGGTTGTGTTTCAGGGGGAGTTACCCTTTGCCATTGATGTCAAAGGGGGAGATAATGTTTTAGGAAGAGCTATCATGATCGCAAGGGGAGTACTTGTGTTGCCATCAATGCCAAAGGGGGAGATTGTTGATCAACGGTTGTCATCGATCTCAACCCAAGCAACACCAAGAGCTAACCCAATATTGCATAGGAATTTTTACTTACCAAATTACTATATGTTGGTTCAAGAATTCTTTTGATGGTTTCTACTTGTCGATATGTTTTCATTGATATATGGCACGCCACGTAATTCTTCACAGTTCGAGAGATATTCATGTTTCCAGTTTATACCCCCAGTTAGTGGGCTAAAACCCCATAGGGTTGTGGCATGGGTCATTGAAAATTCATATTTAATATTTTTTAAGCTCCTAAAATCCCCCCCATGTTCACTTGTTGAAGCCCCTCTCAACCTAAGCATTTATATAAATTGTGATCCTCATTTCCTCCTTTTGCAAGGGATTTTTCCTTCTGAAACAGGTCATCGTGGCATTTTCGCTCTAACTTTTGTTATACGAAGGTTCAAAGCTGAAATTTTTATGAGGTTAAGCCAAAATCCTGAGGAAGTTGCTGTGACAATTTTAGGTGAAGGTGTGAAATATTTTCAGAAATATGATCTGTGGAAGTCAGGGTTTTTTCAGGCTCCTGAAATTCATCTCAAAGAAGTGACCTTGGTAACATCGTCATAACTCTCTCTCTGAGTATCAGATTGGAATTCTATAAAAATGGATAGATATTGCACAGAATGTAGTTTTAGCTCTATCAATTTTAGATCCAAATGAAAAAAAATTGATGCGTGGCATGCCGTACAAGTTTTCTCTACTGAAATAGTCCATAATTAGGGCATTGTGAGATATTGGGTATAACTCTCTCTTGAAGAATCCAAATTGGGTCAAACTTATGGCATTGGAAAGATGTCTCAGAGGACTAATACAAGACTAAAAAATTGGATATTAGGGATATGAAATAATAGAGATACACCAGATTCAATATCAAGCTCCTAGAAGGGAAAGAAAAATCTAGATCATGTGTTGTCAAAGGCTGCAAATGACCAGACTTTCTAGGGAAGAAAAGCAAAGCAAGGTGCAGCAGAGGGTAGCATAAAAAGAGCAGAAACCAAGATGCATAACAACAGCAATAATTTCATCACATTAAGTCTTCAAGTGGGAAGCACTGCATATAATCATTGTAAAAGTATCATTGTACTAAGTCATTGTAAATACATTATTGTACAAATTGTACTAGCGTCTATCTGCCAAGAGTTGAAGAGGCAGTGTCAGGTGGTCTAGGATCATCATTAGGTGGTTGTGTAATAGTTGGGGTTATGATCTAGTGTGTCTTATTCTTCTACATCATTCTATATCATTGTAAAGTGGACCATTTTCCCTGGTACGGGAGTCCATTCTTCTTTTATTCTTCTCCAGGGTGGTAGGGTGGTGCTAGGGTGAGTTGTAGCTCACTGGGTGTTGCGACATCTATTCAGTTAACTACTGAAGAATCTCGGGTGTTGGAGCATCCATCCAGTGGGAGCTGGATAAGAATGCTTTTCTTGATTCTAGGAATTTGGAGCTTTATTTTCAATTGGAGTTGAATATTAAAGAATTATTAGAAAAGCATTAGGTGGTTTTTGTCCCGGAGTGGGTTTCCACCTTAAAAACTGTGCGCATTTGTGCTCCTTTTGTTTACTGCTATCATTATACAAACAATGATAATAATTTAAGATTAAATAATGCTATAATTGAAAGGAATACTGATTCACGCCCCCGCCCCCCTCTCAGTATTTCCAATAGTAACCTGTCCAAAAAGTGAAAATTTCAAGATTGATAGGAGTGCAACGCATGTCCTGAAAAGTAGGCAGAATGATGAAAAAGTGAATGTTTTTACCCTTTAGTGGGACCAAAACAACTACAATTGATATGAAAATTTCTAAGAATGTTATATGAGTGATTAGGAACCAAAAAATTCATGCCTTTCCTCCTGAAGATGCTCTGAAAAAGAGCACAACACCAGGTGTGTTGCGCTCCTAGCCTCAAAATTTTGCAAAAAACAAAACTTGTCAAAATTTTCCCAAATTTGGTGGAGGTATGCCCCATGGGTCTTGGGAGACCTGTATAGAAGCTTGAGGAAAAATACTAAGGTTATCTTTGCTCTTTTCCTTTTTTAGTGCTTGGATCTCAATTTGGGCCTTTTTGAGTTTTTCCTTGCAAATTGATTTCTTTGGGAATAATTCTTGGTCATTCTTCTTTGTAAATCCAAGTCTTTATTTTCCTTCTCTAGCTTGTCCTCAAGGTGTATGTTAGCCCTCTCAACATGATTCCCTATCATGTTCAATTTCCCTTGCAAGGCGTTTATGGAGAGAAAGTTGTTATACTTGGGATGATTCTTCTTCCCTCTTCTTTGCCAATGCTTTCCTTAGACCCATAGTTGTAGCTCTCCTTCTACATTGACCTTCCTCATCACTACTCTCCTTATAGGTTCCCATGAACTCCTCCAACTTCACCTATGCCCTTTCAGCCTCTTTCTGATACCTAAGTGTTCTTGTTTCATGGATGGCCTATTGGGAACTCATTTTCTTTCTTTGCATCTGATATAAGTGAATGAAATATTTTTCTCTTTCTAATTCAGCGTCCAAGTCCTTGATTTGTGCATTCCTGTATTGGAGGAGGGAGTTTGAAATTCTTGTTTCATTCTCATCATCACTGTTTATGTGAATAAGTTCAAACTCTCTTTCTTCTTCATGATCTTCCTCTTCTTCTTCCTCTTTTTGCTTACCACACTCCAGTATCCGACACTGTCACTTTGATCTGCCTGCATCAATCCAATTGATCATGCTTCTGTTGCTCTATGGGCTCCTCATAGCCAGGTTCAATTCATGAGATCCACACCATCTCCATGAATCGTGCCCAGAAATCTCCACTTGGTATTACTCATGCTTGTTGCCCCACCTCTCACCTGGTGGTATAGTTGCATGCACTCCCTCTGCCCATCTGGCACGAAATTTCTCTACATGAGTGGTTGCTCCCACTCCATGATCCTCATCTTGTGGCTGCTCCACATCCCGAGGTTCACTCTTACCTGCATGAAAATCCTGCTCCCTCTCAAGCTTCTGTTGCATGGCTTTCTCACACTTCCTAATAGTAGGAAGCTCTGTAGAAATCCCATCTACTTCAAGTCTGTAGATATTATTAGCTCAAATCCCAACCTTCATGACTTGCCCCGTTGATTTTTACTGAAGGAAAAATTTTCCTTAACTAAAGACAACATCATAGCCTTTATCCTCTAACATTGCGACTGAGATTAAATTCTTCTTTAAATCTGGAACATGCACAACATCTTGTAAAAGAATGAGTTTACCTGACTCCCTTTGAAAGGTAATGGTAACAATTCCGGTCACACTGTATCGTCCATTGTCACCCAACTCAACATGGAACTAGAGATCTTTCTCCACCAAGTCACTGAAAAGGTTGACATCTCCCGTCATGTGAAAGGTAGCACCACTATCAAAGTACCACCCCGATACCAATGCACTAGACACCATGCATGCGATCAATGAGAAGTCCAACTCAAATTGTAAGGAAAGAGCCTCACCAGCTATAGCTCTAGCAACCATCTTTTTCTTCTTCTTATGTGGACAATTAGTGGCGAAATTCCCATGTTCGTGACAGTGAAAACACTTCACTTTGGACATGTCAAGCTCTTTGCCATCTTCACCATCCTCAGATATAGAATGGAATTTCTTCCCCTTCTTATTCTTTTCCTTGGAAACCAATGTGAAATCCTCTTCATCATCATGCTTTGATGAAGATCCATCCCTGGTACTTCGCCTTATCTCCTCCTGCACAAGATCCAACCAAAGTCGCTCCCAACCCGGCAGCTTCTCCCGTCCATTGACAGAGTCTTCGTAGCTATGCCAACTCTTTGGAAGCCCAAGGAGAGCCAAGCTCACCAATTCATCATCATCAACACTGACTCCTACACTCCAAAGCTCATCCCTACATTGGACAAACTTTTCAAGTATACCGGAATAGTGTCATTCTTCTCCATTTTTATTTGTCTGAGCTTGTCTTTAAGTGCCAACTTCCTCTGGTCGCTTCTTCTTTGGAGAAAAATTGTCAAAGCCTTCCACATAGAATATGGAGTGGATTTCCCATGAAGGCTTGAGACAATATGGTCTCTCACACCTTCCAACAGAATCCTCCTCATCCTTGCTACTTTCTTTTGCCATCCGTTAAGTACTGCAGCATCTGCCGAAGTGGGCTTAGGAACATCTCTCTCGATTAATTCCTTCAAGCCATTAGCTTCAAGCACCGCCTCCATCCTATCCTTCCAGGCTATGTAGTTAGAGTTTCCCTCGAGTGCATACTCCAACCACAACCCATTGAAATACATTTCAATGTATACTCAATTGTCGCACCAAGAAACTCCTACAACAAATTTGAATTGTCCACCAACACAAACTCACTTCACAATTGCAATATTCAATCAAAAATGCTCTGATACCATGTAGAAATTATATGCACTAAGCATGCATATTTCCAATATATACCTGAGCTCACACTATTTAAATTTATGCAAGATACTGAATCTATTCCACTTGTTAATCTTTTGTGGAAAAATTAATTGCACACATATGTGAAGCATAAACAAAAATATTCAATCACACATAACACAGTTTTTGACAGGGGAAGCCCAAAGATGAAAACCCAAAATATATATTATGTAACATGGAGATCATATGAAAATATCATACAAGCATACAAAGCTTATCACAAGCTATCAGTATAGTACAATCGTCATACACTAATCAGGAACAATCTTGCAAATCCATGCACCGATCTTCGCCTCCTGCTAGCCTGCCTCCACTGCGCAATCCAAGATTATTACAAAGACCAATTCAATGTAATCCCACTCTCATTAGCTGCATTATTATTATTGGCAACTCCAATGTATATGTAGATGCAATTCATGCATCACTAGTAGTCACAACAGATAGTCCATCTTGCCCTTTCACCTATCTCTCCATTGGTCTCCACTAAAACTGCCATGAACTGTAGTTAACTACTATATTGTTCAGTTGATTGATGATTTATTAACTGTGAATTAATTAACTAATTAATTCACTCCACTCTCACTATTGTATCAATCATTTAGACTAGATATAACTAGCTTAACTGAGTCTAACTGAGTTAAACTGAATACAACTCCATAACTACTTCTTCCAACTGTGTCATAACTCTGCCACTTGAGTTCTAACTAAGTCCTCCATGCATTAGCTCCAATAAACCCTTAGGAATAGCGTAATTAGTTCTGTAAGTTGCTGTGCCAAATCTGTGCACTGAACTGAAGTGCTCCAAGAGAATAAGTTGTTTTTTAGAGTTTGATTATTATTAAGATCTAATAATAATCGACATGCATCTATTTTTAGGTCAGCGCTCTATAAATAGACTTCGCCCAATATTCTAAAAATATAATTTCATCTATTTTTCACATTTGACCAACCATCTACAAATAGCTTCCCGCTACATATAGAATATGCTCACCATGTCTAAAAATAGACATACACCTAAAAATAGCCTGTGTGGGCCCCACCTAGTTTAGGTGATTATTTTCCAACTAGGATCAAGGATGATGTTTCAGGATGCCTCCTTCACTATTTCTTGTTGTAAACTTCAACATTAAATATTTGTATCATTGTTTGCATTTTTTGTGGGATTGTTGTCAGAGGCATCTTCATTAGTTTCTCCTTCATTTTGACTGTCATTTTCTTCTTCATGACTGTCACTTGTCTTGGTTTGTTCTTCATCTATTTCTCCCTCAATATTTGGCTCACTGTATTCATTGTTTTTCCTATTTCATTTTCCTTCAAACTCTATCTCTTCTTGACTGCTATTTTCATCTTTGTCACTGATCCTTTTATCACTTCCATTGGGCTCACTGTTTTCTTCTTTACCTTCAATATTTTTCTCATCAAAAATCTGCCTTTGTCCCTAGACTATCATTGGTTTCTTCATCTTCATCTAGCTCACTTCCTTTGTCTTCTTGTTCACTTTTTGGTTCGCTGCCTTTGTCACTTCTTTCTTCTTCATCAAAACTTTATTCTTGACTACCATGTTCCTCTTTTTCACTATCTTTCTTCCTCTTTGTCACTGCTTTCTTCCTCTTTGTCACTGCTTTCTTCATGTTTTGAGTTTTTAGGAGAAGGTAAAAGAGGGAGGTTTGTTTGCGGAGAAGATTCATGTGAAGATGATGAATCATGGTTAGTGGGGGTTGATGGAGGAGTGGAGGAAGGTGGATGGGATGATGAGGGTAAACTTTTCAGAGGAAGAGGCTGTGGATTTGTGAAAACACCATGAGCGATGAAAACTTCCCATGGGATGCCTTGTTTCTATAATTGGTGTAAGACAATCATTTTGATGAGGGAATGGTGGAAAAGACTTTACATTTGATGTGAAGGATGTCTCCTTTGCACAATGGATGAAATTTTATCAATACTTTTATAGAGGTAGTAGGGAAAATGTAGCAGTTTGGCCCTAGTGAAATGCATGAGCGGTCTTATGTGGTAAGAGTACAATCTAGAAAATCTACCCTCACAAGTGAAGTATTTCATAATTATTTTCATTAAAGGAGCATATCTGTCCAAAAAATGAGAAAAGGGGAGAATAATTTTTCAATCATCTTGGAAACCTAGCTTTAAGAAGGGTTGATAATGGCTTAGGTCCAGATACACTTGTTTGAACCATTTTTCTCCCATGCAAGGTATTCCAGTGGCCATAGAGATTGCATTGGTGGTTAGCTCAAGGTATTCCAGTGGCCATAGAGATTGCATTGGTGGTCAGCTCAAAATTCACTCCAGCTAGATGTACTTGGTGGTCATGGAGGTTACGAACAGAAATTTTGGTCAAATAAGGGTGACTTTGGACTCTCTCTACCTTTTCACAGAAGTCATAACATCGTACCTCTTGGAAATATGAAACTATAGTAGGAGAGGTTTTCAATTCTTTAGTGTTTACAGGCTCAAACCTATTTGCTTTCCCACCCTTCCTCTGTTGTTATCTAGGCACTTGGCTCCTCTCACCAATATCAACACTACCTTCTCTAGGCATTTTTCCCTTTATTCTTGCCTTTGAAAACAAAACCCTGATCTGCTTGGGAGGTGAAATGGAGAGGGCAATTGAGAGGTTAATGAGGAAGGAAATGATCTACAAATTTGGAGAGGAAAAGAGGAGTGAGGAAGGACACTTTTGGCCTCAATATATTCTCCGTGTGTAGATGGATGGGTGATTTTCAATCAATAATGCTTACAAACATGGGGACCTAACCTTTCTTCATTTAGGTTTTTTTCCTCTTTATTTAAGTTTACCCTTCACATTTCTTTATAATTATACCTTTCGACAGTAGGAAAAGGTGGAAATTTTCTAAATACCTCTCGAAAACCTCACAGCTGAAGAAAAGAGACACAGGAGTGCAGCACGGGCCAGTCAGGTGGCTTCTACACATCATATCATGTTTCCCTAAATGTAATGCTTGAGCATAGCACAGGCAAGGCCTGAACTGGTAATCGGGTCCTCCTGGGTAGCCCTACATGGACAGGATCCCATCGTAGACTATCGGGGTATGCGGCCTCTGCACACGGTGTCGGGTCAGGTAGTGAGAGATGCCTGTGCATAGTGCAGTGGAGTGTCGAGCGCCCTCTGCACGAGGTATCAGGAAACCTATGCATGCCTGGGCACATAGCGCAGTCGGGTGTTGGGTCCTCCAGTTAGAGACTGCATGCGTAGGAGCGCAACGTCGAGCGGTCGTGCACGCGGTCAGGTTAGGCTATGGCCTTATGCACAACACTGTTACACAAGCGCACAACTCCCTGTTGAAAAATACATAGGCAACGTCCATAGGTGCGTAGCGTAGCCTTTCAGGAGGACAGCGCAGAGGTTTTTTGCTCGAAAACTTTCCACAAAACTCTGAAAACCCAAAAATCCTTCCACTCTTTTTTGCATTTGAAGAAATGGTGTTGAGTGATGAAACTTGTGATATTTTTATACACTTCAAAATTTAAAAACAAAAACCCACCTTGAATAATTTTTTCCTTTTGGTCATTTTAACTTCACTAATATTTCTTTTTCTCTTGTATAGGAGGTGATTTAAGCAAAAAAGTGACCTTTGCTAGATTTTTCCAAACACACTTTTTTTCCTTTGGCCACTTCTGTTTATTGCAGGTGCCATAATACGGTGTTTTGTTTTCTTATACTTCCTTTAGATTTTGGCACCTTAAATGATTCAACAATAGAAATTATGCTCCATTTGATTTCTTATTTGACCTTTAACATTAGGCTCACTGCTTTCCTTTTTATGATCATTTTGTAGACCTGTGACTATGCTTGAGGAGTTTAAGCAGCCTTCACATTGATACTCTTTATAACTTGTCCCTTGGTGTAGTGAAAAATGTTGTTTTGACAAGCCATAGAGGTGACCATTTGACATCATCCTTGAAACCTATGCTTTCCATCATTAAGGACGTCTCTCGAAATAAATATTCAATTTATGTTATGTGATGCTATTGCATCTTTGTCTTTGTGATCTCTTGCATGGATCCCTTACTAGGAAACACCTGTTGTGCCAATTAGTTACAAAACTACTGATACTCTTGGTTTACTTGGGCATGTTGTTTCTCTTTTGCTGTGACTGTCCTTGAGGAATTTTAGCATCTTACCATGCCTTTCTTCTGCTGATAACCCTTATAAACCATTCTGTAGAAATTTTTTAAGACAGACTACTGTCCTTTTGCAGACTCAATGATTTGATCAAGGAGGTCCTTTTGAAGGCTTTTTGATACCCTTTGGACAATCATGAGTTCAGCTTCTTTTTCATTTGATTTCATCTTTGGGAATCTGTAAAAAGGTAAGTTTTTGGAAAGCCATAGAAATTCATAACCTAGGAGACCCTACATGACCCATTGGGATGTCTTTTGGAATAGTTCTTTGACTGAAAAACTTGAATCACGGTTTGGAGGTGAAAATATGGTTTTGAAAAACCTTTATGAATTGCAATCTTTGAAACTGAAATATTTGATTGATTTATCTAAAGAGCCTAGAAAGGGAGTTTAAAATCACCACTGCTTCAGTGACTTGGTGAATAGGGGAAAAGGTTTAGGCTACTTGGAAAACCAAGGTGTAAAAGTAGAAGGCTAAGGAAATAAGAAACACAGTGGTAAAGTTAGAGGTGGAAAAAATAGTGAGAATGAGGGACATAAGTCCCTGACTTGGTATTTTGGGAGTGATAGGATGACTATGCCTTGACAGAGTAGTAGAATAGTGAAACATTTATCCTAAAGATAATGAAGGCAGTGAGATTTATAGAACTCACAACATTCATGAATTTTGTTTCTAGAAATCTAGGATAAGCATTTAGTCATCTAAACAGGTAAAAATTATTGATGACTAACAGTGGCTCCACTTGGGGAGGGTAGCTCCTTTTCAGGAGGTACCCAGAACTTTAGATCTCTTGGTTTATGAAGACCAGTGCCTCATCCATTGGGCATATTTTTTCTTCTTTTATTTTTGCTACAGCTTCACTGAAGTAGTGATTTTGATCATCTGAAAGCATGATTAGCTCAGCTTCATGTTTACCTACCCAGCCTACATTCCTAACATTTCCTCTTCCTTGGGTGCACTTGAATGGGAAAAACCATTGACATATTTCTTTCGAAAGAAAAAACAAACTATCTACTTCTACACTTATTTCTTCCAAGAGTTCAAAATATGCTAGTGCACTCTCCTTATTCTCTACCTAGACTATTTGACTGTCAAGATTAAGAAGTATGAAAGAATTCATTCTCTAAGCTACTGAAAAGAAATTTAAAACATAATTTGAACTAGGATTAGACAATTTGATTCGTCATGAGTTGTGGCATCAAGACAAGTTGCACACAAACATTATTTTCATAAGCAACAGAACTAGAAGGTGTGAGGGCTATGTTTCATCATTTACTAATCATCCCTATCCTTCTCCTTGGTTCATATTTAAGCATTTGGAATGAGTGTCTTTCATTCCTAATCTATTTTCTTTTAACAAGTCAAGATTAAATGATTTTACCAACATTCTTTCACTAACTTATCAACAATAGATTTAAAACATGTTTTTCCACGATTAGGCTAGATGACTGAACAAGACATCCTTTTTACACCAGTAGTGGAATTTAAGCTTGCACACTTTCATTATTACTATTTTTTGGGTATGGGGTTGTACCTTCTCTTTAAATATGCCCTCTTTTTCTATTTTTCTATATTTCTCTGTTTTTCTCTTTATGGCCTTTCATCAAACAATGATATGTACAATGAGTGAAGGCCTGAAAACTAGAAATATTGACAAAAGTAGTGCTTTAGTGTCCTGCCATTGACATGACCTCCAAATGCTTCAGCTCCATCCGACTCTTGTAAAAAGAAGGCATTGTTACCTCTAGCTGAACTGATAATGAATGGCCCTTTCCACAAGTTTTCAAACTTACCTTGTTTACCTTTGTCTTCTCTCCTTGAGTCCCATTTCAACACTTTATCTCCAATTTGGAAATCATTGTCCTTGGTCCTTCTGTCAAATATTTTTTTCATATTTTCTTGTACTACTTGTGTCCTTTTGTAAACCTCCTCTCTTGTCTGTTGTAAATGGATAGTTTGGTTCAGCCTTATTTGCATGTCATTCTCTTCTGATTGCACTTCTTGTAGCAGTTTCATCACTGGGACTCCCAAAGATGTTGGTAAAATGACATCCATGCCATACACTAGTTGGTAGGGAGACATACAGATGGATTTCTTGGTGGTTAGACTATCAACCCATAGTGCATGTACTAGTTTTCTGTGCCATGCTTTTTTACTCTGTTCCAGAAGATTCTTAATGATATTGACCAATATTTTATTAGAGGACTCAGCTAGCCCATTACCTTGAGGGTAATAAGCTATGGAATGTCCTAATGTGATATGATATTTATAACAAAATTCAACCATTATTTTAGATGTAAAGGCGACAAAATTGTCTATGATGATATTTCTAGGGAAACCGAATCTAGACAGGATATTCATCTCAAGAAATTTGATAATGACTAAAATAGTGGTGTTCCTAGAGGGGATGGCTTATATCCATTTGGTGAAGTAATAAGTGGTGGTGAGGATCCACTTTTTTTGGGCATATGAAGTAGGGTGTATCTCTCGAATGAATTCTAAACCCCATTGTTGAAAAGGAGCTTCAGCAACGATGGGATACAAAGGTAAAGGTAAGAGTTTTCTCTTGCCATAAAAAATTTGGCACCTATGGCAAGTCATGACCAGTTTTTGTGTGTCAGGGAAAAGGGTGGGCCAATAGTAGCCAACTCAAAGAATTTTTTTAGCTGTGGTTTTCCAGTAAAGATGTCCCCCACATTCTCCTTCATGCAGTTCATGCATGATATTTCATGCATCAACCTCAAGCAAACACCCGAGCAATATACCAATAGGATTTTTCCAATATAAAACTCCATCTAAAATGCATAAAATCAAAGCTTTTTGTTTGAGGAATATTTATTTTTTCTTTGATAAGGTAGGAGGAGCATTAAGATAAAACGATACATAAAGGATATCAGCATACCAATATGATTTCAAAAATGCTTCTTCAACATGAGGAGATGTGCATTCTTCTTGTTCTTCTAAAGTATCAACAATATTAATATCTAATGCTTGGAGATTTGTTTCAGCCATAAGTTTCGCAAGCCATTGTCATTTAACCAATTCAGTGGGTCTAATTTCTAGATCATATTCTAAAATAATAGCAATCAAATTTTTTCCTTTACCATATGGGTCCTCATTTAAAATTTCTTCGACAACTGTGTGAGGAACAAAATCTATGACATGAGAATGTAAAATATAAACTCTTAAATATTTCAATGCTTTAATCAATGCAAAGGCCTGCTTGTCCATGATTTTGTACTTTAGGGGAGCATCTCTAAGGGATTTATTGAAGAATGCTATGGGTTGTTTTTGCCCCATCATGTTATTTTGTAACAAAACAATAGCCACGATATGTTCAGAGGAAAATGAGAAAATATAGAAGTCTTTGGTGAAATTAGGACTTATTAGGACCAGTGTTTGGGTGAGCACTTACTTAACCAGTTCAAAAGATTTTTTGGCTTCTAAAGTCCACTTAACTCATATTTCCTTTTTAAGAATTTCTGTAATATTTCTCAAAATTTCAGCAAGGTTGGGGATGAATCTCCTCAAGAAGTTGATTTTCCCAATAAAATATCACAATTTCTTAATGTTTCTTTGATGGTTGATTTGCAATATGCCTTCAATCCTTTTGGGGTCTATTTTGATTCCCTCCTCAGAGATTATGTGGCCTAGGAATTTTCCTTCTTGGAGGCCAAATAATGTTTTTTGGATTCAAAGATCAGCCATATTTCCTACATTTTTCAAAAACTTTTCTCAAGTGGACTAAATTCTCTTCATCATTCTTAGAGTAAATAGTGATGTCATCAAGGTAAATTACTATGAAGTAGCCTATGTCTTCTGAAAAAGGTATATCCATGGCCCTTTGGAAAGTGTCCCCCACATTCATCAACCGAAATGGCATTTTAACATACATGAATGTACCCCAAGGTGTGGTGAAAGTGGTTTTGTGCTGATCACTTGGGAATACTAGAACCTGGTTGTAACCGGAAAAACCATCAAGCAACAAGATTCTCTTAGAGGCAACTACCTTTTGAAGTATGTGGTCCATTTTAGGCAAGGGATATTTATCTTTCAAGGAGGGCTTGTTCAGATTTCTAAAATCAATGCAAATTCTAATCTCTCATGTTTTCTTCCTAACTGACACAAAGTTGGAAACCCTCTCTGAGTATCTAAGGGGAAATATGATCTTAGCATCGTACATCATTTTAATCTCTTGTTCAACTAAAGGTAGTAAAACAGGGTTTATTCTTCTTAAATTTTGTTTGAAAGGTTTCTGATTTTCTTTAAGAGGGATTTTATGTTGCATAATGCTTGTGTCATATGATTTCTGACCTTGATATCCCCAGGAAAACACATACTTAAACTCCTTAAAAAGCTCAATATATTTCTGTTTTATGTGAGGAGGAAGAGTCTGGGAGAGTTTAATCATTTTGGGTTCCTTTATGCTCCCTATGTTGCATTCCTCAAAATTAGTCTCAGTAGATTCTATCTTTGGATTTTTGGCCACATCATTAAAGTCGAAAAGCTCTTCTAATGGTCCAAACCCTTTTGGTAATGTGTCATTTTTGCATTGTAATACTTCCAAGTCCCTTTGGTCTAAATCTTCAAACATTTTAGCCTCATAAGGATGTGTAAGCAGATTTATATCATCAAAAGAAGATAGTTATGTTTCATGATCTTTTCCTTTAGCAAAAACATCTTTATTAAGCCCTAAGCTGGGTAATGTAAATTCATTTCCAAATTGTAGGAAATCATTGATTTGTTTATCACCCTCAAACAGTTTCTAGTGGTTAATGTTGTCAGGTACTACTATAGGACGATTTTTGACTTTGACAATGTATTTTTCGCTATCATGTGGTATTTGACAATTTCTAGCAGCAAAGGCAAGTTCATTGGCAAGACTGTTTTGGGCTCTAGGAATGTAAATGAGATCATATTTCTCAAAAATTTTGAGGATGTATAGGGATGAATTTTTGTATTCTCTTAATATTGTATTCTTTGTTGATTACTCACCTTTTATTTGTTTGATGATAAGTTCTGAATCTCCCTGGGTAGATATTTTCTTAGCTCCTAAGTCTTCAAGCAAGTGCAAACCAAGGAGAAGAGCCTCATATTCTGTGATGTTATTAGTGCACTGAAACTTTAGTTTGTATGAATGGCCCTCATTAGTGCTATGTATCCAGACACCAACTCCTAAACCAACCTTGCCACAATATCAATCAAAGCTCATGTTTCAAAGTGTTTCTAGCTCATGCTTACCACTCTGTCATCATTTAGGGCTGCTAGAGTTCAAGTAGTCATGTTCCTCATTTGAGGGCGAGTGTGAGCGTTCTGGAAGGTCTAGTTCTTTCTTATTTTCTTTCACCTGTTCACCAATGTCATTTTCATTATACAAGATGAAAGAGTCCAAATTTGAATGGATGGAATAAATAGGGGTGTTATTTGGCCTATCTAGGCTACTCACCATATACTTCATGTGGGATTCTCACTATAATCTCCTAGTTTGATTGAAGACAGGGATGGTGGCATATGACATGTCAATTTGGAGGTTCCCTTAAAGCTTGGCTCCCCATGATCTGGACAAAAGCATGCCATATTTGGGGGGAATATCTACCACTAATATGTCCATAACTAGGTTTTTAGCCAGTACTTGTGCCAGATTTACACAAAGGCCCTTCATTATGCCCAAACAGTTGACTGTACTCGAATCTAAAGAGTATAAGTCTATGTAAGGTTTAGTTATTTCTAGGCCTAAAGTCTCCATCAAAAGTTTTCGCATAATATTGTGAGAGGCACCGACGTCTAGCATGGAAGTATGTAAGATTTTGTCATGTATGTTTAGGCTGATATAGAAAGGGGGAATGGCTCTTTCTTGATATTTTCCTTATATTTTGGGTCCAAAAAAATAGTTTAGGTGTGTCATCATCCAAGTGTAAAGTAACGATATCATTCCCTATGTTTATAACTTTCAGAAATTGAGATTTGCACGTGCCTTGGGTAATCAGTTCAGTGAGAGGCATGGTTATATTAATTTTAGAAATTTGTCCTTCAAAGTTGAAAGGCATTTGTTTTTTAGACACATTTACATCAGTTTTATCAGCCATAAATTTTTCTACATTTTTAATTTGCTGATTTTGATTTCGGGCTTTAGACAATAAAAAAATTTCAAGACCACTAGTAGAGGTACTAGGGAAGCTTGTGTCACCACTTGGTTGGCTAGTTTTGTCTTTGATAGGATTAGTTTTCTTAGCCATGGTGTTGGTATTATCTGTTGTTCTTTTAAGAATGTTTTCAGGGGTTTTCGTAATAGCAGTGTCTAATTTTTTTTTCTTGGAGCTATCTTGGTTTTTCTTGCTCCTAAGATCATATTGCCTATGGACTTCCATTATGGAATTTTCCAATCCCAACTCACAGCCTTTAGAGTCTTCCTAGCTTATTTCACTTAGATCTGAAGAGAAGAAAACTTGTTCTTGTTCTGTGAGAAAAACATCACCCTCATTAACGGAGCCTATTAAGTTGACATGACTTTCATCTGGCTATTCAATATCTCTTTCCCCTTCATCTACATAGTTATCTTGGAAGGTTGGCCTGATTTGTTGATAATTTTCCCTTTTTTTGATTTGGGGTGGGTCTCTTCTGAAGTTCTGATTTCAGTTTCTGTTTTGGGGATTTGGTTGGTTCTCCCTAGGAGGTGCTCTTTCATTTCTGCTTATTCTCTCCATCATTCTCTCCATGGTTCTAAGTAGGTTGTCAATCTTGGAATCAGATGAGGAGGTTGAGGGCATGGTTTCATCTTTGTAGGTTACCCTCTTTTGTAATCTCAGCCTAGCTCTCTTCTCATTTAAGTTGGCCTCTACACTTATAGATCCATTTTTCATGTCTTCTAAAGTTAGGGGCTCTCTTTCTATTAGATGATAGGCCATGTCCGGGTCAAAACCTTCTAGAAATTTAGCTAAGGCTAGGCCTAGTGGGGTTTTCATATGAGGTGGGAGGGCATTGTAGCCACTGTTAAACCTGGTGCAATAATCTTGGACACTCTCCCCCACATTCCTCTTAAGATTTTTATATTCAGAGAGGATTTGGAGGGGGTTTTTCTTGATTTCCCACTTGTTTATGAAAGTTTGGTAAAGGGAAGGGATATCATGTGTGCTATTGGGAGTCAAGTTTTTAAACCATTTTTTAACTTCTCCTCTTAGGCTTTGGGAAAACATCCTCATATTCATGGTTTCCTCTTCTAATTCCATGTAGTAAAAAACATCATTTATTCTATCTACATGTTGTTGGGCATTGGTAGATTCAGCCCCAGTAAAGTGAGGGATTCTGGACTAGTAGTCATTTGGCAAAGGTACCAAAGGTTGTGGTAAAACCAAGGGAGCATACGAAGCTGCCATGATAGGAGCTAATGGTAGATTTACAAGCGGAGGGTTTGTGAGGGGAGGTGTAGGATGAAGTGGGTTGGTTTGCACAGAGGTGGTATGGATGAGTGTACTGGAATTTCTTGGACTAGCACATTGATTTTGAGCATATTTGGTATGGAAAGCGCTGAAGTGGTGGAGAAGCTGAAAATTAGGTCGGGTGGAAGAAGAGGCTTCTCTACTAGAAATTTGCTACAAATCTATGGGCTTGAGGTCAGTATGGTCAATCTCATAGTGTGAATTGGTTCTGAAAAGGTTTCTTGTATGTTGTAAGTCAAACTGAGACTCTTGCAAGGTTGTGAGTTGTTCAGGGACATAGCTTGTTGTATGAATGGTTCCAATAGTAGTTAAGTTTCCAGTTTCATAATTTTGCCACAAAATCATTTATGGGTTATCAACTATAGTAGGAGGGTTTGGGTTTGGATGGGATATGGTTATGATTCTTCTCAAAGCCAGATTTCAAACTCAAAATTTAGAGAGGCTAAAAGTTTTTTGAACTTTTTTTTTTTTTTTAAGTTTTACCTCTCTTAGTTTTTGCTAAACTCACACAATGTGTGACTAGATCTCTAAACTTCTTGGGGCTGTTTTGACATGATAATAAGGGATTTTATGGATACTAGTGAAGTGAGAAGGTGTACTAGAGGCAAGTGGAGTCACCAGGTGGATGTTTCTAGTTTGTTTTAAGGATGTATGTCTATGGTCCACCACCAATAATTGACAAAAACCAATCTAGGAATATTTTGGGGTTTTATGAGTTCTCTTAAGTAATTCTAAGATTTCTATGAGTGTACTTCAGTTAGGTCATCATTTTTCTAGGATGGTGAAACAACCAGGTTCTACTCTTAGCTATCAGTTGAGTTCTCTATGACTTGTTGAAGGTTTCTAAAGTTCTAAGGGATACATAGATTGTCACTGACATCAGACGTTGCATCATGCTCACCATTATGCTAGTGATAGTGATGAGGTAGCTATAAATCATAAGATAATGTTTTGATAATGGCTTCTGAATCTTCTAAAGATGTATAAGCTTGTGACTTACTCAGGAGTGTCCCACCGTGATCGCCATTATGTTAGTGTCCCGCGACTTAGTAGATTGGTAGACCAAATGCATAGGGTAACATCAGACCAGTCTTTGGAGCCCTAGGACCTAGCCTTCCTAGACTCATAGAGGACTCTCTCTATTATGTGAGAAGGATGTGAACTTGTTCACTTTAGATGGTTGATTTTAGGCTAGTTGTTAAGTGTAGGGTTTGTTTGTTTATTTGGTTGGGTAAGATGATCGAGTAGGATAGGTGGAATGAGAGGTTATCAAACATTGGGCTATGGAGTCTATGAAGTCATTAATATCTCAATAGTGAATCGGGGTACATCACAGGGAAAACATAGTGTAGTCAATGGATCTTTAAAGTTTATGTGTGAGGTGAAATGGACATTAAGTTTGGGAAACAAGGTAGGGAAAAGGGTAGTTAAGAATCCTTTGTAAGATACCTATGAACAAGAAGGTCTTAAATACTGATAAGAAAAAGATACTAATCATGATATAGGACACAACATTTACTCAGTTACAATACTTTACACAAATAAACATTCAAGGTGAACAATCTAGTGGAACAAAGGAAGCAAGAAAACTCATCTAAATTCAATGATTCTACTTTCAAGATTTGAAAACATATAAGTATACAAATAGCTTTAATAAATGAAGAGGGAAATCTTAGACATCATTCATTAAGCTATAAATAACTTTGAGACAAACTGATAAGCATATACAAAGGGAAAGATCAAAACAAGACCTCTTTGGCTTAACCTAACAATCAATACATCAACGAGAGATTTCAAGACAGAGTTTAGATAGCATCAAAAAGGTAGGGCTTACCATGAATCATATTTGTAAACCAGCATATAAATCCAATGATGAAATAAATAAGCTTAGGTGGCCTAAGGGGCAACTAAGAATTCCTTAAGCTTACCCAGCAGAGGAAAACATAAAGACAATCAGAAACAAGAGGACTGAGGTGCCTCAAACAACATTTCTCAACCTATACTTTTCTGATCTATTGAAACATAGAAATATGGATAGAATGATAAACAAGGAAACATGAAAAAATCTAGAGATAAATTGCCATTAAATAAATTCATGGATCCTGCAAGCAAGCCTTCATCATCATCAATCAAGGAAAATCATCCACAAGCTCGATAACACCAAATTTCTCTTCAACCTCAAAAAACCATGTATTGCTCTCAAACTCATCAAAATCCCACAATTACAATGATACTCATGCTCTATATAACAAGCAAGGAGGAGGAAAACCTAAAAGAGTATCTAGAAGTATATTGGCTAATCAGAAGTATCTCTATTGTCCTTGAGGCCTTGTAAGGCCCAAGGCACAAAATATCTAGAATAAATACATTTTCATCCATTTCTAGCAAGGAAATTGACCTTTAGGCACTTACATGCTTCCTAAATTTTCTAATGACACATTTTGAATTTTCAACCATGAAAGCACAGCACTGTGGTTTGAAATAAAATTCTATGCTAGGAGCATAGCACATGAGCAGGAAAAATGGGTCTTGTTACAAAAGTGTTTTAAAGGCCTTCCCAATGTCGCAAAAGGCTCCGAGATGGCTCATTGGAAATTCGTTGAAGTCGAATTTTCAGATATACCCTTGGTTCTCCAATATGACCTCTAAAAAATGTCCAAAAACTGAAAATTCCAAGACTGATAGGAGCACAACACATGTCCTGAAAAGTAGGCAGAATGATGAAAAAGTGAGTGTTTTTTAATCCTTTTGGTGGATGAAAACAACTCCAATTGATTTGAAACTTTTTTATCATGTTATATGAGTGATGAGGAACCCAAAACTACAAGCCTTTCCTCCTTAAGATGCTCTGAAAAGGAGTGTAGCATCAGGTGTGCTATGCTCCTAGCCTCAAAATTTTGCAATAAACAAAAACTTGTGAAAATTCTTCCAAATTTGGTGGAGGTATGCCTCATGGGTCTTGGAAACCTGTAGAGAAAATTGAGCCAAAATACTAAGGTTATCTTGGCTCTTTTCCTTTTTTAGTGCTTGGATCTGAATTTGGGCCTTTTTGAGTTTTGCCCTTGCAAATTGATTTCTTTGGGCATAATTCTTGGTCATTATTCTTTGTAAATTCAAGTCTTTATTTTACTTCTCTATATTGGCCTCAAGGTGTATGTTATCCCTCTCAATCCATGATTCCCTATCATGTTCAATTTCCCTTGCAAGGAGTTCATGGAGAGAAATTTGTTCTCCTTGGGCTAATTCTTCTTCCCTCTACTTTGCCAATGCTTTCCTTAGACCCATATTTCTAGGTCCCCTTCTAGTTTGACCTTCCTCATCACTACTCTCCTCATAAGTGCCCATGAACTCTTCCAACTTCACCTGTGCCCTTTGAGCCTCTTTCCAATAATTGAGTGTTATTGTTTCATGGATGGTCTATTGGGCACTCATTTTCTTGTTTTGCATTTGATAGTAGTGAATGACATCTTTTTCTCTTTCTAATTCATCTTCCAAGTCCTTGATTTGTGCATTCCTTTCTAGGAGGAGGGTGTTTGAAATTCTTATGTTCATTCTCATCATCACTGTTTATGTGAATAAGTTCAAACTATCTTTCTTTTTCATGATCTTCCTCGTCTTCTTCCTCTTTTTGCTTACCTTTGTCAATCTTCTGAGTTGAGGAGGATGGCATGGCGCCTTGCCCTTTGGAGGCAAAAATCACATGCCTATATCCTATTTGATAGGTAAGAGGGAAAGGTGTAATAAGTTTCATCTGGATATCTCCATCATTGGTGACATTAAGAGTTCTTTTCTCCTTAGTAATGACCCCTACATGTGTGTTTTCTTCTTTTTGTTCTTGACTGCCTTCTTGAGAGGAACTTTAATTTTCTCCCATGCTAGTATCACTACCTTGATCTTCACCATTGTCATCTTCCTCCATATGTTGTGCATTTTCATCTTCCATGTTTGCCACATTATCGTTTACATTGTCATTTTCTTTGTTGTCATGGTTAGAGGTGTCCTCATCACTGCCTGGTGCATTTTCATCCTCTTGGCTTCCCTTTGAGTTCATGGGATCATTGCTGTCACTTTTGTTAGGGCTATCAGTCATTATTTTTTATTCATTATGACTATCATTAGCCCCTTCACTATTTGGCCCAATGTATCTGTTATTTGGCCAACTTTCTTCACTTTCAAACTCTGCCTCTGTCTCTACATATTCATTGTTTTCATAATTGGACTCCTCATTATCATTGCTTTCATCTGCCTTTTCTTCGCTACTATCTTTGTCTTCATAATCTACCTCTATTTTTCCATCATCTTCAATCTATGTATCATTGTTTGTATTTTATGTGGGGTCACTATCTGAGGCACCTTCATTAGTTTCTCCTTAATTTTGACTGTCATTTTCTTCTTCATGACTATCACTTGTCTTGGTTTGTTCTTCATCTGTTTCTCCCTAAATATTTGGCTCATTGTATTCACTGTTTTTCCCATTGCAATTTCCTTCAAACTCTATCTCTTCTTGACTGCTATTTTCATCTTTGTCACTGCTCCTTTTATCACTACTATTGGGCTCATTGTTTCCTTCGTTACCTTCACTATTTTTCTCATCAAAATCTACCTCTGTCCCTAGATTGTCATTGGTTTCTTCATCTTCATCTAGCTCACTACCTTTGTCTTCTTCTTCACTTTTTGGTTCGCTTCCTTTGTCACTACTTTATTCTTCATCAACACTTTATTCTTAACTACCATGTTCCTCTTTTTCACTGCTTTCTTCCCCTTTGCCACTGCTTTCTTCCTCTTTTTCACTGCTTTATTCATGCTCTAGTTTTTATGAGAAGGTAAAAGAGGGAGGTTTTTTTGGGGAGAAGATTCATGGGAAGAGAATGAATCATGGTTAGTGGGGGTTGATGGAGGAGTGGAGGAATGTAGATTGGATGATGAGGGTCAAATTTTCAGAGGAAGAGGCTGTGTATTTGTGAAAAAACCATAAGTGATGAAAACTTCCCATGGGATGTCTTATTGCTCTAATTAGTGTAAGACAATAATTTTGATGAGGGAATGGTGGAAAAGACTTTGAATTTGTTGTGAAGGATGTCTCCTTTGCACAATGGATGAAATTTTATCGATACTTTTATAAAGGTAGTAGGGAAAATGTAGAATTTTGACCCTAGTGAAATGCATGAGCAGTCTTATGTTGTAAGAGTACAATCTAGAAAATCTACCCTCACAAGTGAAGTATTTCATAATGATTTTCATTAAAGGTGCATATCTGTCCAAAAAATGAGAAAAGGGGAAAATAGTTTTGCAATCATCTTGGCAACTTGGTTTTAAGAAGGGCTGATAATGGCTTAGGTCCATATACACCTTTTTGAACAAATTTTCTCCCATGCAAGGTATTCCAGTGACCATAGAGATTGCATTGGTAGTCATCTCAAAATTCACTACAGCTAGATGTACTTGGTGGTCATGGAGGTTATGGACAAAAAGTTTGGTCAATTGAGTTGACTTTGGACTTTCTCTACCTTTTGACAGAAGTCATAGCATCCTACCTCTTGGAAATATGAAACTATAGTAGGAGAGGCTGTCAATTATTTAGTGTTTACAGGCGTAAACCTATTTGCTTTCCCACCCTTCCTCTATTGTTTTATAAGCACTTGGCCCCTCTCGCCACTGTCAACACTGGCTTATCTAGGCATTTTGCCATTTATTCTTACCTTTGAAAACAAAACCCTAATCTGCTTGGGAGATGATATGGAGAGGGAAAATGAGAGTTTAATGAGGAAGGAAATGATCTACAAATTTGGAGGGGAAAATAGGAGTGAAGAAGGAAACTTTTGGCCTCAATGTATTCTTAGTGTGTAGATGGATGGGTGATTTTCAATCAGCAATGCTTACAAACATGGAGACCTAACCTTTCTTCATTTAGGGTTTTTTCCTCTTTCTTTAAGTTTAGCCTTCACATTTCCTTATAATTCTACCTTTAGACAATATGAAAAGGTGGAAATTGTCTAAATACCTCTCAAAAACCTCACAACTGAAGAAAAGATACACAGGAGTGCAGCACGGGCTAGTCGGGTGGCTTCTTCACATCCTTTCGGGTTTGCTCTGAACATAATGCATGAGCATAGCATGGGCAAGGCCTGAACTAATAGTCGGGTCCTCCTCGGCAGCCCTGAATGGAAAAGAGCGCACCGTAGACTTTCAGTTGAGGCAGCCTCTATACGAGGTGTCAGGTCGGGCGTTGAGAGATGCCTGTGCGTAGCGCGGTGTAGTATCAGGCACCCTTTGCATGAGGTTTCAGGTAACCTACGCACGCCTGGGTGCGTAGCGCAGTTGGGTCTTAGGTCCTCTGGGCGAAGATTGAACGCGCAGGAGTACAGCATCAGGTAGTTGTGCACATGGTCGGGTCGGGCTATGGCCATGTGTGCAGTGCTATTACACAGGCGCGTAGCGCCCCATTGAAAAATACACACGCAGCATGCATAGGCGCATAGCGCAGCCTTTCAGGAATGCATCGCATAGGTTTTTTCTCGAACACTTTCCAGAAAACTCCGAAAACCCTAAAATCCTTCCATTCTTTTTTGCATACGAAGAAATGGTGTTGAGTGATGAAACTTGTGATGTTTTTATACTCTTGAAAAATTTAAAAAAAAAGCCCACCTTGACTAATGTTTTCCTTTTGGTCTTTTTACTTTCGCTCATATTTCTTTTTCTCTTGTACAGGAGGTGATTTAAGCAAAAAAGTGACTTTTGTTGGATTTTTCCAAACACACCTTTTTTCCTTCGGCCACTTCTGTTTATTGCAGGTGCCATAATACAGTGTTTTGTTATCTTATACTTCCTTTGGAGTTTTGCACCTTAAATGATTCAATAGTAGAACTTATGATCCATTTGATTTCTTATTTGATCTTTAACATTAGGTTCCCTAATTTCCTTTTTATGATCATTTTGTAGACCTATGACTGTGCTTGAGGAGCTTAAGAAGCCTTCACATTGATACTCTCTATTGGGATAGGGTCCTCCAAAGGCTCCGAATTGGGACAATTTTGAGTATTTTTGTATATTTTTGGCATATTTTAGTCCAGCACAAGGGTTTTAGGGTGGGTCAAAGCCCCAAAAGCATTATAATGGGTCAAAGGGTAGACCTAGAATCTGCAAACCATGGTTTGCGGACAACAGGAAAGATTAGGCTAGATCGTTATAAATAGAAGCACATTTTGAGTCAATAGATAACATGAATTCAGATTGGTGCGAATTACGATAGTATATCTATTTGGGTAATTGGGGAAAGGAATCATGTTGGATATGTGCGCGAAGATCCTCAGGCCTGCTGTGTGCAAAGGTTGGGTTTTGGGTATTGTAAAAGGATTTGAAGGATTAATGAAAGTGGAAGGTTGTTGGAATATCTGAATCTGTGAATGCGAATCTATGATATATGTTATGTTATGCATGATGATGTGTTAAGCTCCAAAAGTAACTGTGTTATTTGCTTATGCTAAATTGAAATTTTATCTAAATATATTTGTTATACTTTATGCAAGAATATCTGTGATAGTCGCATTATTTTTCTGTATATGTCGTTCTCTGTGATTATAACTGGTATTGCACACATGGATGCGAAGGGATCTATAGATCTAGGTTCTATGATATATGATCTGGTAATTGTGAAGTCGAACACATTTCTACTTGACTTACCTACCCTCTCCCAGGGTGCGAAAATCTGGTTCTAGCACCCTCCGATACTGCTTCGAGTGATACTTTAGCCTGCACAAGCAGGTCACTGTCAAAAGGGCCAGTAGTATAGGGGTTGGTTGGAAAACCTTAACCTCTGAACCTGGGTAGCGACCCCTCAAGCCAAAAATTGGTTCCGTTTTCATAACTGGGAGCATTTTGAGAGAGGCATTGGGTAATGCCAAGGTTGTATTGGAAACGTGAAAGAAAAGAGATTGATGAATGGTTTGAACAACAAGTTTAGGAATTCATAGTAAAAAAAAACTACAGTAAGAGGTTGACCACCAAAGAGTGCAAGAATAAGTATATTTTCACATAGATATATGAGACCTTCTTTGTAACAATTGTAATCAAGCTCCATGAGTGGCTCGCAAGGTTGGTAAAATTTCAAAAGTGTTGGAAGGACAAGAAAGTCGCACAGTAGACCCCAGAATTGATCCAGCAATTAGAAAAGGCTGATAACACCATCACTCGCATGGTGGACCACTAGGTGGACAATCTACTAGGAGGGTTTGTGATAGAATTATTCATCGACTAATTCATCTCATACTCTAAAGTAGAGCGAAGATTCTTCAAGGGATTGCGGGGTAAGTTTCTGAAGACCTTACAATTTTTGATTAAGATATTACTGTGCGAAAAGAGTATTCTATGTAGCCACAACGAATGAATGACCTTCGATCTAGACGAGAGTATGACACGAAGTGGCAAATACTGTCAGACCAACTATTGGCTTGAGGAGTCCTGACCCAGGTTCGGAGGTTAAGGTTTGCCAAAAAACCCTTATACTAATGGCCCTTTCGGAAATTACCTGCTTGCACAGGCCAAAGTATCACTTGAAGCAGTATGGGAGGGTGCTGGAACTAGGTTTCTGCACCCTAGGAGAGGGTAGGTAATTCAGGTAGAGCTACATTTGACTTCACAAATATCAGATCGCTTATTATAGAACCTAGATCTATCAGTCCCTTCACATCCACGTGTGCAATACCACTTATAATCACAGTAAATAACAGATACAGGACAATAAAGAAACTATCGCATCTAGTATAACAGATAGATTCACATCAATTTTCAACACAACATAATAACTTAACACAGTTACATTCGGAGCTAAACATAGAATCATGCATAACTTAATAGATAGCATAGAGACACATTAACAAATTCAGATATTCCAACAACCTTCTGCTTCCATTAATCCTTTAGATCCTTTTACAATATGTTTGTGCTCAACCTAGTCTCCTAAATTGAGTTCATTAATTGTCAACCAGGGTTGGTAAACTGCTGAAGTGTGGTGCACTATATGTGCCTAGGTAATTGTTTCCCACTACGTTGTGTCTAGTGTTTTATGATGTTTTTGGATTTTCTTTATGGTTTTATGTTCACAAGAGAAGGAACTAAATGCTGGTGGAAAGAAGCTACTGGTTAAAAAAAAACAGAGTGAAGCCTAAATTATGGATGACAAATGACAAATGCAAATACTGAAACAAAACAAAGCCTAAAACTATGGCTAGCAAACTACAAAGCTTAATAATGACTTCAAGGAAATAAATCACAACATGAGCTTAACTTGTCCAATTCATTCATTAAAGATGTTTTGGAAGAGCTTGAGAAATGGGAAACTAAGTGTAAATGAAATTCTCCTAACTAAAAAATCAAACAATCAACTTACAATGTTACAACATCTCATCCATGATTAAAGGTCTATTAAAATATATCTGGAAAAGAACATTTGTAGCACCATAAGATTTCTATTCTAGACTAGCTTCTAACTTTGTTTTGCAACTCAATTTGGCATCACTAGGCCTCATACAAAAGTTATAGATTTCTTTTTAAAATGGTCTTTGAGAAAAGGCTTATTTGTGAAATGGTAAAAAGGTTGCAAAAGTACTCCAGGCCTTAAACTGATACTACCTTCTGTCCAGATAATTATGTGTTAGTATGAGTTTGGACCAAAAGAAGTTTTGTAAATAATGAAGACTGTGGTGTTTAAATTTAACAACTAATACAATTTGAAATGGAATGGATGGAAACTACACTGGAATGTTAACACAGTGAACTAAGTTAAGACTAAAATAGGGTACTTCTAGTCTACAGTAAACAGTGTTAAATTAAAAGCCATTATCAAACTGAAAATGAAATGACAGAACTGAACCACATGCATTCTACCTATGGAGTGCTATAACTAAGTTATCATGCAACTAACCTAAGGAATTCTACAGTCCATCCCGTTCAGTATGAATGATGTTTTGGAAGAGTTTGTGAGAATGAATATGGCTGTATCATTCAAAGCAATTGAACATAAACACAAGACTAAAAGCCAATACAACTAAAGTCCAAGACACCACAGTTACTTCTTACTCATTCTTATGATATTTTGGAAGAGCTTTGTAAGAGTAAGATTGGCTATGCTACTTGGTTTAAACTTAACAACTAAAACCTACAATACCACAGTTATGCCTTATCAATCATAATGATATTTTGGAAAATTTTATTAGAGTAAGTCTTAACTGTGATAACTAATGAAAGTAAATGCAACTAAACCTACAATATAACAGTTGTACCTTATTCTTCATAATGATATTCTGGAAGAGTTGATTAGAGTAAGTTTGACTGTGATAGTAAATATAAACAGACATGAACATAAGCTTCGGAAATCTACTTAAACTAGAAATAAAAGCGAGATTAAAACACTTATCTATTGTATAAACAAGGCCGGTTAGGAGGCAGGGGCCCTCTACCACCAGAGTAGCACGAAATCTAGCTCAAAATTGACTCAACGCGCTCAAGGAAATGCTGCTTCTTTCATTAAAGAGGAATCACCTCAAAACAGAGTATTCACGGACTTCAAAGATCTAACAGTCAAACATAAAATCTAACCAAAATATAACCTTTTTCTCTCGGTTTCCCGAGCATATTTATAGAAAATATACATAACAGAACTTGAGATAATACGGGGATTATTTTCTTTCCTAATAGAAACTAAACTAGGACTCTGATCATGATCATGTAACAAAATCTGGACTGTCCTTATTCTGTTAGGAGTCTACCTCCTAGTTTGGGTTTCCATGTGCTTAACCACGTACAGAATTCCGTTCAATCTCCACGGAGGGCAACAAACAATGAGGACATGACGTGGAATACACCCATGTGTGCTTTTATCCAAGATGACATCTATAACCTATATAAACATGAATCTAGCTGCAGAATTGGCAACTAGCTACAGAATGTCTGCATTCTGTAGCTAGTTTCAGTTCAAAAAGTACTACAATGACAAAACCATAAAAACATAGCAAGTTAGCCATGATATTCATTCTTAAAGCAATTTTAACTAATTTCATTGATCATTTGAGCCTGGGATTAATAATAGATAAAAGAAATAGAGTGGAATGTGGTGGAAGAAAGAACATTTTTGGAGCTCAACATACCCCCACTACTAGATTCTTGCATGTCCTCATGCAACTATTGCATGAACTCAGAGACCTCTGCAAGAACATCCAATCCTCTTCTTCTAATTTTTTTGGTAGTTAAAGGCCTTCTGGGTTTTCTGATGATTAACTTGAACCTTAAATTGGTAAGTGCCCTGATTAACTTTTTGTTCCTCTTTTTCAACTTTTCATTAGCCTTTTCCACTTTGTCCATTTGTAGAGGTAGGGTTGAGTTCATATTGGTTTTTAGTTTAACTTGTTCCCTCAGAATATCAGTCTCAGATATGTCTATTAAGTACTTCCAGCTCGTACCTATCTCTTCTTAGCACAACTATTTCAAACAGTGGAGGACTAGGGGTTCTGTCTCTACTCTCTGAAGCTTTTCTCTCCAATGTTTCAACATAGTTGTAAATTTCTTGTTGTGCAGGATCAACTTCTGAAACTTCTTCATCAAAATACTCCTCAGTAGGTGTTTCTTCGTCTTCTATGTTTATAACCCCAGTTTGTTTAACTTTTGTTTTCCTTAGCATGCCCCTCAGTCTGTGGCTCCTCCTCGGTTGAGATGGCCCTTCTCCTTTTTCTCTGGCAACTCTTCTTATGATTCTCTTTTCCTTAAGTTGCTCCTTAATCTAAACTAATTTTTCAGAGATCATTTCTTCACTACTTTCATGTATTGAGTTACCAATTTCAGTTTTGGAGGGTCTCCATCTTCTGCTTCTTTTTGTAGGTTCATGTTTAGGTGGAGGTTCTTTTGGTTCCTCAAAGTGATTTCTCACCAAGAAGTTATCCCAATTATCCCCTATTTTGCTCAAATGATGCTCAATCAAAATCTTACTAACCCATGGTGGTATAAAGTTGTCTCCAGAAATTGAATTCTCTTTTGGACACTTGAAGCCATTTTCTTTAAACTTTGAAGAAAGAAATAGGGAAAATTAAGCTCTTCTTCTAGGAAATGCATTATCAACCTAATATGGTAAACATAGAAAGTACCATATCTACCTTCAAAAGTGATGAATTTTTGTAGGATAAGCAACATGTTTCTCCATTTGTTCTTTAATGCAGAACTAGGGATACCCTTTTTAAACACAGTGACATCCATACCTGGTGACTTGAGGATCTGATTCCATGATTCGTTATGGAATTCTCTGTTCTTAAACCACCTTTCTCCTTGTCTGAGGAGTCCTGTTGCTTCTGCAATAAAAGCCTCTGTGAAAGTGAACTTAATATCTCCAACCTCTACCTCAGCTCCTATGAATGACCTTGCAAATGTTTTAGTAACTTCTTTGTGGGAGCCACTAAATTTTTCAAGGAATTGCAGCCATCCTGCTTGTTGCAACATTTCTCGGATTTGAGGGTAGCCTTCCAAGTATTTAGTGCCAACTGGTTCTGTTCTCACGATGAGGCCCATAACTCTTCTTCAATCTTCAATTCACCAGCCTTCTTCTCACGGTAAGAATGGCCGTTAACAAGCTGTTTTTTCTCCCCAAATGTTTCCTCTGTTTCACGGTGACAACAGTTGTTACAGAGATAACTCTGTTCTACTGAATGAAATGGTTAAGAGTCGGCTGCGGAAAGGAGTGATAAGGAATGGTTACGGAATGAATTAATGAGGTGAGGTGAAGAAAACGAATCAATGAGAGAAAAGACCACAGAGATATTTCAAAAATCATCAATAAATTCTTAGTGACGTGATTAACTCAATCACTTCAGCATTTTAACCATTTAAAGATTTTTTTTTTTTTTAAATTATGATCAGATATGGGTTTTGGAATGGTGAAATAGAAGTATTTTTATCCAAAGTTTTGCAGAAGGTTTATTCGGCATGATCAATAAAATTAATCAAAACAACTTTTCGAATTATTCATAGCTAAACTATACTAAATTTTTTCATGATGTGGCATTATAATTACTTCATACCTTTGCCTTTGCTTTGATTTTCTTGTGATCTTCATATGCCTTCTTGATCTTGACTTGTTCATGGATGTGCAGGATCATTTTGTTGCAAATAAAATAATTGATGGTCAGTGTCTTCAGGTTCTGTAGCTGCAGAATATCTGTCTGGCTGCAGAAAGTCTGATTAGTTGCAGAATGTCTGTTTAATTGCAGAATGTACCTGTAGAGAACTTGAATCATGGAATGGAGTGGTTTGGAATGTAAATGGAATATTGTATGGAATAAATGAAGATGAATGATGAAATATGGTATAATGGGATATGTATGAAGTGAATGATGGAGTGGGATGGATTACAATTTATGAAATGGCGTGGAAAAGTACCCTGCAATTTTCTGTTGTGTATTATTCAATTGGAGAAAAACATCAAGTTTTAAATTCTAGAATGGAAATGAGGTGGATGAAGTATGGAATGAGATGAATAAAATATGGAATGAAGTAAACTATGAATGAATGAATGAATGAATGAGATGGAATATGGATGAATGAGTAAATGGAATGAAATGAGATGGATCATAAGTGAAATGGATCTGAACTTATGATTTTGTAACAGCTGCTTGCAGAAACAAAATGGAAAAGTTAGAGTGTCAGAAAGATTCTGATTTTCACCCTATCTTTTTTGTATAAACATGCCAATCATTGATTGGTTTTCATGTTTATACTTTTTTTACTTTCTTTTTTTTTTCTTTTTTTCTTTTTTTTTTCAAAGAAATGACTTCAGAAAATTCAATTAAGTTGATGAAGAAGAGAGATTCTTCTTCATTAAATTCACATCACTTTTTTCCTGGAACTTTGTAATAAATTCTTCCCTTGAGAGTGGTTTGTGATATAGCTTCAATCTATGACCATTCACAAGAAAAGTAACCTCTTCTTCATCTATTGTCCTGATTTTTACTGCTCCATTGTCAAAAATTCTCACAATTTCATAAGGCCCAAGCCAATGTGTTTGAAATTTACCTTGGAAATCCTTGAACTTTGAATCAAACAAGAGAGCCCAGTCACCTTCTTTGAACTTCTTTTCCTTGATGTACTTTTCATGCCATCTAGCCCTCTGCTGTTGGACTATATTGGTTTTCTGAACTGCATCTTGTCTGATCTCATCCAATTCATTAATCTGCTCCAATCTATGCTTTTGTGCCTCTGATAGATCAAGTCCTAGCTGAACTGCCATTTTGAAAGTTTGAATATGGAACTCTATGGGAAACAAAACTTGCTTTCCATAAACAAGTTCATAAGGAGTATGGTTTGTTGTGCTTCTCCATGTAGTTCTATAGGCCCACAAGGCTTCAGGAAGCCTATCTACCCAATATTTTCTATGTAAATGGACAGTCTTTGTTAGGATCCCTTCAATAACCTTATTAGTAGATTCCACTTGACCATTTGCTTGTGGATGATAGGGAGTAGATTTTCTGTGTCTGATTTTGTACCTCTCCATCATTTGTTCCACTAGCCTTGATGTGAATTGAGCTCCTTGATTTGTAACAATTTCCCTTGGAACACCAAAACGAGTAAAAATATCCTCAAAAAGAAAATTAACTACAGATGCTTCATTAGCAAAAAGTAATGGCTTGGCCTCTACCCATTTGGTAACATAATCAGTGCAAACTAATATATATCTCTTTTGTCTTGATGGAGGACTAATAGGTCCTACAAAATCCAAAGCCCATTTTTCAAAGGGTTCAATATGTACCTGAGGTTGTAATGGCATCTCACCTGAAGGAGAAGGTTTCCCTACCCTTTGGCAACTGTCACACCTTTTGACATACTCTTTAGCATCTTTAAACAAGGATGGCCAATAATATCCTAAATGAAGGATTTTATAGGCTATCCTCTTGTCAGCAAAGTGTCCGCCACAAGGTTCATCATGACATACTTTGAGAATCTCAGGCATCTCATCTTCCCGAACACATCTCCTAATGATCAAATATGGACCTGTCTTGTACAACTCATTAGCAACCCATGAATATTTTGCACTATCATAAATTATTTTTCTTTTCTCTCTTGCATTCATTACTGAAGGAAATTTCCCTGAAACTAAATAATTAGCAATGTCAGCAAACCAAGGAGTCTGAGTAGAAATTGCAAAAAGATATTCATCAGGAAATTGATCTTCAACTGGAGTATCATCTTTGATGTTTTGGAGTCTAGATAGGAAATCAGCTACTGTGTTTTATTTCCTAGGCCTATCTAGAATGGTAATGTTGAATTCTTGTAAAAGAAGTAACCATCTTATAACTATGCCATTAGTAATTGATTTGTTCATTAAGTATCTAATTGCATAATGATCTGTGTGAACAAAAGTTTCATAGCCTGTTATATAGTGTCTGAATTTGTTTATGGCATGAACAACAGCTAAAAACTCTTTTTCAGTTACAGTATAGTTTAACTCTGCAGGAGTCAAATTTTTACTGGTATAGTAGATGGCATAAGGAATCAGGTCTTTTTGTCCTAATACTACTCCTAGAGATGTATCTGAGGCATCTGTTGAAATGTGAAAAGGTAACTTCTAGTTAGGTCCCCTTAAAATAGGTGCTTCAGAAATTTTGGTTTTTAGGGTCTCAAAGGCTAACTAGCAATCAGAATTCCATTTGAATTCATAGTCTTTCATAAGAAATTTAAAGAGTGGAGATGCTATCTTGGTGAAGTTTTCTATAAACCTTCGATAATATCCTATAAATCCTAGAAAACTCCTAACATCTTTTTGACAACTTGGAATAGATAAGTTAGAGATGACTTCAACTTTTGACTCATCAACTCTAATCTCATCCCCTGAAATATGATGCCCCAAAACAATACCTTCAATAAACATCATGAAACATTTCTCATGACTAAGTGAAAGATTTTCTTCTTGACATCTCTTTAAAACTTTTTCCAAGTTTGCTAAAGCTTCTTCAAATGTGTTTCCATAAACTGTGAAATCATCCATATATACCTCTACACAATCATGTATTAGATCTAAAAAACTTCCTAATACTGCCATTTGGAATGTTGCAGGTGCATTGCATAATCCAAATGTCAATAATCGGTAAGCATAAGTACCCCAAGGACAGGTAAATGTGGTTTTGTCTTGGTCCTCAAGTGCTACTTGAATTTGATTATAACCACTAAACCCATCTAAAAATGAAAAGTACTTTTTGCCAGCTAATGTATCTAACACTTGATCTATGAAAGGTAAAGGAAAATGATCTTTAAGAGTAGCTTTATTTAATTCTCGGTAGTCAATACATACCCTCCATTTACCATTTTTCTTTGGCACAATTACCAAAGGAGAAACCCACTGACTATCTGAAATAGGATAAATGAAATTGACATTCAACAATTTCTGCAATTCTTCTTTAACAATCTCCCTAAGATTTGGATTCATCCTTCTTTGAGGTTGTCTGATTGGTTTACAATTTTTCTCTATATAGATGTGATGAGTGCAAGTCTTAGGACTTATCCCTTTCATATCAGTGTACTCCCATGCATATGCAGAAGAATGTCTCTGTAATATCTTGACTAACTCTTCTTGCTGAGATTTTCCTAGGTTCTTGTTTATGTTTAAAGATTTACCTGGAAATATCTCATTTGTAAAGCTGCCAAATTTATCCATGGAATGAAGAGACATCTGTCTTGATGACAAAAACTCAATGTTGGATTCTTCTTTAAATGGTTCATGTTTATATTCCGAAGAGGATTCAAAGTTTTCTAAAGTATTCAGAATTTGACTATCTTCACTAATTTCTGAAATTGTGAAGAGAGGTTGTAAGTCTTCTTCATCCTCTATCCATTGAGTATCATCTAAATCTGTAATTGTCCTTGCTGGAGGATACAAAGTGAATTTATTAGTTGAACTACTATCAGAGATGTACATATCACCGGATATACAACTAATGAAAGCATCAGCTGTAGCTAACCAAGGTCTTCCTAATATAATAGGGTGTCCACCTAGATTATTCTTAGGAGTTAGGATCATGAAATCCACAGGGTACTCCCAAGAATCTAGGGACACTGGAATGTCTTCTATTACCCCATTAGGTTTAATCACAGATCCGTCTGCTAATTGTAATAATGTGGGTGTAAAGAGAAGATTAGGAAGTTTCATTTTATCCATGATTTGTCTACTCATGATATTGATTGCTGCTCCTAAATCAATGAGTGTGTTTTGGATCTCAATCCCATTGATGTGAATTTTAACAACTGGGTTTCCTGGGTCTAGATACTTTGGAATAGCAATCTTACCCATCATAATGTCTGCTATTTTTCCTGCTAGTTGAATTTTCTTTGTCTCTCTTATTCTTTTTCTTGTTTTCTTCATGCTCAACTCTTTTATTGTCTTTGCTAAAATTGGGATTTCCTTGATGGCTTGTAATAATGGAATCTTAATGCAAACATTTCTTAGTTCATCTAGGAAATCATAATTAGGCACCATAATTTTTGTTTCTACACCTCTATCAATTTGTAATCTTTTTGGAAAGGGAGGTGTAGGAGTGGATGTTGATGGCTGCTCTAATACAGGAGTTGAAATTATTGGTTCTTTTTGCTTTGATTTTTCAATGTTTGGGTCCTGAAAAGATGTGTATTCTTCAAGACTTTTATTTTCTTGTAGAGAATCTTCCTCAGAGTTGTCTTGTTCTTGTATAATCACAGAAGGTTTCCTTTTTTCAAGTATTCTTCCAGACCTAAGTTGAACATCACTAAGGTCCAGAGGAGTAATTAAATAAGTTTGAAATTTTTGGCCTTCTATCATATATGTATTTTGAGGATTTCTATTGTTGGGGTTTGGTATGGGTTGAGCAGGCAACTGATTTGATTTTTGAAGAAATGGTAATGGAAGTGGTTGATTTTGATGTTGTAAATTTGAGGATTTTGTTGTTGAGGAAAATGTGGATAGGGTGGATAGGATGGTGGATACTAATAGTACTGAGAGTATCTTCCATAGGGATTTTGTGCCCCTTGCGCCCAAGCTTGAGATTGATTTTGAAATTGGGGCCATGGTTGCTGCCAAGAATTCCAATTTGGTGGAGGTTGATTATACATTTGATCATGAAATCCTTGTGTTTGGGGTCCTTGCCAAGTCCTTCTAGAGACAAAATTGAGGGATTCTGTGGAACTTGTAGTAATTTCCTCTTGAAAGACAGCTTTAAGACCAGGAAGTGAAGGAAAAATCTTGGTCTCATGTTTTTCTGAAAAAATGACACAGGTCTCTACAAATTTTGCATCCAAAGGACACTCTCTTAAGGCATGCTTCTTTCTACATCTGGGACAAAAGATTGTTAAAGCATCAGATTCAGCTTTTTGCTTGTTTTGTAACTTAAGGGTGTCTATTTGTTCACTAAGACTCCCTAAGATATCAGATTTGAATTCATAAAGAATATGCCCTATCTCTTCCCTACTTACTGTCCCAGAAGCAGACTTACTTACCCTTTCAAGAGCAGGGTCTCTAGGGCCTTTTATAGTTTTAGATTTCCCTCTTGAAAGGTTGATACATAACTCAGCTATTTCAGGTAATGTGAGCTGGGATATATCCCCTTTTCCCATCATGTTAAGGATATCCAACCATTCATCCCTAATTGTTTTCAACAAGAGAGCTTTTAAGGTGTCTTGATCTAAGTTTTCCATTTTTTCTCTTTTGATGTTGTAATGAAATATCTCCAACAAATCTTCCAAATTTTCATCTTCTTTTTGTAACATCTTAAACACTTCCTCCTTATGATTGACTGGCATACAATAATCCAAATACCTCTCTAGAAATTCTTGTTTCATGTCTTCCCATGTCCTAATAGAACTATTGATCAAACTCATAAACCACTTCAATGCTTCTCCTTTCAATGTTGAAGGGAATAGTTTAAGTTTTTGAGCATCTTGTAAGTAGTCATAAGTTCTACATAGGACTTCAAATTCAAATAGGAAGGTTTCAGGATCTTTAGTTTTAAGTCCATGGAAGTTTGGAAGGACAGAGGGTGAAAATTTTTTCATGGTTGTATTGGTTTCTTCATCTACTATAGGAAACCCAAAAGAGCTTCCCATCTCTCTTCTACCTCTTCCTCTACTTCCTTCACCTTCTACACCTCTACCTCCTTCTCCTCTACCTTTACCTCTACCTCCTCCAAATAATGTGTGTTATCCATTAAAGACTCCTCCTCCCCCTTCTTCTGCCATAGTTGATTCTTCTGATGAAGTGGAAAAGTTTGTGTCTCTAACAGAGGTCCTTGAATCCTCTTCTAAGGCAGGTTGAGTGGATGAAATGGGAGGTCTTTCTAATGGAATATCTGATCTTAAGTCCTCTAGGAGTCTAGGATCAGTAAAGGATGGATTATGGGTCTGAGTTGAATGTGTACTGGCTCTTGGTCTAGATGAAACAAGTGGTGTTCTAGGGATCAAGCTTCTGCTGCTACTTCTTATGAATCTACCCATTAAATATCTCTCTCTACGCATATTTTTTTTTTTTTTTTGAAGTTAAGAAACAAGGCTACCTAGTTACACTTCCCAGGCAACAACGCCAAAATGTTTGTGCTCAACCTAGTCTCCTAAATTGAGTTCATTAATTGTCAACCAGGGTTGGTAAACTGCTGAAGTGTGGTGCACTATATGTGCCTAGGAAATTGTTTCCCACTGCGTTCTTTCTAGTGTTTTATGATGTTTTTGGATTTTATTTATGGATTTATGTTCATAAGAGAAAGAACTAAATGCTGGTGGAAACAAGCTACTGGTTTAAAAAAACAGAGTGAAGCCTAAATTATGGATGACAAATGACAAATGCAAATACTAAAACAAAACAAAGCCTAAAACTATGGCTAGAAAACTACAAAGCTTGATAATGACTTCAAGGAAATAAATCACAACATGAGCTTATATTTTCCAATTCATTCATTAAATATGTTTTGGAAGAGCTTGAGAAATGGGCAGCTCAGTGTAAATGAAATTCTCCTAACTAAAAAATCAAACAATCAACTTACAATGTTACAACATCTCATCCATCATTAAAGGTCTATTAAAATATATTTGGAAAAGAACATTTGTAGCACCATAAGATTTCTATTCTAAACTAGCTTCTAACTTTGTTCTGCAACTCAATCTGGCATCACTAGGCCTCATACAAAAGTTATAGATTTCTTTTTAAAATGGTCTTTGAGAAAAGACTTATTTTTGAAATGGTAAAAAGGTTGCAAAAGTACTCCAGGCCTTAAACTGATACTACCTTCTGTCCAGATAATTATGTGTTAGTATGAGTTTGGAAAAAAAGAAGTTTTGTAAATAATGAAGACCGTGGTGTTTAAATTTAACAACTAATACAATTTGAAATGTAATGGATGGCAACTACACTGGAATGTTAACACAGTGAACTAAGTTAAGACTAAACTAGGGTACTTCTAGTCTACAGTGAACAGTGTTAAATTAAAAGCCATTATCAAACTTAAAATGAAATGATAGAACTGAACCACATGCATTTTACCTCCGGAGTGCTATAACTAAGTTATCATGAAACTAACCTAAGGAATTATACAGTTCATCCCGTTCAGTATGAATGATGTTTTGGAAGAGTTTGTGAGAACGAATATGGCTGTATCATTCAAATAAATTGAACATAAACACAAGACTGAAAGAAAATACAACTAAATTCCAAGACACCACAGTTACTTCTTACTCATTGTTATGATATTTTGGAAGAGCTTTGTAAGAGTAATATTGGCTATGCTACTTGGTTTAAACTTAACAACTAAACCCTACAATACCACAGTTATGCCTTATCCATCATAATGATATTTTGGAAAAGTTTATTAGAGTAAGTCTTAACTATGATAACTAATGAAATTAAATGCAACTAAACCTACACTATCACAGTTGTACCTTATTCTTCATAATGATATTTTGGAAGAGTTGATTAGAGTAAGTTTGACTGTGATAGTAAATATAAACAGACATGAACATAAGCTTCGGAAATCTACTTAAACTAGAAATAAAAGCGAGATTAAAACACTTATCTACTGTATAAACAAGGCCGCTCAGGAGGCAGGGGCCCTCTACCACCAGAGTAGCACGAAATATAGCTCAAAATTGACTCAACACATTCAAGTAAATGCAGCTTCTTTCATTAAAGAGGAATCACCTCAAAACAGAGTATTCACGGACTTCAAAGATCTAACAGTCAAACATAAAATCTAACCAAAATCTAACCTTTTTCTCTCGGTTTTCCGAGCCTATTTATAGCAAATATACATAACAAAACTTGAGATAATATGGGGATTATTGTCTTTCCTAATTGAAACTAAACTAGGACTCTGATCATGATCACGTAACAGAATCTAGACTGTCCTTATTCTGTTAGGAGTCTACCTCCTAGTTTGGGTTTCCACGTGCTTAACCACGTACAGAATTCCGTTCAATCTCCAAGGAGGGCAACAAACGATGAGGACATGACGTGGAATACACCCATGTGTTCTTTTCTCCAAGATGACATCTGGAACTTGTATAAACATGAAGCTGGTTGCAGAATTGGCAACTAGCTATAGAATGTCTGCATTCTGTAGCTAGTTTCAGTTCAAAAAGTATTACAATGACACAACCATAAAAACATAGAAATTTAGCCACGATATTCATTCTTAAAGCAATTTTAACTAATTTCATTGATCATTTGAGCCTGGGATTAATAATGGATAAAATAAATAGAGTGGAATGTGGTAGAAGAAAGAACATTTTTGGAGCTCAACACAATACCTGTTGAGGAGGTAAATCCCCTCTGCGGACAGAGGCGATCCCTACTAGCCCAGCAGGGGTCTAGCAACAAACAAACAATGCTATGACGCAAGCTCCTAGTTACGAATGAAAGACTTGGGATAAGAGCCTACCTGGATTCCAACGCTACGCTAGATCCGAAGAAGAAGATGTCCCCGTCCTTCAGCCCCCGCATCACAATCCTTCCACGATCTCCGTAGATGAACACTTATCGTGTATATAACGTGTAATCGTATGCTATGTATAGGAACCAAAGATACGTAACTAAACATCGGTCGTAAAAGATATTACTCGCATTAACATGATAGAAAAAGATGGGTTCATAATCATAGTCATCTATTAAAGTGATAAACGAATAGAAGCTACAACCAAGTTCTGACGTCGCAGCTTCCTTCGAACGGGTCTCCGGTTGTCCACGTCTCGCAAAGCTCGCCAAGGAAAGGGAAACCTCTCCAGAGTCTCGTAACAATGGTCTCCTCGCTTGAATGGGCCTTAAGGGAAAGAAGGGATTCTTTACAGCACAAAGGCACTTGGGAATAGGGAGATGCAAAACTTCAGCACTTCAAGACTAGCTTGCCATGGATCTGAGCAAGCTTTTATAGATGGGGAAGGAGGGAGTTGGGATCCCTATTATTATGGGATTGGCCCTATCAACAAGGAAGGTTCCATAGAAGGTGGCAAAACTACTTCCCTTCCATAGAACTCTCTGTACCAACCTCCCAACCTGCAGCAGATAGTAATGGTTGTGAGGCTGCTGAACTCAATTTCCATCCAGACAAAAATTTCCTAAAATGGGTGGCGCGGCGCATGTTGCTCTAAGGACAGTAGCGCCAAGGCGCACCTTCACAAAGATTATCATGGCACTCAATTGTCTACCCATGCTTATCAAAAGAGCCGTTTTTCATGATTTTTTCAAGGAGATGTCTCAAGGGAAAATGAAGCTCATGCTTAGAGGGATGCATTGATGATTTTTTCAAGGCATGACAATGTTCACAGGTCACAAAATGGGTCCTCCATTGTGTGGGATGGGGAATGGTAGGGACGGTGACAAATTACTGTGTAACAGATGCCCCCTAAAGTATGAGGCCCGAGAGAGAGAGGGGTGAAATGCTTTACGAGAACATGTTCAACTGAAGGCCCGCCGTCGGAAAACCTGCGCAGAAAGATACAACCGATATCTCAAGTACATGATGTATATGTGGTATGGACGCAGCCATCCGAAACAGAGTATGCTATAATCCGGATCCAGGGCATGGGCGCAGCCATCCAACTAAGATCAAACAAATAGACTTCAGGTATGGTCGCAGCCATCCAATCAGTGAGTCATGTACATAATGATAATAATCCACAATCGCAGCCTGGATTACAACAGACACAATCCAGGGTCTTGCGCTCCATCTCGACCCAAACAAGTACAAGTTCTAGCATGCGAATGTGTGAGATGATGTCGAACATGCAAGAACATCGTCTGATTACCAGCCAATGATGAAAGCTGTTAACAGACGCGAGAGAAACCACCAATAATGACGATGGTCCTCAAGGTACCACAGGTACAATCTACGGCGTGTGAATAAATGAGCTGACGTCGAACACCCGCAGAATCATCCGATCGGAGGCCAATGATGAAAACCTCACGTCGAATGCGACGAACCTGCCATTAAGGCATGCAGGCTCCAAGGTACCATCAAGAGTCTCTAGACCAACTTCCTGGATAATGAGTTGAAGTCGACAGGAAGTGACCTTGATCGAAGGTGGGCCATAATGATTCCCACATCATCGACACGAGACAGAGGAACATAATGTTTTGTTGTGAATCAAGATCATATGAGAAACAGAGGAAGGTTGATATTCGCAGAGGCCAACTTCTCTTGAACATATAAACGGCACGACAATGGACTTGGCAGTATTTGACATCAATAGATCAAAGGTCATGGCGACGAGGCAGTGAACAGATGAGAGGTCAAAAGAGATCACCCAAACCCATGGAAGCAAAGTGAAGCAACGAGATGAGATGTCCCCAACCCGACACGAATGCAGACAAGTGCCATGTTCAAGAGCGACATACTGCCGACGACAACGACGATGGTTCCATTTTTCCCCCACCATTTCTGGCGAGTACCCCAATTATTTTTGATAACAAGCTTGAAGGGGATAGCACATGCTTGCGATATAAGTCCGCCCTTCGGGCGAATCCATCCTAGTGCATTTAACGAGTCCTAGGAAGGAGAAACTCGGAGAACGTCATTTCGATGGAATCCAGTGTCATCAGGGTTTAACGAGTCTGACAAAGGAAGAACTCGGCGTCTTTTCATGTTTAGAGAGTTTGAAAAGACAGCTGAAAAGAAAACTCCATAGGTCCCTTTTCGTAAATAGTTCCCCAGATCCGAAAAGGTAGAAAACAATATCCGGGAAAACCTCCTAGTCGCGATAGGCTAGGGTATTCCTTTTTCGTAATCAATCCATCCCGACCCGAAAAAGGGTTAAACTTATACCGGGTGAATGTCGATTCGTGTCCATTTTAACGAGATCGAAACGACAAGGGCCTCGGCGATCTTTTCATATTTAGAGAGTCAGAAAAGAGCTGAAAGATGACTCCAGAGTGACTTTTTCGTGTATTTACCGAGTCCGAAAAAGTATAAAATACAACTCGTTTCCACCTTTTAAGTCGCAAAACCCTGTCACTGCACATACCCAACAAGCGTAAAATCCATTTTCGACATAATACATGCAAATATTTGACAAGAAATAACTTTTAAAACTCATTTTAACGTCGAAAAGTTATAAATATGTTCAATGGTAAAAAATAAAATTACTTTTTACTATTTACCTTGTGGAGAGCAACAGTGGTCCATTTGGAGCAGAATCTTCTGACGGCGATTGCGACCAATCCAGGCAACCATTCAGCGTCTCGTCTGTGACAGGTAAGAGGTGCTCCTTTTCTCTTTCTTTCCATGCATTTTTTAATGATTTCCCCCTAGAAATCAGCTCTGTAAGGGCACCTTTGAAATTTTAGGGCCGGGCTAAGTGGCGCGGGTATCGGGCACGGACCCGCGCCACTGAGCTCTTTTTACCAAAGGGCCCGCGCCACATGGCGCGACTGTCAGCAAAACAGTCGCACCAGCGGCGGAACCCAAATTTCCGCCTAAAATCCCACTACTTATGCCAAATTTCTTGAATTTTGAGGCTCACAGAAGATCTAATTAAGGGCTTTGAACCACGTGAATGCAGATAAACAGTCAGAATGGCAATTGAATGGAAGGAACGGGAACACGGAGATGAGGACAAAGAGGCCATGCAAAGCCAGGATTGCATGAATGCTCTAAGGGACTGTGGCTTAAAAAAGTTCTTCCTCACGCCATGCTTACGAGCTCAGCCTGAGCTCCTCCAATATCTGATCAACCTCTGGGATGAAAATGACCAAGTATTCAGAATATGAGACCAGGTGTTGGAATTGGAGGTCACTGACATTTATTTCGTTACTGGATTATCCCGCAGGGGTCCAATCCCTGTACTGACTGGGAGCAGACCATCAGGGGAGAAGATGGAAGAAGTAATGGCGCGGGTGTGCCGTGGGGCACGAACAGGAACAGGGAGTAAGAAGGTATACATCTCAACCATCCCTGACCTATCACTGAGAGTTGTACTCCACACCATTACGCGGGCTGCTGGATCGCAGGCATCGCACGAGGCTACAAAGACTCAACTCTTACTGGCCTCAGAGTGCATGGGTCCCCGACTGTATGACTGGGCAACAACTGTCACCATCAACATGAAAAGGCAGCTCACAAAGTGCAAAAAGGGAAAACTGAAGCAGTTTGGGTATGGTTCCATCTTGGTATCGTTTATTCTGGAACGCATACCAACCTTCCAGGGCCAAGAGGCCCATGTGGCGAGTCCAGTACCACGAGAGCCGAGAATGGCTCGCTGGGCAGCACTAATGCCCAGATCTGGAGGCGGGCAACAGATGTCCTGGAAGCCCGAGTTCTTCAGGTGGTTACGGCGCCAACTGATCGTTGTGGAAGATTGGCCCTATGCGGGAACTGGCTTTACAGGGGACCCAGATCTCCCGCTACCAGAAGGAGACGACTGGGACGAAGAGCTGGGTAAGACCTCACATTTTTGATTTTATGTTTATATGTTTTTTTTTTGTTAATACACACTTGTCTTAACACAATTATATATGCATGCAGATGTAGGACCTGAGAGACCAGCCGGGATGTCTCCTATCTTCCGGAGGACACAACTCGCCCCTGAGATCCAGGGGGAAGGTACCTGAGGAGAGGCACTGGTTCAGAACCTCGAGGGGATCGTCCATGGGATCCCAGACTATGCCCGACTGTCAGATGTACCGATGGAGTACCAGCGCCATACGGTGGGAGTCCCAAACCGGCTCCACCGAATCCTAAGGCGGCTAGTGCGTGCAGTGACGTGCTATCATGAGCACCATGCCGATTAGTCTCTAGGGTTTAGCCACACCTATTTTTTGAGAGACACAGTGTCTCCGGATGTATTAAGACACTTATGTATATTTTTTGAGTTTTATGTGACACACTTCTATGTAAACATTTCGATATCTATATATATGCATATCTATTTCTGGATGAGTCTTCTTTACATGTGATGATGATTTATAAATTGCGTAAATGTCTATCTAACACCAAGTTTGCTACTACATCTGTTAATGTATTCAAATGCCTGGGTATATGATGATATATAATATATTCAAAATTCCTTTCCAGTAATCGAATACGCAAATACAATCGTAAAATGGACGGGTTTCTTACCGAATAGTGCCCGTTTAGCTGCAACACTACAAGCTGTGAATCTAGGTACACGAGCAACTCACGGATACCAAGGTTTACTGCCTCGGTTAATAATTCCAACACGGCGCTATATTCCGCGATATTGTTCGTGGTACGTCCTAAACAAACACCTTGCAGGTCGATCAACTCACCAACAGGATCGTAGATTACCCAGGCTGCAGAAGACAGATTCCTGGTACTGCGGGAGGCACCGTCCGCGAAACCAACAAATGGATGAGTAGACATCGGCACAACCAGGAAGACCCGATCAGCAGAAAGACGTTTACAAAGCACACCACACCATGCACACAAATGACAATCACACACCTATGTACACACACCACACCAAGAAATCATTTCAGGCGTAGTACTTCTTAAGGTACAACCCATTTCTGGGCTGTGCCAATGGAACTCCTTCGTAGTCTATAAGCTCGTAGGCCCCATTTTTCAAAACACGTTTTACTATATAGGGACCGTGCCACATGGGCTGGAGTTTACCGGCACCAATCTTATCATGTGCCTGATCGTACAAGAGGACTAGGTCTCCTTCAATTAAAGAACGGGGAGAAACAGATTGATCAAAATGAGATTTGACCCTCTTCTTTTGTGCTTCGATGATCAAAGCAGCTAGACGACGGGTTTCATCCAACCGTTTGAGATACAGAAGACGCTCTTCCTCAGGAGAAGTATCCGGTAAGAGCTCCACAGCTAACTTAAGCGAAGGAATTTCGCATTCAACCGGCAAAGTAGCTTCCAGACCGTACACCAGTTGGAATGGTGTGAATCCGGTTGCACTTTTAGTAGATGTTCGGTACGCCCAGAGAGCTGAGAACAGTTGGAGATGCCAACTGGATTTATGAATCCCAACTGTTCGTTGAAGCATAGTGACCAAAACCTTGTTCACCGCTTCAACCTGACCGTTCGCTTGAGGGTAGTATGGCGTTGAGCTGTCGCGACGCAAGCCCAACGTAGCTGTCAGCTCCGCCATCATGTAATCACGAAAATGAGTACCGTGATCAGTGACGATAGCTTGAGGAACCCCGAATCGTGCAATAACATGGTTGAATAAAAATGAAGCAGCCGTTCTTCCGTCAGCAGCTAGTGTAGGCATCGCCTCGGCCCACTTAGTGAAGTAGTCGACGGCGACAATGATATATGCATGCCCCCCGGCCGAGTGAGGGTTACACGTCATAAAATCTACGCCCCATTTCGCGAAAGGGCCGACGGTAATAACGGGATGCAAAGGCAACGGCGGCGCGCGCATCTTGCGCTGAAAAATCGGGCACGGATGGCATTTTCGGACTGCAGTGATGCAATCCTTGAATATAGACGGCCAGAAGTAACCTGCCCTCAGAATCTTTTGGGCAGTGGCATATCCGGACATGTGTCCACCACAGGCGCCACTGTGGCAGTCATTCAAGACTTTCTCAGCCTCGTCCAAGGAAAGGCATCGTCGGAGCACCGAATCTACTCCAATACGATATAGGGTATCTCCCACTATGCGGTAGGGTTGGGACTGGTGCCGAATCCGACGGCGTGCAGCTTTATCCAACTCATACCGGAATGTCGCGGTCTGAAGATACACTATGATGTCCCCGTACCAAGGATCACGAGTATCGATTAGAAACAACGTTTCGTCCGGAATATGATCTTCAGAGTGTTCAGGAAGAGAGTCTGTAGGGAGAGAAAAAATCAAATCCGCGAAGACCAGTGATTTAGTTGACTTGGCAGTGGTGAACTCCAAATCAAACTCCTGCAGGATGACGATCCATTTGGAGTACTTTCCCCCCAGCAATTGTCTAGAAAGAATATATGTCATGGGGTTGCAGTCTGAAACCACCGTTATCGTGCGCAAAAGGATGTAATGGCGAAAGCGCTGTACAGCGTGTACGGCTGCTAAGGCCAACTTCTCAACATGTGCGTAACGCGTTTCCGGGTCGAGAAGGTTCCGAGATAGGTAATAAACAACATGTTCATCACCGTTCTCGTCATCCTGCACCAAGACCATGGCGATGGTGCTTAATGCGGCGGCTAGATACAAAGTAAAGTCGCGGTGGTAGTCCGGAGGACGAAGCAACGGAGCATTGACTAGCAATGTCTTCAGCTTTTCAAAGGATTCTTGAGCGATTTCGTCCCAATGAAAGGGAACATTCTGCTTTAACAAACGAGTGAATCCTTTGGCCACCTCGGCGTAATTCGGGATGAAGCGCCTAAGAAAATTCGCTTTCCCTTGCAGACTCTGCAACTGATAAAGGGAGGAGGGTGACGGGAAATTTATAATGGCCTCAACCTTCAGAGGGTCGAGGCGAATTCCGTCTTTCGAGACTATAAAGCCTAAAAGACGGCCAGAGTCGACGCAGAAGACGCACTTATGAGGATTCAGCCTAATATTGTAGCGTCTGCAACGAAGAAATATCTGGCGAAGATGTTCCGGATGATCCTCTCGCTTACCCGAATGGGCAGGCAAGTCGTCCAGATAAGGCTGGACAATATGGCGAATATCATGAAAAGTATATGACATGGCACGTTGAAACGTGGCGCCAGCGTTCTTTAAGCCGAACGGGAGTTTTTTATATGCAAAAGTGCCCCACGGACAGATGAATGTGGTCTTATGTTGATCCTCAGGTGCAATGTTAATCTGGTTGTAACCTGAGAAACCGTCCATTAAGGAGTAGATCTCACTCCCGGCGCAATCGTCGATAATCCGATCGATAAACGGAGTGGGATAATTATCCTTAGGACAGGCGCGATTTATATCGCGATAATCCACACAGAATCGAATGGTACCCTGCTTTTTATCGACAGGGACGATATTGGACACCCATTCTGTAAGGGGGATAGGATAAATAAACCCCGCGTTCAGAAGTTTTTCAACCTCTGCCTTGATAGCGGCGGCCTTCCGAGGATGCATGGGACGCAAGCGTTGGCGCACGGGTTTCGCACCTGGATAGGTTGGAATCTCGTGCACGACAATACTAGGATCAATTCCCGGCATGTCCTCGTAGGACCATGCAAAAACATCTCTGAATTCTTTGAAAAGTTCCGTATAGACCTGAATCTCCTCGGGAGAACAAGTCACACCCACATGAATGTTCTCAACAATCCCTGGTTTAACAGAGATGTTGATAGGAACCGTTTGAGTAATGTTACTCAGATTGCCTTCCGAAAAGACCTCATGCGTCAAGATCGGTGTTTGAAGAGGAGGGGAAGGAACCTGAGTAGCATAGCGCTCTAGACAGTCAGTCATTGCCCCCAGGCTAGGCATAAACGAGGAACGATGATGCTCATCGCCCCAGGGTAGCTCCTCCAGAGACATAGTTTCAATGATAGCCTCATCTGAGGGAAAAATATCTCTAAGAGGATCAGGCGAATCAGCCTGACCAAGCCAGGGGGATTGTGAGTAGACGTCAAGAGCCATGCTCATCGGAGCATGCTGAGGAGGTGGAGGGTCCGATGCAGCAACAATCTCACAGTAGCTGATCTCTACTGGCGTTAGAGGCATGGACTCTCCAAACTCATATACCTGCTCAGGTGTAGGAATCAGCCAGGGGTCATCAGTCCTGGACAACATGTTGACTTGAGCGGTATTCGGTGGCGGCGCAGGGAAAATACCCATGAGGACCGGGTCTTTGAAAAGACCAGGTCCTATGCTGTCTGGGGGATTCGGAATTTGATCCACATACGGCACGTTGTTCTCGGAGCTAGAGGTAAAAAATGACAACTGGTCTACCGTGACAATCTTGCCCTCGTGAGGGAACTTGATGAATCAAAAGACAGTAGACGGCACACAGAGCATGGCATGGGTCCAGCTGCGGCCAAGAAGTATATTGTAGTTGAGTTTAGCGTCAACCACTTCTACTTCCACGTTGACAGCTTTTCCCTGTAATGTAATCGCCAGACTCTCAAGAACTCCCAGGGGTTTAGATTCCCGGCCATCAAATGCCTCAAGGGCATTGGGAGATGACGATAAGGTTGGAGAGCCGATGGCTTTCCAACAAGCGGAGGACATAACACAAGTAGATGCACCCTCATCTACGACGGCTCTGTGAACGTTCAGACCGTTAATCCCGACTTGAATAACCAAAGCGATTTGATGTGGAAGCCGGGGAGTAAAATTCTCCATATCAAAGGTGAGAAGGCTTGAGTCGGCGGGGTCAATACCACCGATGGCAGACAGCAAAGCCTTATGTTGTGAAGGACAACTTTGAAGAACCTCAAGTGCAGACATGGCACATGGCGCCTGTGCCAGATCCTCAACGATGCTATAATGTTGAGCGGCACGAGCATTTGGATTATAAGAGGATCTCCGAAGAACACCCTTGGGAGGTGGCTTCACAATGGATTCGAGAGTCGGCTTCTCAATTTCCAATGAACCAGAAGCAGATGCGGGAGGTGGTCCATCCGCCACTGCCTTCCCGGGTGCCTGCTGCTGATTATTGTAATCCTTGGACCTCGTAGCGATAGTGATAGGTGCATTAGTCTTCATCATGAAAACTTGAGACCCAAATGGTACAGATGATGAACCTTGTTCGACCATCTGGGTTTGCTGAGATGGAAATGGCTCTTTTAAAACAGCCGGAGTTCCCTTTGAGCCTTTAAGAAGTTGACTGACTTCGGATCGTCTTGGACAATCCTTAGTGTAATGGTCACCTTCACAGATGAGGCAAGGAAATTTTGGCTTACGTTGTGAGCCATCCTCAGACCGAGATTTAGATTCCGGTTTTGGGGCATTAGATTTTGATTTGCCTTTGCCCTTCTTCTTCCCTTTGGAGGATTTGTCCGTAGGATTGGCCTGAACGGCATTTACCTCCGCGGTTTTACCAGAATCGGATGAGGCGGGATTAGCAGAGGTATTGTTGGAAGAATTAGCCTTCTGCTTCCCATTCGAAGACTTCTTCGAATTTTGAGAAACGAAACCAATGACACCATCCACCGTAGGGGTGGGCGGGGCCTTTTTGGCTCCGGGCCGTGGTGCATCAGGCAGGATGTCATAAAGCGTGCCAGATTGTGAATAAACAAGATCCAAGTACTGGGCACGTGCGATAGCTTGTTCCTCCGTCACACACGCTCCCATCGCGATATCCTGAGCGATTTTGTTCACAAAGGAGGTGGTGAACCAGTGAGTCAAAATCTGATCAGGTATGTGAAACTTGACCAGTCGACGACGACGCCACCACTCATGGATGTGATCCGAGATGTGAGTGGCCGAGTCCTGCTTCAGGGAATACAGGAGGTGCATCCCAGTCTCATACCGGACTGGTAACTGGAAATGCGTGAGGAAAGCCATAGCTAACGAGTTGAAATCCTGAAAAATACCACGGGATAGCTCTATGTACCACTTAGCAGCAGCTCCTGTTAACGTACGCCGGAAAAGACGCAAACGAACCGAATCGTCAGTCCAAGAGTTAGACGAGCACCAGAGGTGATACGTCATCACATGCGCCTGGGGGTCTTCTCCAGATTTGCCCTCAAACTTGGGACAATCTCCTGGTATCTTGGTCGGAACCGGGGGCCAATATGGATTATGAGCAATCGGATCATTGGTCAGCTTCGAAACGTCCGGTAGATCCAAGGTAGCCAGGAACGGCAATGGAGGGTTAATTCCCATGCCAGTCCCAGAATAAGGTCCGGTACCTATGCTCCACGATGGTTGTGAATATCCCTGCCCCCATGGGTTCTGTCCCGTAGGATTCTGACCGTGAGGGGCATAATTCGTATAGCCAGACTGATTTGGTTGCTGGTAACCATTGTGTGGGGCCTGATAACCAGGGTTCGAGCCCTGATTAGGCGTTTGCCCTGTATAAGCAGCATTTGGATTTGGCTGCTGAGCATAGTTAGAACCGTGAGGAGGAGGATACTGAGAGCCCCCAGAGTGGTTATAGTTCGGTTGAGATCGACCATGAGGATAATAACTGCTCTGAGGATGAGTAGACTGCTGATAAGTGGAACCCTGCGGAGCCTGGTACGTAGGGCGCAGCTGTTGATTTGGCTGCGGCATTGAGTGAGCAGGCTGGTGAGCAGAGTGAACGGAATGAGAGGGCTGCCCTGAATGAACAGGTTGACCCGAGTGAGGGGGCGGCCCTGGATGAACAGGTTGGCCCGAATGAGGGGGCGGCCCTGAATGAACAGGTTGGCCCGGATAGACAGGCGGCGCTGGTTGCGCAGGCTGACCTGGTTGTAAGTGAGCCCCATGTTGCACCGAATAAGCCGGTTGGCCTGGAGGCGGGACACTAGGTTGTACCGGATGACCCGGTTGGCCTGGTGGTGGAACAGGACCAGGTGCTTGCTGGAAACCAGTTTGACCTGAAGCAGAACCATAAAGTGGTCCTGGCTGATACGCAACGTTAGAGACAACAGGATATTGCGGTTGCATTGGTAAATAAGGCTGGATTTGCCCCCAAGGTCCATAGGCCGGTCCCTGTTGATACCCCAGTTGAGGCTGAGCAGGTTGACCAGCAGGGTTATAATATGGTCCTTGCGGATTATAGAATGGCCCTTGCTGGCCCACAGAGTAGCCTTGAATGGGCTGTCCCTGTGGGTCGTACTGATAGCCAGGTTGTCCTGCAGGTTGACCTTGGAAAGGTTGTGCCTGCAAGTTCTGAGCCTGGTTGTACGGTAAACCTTGAACATAAAGATAGGCCTCAGGAGCAGGGAGACGCAAAATATCCCCATGCTCGTCAAGCTGACCCAGAAAACCATACACGGGAGTGCCGTCTTGTGCATAGTGCGAAAAGAAAGACCGATAAGGATCTTGGGGGAGCTGTCCAGCTCCGGCGTTCGGCTGCTGTAAAAACAACTGATACTCCTCCGGAGAGATATTCTCCGGTATAGCAGTAGCTAGATAAATGTCCTCTGGAGTTGGCCCAGATCTAGAAGCAGATGCTGAGGCAACAGCAGAAGAGGCAGCCACACAAACAGTGGGTCGCACGGGAACAGAAGTGACGGGCGTCGAAGGAGACACCCCGGGTGTAGTGGCAGCTGGCCTCGAAGCAGGAGATGATAGAGGCAGCAGCCGAAATAATCTGACCCAGAGATTTGTATCCCTGTGGCAAAGAAGGACCAGCTGACGATGTGGTAGCCAGCTCAGACTCGTCTCCCTCGAACAATCTACGAGGGATGCGCTGATAGTCATCAGACCCGGGAATTTCCTCACCAGAATTACTCATGGTTGATCCTGCCGTTAAATCACGCAGAAGACGGCGAGGACTAGGAGGAAAAACAGCAGCAAAAAACGGTGAACCCGATGTAAGAGAAAGGAAATCAGCTCCCAATCTCAATTCAGACAGAGGGTCCGAAAAGGGCCAGTGGAAGTCAACCGGCTCTCCAAAGGGTTGCTCGGCGAGGACCGGTCCCCCGTCAGGGAACTCGGAAACAACAGGCTGCTGTGGTTCAACAGAAGGCTCAGAAGCCTCTGAAGAATCGTCCGTGTAAGGACTGCCAGTAGACGAAACTGAGGGTTCCGCCACCGTGACAAAAGACTAGAAGAAGAGAGCACACACACACGGGCTGAAAATGAATTAAGACACACGATCAAACAGTCACAAGCAATATCTAACTGGGTGTGTAATCGTGGGAGATTGATTTTACGACATTGGAAAATAAACAAATCCTACCGTTTCATGTTTTAAGAGTCAAGAAACGATAAAAAGATGACTCTATCTCTTTCGGAGTTGACACAAGCGTGAAAGGACAAGCGCTTGACGGTCTTTTCAAGTTTAGGGAGTCAGAAAAGACCAAATGACTGCTCAGGAAAAACTAGGCACAAAGGGTGTACCAAATATCCGTGAACCGCAATATACACCTTGGTTTCAAAAATGAAACAGAAATCGACCAAGGACTTTCCGTACGTGCAGGTAGTCTCCCCGAATGCTGTGTTCGGTGTATCACGGGTATAGGGCGGCAGACTCGGCTTCCTATGGATAAAGGATTGAAAAACTATAGGGGTCTCCCTTTATATACGCGACGGTACGGGGAGCGCAAGTCCGTGCTAGTGCTGTCTAAAGCCAACAGGCGAACGACAGCTGCTAGGTTTAACGATGCCGGAACACGTCTCTAGCCTAGACCTTCTAAATATGTTGCGTTAAGTTCCAATGTTGCCTTAGGTTAATTGAATAAATTTTGCAGTTGATCTTCAATTAAGTTTCAATTTCCAGGCCCTATCGTATGTAGCGTCTCCTAAATGCAAGCTATATGCCACGATGCAACATTTCGTTCGATGAAAACTAGTTAAATGAGAGTTGAGAGCTTTTATACAAACGAAATGAACGGAATACAAAAAAGAATGTCTCTAATGCAACTAATGCAATTGCACACTTTTCATCCAAACACTAATCACTAGCAATATGGAAAAGATCACAATTTGCACTAATTTAACAAAAGCAAAAGAGATTATTTTTTGATTTTCAATGTTTAATGGCTAATGTGCACTGAAAAAAAAAGGAACAATTTGAGAAATGATATCTAAGAGAGCGAAGCAAACAACATTCACTCAACGAAGCAAGCAACCAAATCTCTAAATCGACCCAAAGTCTCTCAAATCGAAGAAAGACTCGAAAACTCCCAATGGACCGTGTGATCTAGGTCCAAAGCCAAGGCAAACGAATTCTGAATGAAGGAATGAACAATCACTCAAAAGACGCAGAAAAAATGATCAAAGACTGTTAAGAGAGCGTGGAGAATCAATCAACAAGTTGACAGGACAATCAAGACACCAAAACTCCCAAGGAGGGCTCGATTCACTAAGCCACTAGATGCCCTAGGGCTCAAATCGTGAAATCGATAGATAGAGGCAAACAACCAAAGGATAGAGGTGAATTCCAGTCAAACAAGACTCCAACAGGCTCAGACAGTCGAGAAATCAAGAAGAAAAGTACTGGTCAAGCTCAGAAAGCCAAAAAATGAAGAAACTCAAAAAAGTCACAGGGGTGGCGCGACTGTGGCCTTGAAACTAGCGCCAGAAGCCAAGTGGCGCGAGACAGACAAATGCAACAAGCGCCAAGTGGCGCGACTGTCAGGTTAAAACCCGCGCCAGTCGAGTTCTTCAATAAAAATTAAAAAACAAGCTATTCTAAAAGTAGACCAATACAAGCTAAGCAAACCAAGAGGCTAAAATAATGAAAGAATCCAACCCAGAAGGTTCATCAAGCAAGGAGAAACAATCAAAGTGAACCAATCATAAAAGGGACAAGGAAAACCGGATGATCCCCAGCGGAGTCGCCAATTTGTTGAGGAGGTAAATCCCCTCTGCGGACAGAGGCGATCCCTACTAGCCCAGCAGGGGTCTAGCAACAAACAAACAATGCTATGACGCAAGTTCCTAGTTACGAATGAAAGACTTGGGATAAGAGCCTACCTGGATTCCAACGCTAGATCCGAAGAAGAAGATGTCTCCGTCCTTCAGCCCTGGCAGATCACAATCCTTCCACGATCTCCGTGGATGAACACCTGCACGCAGAAGAAACGAACAGATACATGCATAGGAACCAGCATATGTAACTAAACATCGGTCAGAAAAGATATTACTCGCATTAACATGATAGAAAAAGGAGTGGAACCATAATCATAGTCATCTATTAAAGTGATAAACGAATAGAAGTTACAACCAAGTTCTGACGTCGCAGCTTCCTTCGAACGGGTCTTCGGTTGTCCACGTCTCACAAAGCTCGCCAAGGAAAGGGAAACCTCTCCAGAGTCTCGTAACAATGGTCTCCTCGCTTGAATGGGCCTTAAGGGAAAGAAGGGATTCTTTACAGCACAAAGGCACTTGGGAATAGGGAGATGCAAAAGCTTCAGCACTTCAAGACTAGCTTGCCATGGATCTGAGCAAGCTTTTATAGATGGGGAAGGAGGGAGTTGGGATCCCTATTATTATGGGATTGGCCCTATCAAAAAGGAAGGTTCCATAGAAGGTGGCAAAACTACTTCCCTTCCATAGAACTCCCGTAGCCAAACCTCCCAACTCAAGATAGGCAGTGGTTGTGAGTTTGTTTGAACTCAACTTCCGCCATCCATATATAAAAAACAGTCCCTGAAATGGGTGGCGCGATTGCTGCTCTATGACAGAGCGCCAAGTGGCGCGACCTCTTTACAGGATTTCCCTGAGTGGCGCGAGTACTGAACTGTCTACCCGCGCCAATGCAAAAAGAGCTGTTTTTCATGGATTTTGCAAGGAGATGTCTCAAGGGGAAATGAAGTTCATACTCAGAGGGATG